>CAWUPB010001197.1:19495508-20710508 GCA_963924115.1 Dovyalis caffra | reverse complement strand
CCCAAAACCCCCAACCCCCCAAACCCCCAACCCCCAACCCCGAACCCCAACCCCCAACCCCCAAGCCCCAAGCCCCTAAACCCTAACCCCCAACCCCCAACCCCAAACCCTAAAACCCCGAACCCCGACCCCTAACCCCTAACCCCTAACCCCTAACCCCGAAACCCCGAACCCCGAACCCCGAACGAAACCCTAAACCCTAAACGAACCCCTGAACCCCGAGCCCCGAGCCCCGAACCGAACCCTAAACCCTAAACCGAACCCTAAACCCTAAACCCTAAACTAAACCCTAAACCGAAAACCCAAAACCCAAAACCCAAAACCCCAACCCCTAAACCCTAAACCGAACCCTAAACCGAAAACCCAAAACCCAAAACCCAAAACCCCAACCCCCAACCCCCAACCCAAAACCTAACCCCTAACCCCTAACCCAAACCCCAAAACCCCAACCCCTAAACCCTAAACCCTAACCCCAACCCCAAGCCCCAAGCCCCAAGCCCCAAGCCTCAAACCCTAAGAAACCGTAAACCTTAAACCCTAAACCCTAAAAACCCTAAACCCTAAACCTAAAAACCCCAAACCCCAACCCCCAACCCCGAACCCCAAACCCCTAAACCCTAACCTAAACCCTAAACCCTACCCTAAGCCCTAAGCCCCAAGCCCTAAAAACCCTAAACCCTAAAAACCCCAAACACAATACCCCAACCCCCAACCCCCAACCCGAAACCCCGAACCCGAAACCCTAACCCCAACCCCAACCCTAAACCCCAACCCCTAAACCCCAACCCCAACCCTAAACCCTAAACCCAAACCCTAAACCCTAACCCCTAACCCCTAACCCTAAACCCAACCCCTAACCCCACCCCCTAAACCCTAAGCTCTAAACCCAAACCCCAAACCCAACCCCAACCCGCAACCCCCAAACCCCAACCCCAAACCCCAAACCCCAAACCCCAAACCCCAAACCCTAAAACCCCCGAACCCCGACCCCTAACCCCTAACCCCTAACCCCGAACCTAACCTCTAACCCCTAATCCCTAAACCCTAACCCCTACCCCCGAACCCCGAACCCTAAAACCCCGAACCCCGAACGAAACCCTAAACCCTAAACGAACCCCGAGCCTCGAGCCTCGAACCGAACCCTAAACCCTAAACCCTAAAGTGAACCCTAAACCCTAAAGTGAATCCTAAACCGAACCCTAAACCCAAAACCCAAAACCCAAAACCCTAACCCCTAACCCCAAAACCCTAAACCCTAAACCCTAAACTTTTTTTTGGATAAATTTAAATTGTATATAAGGAAAAGGTATATACAAGATACGAGGGGCATACCCCAAGTTATACAAGCATGGAAAAGCTAATCGAAACTAGAGTTGTCTCGATTCGCTGGACCCAAGCATACCGAAGCAAATGGGATGAACTCAAGCCCAAACCCCTAAACACTTAGAAAAATTCAAAGAAAAATAAAGAAAACTTTAATAAAACCATCAAAACCGGTAAATCCTAAAGACGCCATACGGACCGAAGCTCGACCGGGATCCGGTACTTATACTCCAAATCTAACAAACGTGATCCGATGACTTCAAAATCTCTTCGCCGATCTCCCGGTAAGGTCGGTAGATCTCGATGAAAGACTCTGCTATTCCTCTCATACCGTATGAAGTAAACCGTAGCTCGAGAGGACTAAACGAGCAAGCAAATGGAGGAACTCTTTCTTCTTTCTCAAATGCATAGATGCCCACCGTATCGTAGATTGCCATATCATAGATGGCCGTACTAGTAAAGTCTTCCTCGAAATATCATCCCAAAGAGCAGCAGAGAAAGAACAATCGAAAAACAAATGTTCATGAGTTTCGACGTGCAACCCACAAAGGACACAATCCGTACCGGTGATGATCCGGAAAGCATGTAGTCTATCCATGGTATACAAACGACCTAAAGCAAGCAAGCCATAGAATAAAAGAGTGTCTAGTGATGTGACTCGAAAACCAAAAGAGGTGATGAATAGAGTCCGAAGGTCTCGAATCTCCGAGGATCTCCCAAGCCGAGTCAATAGAGAATCTCCCCGAAGGATGACCCTTCCGTACATAATGATCTGGGAAGGCAATCCGCGGTAAAAATGAATAGAATTCCAAATCGATCAAGGTCCGAAACACCCGAAGGAAAAACCCAATGACCTCGCTCAATGATATCGTATACCTTTGCATCCCAAGGTAACCCCGAGGAAGAAAGGACTCCGAAAGAGTAACGATCACATAGCCGCCGACCGTCGTGAAGCCAATAATCCATCCATAGAGAGGTAAGTCCCATCACCTATGCAAGAAATAAACAAGCCTTCGCACCCGCCTCGACCGAGGAGAATCTTCCTCCAAGCCCTAAGCAGGGATGAAGGAGGCGTACTCGCCAAAAAGATCTACCTCCGAGTAACACACAACGCACCCAAGATGACCACACAGATGATCCGTCCGAGAGGAGACGCCGGACATGTTTTAGCGTAGCTCGCTTTATTCCAAGTCGCGAGCCGCTTAATCCCCAAACCACCCTCCCGAAGAGGGTAACAAACCGAAGCCCAAGCTACCTTAGCCCCGCAGGGGGAAAGGGAGGAAACCTTCCACGTAAAGGCAGCTAAAATACCCTCAATCCTCCCGATAATCGAGCACTCGAAGAATAAACATGAGGACCAATATACCCGGATGTAGAAGATGACAGATTTGATCACCAAGGCGCCCCGAATACGTGAGAGAGGTCGAAGTCCATAGCTTAATCCGAGAGAGAATCCGCTCAACTAAAGGCAAGCAAGTCACTATGCTTCAAACGAGTGGAGATCAAAGGGACTCCGAGATACCTAACCGGAAGAGAGCCCAAACCGAAACCCAAGAGAGATCAAGAGAAGCTCCTAGCTCATCTTCCACTCCCGATAAGAAAACATGGCTTTTCTCGTGGTTAGTTATCAACCCGTATAACCCGTAAAAGTCATCGAAAGCTCTTCCTCACAATCGAACCGAATCCATATCCGCCTCGACGTAAAATCATAAAGTCATCAGCAAAGCATGATTGCGTGATGGCACTCGTTTGCACCGCCAATGGAACCGAAATCCCGGACTCCGCGAAGCCTCTCTAAGCATTCCTCCCGCACCCTCCATGGCCAAGACAAATAAGTAGGGGGACAATGGATCACCCCGCCGAAGGCCTCTATATGATGGAAAAACCCACGGAGCTCTCCATTTATAGCCACCGAGAAAAAGCCGTAGACATACATACCTCAATCCATTTAATCATGGAATTAGGCACTCCAATAGATTTCAATCCCAAGATGATAAATTCCCACCTAATCGTGTCGAAAGCTTTCCTGATGTCTACCTTCAAAGCACATCTAGCCATAGAGTTAGGTAGATGATAGTTATGCATAAGCTCTTGGGTCGAAGAAATAGCATCCGATATCTATCTACCGAGAATAAAAGCAACTCGAGCCGGACTAATCACGACAGTAGTAATCATCTTCACTCGCTCACAATGACTTTAAAGATGCATTTATACATGACATTACAAAGATGCAATCTACCTAAAGTCTTTCATAGAGGTAGGGTTCTCAATCTTAGGAATCGTAGAAATCCTAGTAAGCATTAATACAACGAGGAAAAGTAGAGGAACCGAAGAAGTACCTTACAAGAAGAATGAAGTCTCCGCCAATAATATCCTAACTTTTCTTGAAAAACCGAGAAGTGTAACCATCGGGGCTCGGAGCCTTATCATCCGGATGGAGAATAAGGCTCCTCGATCTCATCATCTGGTGATATCGTACTCTAAAGTGGAAACCATATCAGAGAAATGCCGCTAGAAAAGTACCTGGAGGCATCCTCGCGAGGGGAGGCCGAATGAGAGGAGAGCACATCCCGAAAGTATCGAACCGCTAACCGACCCATACCACGCCGATCACGGACCCGAATCCCCGACTCATCGCCAAGCCATGAATCCCGTTCCCGACCCGTCTACGAAGAACTCGATCTATGGAAGAACTTGGTGTTCCTATCACCCAATCAAGCCACCGAATCCGAGATCGTTGCTTATAAAAAGCTTCCTCATCCTTACTTAGCCGGGAGTATTCCTTAGCAAGTTGCCCTCTCGTACACCAAGTACTCATCTATACGAGGAGAACCATCCAATAAAACCCGAGTCGTAGCCCAACGAGCCTTCGCCTCCACCACCCTACTAGAGATATGACTAGTGTGGTGACGATGGAAAGACTTAAGTTTAGACTCGAGCAACCCCAATCTCTCGAGTAAACCCGAACATCGGGTTACCATTCATCTGAACCTCGCCAAACCTCATCCACTAAACCCATAAAATCATCCCCGTCACCCCAAAAGTTCAAAAACTTAAATGTAGCTTTTACCTTAGATGGAGGGGAACCGAAATCAACCACCATAGCACTATGATCGATGAATCTCGTGGTAGAAATTCCGAGCGAGTAGTCGGCCATGATGAGAACCACTCGAGTTACCAAAAATCCAGCCGAGCTTTTCTAGAATAGAGCCGCCGCCATGCCGACTATTATGCCAGGAGAATCTCAAACCCGAATAAGGAACTCGATTAACCTCGATGCTCGCACACAATTGCTAAAATCATCCATATGGCCATACCAAGAAGTGGTCACCCCCATACTTATCCGAAGAACTCGTAATAGCATTAAAGTCTCCCAAGACAAGCCAAGGCCTCGGATTGAAAAGCGTAAGAGTGAAGCCTCAAATAATCCCACAAGTCCCGACGACTATCCGGTGTATTTAAACCATACACAAAAGTTACAACAAAAGAGGACCGATCAACCAAGCTAGAAACCTCACAAGTCATCCACCGCAAGGAAGAATGCAAACAAGAAATGCTATACACCAACGGGTCCCAACCAATCGAATACGACATTTAACCGCATCCGACACATTAGAAAGAAACCGCCGTGATGAAGGATTTATAGCCGATTCAACTCTCCTCATCCGGCTAGCAAGAACTTTGGTCTCAAGAAGACCTACTAAGCTAATACGATATTTAGCAATCCAATCCTTAACCACTCTCGCTTTGACGGCCATTAAGACCCCAAATATTCCAACGAACCTAACATAAAAATAGGAGTGGAGGAGAAAACATAGGGGAAAAATTAATAGCCCTTAGGCTTTTTCCCCCTTCTTCTTCTTACGAGATAGGGGTTACCTTGGCTTTTTGACTCGGTGACAACCGATGAACTCGATGAAGAGGCCACCGAATTCGAGGAGGCCTCGAGTGGCGATGAAGTACCGCAATCATCGTTACTAGGCAAAGATGCCACTTTGCTCTCCAAACACTCGCTCTATGGCTATCACAAAGAACCGATCCTTCTCCACCCGTGAGATGTCATTAGCCGAGTCCGAGTCCGAGTCCGACCCACAATTTTCTTTCATCCTATCATCTCTAACAAGAGAGCCCAGTAGCAGCAGACTCATCTACTTCGCAATAGGTCAAGAGCTAGCCGAGTAACCGGGGCTACCGCAACGGCCCCAAGAGTAGGCACAAGCAGAGGAACCTCAGCAACAACAAAGAATAGGGGTGCTACCCGCCATTAAGACATCCCCTCCATTTTTGGGTTCTCGCCGAATTAACCGGTATACTCTTAGCCTCGCACGAATGCCCAAACACTTCGCAAGCTCCACAAACACTCTGCCTCCATTCATACTCAACCGAAACCGATATAGGCTCTGAAGATAACCTACATTTCAACCGAAATGAGTGAACCATAGGCATCGAAGCATCCAGCTCAACACAAACCCGAGCATTGTCAAGTCGAGTGCATCCTAGAGTTTGTTGATCGATGATAAAGGTCTTCCAACCATACTCGCCGCCATACCTAATCCAAGTCTCATTCCACAACTGAAAAGGCAATCCATGAAGTCGGATCCACACCGGAACCTTTGAAATTTTGGATTTGTCAAAAACAAAGTGGGGATGCCACCGTTGGAGAACAATGCTCTTACCTCCAAACATCCACGGTCCCTCGCTCCATAACCAAATGGACATCCTCCTCTCTTTGAAACAAAAATCATGAAGCCTCGTCGTGTCGAGGAAACACTCTCAAGACCTGAATTTTTCCAAACACGTTGGGCAATAGAGTTCACCGCATGGAATGGCATCTCGAGCACTCGGGAAGAAGCCAACTAAACATCGGCTCCATCGTGAAGAACTCTCATCAATGACGTGGTCCGGAATTTCCAAAACGATACCTATTGGTTGCCTCGGAAATGATGAGATTGAAGCTCGGGTTTTGGCACTAGACACTTTTACCCGATCAGCCCATGACCCACTAGGAGGGGTGGATATGGTGGTGGCATTCGGCTTGTGGGCGATTTGGGTGGTTTTCACTGACCGGTTGTGGGTCGGTTTGGTGGGATTTCGGGTAGTGGCGGCGTTTTTGTGGTGGAAGTGGATGCCGCCGTCGCTATCGTTCCGACAGTCATTGTAGCAATCTGTCTTCAATCAAAAAAACCAATGAAATCAAATTCGGACGGTGAGCACATAGCCACTCGAGCTACGAATCTTCCCCCAAAGGTTTCACTCTCATCCAACGGTGGACGGCGGAGCGATTGCCCCGACGGCAACCGGCGACACAATTTCGGTAGTCTCCGTTGGAAAGCGATAACGCCTCGCTCACGCCTCCAACCCCAATCTCCCCCGTTCGTAAACCGGATCCCAACTAGACAACTGTGGTAGAAATTTGGGCCCAATCCAACGGTTAACAAAGCCAAAGTATCCAAAACAATCAAAGTTCTTTTGCCCGTAAAAACGGTAAAAACATCACGTAATCACGTACGACGTATACGTAAAACACATATCCAAATTTCAATGCAATCGTACGGCCTACGACGGAGTTATAGCTCCGACAAGCAGTAACAATCTGACCGCCAATTCGTAGAGCTTTCCAACCCGTATGTTTCGCAGGTCGTAACTCCTCGCTCGTCAATTAAAACCCAAATCCCTCCGGTGAGAAGGAAGCCCGCAGTCGGCGAAAAACATATCAAACATTCAAGCACGATCCGACGGCACTGACGGCGATCAAGCTCCGACAACCGTGAGTCTCCGTCAAGAACCCGCAGCGTTTTTTTCCTTTCCTCCCTCCCTAAACCCAAAACCCCGAAACCCGAACCCCGAACCCCCAAACCCTAAACCCGAACCCCAAACCCAACCCCGAAACCCCAAACCCCAAACCTCAACCCCTAAACCCAAAACCCTAACCCAAAACCCGAAACCCCAAAACCCTAAACCCTAAACCAAAAACCCTATACCCTATACCCAAAACCCCAAACCCTAACCCCCAACCCCCAACCCCAAAACCCTAACCCCGAAACCCCAAACCCCAAACCCCGAAACCCCAACCCCTAACCCCAAAACCCCAACCCCCAACCCCCAAAACCCAACCCCGAAACCTCAAACCCCCAACCCCTAAACCAAAAACCCAAACCCCAAACCCCAACCCCAAACCCAAACCCCCACCCCCAACCCCTAAACCCAAACCCCCAACCCCGAGCCCCGAGCCCTGAGCCCCAGGACACAGGCCCCACACCCCACACCCTAACCCCTAAACCCAAACCCCAAACCCCAAAACCCAAACCCCAAACTAAACCCTAAACGCTAAACCCGAAACCCTAACCCAAAACCCATAACCTCGAAACCCGAACCCGAACCCCCAAAACCCAAACCCCGAAACCCTCAACCCCGAACCCCTAAACCCGAACCCGAAACCCGAAACCTAGACCCTCGACCCTCGACCCTCGACCCTGTACCCCAACCCCCAACCCCCAACCCCCAACCTAAACCCTAAACCCTACCATAAACCCCAAGCCCCAAACCCTAAGAAAAACCCTAAACCCAAAAAAACCTAAACCCCAAAAAACCCTAAACCGCAAACCCCAACCCGAAACCCCGAACCCGAAACCCCTAAACCAAAAACCCCAACCCCCAACCCGAACCCCGAACCCCGAAACCCAAACCCCAAAACCCTAAAACCCCCGAACCCCGACCCCTAACCCCGAACCTAACCCCTAACCCCTAACCCCGAACCCCGAAACCCCGAACCCCGAACGAAACCCGAAACCTCGAGCCCCGAGCCCCGAATCGAACCCTAAACCCTAAACCGAACCCCGAACCCTAAACCCTAAAGTGAACCATAAACCGAAAACCCAAAACCCTAAACCCTAAACCCTAAACCAAAAATCAAAAACCAAAAACCCTAACCCCAAAACCCCAAACCCCAACCTTAAACCCTAACCCGAACCCCTAACTCCTAAACCCGAACCCCCAACCCCCAACCCCCAACCCCCAACCCCTAAATCCTAACCCCTAACCCCAACCCCTAAACCCAAAACCCAAAACCCAAAACTCAAACCCCCAACCCAACCCCTAACCCCTAAACCCAAACCCCCAACCCCCAACCCCCAAAACCCAAAACCCAAAACCCAACCCCGAAACCCCAAACCCCGCCCCAACCCCCAACCCCGAACCCCGAAACCCGAAATCCAAAAACCCAAACCCCAAACCCCCTAACACCCTAAACCCCAACCCAAAAACCCCTAAACCCCAAAACCCAACCCCTAACCCGAGCCCCGAAACCCCAAACCCCTACACCCTACACCCCAAACCCCAAAACCCAACCCCCAACCGCAGCCCCGAGCCCCGAAACCCCAAACCCCAAACCCTCAACCCAAAATCCTAAACCCTAAACCCTAACCCCAAAACCCCCTACCCCTAAACCCTAAACCCAAACCCCAAACCCTAGGCCCCACACCCCACACCCTAACCCCTACACCCCAAACCCCAAACCCCAAACCCCAAAACCCAAACTAAACCCAAAACCCCTAACCCGAAACCCGAAACCCTAACCCCAAAACCCTCAACCCCTAAACCCAAACCCTACCCAAAGCCCAAAGCCCCAAGCCCCAAGAAACCCTAAACCCTAAGAAACCCTAAACTCTAAACCTTAAAAACCCTAAACCCTAAACCCTAAACCTAAAAAAACCTAAACCCTAAACCCCAACCCCGAACCCGAAACCCTAACCCCTAACCCCAACCCCCAAACCCAAAACCCCTAACCCCTAAACCCTAACCCCCAACCCGTAACCCGAACCCCCAAACCCAACCCCCAAGCCCCGAGCCCCTAAACCCAAACCCTAACCCCCTAAACCCCAACCCTAAACCCCCAAGCCCAAAACCAAAACCCAACCCCCAAACCCCAAACCCAACTACAACCCAAACCCAAACCCAAACCCCTAAACCCAAAACCCAAACCCCCAAACCCGTAACCCGTAACCCAAACCCCTAACACCCAACCCCTTACCCCTTACCCCTTACCCCAACCCCAACCCCAAACCCAAACCCCAAAACCCTAACCCCTAAACCCTTTTATTTAATCCTAAATCCTAAACCCTAAAACCCTTTTATTTAACCCCGTACCCCAACCCCAACCCAAACCCCAAAAACCCCTAAACCCAAAAGCCCAAAAGCCCAAACCCTATACCCTATACCTAAAACCCAAAACCCCAACCCCAAAACCCAAAACCTCAACCCAAAACCCCAACCCCCAAACCCTACACCCTAGGCCCCACACCCCACACCCCACACCCTACACCCCAAACCCCTAACCCCTAAACCCAAACCCCTAAACCAAAACCCAAAAACCCCAAACCCCAAACTAAACCCGAAACCCGAAACCCTAACCCAAACCCAACCCCAAACCCCAAACCTAAACCCTACCCAAAGCCCAAGCCCCAAGAAACCCTCAACCCTAAGAAACCCTAAACCCTAAACCTAAAAAACCTAAACCCCAACCCCCAACCCCGAACCCGAAACCCCGAACCCCAAACCCCCAACCCCCCAACCGAAGCCCCAAGCCCCAAGCCCCAAGCCCCTAAACCCCAACCCCAAACCCCCAACCACCCAACCCCAAACCCTAAAACCCTCGATCCCTAACCCCTAACCCCGAACCTAACCCCCGAACCCTAACCCATAACCCCGAACGAAACCCTAAACCCTAATCGAACCCCGAGCCCCGAGCCCTAAACCGAACCCTAAACCCTAAACCGAAAACCAAAACCCCAACCCCAAACCCCAAAACCCAAAACCTAACCCCTAACCCAAACCCCAAACCCAAACCCCAAAACCCCACCCCCAAGCCTCAAGAAACCCTAAACCTAAAAAACCCTAAACCTAAAAAACCCTAAACCCCCAACCCAAAACCCTAACCTAAACTCTACCCTAAGCCCCAAGCCCCAAGCCCCAAACCCTAAACCTAAAAAACCCTAAAAACCCCCAACCCGAACCCGAAGCCCCGAACCCTAACCCCAAACCGAATCCCAAACCCTAAACCCTAAACACCCAACCCCAAACCCTAAAACCCCCGAACCCCGACCGAACCCCAAACCCTTAAACCCCGACCGAACCCCAAACCCTTAAACCCTAACCCTAAACCCTAAAACCCAAACCCCAACCCCCAAACCCAAAACCCCTAAACCCAAGACCCCAAACCCCAAACCCAAACCCCTAACACCTAACACCTAACACCCCAAACCCAACCCCATACCCCAAAACCCGACCCCTAAACCCGACCCCCGAGCCCCGAACCCCAGCCCCGAGCCCCAAAAACCCTAACCCTAACCTCGTAAACCGTAACCCCTAAACCCCGAAACCCAAACCCCCAAACCCCGAACCCCAAACCCAAAAACCCAAAACCCTAACCAAACCCTAAACCCAAAACCGACCCCCGACTAAGCTAATACGATATTTAGCAATCCAATCCTTAACCACTCTCTGTTTTGATGGGCCATTAAGACCCCAAATATTCCAACAACCTAACATAAAAAATAGGAGTGGAGGAGAAAACATATGGGAAAAATTAATAGCCCTTAGGCTTTTTCCCCCCTTCTTTTTCTTACGAGATAGTGGGTCTCTATTGGAAAGCGATAACGCCTCGCTCACAGCCTCCAAACCCAATCTCCCCCGTTCGTAAACTAGATCCCAACTAGACACCGCCGTGGTAGAAATTTGGGCCCAATCCAACAGCTTAACAAAGCCGAAATCTCCAAAAAAATCAAAGTTCTTTTGCCTTGAAAAACGGTAAAAACACCACGAATCACTCAAACGCAAATTTTCCTTGCTTCCCCAATTCGATCCGCAAATCCTTCGGTCGAATGCCGACGACAGTATACGTAAAACACATAAAAATTTCAATGCAATCGGACTACCTACGACGGAGTTATAGCTCCGACGGCGGTAATAATCTGATCGTCAATTCTTAGAGCTTTCCAACCGTATGTTCCGGAGATCGTAACTCCCCGCTCGACAATTAAAATGCAAATCCCTCCGGTGAGAAGGAAGCCCAAAGGCAAGCGAACATACTAAACATTTAGTACGATCGGACGATACACGACGACGATCAAGCTCCGATGACTCGTGGGTCTCCGTCAAAAACCCGCATAGCGTTTTTTCCCTCCCTAAACCCCCAAACCCTCCCTAACCCTAAACCCTAAATCCCAACCCCAAAAACCGAAACCCCAAACCCTAACCCCTTAACCCCCAAACCACAAAATGCAAACCCCAACCCCCACCCCCTAACCCGAAACCCCCCGACCCCAACCCCTAAACCCAAAACCCTAACCCTAAACCCCAAACCCTAAACCCAAAACCCTTTTTAAACCCCCGAGCCTCGAGCCCCGAAACCCCAAAACCTAAACCTACACCCCGTACCCCGTGCCGTAAACCCGAACCCGAACCAAACCCCGAACGTAAACCCTAACCCCTAAACCCAAACCTCTAACCCCCAAACCTCTAAACCCAAACCCCTAAGCCCTCAGCCTAAAACCCTAATCCCTAAAACTCTAATCCTTAAACCCCCAACCCTAAACCCAAAACACCCAACCCCCAAAACCTTAACCCCTAACCCTTAAACCTTAGCCCCCAACCCCAAGACCCTAAACCCTAACCCCGAAACCCAAAACCTAACCCCTAAAACCCTTAAACCATAAACCCTAAACCCAAAAACCCAAACCCCCAACCCCGAAACCCCGATGGAAGCTTCACCTTACATGGAGGAGAGCCGAAATCAACCACCATAGCACTATGGTCGATGAATCTCGCGGTAGAATTTCCGAGCGTGTGGTCGGCCATCTTAAGAACCACTCGAGTTACCAAAAACCCAGCCGAGCTTTTCTAGAATAGAGCCATCGCCATGCCGACTATTATGCCACGAGAATCTCAAACATGAATAATTAACTCGATTAACTCGGATGCCCGGACAAAATTGCTAAAATCATCCATATAACCATACCAAGAAGTGGTCACCACCATACTTATCCGAAGAACTCGAATAGCATTGAAATCTCCCGAGACAAGCCAAGGCCTAGATTGAGAAGCGTAAAAGCGAAGCCTCAAATAATCCCACAAGTCCCGACGACCATCCGATGTATTTAAACCATACACAAATGTTACGACAAAAGAGGACCGATCAACCAAACTAAAAACCTCACAAGTCATCCACCGCAATGAAAAATGCAAACAACAAGTGGCTATACACCAACGAGTCCCAACAATCGAATACGACATTTAACCGCATCCGACACATTAGAAAGAAACCGCCAAGATGAAGGATTTATAGTTGATTCAACTCTCCCCATCCGGCTAACAACAATTTTGGTCTCAAAAACACCTACAAAGCTAATACGATATTTAGCAATCCAATCATTGACTACTCTTTATTTTGATGGGCCATTAAGACCCTAAATATTCCAAGCAACCTAACATTAAAAATATGAGTGGAGGAGAAAAAAACATAAGAGAAAAATTAATAGCCTTTAGGCTTTTTCCCCCTCTTCTTCTTATGAGATAAAGGGTTACCTAGGCTTTTTGACTCGGTGACAACCGGTGAACTCGATGAAGAGGCCACGGAATTTGCGGAAGCCTTGAGTGGCGATGAAGTACTGCATCATCGTTGCTAGGCAAAGATGCCACTTTGCTCTCCAAACACTCGCTCTATGGCTATCAAAGCAAGCCGATCCTTCTCCACCCGTGAGATGTCGTTAGCCGAGTCCGAGTTACCCGCAAGTTTCTTTCATCCTATCATCTCTAACAAGTAGACCACGGAGCAAGCAGACTCAAGAGTAGACACGGCAGGAGGCGAAGGAACCTCGACAACAAGCAAGCAACGGGGGTGCTACATTCCATTAAGACATCCCCTCCATTTTTGGGTTATGCCGGATTAACTGTTCTACTCTTAGCCTTGCACGAATCCCCAAACACTTTGCAAGTTCCGCACACTCGCCTTCCATTCATACTCAACGTAAACCGAAATAGGCTCTAAAGATAAAATACATTTCAACCGAAAGGAGTGAATCATAGGCATCGAACCATCCAGTCTCAACACAAACCCGAGCATAATCAAGTCGAGTGCATCCTAGAGTTTGTTGGTCGGAGGATAAAGGTCTTCCAACCATACTCGCCGCCATACCTAATCCAAGTCTCATTCCACAAGTAGAAAAGCTAAACCATGAAGTCGGATCCACACTCGGAACCTTGAAAATTTTGGATTTGTCGAAACAAAATGAGGATGCCACGGTTGAAGAACTATGCTCTTACCCCCAAACATCCACGATCCCCGCTCCATAACCGAATAGACATCCTCCTCTCTCTTGAAACGGAAAATCATGAAGTCTTGTCGTGTTGATGAAACACTCTAAAGGCCGAATTTTTCCAAACCCGTCGGGCAATAGAGTTCACCGCATGGAACGACCTCCGAGCACCCGGAAAAAAGCCAACTAAGCATCGACTCCATCTTGAGAAACTCTCATCAATGACGTGGTTTGGAATTTCCAAAACGGTACCCATTGGTTGCCTTGGAAAAGATAAAATTAAAGCTCATGACCCAATCGGCCCATTACCCACTAGGAGAGATGGGTATGGTGGTGGCTTTGCCATTAATAGTGGCATTCGGCTTGTGGTCTGGTTTAGGTGGTTTTCGCTTAACCTGCTATGGCCGTTTTGGTGAGATTTTGGGTTGTCGTGGCCATTTTTGTGTTGGTGGATGCCGTCGATGTTATCGTTCCGGCGGTCATTGTAGCAATCTGTCTTCAACCCAAAACCCAATGAACTCAAATTCGGGATGGTGAGCACGTAGCAACTTGAGCTACGAATCTTTCCACGAAAGTTTCACCCTCATCCAACGATGGACGACCAACCGATCGCCCCGACGGCAACAGGCGACACAATTCCGAGCAGTCTTTGTTTGAAAGAGAGAAACGCCTCACTCACGACTCCCCCAATTTCGCCCGTTCGAGCACCAAATCCCAACTAGACACAACTCGTGCTAGAAATTTGAACCCAATCCAACGATTGACACAATCAAAATCTCCAAAACAATCAAAGTTGTTCGCCGTAAAAACTATAAAAAACGTCAAAGAATACTCAAACGATAAGTTTTCTTGCTTCCCCAATTTCGATCACCAAATCCTTCGATCGAATGCCGACGACGTACACAACGAACACATATCATACGAGCTACAACGGAGTTATAGCTCGGACGGCAATAACAATCTCACTCGCCAACCGTTAAAGCTCGTCCAACCCGTATGTTTCGCGACTTGTAACTCCTTACTAGACAATTACAATGCAAATCCCTCCGGTTAGAAGGAAGCACAAAGTCGGGCGAACAACATACCAAAACTTCAGTACGATATGACGATTGACGACGACGATACCCTTAACCCTAAAACCCGAACCCCACCCCGAAACCCCAACCTCGAATCCCTACACCTCAAACTCTAAACCCGAATCCAAACCCCTAAACCCTAAATCCTAAAAAACCCCAAACCCAAACCCCCTAACCCTAAAAAACCCTCAACCCAAACCCCGAACCCCCTATCCCTCAATCCAAAACCCCAAACCTTAAACCCATAAATCCTAACCCCTAAACCCTTAACACCTAACCCCAAACCCCCTGCACCTCGGACCTCGAAACCCGTAACCCAAAACCCAACCCACCCCAAACCCTTAACCCTAAACCCTTTTTTCAAACCCCCAACCCCCAACTGCTAAACCCTAAAACCTCGAACCCCCGAACCCCAACCCCTAAACACCAAACCCTAGACCCCGAAACCCATAACTCATAACTCGTAACCCGACCCTTAACCTAAACCCTAACCCCCGAACCCCGAAACCCTAAACCCTTTTTTTTAAAACCCTAAACCCAAAAACCCATAAATCCTAACGCCAAACCCCCAGACCTCGACCCCGAACCCGACCCTCGAAACCCATAACTCGTACCCCAAAACCCCAACCCTAAACCCTAATTCCCGAACCCCCGACCCCACCCCAAACCCTTTTTTCCAAACCCCTAACACCCCGAACCTCAAACCCCTAAACCCCACACCCGAAACTCTACACACCCCATCCCCCATCATCACGACCCCCAAACCCACAACCCCGAACCCTTAAACCCTTTTTTAAAAAACCCTAAACCCTAAAACCCTCAACCCAAACCCAACCCCCAACCCCTCTAGACCCTAGACCCCCGGACCCCAACCCCCAACACCTCAACCTAACCCCGACCCCAAACCCTCAACCCCTAAACCCATAACCTTAAACCCTAAACCCTTTTTTAAACCATAAACCCGAAACCCAAAAATCCCAAACCCTAAATCCTAAACCCTTTTTTCCTAAACGCCCAACCTCCAAACCGAATCCCTAAACCATAAAACCTTTTTTTAAACCCCCAAAACCCTAAACCCTAAACCCACACCCCAACCCTTAAAAACTTAAACCTTAAAAAACCCTAAAACCTCAATCTCTAAACACTTAAACTCCTAAAAATCCGAAGCCTAACTCCAAACCAAAAATCCTTAAACATACACCCCTCACCCAATAAACCTAAACCCTAAAGTAAACTCTAACCCCCAAACCAAAAAACTCAAAACCTAAAATCCTAAATAGCCTAAAAAACTACTAATCCCTCAAAAGAACCCTAAATGGTAAAAAAACCCAAAACATAAATCCCCAAACTCATAAACCCTAAACCTAAAATCTCAAAATACCCTAAACCCTAAACCCTAAATTATAATCCTTAAATCCTAAAACCTTAACCCATAAACCATTAAACTCCTAAAAACCAAAAGCCTAACTCCAAAACCCTCAACTCTAAAAACCCTAACCTCTTAGACCGAACCTCGATCCCAAAATCTTCAACCTCCCCCCCTTCGTGTACGCCCACCACATTAATCTCCAACCTTAAACCCAAACCAAAAATACCCCTAACCCCAAAACACTACCATAAACTCGAAACCTCAACCCCTAACACCTAACCTCTAAAAACAAAAAAAAAAAACTTAAACACCTAACCTCATAACAAACCTAGCCCATAAATCCCCTAAAATACCCTAAATTCTACACTCATAAAAACCCAAGCTCTTAAAATATCTTAAACCCTAAACTCTCCAACCCAAAATCCTAACCACTCAACCCACCCCCTAACCCAACCCAACCCTTCAACCTTAACTTCCGAAAACCCAAAAACCACAAACCCTCATATCCTAAACCCTTATACCAAAACTAGGCTCCATTCTCCTACTCTCTAACCTAAACCTTATTCTAATATCGTCATTTATCAACTAAAAGTTCTCAATCTTCAAAAGATTAGTGGTTATATTCATAAGCTAAACAAGTCATAAATTCAATTTTTAAAAGATTTTGAAGTTGTAAGCAACTAGTCAAAATTAACAAAGAAAAAATAAGCCTACTATTTTTAATTCTTCATTTTTGTTACTCTTTGGAGTTTATTTACAAACAACCCATTTTTGTTTGAATATAAAATTTGATGATTAAAGATATTAAAAAGAAAAAAGATAAAATTATCAAATAACTTCCAAAATTTAAGAGAAAACAACCAATACATTTGAATTAAAAAAATATTTAATTTTAACCTTTAAAAAATGTTTTTTGAATATTTCCCTTTCTTTAAGTTCTAGTAACGAAATTGACAAAAACCATAACTTTTTCAATTTTTTTTCTCTATTAACTTCAAAAAAACATGATAAGTAATAGAAAAAAATATCTTTCACATCAATTTAAAAAAAAAAAACCCTAATAAAAAGGACAAGTTCAGAAAAGATTACTGCTTAAATAAAAACATATATGGTTAACAATGGTTTTTTTTTTTTTTCTCACAAATTCTAGAAAAAACAATTTTCATGAAATTATGAAAACTACACTTAGGTAGAGACTTATTGGCATAAAACCACCCTAATACATACAGGATTTGAGTGGGTGTTGCTAACAACTGTTGACGATATTTTTATGTACCAGTTTCATGGACACAAACGGCGTTGCTAGCCTCTGAAATCGCATAACTTTACTTTCATTATTTATATACCAGTATAACATTACCGCATGGCAATAGTGTTAAAGCTACAAATAATTCATGATTATTTCGTACTAAAAGAAGCATGATATTTAATTTATTTTACTTCTAAACAATAAAGTAAGACTTTGTGGATGCAACCAGTGTAATTTCCAATGTGACTTTGACATACCTGCAAACATGTGTCCCTACCCAAACTGTCGATGAATATCTGCAGATCATTAATATTCCCTTTGTCCTGTACAGAAATAGACAGCACATAAACTATAATTAAGAAGGCTGAAAAATAAATTACGCCAGCATGACAAACAATAATGAAATGGCTGAGCTATATAAATTTTAGCAGCTAGTAAAAATTAATCAAGAGCAACTCTGTTTGTACCTTAATTTACTTCAAAAAAGTTGCATCATTCTTTCATAATGATACCGTGCTTCTCCTGTTCTGAAAGCTTTTGTCATCATCGTTCCATCTATCCATTTTTCATAATGAGAGAAAAAAATTACATCACCATATCACATATGTAACTTGTAACACGCATGATCCCAAGGAAGCTGCAAGCATCACAAAGCTGATTTTGGATGCAAACAATAAAAAAAAGATACAAATATTAAATGTTCGTAAATTGTAATTAATTCGTTTTTTTTTTTCCCTTACATGTGAGAGATCAACTGACTGTATTTTTAACTTTAATTTCTCTTTTGCCTCGTTGATTGTTACCTGTATTCTTGTGACTCGTATTCTCCTATATTGGCGATGGCATTTTTTACTGAACAAGGCAAGTCCTCGAAAGTAAGAAAGCATCAGAATTGGGACCATTACAGCGTGGGATGGATTTTGATTATATTTGCAATAGCAAATGTGTCCTATGGAATCCATATAGATGAAAATGGACAGGGATGGAATGTGGGTTATGACGTTCTTGTTAATCTTGTTTGCAATTGCTCACTTTAGAGGTGAGAATGTGGATGAGAAAATGAAGATTTTACACGCTTTCATGGCTCAATCCTAGAGTTCCATTGCTATTTGTAATAGATTACTTTTTGGATTTTACAACCGTTTTTTTTCTTTTAATTTTTGAGATTGACTTTACATGTTAATGATGATTTATACGGTGAGAAATTGCCGTTCATGTGTTAATTGATATTTCAATTAGAATATATTTTAAAAGTTTAATTTGGATGGCAAGTGAGTTAACTCTCCACATTATTCATATTCATATGACAGAACGTAAGAAAATATGGATCAATTCTATATTGATGGTCTAATAAAGATTTCGGCTAAAGAACTTAGTTCTAATATGCAGAATTCGAGCCAAAATACTCATATATTATTAAGACAAAAATAATATCTCTATATCTTGCATACATGTGATAGTAAAATAAAAGTAATTATCAATGTGTTCTATTGTTATCAAATTATAAGTTCGGCCATGGATTAATTCATGTCTTTTTATTAATAACTATTTTCCATACACTACAGCACCAAACAATTATTTTTAGATAGATTTCATTAATACAAGGAAACAATTGAAAAATAGCATATTAGAACCCCGACCCCAACCACCAAATCCCTTAACCCCAACCCCAAACCCCTAAAAACCCTAAAATCCTAACCCTATTATAACATCTCCATCTACCAACTAAAAGTTCTCAAATCCTTAAAAGATTAGTGGTTGTTTATAAGCCAAACAATTAACCATTATATATACACTAAATTCAATTTTTAAAAGATTTTAAAAGTTATCAGCAATTACGATTGTCCATGAAACTAGTCAAAATTAGGTTTTTTTTAAAAAAAAAGATTCTTGTTTTTAATCCTTAATGTCTGTTACTCTTTGTGGTTGTTTATAAGCAACTCGTTTTTTTTCTGAATTTAGAGTTTGGTGAGGAAAGATATAAAAAAAGGTTCAATTATAAAATACCTTCCAAAATTTAATTTTAGCTCCCCAAAACCCCCAAACCTCATTAGGTTTTAGTCAAGAAACTGACAAAAACAAAAACCATCAAAATCCCTTTATTTTTTTCTCTATAAACTTTGGAAAACATTTTAGTAACGGAAAAAAAGATTTTTACGTCGGCTTAAAAAAAACAAAAAAAAAAAAAAAACACCCTAATATAAGAGACAAGTTTAGAAAAGCATACTGCTTTATAGTTAATGATGGTATTAGTTTTTGCTCTCAAGTTCTAGGTGTATTTTATAATTTGGTCAACTAGAAAGAGGATTGCATGAAATTATAAAAACTACACTCCGGAGACTTATTTGCATAAAACAGCCCTAATATATAGAGGATTTGGGTGGGGGTTGCTGACAACTGTCAAAGATAGTTTTATATAACAGTTTCATGGACAAACGGAGTTGCTAACCTCTGAAATCGTATACCTTTGCTGTTGTTATTTATATGCCAGTATAACATTGCCGCATGCCAGTAGTTTTAAAGCTACAAATAATTCATGATTACTTCGTAGTAAAGAAGCATGATATTTTATTTTTTCTTTCACACAAAAATTATATAATTTCCAATGTGACTTGAACATACCTACAAACATATGTCCCTAGCAAAACTGTCGATGAACATCTGCAGATCATGAAAGTTCCCTTTGTCCTGTACAGAAATAGAAACCAGATAAACTACATTTGAGAAGGCTTAAGTTATGATGCTTCGATTAAAAAAAAAATTTATGCCAGCATGAAAAACGATAGATGAAATGACTGAGCTATATAATTTTTGCCAGCTAGTAAATATTAATCAAGGGCTGCCTCCGTTTGTACCTTAATTTACTATAAAAAAGTTTCATCATTCTTTCATAATGATACCCCATGCTTCTCCAGTTTTGAAAGCTTTTGTCACCTTGATGCTCTCAAACATACTTGGAATGAACCTTTTCCCTAAAGTTCAAAGGAACCCATTCAGACTGTTGATATACATGCTTGCTGTTTACATCATTAATGAAAAAATAGATATTCATGAAACTCACCTCATTTCATCTGGCTCTCCCATTAAATGCACTCTACCTTGCTTTCACCTTTTTCGCATACTCCTTTGACCACTCAGAAAAGTGGTAGATTGGCGAACTTGCATACCTGGGTAATCTTATATAATGAAGGGAATTGGTGAATTCTGCTCCATTTTTAAAAAATTCATCTCTAATTAATATTGTTCATGGATCTTGATAGATCATGATTTTCTTGCTACCAAGTGACTGAGGCCGGACATCACATTATGAATATTATTTTCATCATTTATGAATAAATTACAGAGAAATTCTTAACTTACCTTGGCAGCTGAAGATTGAGGGATACCCTGCTAGCATAATAAGCAAATTTGTCGCCGGTTTGATCTACAAGCACTTTTATGACTATTACAGAAGCAGCAATTAATAAAATTAGTAACAGAAAAAAAAATGAAAAGGAATTGCAATTAAGTACACAGAGAGATAGACTCACCTGTTTCTTTATTAGTTGATCTTGAGGCAATTAATCTCTACGTGGGAATGTGGCAAATCCTTGGCCAGTAATCCCCTTTCTCCTTCTCACAACTTTCCTCCATCAAAGGACAGCTGTCGATTTTGAAAGAAGAAAGGGAAGAGGGTTGTCCCTCTTCTGCAAAGGACTGGAGCATACGGCACAATAGGAGTTTCAATTCTCTAAGAGACGTGCCGTGCGCTGCAACCCCTTAGAGTCTAAAGATTTTTAGATTTCTAAATCGTAGAATTTAAGCGTAGAAAGAGAAGAGGGTCGGCCGACTCCCATTAACGACTGGAAATTAGGAATCCATGGATCTCCAATTCTGCAAGATAAATAAGGTGTTGAAACCCCTTACGGTCTAGAGATTCCTCCTTTGGAAGAGAGATTATTTCAGGAAAGGAGAGAGAAGAGGAATAGAGGGTAGCACCTGTTTTGGTAAGGAGATGAGATTATGGCATCCGTAGATCTCCAAAATTCCAAGTCAGGTGAAGCGTTGAAGACCATTGTAGGCCTGAGGTTTCAGATTTATAAACACGCAGATTCTAACAGGTGTAAGAGTAGAGGGCGGAAGCGTCTCTTCAGGTACGGATTCCACATCCTCACGGCCCTGAATGTTGAATTTTGAAAGTGATTGTAATTTGGAGGCAAACGCTCATTTTGACAAGACTCAAGTTCTGGACGAAAAGATATACTCAGACCCTCAAGGAAGGAGGGAATGCATGCTTTCAGGCTATGACTGCAAGCTTGAGCAATCACGTTTTCTTAGAAAAGTTAAATTTGAAGCCAGCCAATCCTCGAGTAGGAAAATAAATAATTGGGCAGTTAAAGATTAAAGAGAAACGAAATCCTTGAGATGATTCCAATAGAGAGTTTTAAATTATGGTACAGAGTCATCTGCTTAGCAGATCGTCCAAATTGCAATGATTTGATGGTGTTGTAACCGGTCAATTAGACATGATTCTTACGCCGCCAAATGTTGTAAAGAAAAACGTTTCTATCTTTTCTTGCAAAAAGAACTACTCTCTTGGTTTCTGTATCGTGATTTGTTGGTTTTCTGGCGTAATAAAAAGGCAAGTTGTGTGTCTGTGAGCAACTGTCAACTAGGATGATTCCTACGCCGCCAAATGTTGTATAGACAAACGTGTTTCAATCTTTTCCTGCAAAACGTACTACTTTCTTGGTTTATGTGTCGTGATTTGATGGTTTGCTAGAGTAATAAAAAGGTTATTTGTGAGTTTGGGAGCAAATAACTCTTTGGAGACTGTTAGCATGGATTCTGCTGTGCATTGTTGTGTCCGTCTGAATATATATATATATATATATATAATTTGAAGGATAGAAGTGTCTCTTCAGATAAAAATTTCACATTCTAACAGCCCCAAATGCTATATATATATATATGAAGGGTAGAAGTGTCTCTTCAGATAAAGATTTCACATTCTAACGACCCCAAATGCTGAATTAATTTACAGGCAGATTCCTTTGTGACAAGTAAGTTCTGAACAAAAAGATGTACTCAGCCCTCGAGGAAGGTGGGAATGCATGCTTTCAAGCGATGACTGCAAGCTTGAGCAATCATGCATCCGTTGAAAAATTATATTTGAAGTCAGCCAATCCTAGAATAAGAAAATAAATAATAGGACAGTTACGAACCAAAGAAAAACGAAATCCTCAATAAGTAATGATTTTAAATTGTGGTATAAATCCAACGTGGACAAATCATGATTCCTACGCCGCCCAAATAACCGTATGGACACACTTTTCCAAAAATGAAATGGCCTAATTAACGACTGCAAATGTTTTTGTTCGAGATGAACTGAATAAAGGTTGAATAAACGTTCGTAACAGCACTAAAATCTTTCCTTCAACAAACAATTAAGGCTTCAAATTTCATCTTTTTTTCTTTTTGTTATATGAGGATTTCAAATGAGATGCAGCTGGTTTAACAAAACTTAAAACTTCATCACTTCTATTTTGAGAGTTAATTAACAATGGTTTTAGATTTCTTAATGGAGAAATTACAATAACCTACCTAAGATATCAGCCCATCGTTACATATCATTACGTATCAGTAGCTTTCTTCTCGCACCAAAGCCTTAAATTCTGATCTTACCAACAATTATGACACAAATAGAAAATAGCGTTTCTTTCGAGAATAAATATCAGTATTATTTGACAACATCTATTGTACACTTTTACTCGTTATCATTAATCGACGTAACATGTGACTCTTAAAATTAAATTCTAATGTGATTAATAGTTATAAGTTTATTTATAAAGTTTTGGAGTCGTCACCTAGTATTAAGGAACTAAGAACCTAAAAATAACACTCGATCTAGAGATTCTATTATAAACGAGTTAGTTATACTTTTAGGAAGATAATTATTCACCCTAAAGATACCACATCTTGTTTTAGTCCTAAATTTATCTCCTACATTGTTCATTTATACTAATTTTTTTTCTAATTTTTAAACAATTTTTTTAGCAAAATTTGATTTTTTAGTTTTGAGTGTGGCATCGTATTGAAACGATCATCGATCCCTTTCGTCGGGTGACACGTCGGTTTAAACATCGGATCCACTTCAAACCTCGATACAACCGACACATCGGAGGACATCTTGATTATTAAATGATAATTTTGGTGACGACCGTCCTTATCAAATAGGAGACCTCATCACAAAACGACAGCTCCTATCAAAAGGAGACTTCGTTGAGAATTTTATTATTTTTGTACATATATATATATTAAGGAGAGATCTAATAACATGCATGAAATAAACAAAAATAAAAAAAATACTTTGAACATAATAATTACATACAATTCTAAAATACATATAAGTCGGCAGACAAGCAATCAATTTACAATGGTGTTAATTAAACAATATTGAAGACAATAATAATAATAATAATTGAAGATGATTAAATATCCGAATTAAAGATAAGCACTAAGCATGCCTAAAATCTAGAATTTAAATAACATTCAAACAATCTCTCTTTCATACATATATATATATATTTTTTTTGGCGTAATGGGTCAGGCGAGATCGAGAATGGTCCAGCCCCCTCTTTTTTTTTTCTTTTTTACGGGGGGAGCAAGCTAGGTCTGGATTAAGAATGGCCCAGCCCTCTTTTATTATTATTTTTTTTTTATTGGGCTCAAACCAAAGAACAAGCCCAAACACGAAAAAACTCGAGAGAAATAGATCTAAGACCCTTTCTCTCTCGTGTTCATGTTGTCTCTCTCTCTCTCTGTTCTTCGTATTTCTCTCTGTCTCTCTCTCTAATTCTTTGTTTTTCCATAATCGAAACCTCATTTTATACATGCAATTTAGCCAAATATTTCGTTTTCAATTATGAACCGGGCATAGAATCTCAAACCGATAACTAACAACGTCTAAGTGATCAATGATCAACTTTGAATTGAAAAGAAAGAAAACAAGAAAAAAAAATTATATCGACTCGATGAATTTGATGATGGATTCTCATGGATGATTTCGAGAGAATTAGCGATCGTTAGGCCTTTCGGGATAGTTGAATCTCGTTTAGAAACAATGAATTTAAAGCCGAAAGTCGCTTGGATGAGGGAATGAAACTAGACAGTGCTCGATGAACACGAAGAACACGAACCCGAATTTCGCAGCACCTTCAAAGGTCGCCCGGAAATTAAAGGGAGAAAATCCCCCACTAGACGAATCAATCCCCAAATTTCAAGGATTGAAGTTGAGAAACACGTAAGGATTGAAAATTAGTCTAACGGAAAACAAAACAAAGGATTTAAAAGGTCAATCAATTGAAGAACCCACAACCCGAATTCAAGAACCTTCAACCTTTAAAACCGAAAAAACCCAAGTATGCGAGAGCCGACCAAACTCAACTTTGTCAATTCCAATCCCTTGCCCCCTTTTTTTTTTTTTTACTCCATTTTCTCTCATAATGCAACCTTTTCTCTTGCCAAAACCTCAAATTCTTACCTCTTTTATAAGCACTCACATTTGAATTTCACTTCAACTCAAACACCTTCCTATTCATATTTTTACCTATCCTACTTGAACTCAAAATTATGTTACTTATTTCAAATTTGATTAGTTAAATAATCGGGGTAGATTGAATTCAAAGAAATCCATAAAAAGGTTAGAGGATTGAGATAAATTTTGATTAAATTTTGAAGGGAATGAGGAGTGAAACTCGAGCTAGAGTGAACAACTTGTCATTCGCTCGGCTTCGATCCCGTCGTTCGCTCCAAGCTTCTACTTTGGTCCCCGTGAATCTTAAGTGTTTGCAATCATGCCTATTTTGCACAATTGCGGTCATGTAAAGAATAATTTTTCTCGATTTGGTCTCTATAAATAGCAATTCAAGTACCGAATTTCTTTAATTGATTCAACTATGCCTTTGAAGATTTTGTATATATATTTTCTTTTTTCTTTTTTCTTTTTTTTAAATAATTTAACTAGAATAAATAATAATAATAATAATAATAATAAAATCTATTATTATCATTTTTATTTTATTTTATTTTTTGTTATGACACCCATCATCCACCAATAATTCACTTGCTCTTCCCGACCTTGATTATAGACTTTTAGTTCCGTAAAGACGTGGGAATTCCCATCATACTGGGAGGATCCGGACACCTCTTTCTCTCGTTTTTTTTTCTTTTTTCGTTAAAAAGATTTAGGAACTCTTCACCCAAGTCCAACCATGGATCTTAGCTAATTTTGTTGGGCTATCAAGCCTCCGAGTTAAATCTGGATATATTACTAACCCAATCGGCTTTTTGAATGTGACCTATCAACCTTAGCATCTTGCTTAAGCAACCACAATATCTATCTTGTCTCATCTTTCAAAAATAAATTAATTATCAAAGTATAAATCAGATCATAAAAAGGAAAGAAATAAGTAAATAATTTACTACTCAAAATACCCATACAACCACATGATTATTATATGTGAGTGAAGAAGAAGTGTGAATTTCGAATAACAAATAACACGCATACCTCATTTATATCTCCTCTCTAAGTTCATAAAGTTGGAATTCATAAAGATAAGTATTAACAATTACAAAATGCTTGATGGGTACCATTCCCGGAATTAGCATAGTGAAAAATAGGTGTAACAAATGCTATTAGGGGGCGAAATTCAAGAATGGATTTGCAAATTCATTAAAAAAAATGATAAATATGAGAAAACATAAATGCAAATCAATTAAATTACAAAAAGGCTAATCATTCATCCAATTTCATTACTGTAGTAAATTATTTACCTAAATTCTTCTATTTATTTAAAAATTGATTTAATTTTTTTATTTTGCTAGAGAAAAATAAATGTGGATTAATTGAATTACAAAAAGGTTAATCATCCATAAAGTTTCAATACTATAATGAATTATTTAACCTAGATTCTTTTATTGATTTAAAGTTGATTGACTTTTTTTTTTTTGTTGCTAAGGTATTTCACATTATAAATAAGACTAATCTTATTTGAAAAAAACGATAAGATTTAACATCTCTTAACAAGTATGATTTTATGATTCGAACCTAGCACAACATAGGTATACCATCTAGATTTATAGATAAGTCATAGTGCCTTGATAACTTACGTTCATTGCACTCGAACGTAAGTTATCGACGATAATATTCTCAATATATTAGGTCCTAGATTGGGAGCATTACAATGCGTATGGCACATACGCTTGACAAATTATGAAACTGCCCATTGAAACTCCAACCACTGCTGTCAACAATCATAGTCTTCTTCTAGCCAACTCTAGGCGAGTTACTGGTCAGGGAACGAGCCTCTCCTCCATCGTGCGACATAGATGGTGTCGAAACAAACCCATTTGCCTAATTGTGATTCTAACCACATGTAGGAAATAGGAAGACACCTTTCAATCGATAAGACTCTAAGGAGTTGTTCTCCTACGATTGGTGGTTCGATGTGGTCTAGATCGGATGATAGAAATGGAGTTTCACAAACAAGTCTTTTCTCGAATTTTTATTTTATTCAACTGATTTTGATGACTTTTTGTCATGTTTTTTTGGAGGGAAAAACTCTTAAAAGAGTGAGGGATGTTTCTTTGGTGGTAGTTGCTGTCGATTTGACCAGAAAATAAAGTTCCAACGGGATATAACTCTAATTGAATGTAAATGGTTGATCTGAGGCTGAGCTATAATCTGACAATGGTTGTTAGTGGTTGTTGGAGGTGATACTGACTCCAGGTGGTGTTTTTTGGGAGAAGAAAAAGGTTGGAGTGTTTGGTGAGGAAATCTTTACAATCTTTAAGTATCTTGTGAGCTTAAGACATCCTTGATCGTCCAATCATCATTTCCGGAAAAAAAAATGATCTCTTTTTAAAGAGACAAACTGCAACGTTATCATTAAGCTGATGAAAAAAATATCAGGCTTAATCAAGATAGCAATTATTCACCGTTTGTTCACTCAAGTCTTCATCCCCTCAAAGCCACATCTTTTCGATTTTCTGGGTACATAGCACTTGACCTTCCACACAAGAAGGACGAAATTAAAAAATGGAAACCTGGTTCATCATCCTTATCTCTCTGTTCTTCTGTATGCTCCTCCGATCCTTTTTCACCCTTCTCAAAACCTCTCACAGCCTTCCTCCTGGTCCCCGTGCCATTCCCATCATCAGCAGCCTTCTATGGCTACTTAAATCTTTCTCCGAGCTTGAGCCTATCCTTCGCAACCTACATGCCAAATATGGCCCTATCGTCACCCTCCATATAGGGCCTCGTCCGGCTATCTTTATCACCACTCACTCCCTTGCTCACCTAGCACTAGTTCAAAACGGCGCAGTTTTTTCCGACCGCCCCCCAGCCCTTGCCACTTCCAAGTTTCTTAGTAGCAATCAAAATATAATCACCTCCGCCTCTTATGGACCAACTTGGCGTCTATTACGCCGTAATCTCACTTCTGAAATCCTCCATCCATCGCGTATTAAATCCTATTCACATGCTCGCAAATGGGTACTGGATATTCTCATAAATAGCCTCAAGTCTCAGTCAGAATCCAATCAACGGGTGCGTGTCATAGATCATTTCCAGTATGCTATGTTTTGCTTGCTAGTCTTGATGTGTTTTGGGGACAAACTCGAGGAAAACAAGATCAAACAAGTAGAAGAAGTCCAACGCAGGTTGCTGTTGAGCCTTGGTCGCTTCGATATTCTGAATTTCTGGCCAAGTTTGACAAAGATACTTTTTCATAAACGTTGGGACGAGTTATTTCAGCTTCGTCGAGAACAAGAAAACGTGTTGGTTCCTTTGATAAGAGCCAAAAAGAAAGCAAAGCATGAAAATTTAAGCAAAGACAGAGAGGAGTTTGTTGCGTCGTATGTGGATACCTTGTTGGATTTGCAACTCCCAGATGAGAAGACAAAGCTTGAAGAAGGAGAAATAGTTAGTTTATGCTCAGAGTTTCTTGATGCAGGCACGGACACTACATCAACGGCACTGCAATGGATCATGGCGAATTTGGTGAAGTACCCTCATATTCAAGAAAAGCTCTTTGAGGAGATTCAAGGGATTGTGGATGCTGGAGAGGAAGAGATTAAAGAAGATGATTTGCACAAGATGCCATATCTGAAAGCAGTGATTTTGGAAGGATTAAGGCGACATCCTCCAGCGCACTTTGTGTTGCCACACGCGGTAACACAAGATATAATTCTCGATGGTTTTAGAGTTCCCAAGAATGGTAGTGTGAATTTCATGGTTGCAGAGATAGGGTGGGATGCTAAGGTGTGGGAAGACCCCATGATGTTCAAACCTGAGAGATTTTTGAATGATAATAATACTAATGGTGTGGAAGCCTTTGATATAACTGGAAGCAGGGAGATAAAGATGATGCCTTTTGGGGTAGGGAGGAGGATTTGTCCCGCGTATGGTTTGGCAATGCTTCATTTGGAGTATTTTGTGGCCAATTTGGTTTGGAATTTCAAGTGGACAGCAGTCGATGGAGATGATGTTGATATGTCCGAGAAGCAGGAGTTTACAATGGTGATGAAGAATCCATTGGAGGCGCACATGACTCCAAGGAAGAGAGGGAGCTCGAGCTTATTAAAAGTTTGATTGGTTTGTGTCTATTCCTAGATGGTATCAATGCGAGCATCCAGCAGAATACAAATAATGATAGTGTGTACTCAGTTTCGATAATAAACATAGGTATAGCGTGTTTGACCTATGAATGTAAAGAACCTTTAACTATAGGGATTCGTCCCATGAAGTCCAGGCGACTGCTAGTTATTATGCCCCTAACAGATCCAACTCCAGGCTATTCCCGTCATACAAATCATTTACGAGCATAGGTGAGCAAATGGTTCGGATAATTAAAAATCGAATAAAATTAAAAATTGAATTATGAAATTTGGTTCGGTTTTAAATGTAAAATTATATAATATAAAATCGAATAAAAAATATTGAAATTATTTCGATTTGGTTTGGTTTTTTAAAAAAAATTTCGTTTTCGATCGAAAACCGAAATAAATAATAAAAAATTTCATCATTTCTAAATCCTTAACTTTTCAATCTTCATTCTTGCTGAAATTGAAACACGCAAATAGGAAGTAAATTTTGAGAATTGTTGAGGTAAGAAAAGAAAGTGACATAGTGTAATTAATTGGAATACAATGTGTTTGAATGATAAAATCAATTACACTTGGACTGATTTTCATTAAAGCTTAGTTAAAATCTTCAAGGGCTTTGTGATTGTCTATAAAAAGGATTAATTGATAACAAGATGTTACTTCATTGACTAGTGGACTAAGTGCTAGTACAAAACATCTCTCCGTAATGATTTTTTTTTACAACAAAATATTTTGGTTAAAACCGAAATATTTCGAAACCAAATCGAAATAATTCGGTTATAAACCGAATTTATCGAATTTATTTTGGTTCGGTTTTGGTTTTTATTTTTCTTAATTCGATTAACCGAATCGTACAAAACCGAACCGTTTAACCAAATGCTCACCCATATTTACGGGGCCATCCAGAGCTACCGTGTTCCATTCCTAGGGCAACTAATGACTTTTAAAGATTGCAACCGTATGCTACTACAAAATCTTTCAAAGAACAAAAAACGTAATTTCTTACAAATGTCCTCAACTCAACCTTTTATAAGCCTTTCCATTAAATGCTGCTGGGATACCTCCGAATTTTATTTTATTTTTTCATATTATGTACGAGTATGTATGCATTGGATACATTTTATTTTGTTTTATTTTATTTTCATATTATGTATGAGTATGTTTGTGGGATTCCTTCTTATTTTTTTTCATATTATGTATGAGTTTGTTTGTCATATTTTCATGGCCATGAGCCTCAACTCAACCTTTTATAGGCTTTTTAAAAAAAAATTTATAGGCTTTTTATGGGTTGAGAGGATTCAATCCCAACCCGGTATGCTTCACCATTATTTCTCTTAGTATCATTGTTTTCTTTTTTCTTATAATTATCATGAATCTTTTCACCTTTGATCACTTATTCTATCCTTTTCGTAATGATAACAATTTTGATAAAGCTTAGACAGGATTTCCTAATTAAATACTCAAAGTATGATGTTTTAGAAGTATTTGAAAAAATGATGATCAAATTCTATTCAAATAGTGGCAAATGAATTTAGGCAACCACCTCATGTCATCTTTGTACATATGACCCGGATTAAAGTATGATGTTTTAGAAGTATTTTAGATAGTTTCTTTTGGCCCTTCTCCATTCCCCGTATGTCTAATCGATTTGAAGTAACCTTCATATTAAATTCATACTATTTTATGACAACATTAGTTAGACTTTTTCACTTCTTGACCTTAGCACTATCTAGTCATATGATCCAACTCAAAGCAGATATACTCAAGCTTTTAAAGGAGAAATGTACCAATAACGTTTTATCATACATAACTTCAACCATCTTGTTACAATACGCTCACATGTAAGTTATTGAATACTAAGTGCCTTTGTATTTGATGAATTCTAGAACTCGAGTTTCTCGAAGATCACTACATCCGGTATTAGGCACATCTTATTAGCCTTTACAACATCATACATGTCAATGCCTCGAGGCTTTCCACAATTGTTGATAGCTTATTCGAGTTAGGTTCCTTTGCCATTTTAGCCTTTTGAGATTTTTCATTAACGAGGTCCACAAGTAAACGTACCTTACATCTACAAAGCTTATGGGCCTATTTTATAGGAAAATGACCTAGTGAAGAATGACATCTCGATAGGAAATGTGGTTACCCTTGAATTAGTGGTGGGATAGCATATGGCACGTGCTATAGATTTGGCATCGAAAGGGCATGTGGGATTTCACTCTCGACTTGGTCTTTGTTTAATATGCCCATATCACTTGATAATGCCAATGATGCCTTTTCTAACAGACTTGGACAAGCAAGCAATTTCCTCTCGTTATGGTGCTAATTTTTTATTGGTAGCCATGTTCCCACTATGTTTTGTCTTAGTTTTCCATCAAGCACTACCCGACTTGAGTGTAGTGCATTTGGAAGGAGAGTTGAATTTTGGTGGGGTAACCTATATTTGAATTCCTGAAAAACCTCTACACACACACACACATATATATATTTGCAAAAATGTGAACTAGGTTAGATACGTTATTTTATCGTTACGGATTTCAAATCGGGACGGAGATTATACCGAGGATGGGCCATATCGGATTTTAAGTACTCGTTGAAAGTATTACCCCACAATACTTCAAACAATTTAGAAAACATATCTACCTTATTTTTTTAATCGCTCTTGATTGGGATCCTAAGTGTTGGACGTATCTTGTAACAACATACATGGAAAAATTCAAAATTTGAACTTCTAGTATATTTTAAATGTGACTTAGAGCCATTTTTACATTGAAGGATAAAAACAAGTATATTTGTTTGATTTATATTACAATGATCATTAGAAAATACACGTTACAACCACTTATATCATTTTACAATACTCATAATATTTTTTTCATTACATAATAAATCATTATTCTACTTTCCATAACTCTAAAATAAGATGTGAGGTCATGCAGTGGCTATGAAGTTTCGAGTCTTGTATAAAAAGTATGAGATCCTCTCTAGTGGTGTACTCGTTGTTTGTAGATCCTTTTTTTTTTTTTTTTGACAGCTTTGATGCAAAGTTTGAGGGTGGACAATCTCTCTCCTCAAACTCGATCCACTTGATTTGGCCCTAAAAATCCTCGGTAGTATCCTCTATTTTTTTATGTCATGATTTGTTTTGATGATAACCTACCATAGTCATCATTTCAACATAGTTCATGTCTTAATGAAGTAATCCTAATTTATAGGATCCAGACTTTTCTAAACAGAATTTAGACAAAACTTGTTTAATCCTAAAGTCTTTTTAAGTCTATGGACTATCTAAATTATCAATGGGTTAATCCAACTTTTAAACTTATGCACCAAGAAACATGGAAAAGTCATTCTATTATTTTTTATGTATAGTATGAGTTCTAATCCAAACGAGAGTCCAGATGAGCATCATTAGACTTTCATCATACTTGCCATTTAGATCATTATGTCTAAATCCTAAAGGTTTTTTTTTTTTTTTTTTTGAGCTTGGGTACGTAGCTTCGCAGGCTTTTCTTCTAAGTGTGTGCAACAATACAAAAAAAATATATCCAACTCTATTTCATAATAGATATATACCAAAATAAATTGCATAAAATAAATTCATACAATAATTAAAATAAATGACTTGAAATAAATATATACATGAGTTGAAATAAAAGAAAATAAATGATTTGAAATTAAATAAAGAATTTGAAAAATAAATGACTTTAAAATAAATGCCAAAAATAAATAAGAAGATAAATTAAAAAAAGGACTAGACATATGGCTTAACTTTGAATCTATATTGGAATCGACATATTATCACTACCCAACATTAAGGAGACTTCCACAAAATTATGTGAATTATTTATTATTATTATTATTAGGAGTGTAAGTTATTTAACGTTTTAGAGTTGCTACCTAGTATTAAAAAAAAACTAAAAAAATCTAAAAATAACAATGATTTAAAGATTCTAAGATAAGGAGTTGATTATCGTTTTGAAAACATATCAATTACTTAAAAACATTCTTTTTGAGAAAACCTTTTCGATGAAATTCTTGAGGAAAGGTGTCATGTCTAATTTAATCCAAAAATTTATCTCCCGAAAATTCTATTTTTGCTAAATTATTTCTAACCTTTTTTTTAAAAGTTTTTTCTATTGTCTAAACCAAATTATTTTTTTTAGTTTTATTTGTGACAATATATTGAACTAATAGTTGTACTTCGACATCGAGAGTTTTGTCAATTTCAACGAATTTGATTTAAATCTCGATAGAACCGGTATGTCGAAAAATAACCTAATTACTATGGGTGATTGATTTGAATTAGTTAATAAAATTCATTTCTATTGGATATGAGACTCGTTAAATTAGCTTAAAACTTTGTTCTTTTTCCTATATGGACTATACATGTTTTACTTTGATTTTACACTTATCCTCGCTAATTCCCTTTCTTTTATTTCCTTCTTATTTATTTATTTATTTTTATGGGTAGAGGCCAATATCAATCCCTATTCAAATAGGAGATTTGTTTGGTGGACTTAAATTTTTTTAATTAATCTAATAAGGAAAAACACATATATTATTCTTTTTTTAATATTTTTATTATTGGATAAAATATTTATCGAGACCACCATCCGTCCCTATAAATAGGAGACTCATTGGCCCGACATCATAATTAAATTAAAATCTATATATTAAAATAAAATTTATAATTTAGATATTTTTATATTTTCTAACACACCTAAAATTAAATAATTATCATAAAGTAATATAATAAAATAATTAAAAAAAAAGAAAGAGAAACAAACCAAATGGTCACTAAAGAGTGACAAAATGCCTCTTGAGATGCAACTAGAAATGAAAAAACTACCATTTTCATGAGAAATGATTAAAATACCCCTAAGAGTAGACTCGCAAACGAAATCGTATTAGTGCGTGCAATAACCGGTACTCGTCGAAATTGAAATTAAATAAAAATTTAATATTAAACAGAAGGGAAACATATTTTAAGGGTGTAAAATAATCCTTAGAAACTTCAACGAATATATATAATAGTTAAAATAGTTTTTCTATGCTTAAGAGATATTTTTATTGATTTTACGATACATGAATAGTAGTTTTTACATGAAATGATTAATTAAAGCATGTTGTTTATGAATGAAAAATAGTTTATGTGGTTAGAATAATTTTTAGAGGGGTGTTGAATTATTTTATGTGCTTGTGTGAATTTTATTATGTGCTAAGAATATTTTATTTGAATTTTTATGTGTTGGAATAGTGTTTTTAGAGGTAAAGAATTTAATTAGGCACCTTAAGAGTATGAGGAATTTTTTCCAAAGAATATGATAACCATATAGGACATGTGAGAGTGCCTAGAAAATTTTCAATTATTTTTATTTAGTATGGGGAATATTTTTAATAGGAAATAGTGTACTTTTCACACTAAATAATTAATTTAGAGGCTCAAGTGAGGTCCAAAAATTATGAAAATTTAAAATAAACTTCCTTAATAAACATTTGAATTTATTATGAAAATAAATTGGATTTTTGAATGGTATAGGATGAAATTTTAAAAATAGGGACTAAATTATATAAAATTAGGGACTCGATTGCTTAAAATTAAAAGTCTAATAATCTAAATTAAATTATTTAGGAATGTTAAGGGTAAAATTCAGTCCTAAATACTGAAAATAAAGGTTTATAAATAATTATTTGAATAAAAGGAGGATTTATGAAAGAATAAGCCCTAGAAAACTCTAGAAACTTGGAGGACCAAAATTTGTCATTTTCCTTTCAACTTTGGCCGAACTAAAGCATTAATTAAGTCTGAATTACAGTAAATTTTATGGCCAAAATTAAGCTAAATGGAAGGCTTAAGCAAAAAGAAGAACAAATAGCCAAAAATTTAGCCAAATGAAAAGAATTGATTAAAAATTGAATTAAGAGTCGAGATTAACCCAAATTAAGCGTGGAGATGAACTCAAAAGGTCCAAGAAATTTTACTATAAATAGAGGTTCTAGAAAAATTAAAAAACACAAAGAAAACTCTTGCAAAATTTCCACTCAAAAAAGACCCAAAATAATTCTAATCAATTTTAGACCCTTCAAATCAGTGGATTAAGCTTCAACTTTGAGTTGAGGGCTGAATACCTTCAAAGAGAAAATTAAAAGAGCTAATTCACATTTAGGAGGAGAAAGGGGAGGAAGAGAATTTTCAAACAACCAACCTTTTCAAGGTTAATTTGGAGCTTAATCAAGTAAGTTAACCTCACTTACACCATAATCATGCTTAATTTTAAGACAATTTCATGTTTAATTGCTTGATTTTGATTTAATTACTTAATTAAGAAAAAATCGGGGTTAGGGTTCTTGATGAACCAAATTTGGGGGAAATAATTTTAAGCTTATAATTCATGTAATTGAGATAAAAATAGGTTGATTTGCCTTAAAATTTAAGCTTAAAACTCAAAAAAATTTGGAATTATTCAAGATATTATATTCGGCCTAAACCTTCAATTTGGGGGGTTTTTAATTCTTTCATTTAATTAGTATTTTTTCACTTGATTCTGACTTACTAAGCATGAATTAGTGTTTATTGTAGCGTCCTTAACCTAATTCATTATAAAAACTTCGTATAACTTAGCCATTTTAGCTCTAGAAAACTCAATTAATCACAAAATATCATTTAGGACCGTTAAAACCTTATATTAGAAAGATTAGGAAAATTTTTTTTTATATAGGGCGAGCAGGTTACACGACCTCCAACACGGTCGTGTACTTGCCCGTGTAACTTAAAACTCATTTTCTCTTAAAAATAGAAGGTTACACGGCCTTCCACACGAGCGTGTACCTTCCCGTGTATATTTCTGTCCAAAACAAGGGTTTTTTCAGCCATAACACTTCAAAACCTAATCAACAACATTCTTTCCACTTATAACCCTTGGATATTCAATCAAAACCACTTTTTCTTTGTTCATAAACACGTCTCAAAACACCTCCAGGAGATTATATTTACATAGTTACATATACAATTCAAAAATCTCCTAGGATGTATATGCTCGGCATAATGAGAGAGAGGAGAGGGAGATCGCCAACTGACTCGTCACTTATGACGTGAATTGAACAACAAAAGATGACTTTAACTTCCACTTTTTGCTTCTTAGTACCTAAAAAAAATAATTACATTTTTAATGAGATGTTACTCAATGAGAGAACAATAATCCATTGAAACCATAACATGCAATCACGTCATCCAAGTATCATCACATATAAACAATACAGGTAGTTCATATGACTCTAAGATTACATGCTTTTCTTTTTCTTATCGGTTATAACTTGGACATGTCAAGTTTCGCCCGAGTACTTGTAACTTGTAAACTTGTACACATGTATTCGTTGGCGACTTTTATAACTTATAGTTGACTCGTTGGGTCCTTGTAAACTTGTATTTGCGAAACTTGAACAAGCCAATCATAACCTTAACCTCTTAGTCTTGCATATATCATGAATGTTTCACATATAGCATATACAACATCCATAGCTTACACCATGGTACATATCCATTATAACATCAATAAACATAACGTTTGCGTCACCTAGCAAACGACACATCATTCACATCATAGTATCAATATCAATAAACATAATATTTTTATAACATCAATAAACATAACGTTTGCATTAACTAACAAACGACACATCATTCACATCATAGTATCAATATCAATAAATATAATATTAGCACTCAATAGCAATAACACATCATGGCACAACTATTGTTATTCAACTCACAAAAATGACGTCTTCGCCGTTTATCAATGCGTCGCGTCTCGCATCTCACACTCCTCGACGTCTATAAACACATACACATATACTTTTATAAGTCATTTTATCATGATCAAACTTCTAAATATGCTCAAGGTACAAAATATGACTTTAGGGTTAACTTATTCCTTTATGGGTAATTGACCCCTTTTCACTCTTTCTACCATAAATCCCAAAATACAGATTCAAATGATGCAATTCTAGTTTCATATGAAACTAGACTCATAGGGCTCTAACATATCCAAAAATCAAGTCTACGTACGAAATACACAACTCATGATGATTTTCTAAAAATCGAGTTGCTGCCATTTGTTTATGGGTACTTGACCTCTTGACAGTTCACACTCTTTGTACTAAATATCCTAAAATACAGGGTAAAATGATAAAATTCTAGTTTTACATGAAACTAGACTCAAAGGGGTCTAACATATCCAAAAATCAGCCCAATATTCCATATACATGATTTATTCTAGATTTTCAAACTCTAACTAGTTTCCAAGCACCCTTGTTACCGAGCAGTCTCCAAACAAACAACAATAAATCTAGATTGGGACATGATAAAGACCTAATTCGTTTTTAAAAACGAACTAGACATATCAATATAAAACATATCCAAAAATCAAATCGAAATACTCAACACCCAAAGAATACCATATTTTTAAAGTTTGCACATTAATCGCCAGACATCGGATCACCTAGAACAACATGTGTTCAAACCATCATAACCCGAAATACAAAACTCTTTCATAGAGACCTAGATAAGACACAAACCAATAATTTGTATTCTTATAACTTGTTCCAGATCTGACCTTAAAGTCTCGAAATCAAGAGTGCAAAACAGAGCTAGCGATGAATTTACCTAGATTTCCAGCTTGATCATCCGAATTTGACAAAGAAATGGGTTTTTCCTCTCTTTCTCTCTCTCAAAACGGGAAACAAGATGGGATAAAAAGAGATAATGATCAGGTAAGTAATCTTGATAAGGTTGTGAAGATATTTTGGCAAAGTTCATTTTGGTCCCTCAAGTTTTGGCTTGTTTTTATTCTAGTCTCCCAACTTAGATTACATTCAATTAAGCCCCTAATTCTTCCAATTATTTCAAATAATTATTATCCAATACCCCACTAACATGTCATATGCAGGTATAATTATATACGTGTAATTTCTAAGTATGCGTGTATGCATTAACGATGTATGTTTTTGGGACAGTGGTTATTACATTTATGGATGAAACATTATACTTTAATTGAAGAAAAATCCAATAATTTCTAGGAATTATATTGGGCCTAAACTAAAAAAATTAGGGTTTGATTTTGAAGCAATTTGATTCTGGTTTAATGGGTCATTTACAATTAAATAAGCATGTTTTGATGAGTAGAAATGAAAAATTTGCTAAAAATTGAAGAAAATGGGTTATATGGGCTTAGGCCCAATATGGGTTTGGGCAGAAATGAGGGTTCTAAATTTTAATTAAATTGATTCTTATAGTGAATATATATTTAGGCTACTTAATATTAAAATGGTAGGGTAAAATGAGAAGAAAATATTAGGAATTTAAATAATGAAATATTTGGCGTAAATGAGAAATTTTAGGAATTAAGTTTAAATTAAGTTCCAAACTCTAAATTAGTTCATTCAAGCTCAAAATAAAGAAAAAGGATGGTTTAGAATAAAAGTGTTCATGAAAATCTAAAGAAACATTGATTTAGGAAAACTTGGACCTTAGGCCCATTGAGGCCCAAACTGAAATTGGACTACATAATCAATGAAATAATCCCTAATTAAGTTAGAACATAGATTAGTACCTAATTTGATAAATATTAGATGCAAAAGGGTAGCTAGGAACCTAAGGAAAATAACTTAGAAATGTTAAAATGTATAGTAAGTTAATAAGATTAAAATGAAATGTAATTGTTTGCTTACTTTTATGTTATGATGGTATTTTTTTCCAATAATGTATGTGATGCAAGGAATAATGAATGATGGCTATGCTTAAGTTGTGATTGGTGATGAGAATTGTGGTTATGGTAACCGATGGGCCAATAATAATTGCACTTCTTGATAAGTATTGATATTATTTATGCCGTTATGCTCGCCTAAGTTTATACGTGTTTTCATGACATGGTTACATGACCATTTAGGACATGCACTTGGGTATCACTGTTAGCATGCATTGTCATTCAAAATGCATGTGCATGTCAAAGCTCATGAATAATGTTTTAAGTCATGAAAACATATTTTATGCTATGAGTTTCCAATAGCGATCGAATTATTTTAAAGAAAAGGATTTTCATGACTTTGAGGATTTTTATGAGAATGAGCTTCGTGGGTTTTTCATATAGTAATGGTAATGGTTCAAGACTAAGCAAGTGAAGATGTACACTTTTAGAAGCTCGGTAAGGCATGTCCGTGGATAGGTCCGATTCGCCAAACATATGTTATAAGAATCCTAAAGTACCTAAATGAGACATGTCCAAAGAAAAAAATATTTCAGATCGTTTATGAAATATTTTATGACATGAGAAAAAGGATTTATTATGTATATATCGGTATTTTATACATGCATATACATGCACATGCATATGCACTACATGCATAGGTTAATTTATCGAGTTATTACTCACGTATATGTTTGTGGTGTAGCTATTCTAGATAAAAAATGATGTTCATAACCTTTGAGTTGAATATTGAAGAGGGCATCCGTCGCGTGTATGTTGGTCGTGGTTAGCGTATGGACTCGATACATACGAGTAGCTCTTGTTGTACCGGGTATTTTAGTTTACTTTATAGCCATGACTATGTTACGTTATGCGCTCCTTAAAGCTATGATACAATAGATAAAATGGGATAGAAAACCGGATGTAAATAGGAAATAAGTCATTTTTATAATTGGTGGCAATGAACCGATAACTTAATTTTTAATGTAAATATTTGTGTGTATGTAAGTAATGTACCATTAATAAACTGCTAGCGTAGTAATTGTTTAAATTAATTATCAGCACAAAATTAGTATAACTAAATGAAGAAATGAATTGAACGAGTATCACAAATTTGGATAGTTTGATTTAAAGAACATAAATAGGATTGTGAAATTCAAAAAAATTTATATAACATTTGGGACTAGGCGTAGGACCTTATCGTAATTAGTGAACTTTCTCAACGTAGGTGTACCATCTAGATCTATAAATAAGTCATAGTGCCTTGATAACTTACGTTCATTGCACTCCGAATGTAAGTTATCGATGATAATATTCTTAATATATTAGGTCCTAGATTGAGGGCATTACAGTGCGTGTGGCACATGCGCTTGACAAATTATGAAACTGCCCATTGAAACTCCAACCGTTGCTGCCAACAATCATAGTCTTCTTTGGCCACCTCTAGGCGAGTTGCTGGTCAGGAAATGAGCGTCTCCTCCATCGTGCGGCATAGATGGTGTCGAAACAAACCCACTTAGCCGATTGTGATTCTGACCACATTTAGGGAATAGGAAGACACCTTTTAATTGATAAGACTCTGAGGAGTTGTTCTCCTACGGTTGGTGGTTCGATTAGGTCTAGATCGAATGATAGAAATGGGGTTTCACAAACAAGTCTTTTCTCGGATTTTCGTTCTATTCAACTGATTTCGATGACTTTTTGTCATGTTTTTTTAGGAGGAATAACTCTTAAAAGGGTGAAAGATGTTTCTTTGGTGGTAGTTGCTGTCGATTTGACCAGAAAATAGAGTTCCAGTAGGATATAACTCCAGTTGATTGTGAATGGTTAATATGAGGCTGAGCTATAATCTCACAGTGGTTGTTAGTGATTGTTTGAGGTGATATTGACTCGAGGGTGGTGTTTTTTGGGAGATGAAAAAGGTTGGAGTTTTTGGTGAGGAAATCTTTATGAGCTATTTGGTTTTTTCTTTCTTTCTTTCTTTCTTTCTTTCTTTTTTTTTTTTTTTTTTGACAATCTTAAGTACAGACATCCTTGACCGTCCAATCCAAAAAAAAAAAAAAAAAAATCTCTCTTCAAGGAGACAAACAGCAACCTTATCATCAAGCTGATGAAAAAATATCGGGCTTAATCAAGATAGCAATTATTTACCTTTTGTTCACTCAAGTCTTCATCCCCTCAAAGCCACATCTTTTCGATCTTCTGGGTACATAGCACTTGACCTTCCACACAAGAAGGACGAAATTAAAAATGGAAACCTGGTTCATCATCCTTATCTCTCTGTTCTTCTGTATGCTCCTCCGATCCTTTTTCACCCTTCTCAAACCCTCTCACAGCCTTCCTCCTGGTCCCCGTGCCATTCCCATCATCAGCAGCCTTCTGTGGCTACTTAAATCTTTCTCCGAGCTTGAGCCTATCCTTCGCAACCTACATGCCAAATATGGCCCTATCGTCACCCTCCATATAGGGCCTCGTCCGGCTATCTTTATCACCACTCACTCCCTTGCTCACCTAGCACTAGTTCAAAACGGCGCAGTTTTTGCCGACCGCCCCCCAGCCCTTGCCACTTCCAAGTTCCTTAGTAGCAATCAACATAATATCAGCTCCGCCTCTTATGGACCAACTTGGCGTCTATTACGCCGTAATCTTACTTCTGAAATCCTCCATCCATCGCGTATTAAATCCTATTCACATGCTCGCAAATGGGTACTGGATATTCTCATAAATAGCCTCAAGTCTCAGTCAGAATCCAATCAACGGGTGCGTGTCAGAGATCATTTCCAGTATGCTATGTTTTGCTTGCTAGTCTTGATGTGTTTTGGCGACAAACTCGAGGAAAACAAGATCAAACAAGTAGAAGAAGTCCAACGCAGGTTGCTGTTGAGCTTTGGTCGCTTCAATATTCTGAATTTCTGGCCAAGTTTGACAAAGATACTTTTTCATAAACGTTGGGACGAGTTATTTCAGCTTCGTCGAGAACAAGAAAACGTGTTGGTTCCTTTGATAAGAGCCAAAAAGAAAGGAAAGCATGAAAATTTAAGCAAAGACAGAGAGGAGTTTGTTGCGTCGTATGTGGATACCTTATTGGATTTGCAACTCCCAGATGAGAAGACAAAGCTTGAAGAAGGAGAAATAGTTAGTTTATGCTCAGAGTTTCTTGATGCAGGCACGGACACTACATCAACGGCACTGCAATGGATCATGGCGAATTTGGTGAAGTACCCTCATATTCAAGAAAAGCTCTTTGAGGAGATTCAAGGGATTGTGGATGCTGGAGAGGAAGAGATTAAAGAAGATGATTTGCACAAGATGCCATATCTGAAAGCAGTGATTTTGGAAGGATTAAGGCGACATCCTCCAGCGCACTTTGTGTTGCCACACGCGGTAACACAAGATATAATTCTCGATGGTTTTAGAGTTCCCAAGAATGGTAGTGTGAATTTCATGGTTGCAGAGATAGGGTGGGATGCTAAGGTGTGGGAAGACCCCATGATGTTCAAACCTGAGAGATTTTTGAATGATAATAATACTAATGGTGTGGAAGCCTTTGATATAACTGGAAGCAGGGAGATAAAGATGATGCCTTTTGGGGTAGGGAGGAGGATTTGTCCCGGGTATGGTTTGGCAATGCTTCATTTGGAGTATTTTGTGGCCAATTTGGTTTGGAATTTCAAGTGGACAGCAGTCGATGGAGATGATGTTGATATGTCCGAGAAGCAGGAGTTTACAGTGGTGATGAAGAATCCATTGCAGGTGCACATGACTCCAAGGGAGAGAGGGAGCTCGAGCTTATTAAAAGTTTGATTGGTTTGTCTATTCTTAGATGGTATCAATGCGAGCATCCAGGATAATACAAATAATGATAGCGTGTACTCAGTTTCGATAATAAACATAGGTATAGCGTGTTTAACCTATGAATGTAAAGAACCTTTAACTATAGGGATTCGTCCCATGAAGTCCAGGCGACTGCTAGTTATTATGCCCCTAACAGATCCAACTCCAGGCTATTCCCGTAATACAAATCAATTACAGGGCCATCCAGAGCTACCGTGTTCCATCCCTAGTGCAACTAATGACTTTTAAAGATTGCAACCGTATGCTACTACAAAATCTTTCAAAGAACAGAAAACGTAATTTCTTACAACAGAGCAGTGAAATATCATGAGCCTGAACTGAAAAGGCAATACTAACAAGTTACACATCAATCATGCATTTTCAAATGATAATCTCAAGCTTTCTTTTTCTTTTTGGAAGGCACAGTTATTCAAGACAATACAGATCAAAAGAGTGCTTAGATTACACCAAGCCGGATGGAGAAGGAAAGCCAAATTCAACCATACGAGTAGCAAAATTGCAAGATAACTAAAATTTCGGATCCAAGCAGTTATAATTAATCTCATGTCGAAATTGATAGCCCAAATTTTCTACAATATAGGAAAGAAAGTAAAACCAATGACTACTTCGATTGTAAGATTTACATGGACAACACCAGCTGCTCAATTCGGATAACGATTGCAAGATGTGGGGAACTCAAGAAGATTATACTAAGAAGAATTCTACATTGGTGGTTGCTGTGTATTTAGCTATAAACAGGTTACAAAAAATACGGTAGTTGAGATTTAAAAATATTCAAAAAGAATCTTAGTGTATTTGTATTGTATTTAAATAGAATCCTACTCTATGTGTGCTATGTTTAAATAAAGTACTAACTCATTTGTTATCTTATCACTCTCCCTGAAGTTGAGTGGAAAAACATTGAATGGTCAACTTGTCAAGAAGAAATTGGAAACGTTGGCTAGACAAAGCTTTGGTTAAGCAATCTACAATTTGATCCTTTGTAGAAATATAACCAACAAGTAGATATCATGTACTAACACATTCACAAACAAAGTGAAAATCAATCAATAAATGCTTGAAGAGAGAATGACACATTAGATTACCGAGTAAGGTATGTAGCACTAAGATTATCATATCATAAGATGAGTGCAATAGAAGATGCCAAATGTAATTCATAAAGGAGAGACTGCAACTACGGAACTTCGAAGCGATTGCGAGATAAGGCTCTATATTTAGCTTTTAGTGGATGGTTTGGACATTGTGTGTTGTTTTCGATAACACCAAGACACTAGATTAGTGCCAAGAAATATGGCATATCTAGTCATGGATTTTTTTATCATCAATACTACTAGCCCAATCAACATCACTATAAGTAGATATATGCGGATGAGGTGAAGATTGGATTAGCAAACCATGAGAACGAGAGGCCTTTAGGTAACAAAGGATCCGTTTGATTGCTCGCCAATGATAGTTGGTAGGAGAGTGCATAAATTGAACAACTTTGTTTACAACATAGGACACATCAAGACGTGTAAAGGTCGGATATTGAAGACTTTCCACAATACTACGATACAACAAGGGATCGGAAAATGGCTCACCTACGGACATAGTAAGACGATGCTTAAGACAATCGGGAGTAGCAATTGAATTGCTTTCATGCATGCAAGAGCGAAGTAAAATACCATCAATGTACGATTGAGCTAAAAAAAGACCTTATTAGTCTATGTAACTTCAATTCTAAGAAATTAATGCAAGCCACCAAGATCTTTAAGAGGAAAAAGATGTTGAAGAGCAACAACAACGAGATGATAGGAATGATGCGGAGCTCCTAGTTACCATTATATCATCCACATAGACTAAACAAGTATGCATAAGTATCATCATTCCGATAAGAAAATAAAGAGGAGTTTACCTTAGAACCCACAAAGCAAAGTGTGGATAAGGCATTAGAGAAGCGAGAAAACTAAGATCTAGGAGCTTGCTTGAGACCATAAAGACTTTTCTTGAGTCTACGGACATGATGTGGTTTAGATGGGTAAATAAACCTTTGAGGTTGAGTCGCGAAAACTTATTCATCAAGAATGCCATAAAGAAAAGCATTAGAAACATCTTATTGTTTAATATCTCAATGCTTGGAAATAACTAGAAACAACAAAAGACAGGATAAGTCCGATGGTAGTAAGTTTGACAACAGGAGAAAAGGTTTCGATGTAATGCGGACCAAGACACTAGTGAAAACCTTCGGTGACAAGATGGGCTTTGTAGTGCTCAAGACTACCATTGAGCCGTATTTTTATGTGAAACACCAAAGTAGGATTGGGGGTCCAAAACTCGGGGTAGTTGAACTTATAAATGCTTGAGGTTTTAGGCACCCAATTTGAGACTTTGTAATCATGGAATGAAGTTTAGCATGGGGCTGAATAATTGATTGAGTCGAAGAAGAGGGCAAAGGTGGTAGCAAATTTAAGGTCGGATATGCGAGCTAAATCGGGGTTGGTGGTGACCACATGTCAGCAGTTGGTGGGGACCGAATGGCATGGGTTTGTTAGTATAGGTGCCCAAGATTTAACCATATTTGGATACATTTGAATTATTATATCATTACATTATTTATTTTATTAATAAAAGAAGTTTTTCTATTAATTCTTATTTATTTATATTTATTTATTGAATAGAATTAGATAGAAGTCCATATGATATCATTTGCATTAGTGTTTGATAAAAAAATATGAGATAAATATTAATACACACAAATGACACCGACTATGTACGGATAGACTTGTGAGTGTTATGCTCATGCTATATGATAGTAGTAGAAGATCTCACATCTATTAGCATGGTGATACCAAAGCAAGCATTTAGGTGATTTAAGTTAGAGAACATATCTCCGCACTCGACTCGCCATGAGAACTCATTTGGTTTACTCTATGAGAATCTTATATGAGATGGGTATAATTAGTCCTTAGACTTGAAGTCACTATGATTATCTCATTAAAGGATTTATGTACTTTGACTCTTATTTCGATGAACCTAGTAAAGGGTTGCATATGGGAGATTTATTGGATGCATTAGGAATCTAATGGAGGTAGGTGGATGACTAATATAGGATAGATCATTCCTTGTATGCTAAGAGAGTTATCACATTTTACTTCGATGAATTTTTGCTCGAAATTCGTGACCACGGTAGGAGTACACCAATAGAGCATATTTGGTTTACTCTAAGAGCTAAGATATTTGAGAATTGAAGAAAACTTATGTGACCACAATCGAACAAACTAAATAACCAAGTTCGAGATCACACTATGATAAATTAACATGAGGATTGAATTATATGATAACCATGCTTATGAAAGATAATTATGAATTAGTTAATCTTGTTAGAGAATTAGGTAGTCATGAAGCCTTGCTAGAGGCTAATCTTGATTTATGTATCAAAAGCTAAAATATGTTTTTTTTTATTCCCGATACATTATCAACATATCTAGAACCCTATTAAGTCACACGCATAAGTTTAGGCAATCACATAATAAAAGAGAAACAAAGATGTTAGAAAAAGTTTCTAATTTTGAAAGTTTCATGTTTTGAAAAAGGTTTTCAAAATGAAAAGTTTTCTATTTTGGAAATTAGTTTTCTAATTTGGAAGTCAATTCCAAATTTGGAAGTAAATTACCTAAAAGAAAAATTAGTTTCCTAATTCGAGTTTAAGGATAATTTAAAAAATTATTTTTTAATATGGGCCTTCTAAAAATATCCGACCTAATTTATTTGGATAGTCCAAATTAATTAGTAATTAATTGGGCAAAAGAATTTTAGGATAATAGGTTTAATTAAAATAGGTTTAATTAAAAGCTTGTAAGATATTTTAATATGAGGATAAACATGAACTTTGTTGGATAAGGATAAATGTTTTAAAGGATAAGATCAAAAATTTCATATGCATCATATCTCCAAATCCTTATAGGATTAGAAAGCAACAACTTAGAGTCTTTTTTAGGACTAATTGTCACCTTTTCTTGTCTTTGGAGGATAAAGAAAACTCTCTTTATAAATAAGAGAAGAGGTGCGACAAAAGAGAGAGATTATTAGAGAGGAAAATGGCATCAAACATAGAAAATTAGGGCACACATCATTGAGCAAAAATAAGAAAAAAATACTTTTCTCTCCAACCCTAGCACATGCCACTTTTTCCTTTCTCTCTAAAGGTTGTAGCAAAATTACCTTGATTAGATTTTAAAAGAAAAAAATACTAAACAAGTCGAGCACAAGGTAGTAGCTAGCACTCTATCCATTTTGATTGCTTATTTTGTGAGTGCTTGGATTGCATGGATTATCGATAGAGGTTGACCACTTGGACTATTTCTTTTCTACAAAGATTCAATCTACGCTACAAAAGATAATTCTTTATTTAACATTTTAATTCAACGAAATAATCTTAGGATCTTTAGATGGAGAAAATTTTTTTATTTTATTTCACACCTCTATAAGATGTATGATCCTTCACTATATCTATACCGTTCCATTCTCTCAAGCATTCGCACTAGTCCATTCCAACATATCACCTTCTTATTTTTTATTTAGTTACTTAGTTATGTTAATCTACCGATGCATATAAAAAATTTGACTTCTCACGTCTTTTTGTCGATGTTGCTATTTTGTCAAAAGTTATATAAGTCTTCTATGTACACAAATTCTTTTAGGTCTTTTTTTCTTGTATGGGCTTCTCTAAATTTTATCCAGTGGATTAGGCTTTAGGTGCAATAATAGCTTTCAAGGCTTTATGACTCGAAGCATTATTGGGCTCTAGCCAATTTAATTAGGTTGGTTGGCCTTGATTAAATTTAGGTATAACATTTTCTCTTTTTTTGTGTTTGAAATCAACTCTCATGTGTAAAAAGAAACCATTACTTTAGCACCTTCTCATCTCCCCCTAATTTCTAATGTTGTAATGAATATTGGAACTAGTATGTCTCTTCACTCAATAATAGTAATTCCTTTTTAATTATCGTGTATAAATACAAAAGGAATTTCATATACCCTTCTACTATTGAATCATTTTTCAATTCAAACTCTCTTTATGATCTTTTTCCCAATTCTAGGGTTTCATTCTTTATGTTTTCAATCGATTGATTCATTAATCATTAATTCTCTATGGCTTATAGCAGTAATTCTCCTTCTAAATCTCACAAATCTCCTTCTTTACTCTAATTTTTATCTAGGCCGACCTTATAATTAGAGTGTCACTTCCAATCTATTCCTTCAAATCACCCCTCTTTAATCCACTCTAGTTTATTGCCCCTTTTTACTAAGGTTCACGAGGCTTTTATTGATTTTCATTCTAGTACCCAATCGCATGCTCTAAGACCTTCTTTGTTTCGAGGTTATGGATCCAAATATGATGTTTAGAGAGTGTAAGTACACTTGGGATGTTTGATTCTTGATGAAAGGGCTATATTCCTTGTTATCACCCTATTATTGTATAAGAGGTGATGTTGAATCACTTCAAAAGTTATTCCAAATGTCCTACCATAACATTGCCAAACTCTCAATCTAAGATCACTACCCTTTATGATGCACTATGAGGACATTCTAATGTTTAGAGGAAATAGCAAAAGAAGAAGATGTTTGACATATTTGACTTGAGTATTAATCATGTTCCTAAACCTAATCCTCTTCTTGTTGATGTTATTTTGAGTTTATGGAATGCTACCAATAATTGTATTCACATGAATGAAGGTCCTATAGGCATCACTTTATTAGACACAATGCATATAATCGACTATTCACTTACGGGGATGGATCTTTGTAATGCTATAGAATCAATTAATTTGAATGCCTAATACAAAGCTGATTTTCTAGATGTAGTGATGGGTGTTAGATCTTATTTTGTTTATGTTCTAGCTTTGGTAACTTTTAAAGACCTCAAAGTTATAGAGGTTGGCTTCTACCTTTTATGGTTTCATAAGTATTTGTAAAGGCACTAATGTGAGCATAAGATATCTTTCAATAGTTACTCGTTATGTCTCGAGTATGCGAGCCCATTGCATTTGCACTTTTGCTTATGCTAATTATGGCATGTTTTAAGTTGCTTTTACTAGCCCTTTTTTATAAAAATTCCCTTTTCTTTTACTAGTTATATTATACGTTGCTGCCTACTTTCTAAACTTAGTGTCTAGGTCTCCAAAATTTAATCCTAACATGGCTTGTCTTACATTTGGCCACTATTTAATGCTTATGATGCTACTATCGACATAATCGGCTATGAAGACTCGTGTTTATTGGCACCTTCTTTAGTAACTTTCCTACCTTTACGTAAGTTCCCTTTCATTCCAAATGGTTTGGACTACTTAGTAGAAAGTTGTGTAGACTACAACGTGTTTTGGAAAAAGATAACTTAGACTACTAGAATGTCATCCCGAATCATAAGGAACTTCCCTTGTTCCTTAGTGACAATTATGTTATGGAACCTTACTTTCCTAACTTATTTGCAAGGTAATTTAGACTCATCAAGATATTCCCATTACCTTCTCGCTTTGTACAATAATCCTAGGTATGATAGGATGTCTCTTAAAAGAGATGTAATTCAGAATTTGTTATAACAAACTATAGAACTCTATAGTTTCATAATTAAACTTCCTTAAAATCAGCTAATGCCTGGACATATGAGTTATTTCAATTCTTGGTGGACTACAATGATCTAGGGTCATCGTTTTAGGGATTTTGACATTGAAGTTTCAATTGTAATCCTTAAAGTACATTTCTCTTATTGCCTTTCAAAACTTGCCAAACCAAGTACTTAAGAATAAGAAGAATCCTCATCGAGATCTTCCTTAATCTCTTGGTGGTGGTGAAGAAGAAGAAAATAAAGACAAGACCATAATCTCTAAACTATCTCATAGGGGTCGGAAGATTTCTCAAAAAAGTTATTCCCTTTTTGTTCAAATGTTCTTTTTTTCTTTTAAAAAATATTATTGAAGATTTCTTTTTGTGCTCAAGTTCCATTATAGATCCCCTCTCGCCTCTAAGTATTATAAAAAAGATAAAAACCCTAGGGGTATTACTCCCCTACTAAGAAGACTTCTACCCGAATAGAGAAATTTGATATGAAAAGCTGGTTTTCTTGTCAATGTTTGTTCTAGGTTATCCTTTAGAATTATTAGTGCAAGTGCCCAAGATCCAACATGTTTCGATGGTTTGAATATTGCATTACTTTATTTTTATTAATAAATATTTTTTATTAATTCATGCTATTTATAATTTGATAGAATTAGATAGAAGTCTATATGATATTAATCGCCTTGACGATTACTCAATGATATGAGAAAAACACCAATACACTTAAATGATATCATTAAATATCCCAAGTTATAGTATTGTCAAAATTAGATATTGATAATATATAGTAAGACTTGTGTATGTTATGTTCTTGTTATAAGATAACGAGTAGTACATCTCATACTTACTAGTATGGTGATACCGAACAAGCACAAAAGTGAATAATGTTAAAGAATATATCACTAGACATGATTTGGTATAGTTTATTAGAATCTTGTATGAGATGGGTACAAGTATTTTTGTGACTTAAAGTTATCTTGGTTATCTCATTAGAGAATTGATATACTTTGAATTTCATTTTGATGGACTTTATAAAGAGCCACATGTGGCTGATTTATTGGGTACATAAGGAATCTAATAGAGATAGGTGGATAACTAATATAGGATATGTCATTTTTTATATGCTAAAGGAGTTATCACATTGTATTTCGATGAATGTACGCTCGAGAATCTATAACCATAATGAAAGTATACCAATAGAACTTGATTGGTTTACTTGAGAGCTAAAATATTTGGAGATCAAAGAAAACTTATGTGATCATAATCGAATAAATAACAAACCAAGTTCAAGATTACATTGTGATAAATTAACATAAGAACTAAATTATATGAAAACCATGCTCGTGAAAGGATATTATGGATTAAGTAATCCTTCTAGATAATTTTGTAGTTATGATATCTTGACGAAGCCAATCTTGATTTATATATTGAGAGATAAAAGAATTATCTTTTACTTCGATACATCACCAACATATCTAAAAATATATTTAGTCACACATATAAGCTTGACATTGATACGGATAAATAAATTATGCCAACTTATATAGAAAGAAATCATCTTATCTTCTTACGAAAAGAATTCTTGTGTGTAAACTACATAGCGAAAGAATTAGAGCTAGCATTGTTAATCTTTTATCATTTTTTTTATGCTTGGTGTCTAAACTATGTGGATTATTACTAGAGACCGAATACTTAGACGGTTCAATATACTAACTTGATATTATGCTTCAAAAGGTAATGATCTAAATGATTTTGTTAATATAATTAGTTAATTCAATAATTGATCTTAAGACTTTAGATGGAGGAAAATAAAAAAAAATTATTTATTTCGCTCCTTCATAAGATGTATTATCCTTTCGAGTTAGCATCAAAGTTCTAATTAAATCTTTAATTGTATTGCTATTAATTATTGTTAATTATGATCAATTATGATCAATGTATTATAGATCTATAGTTTTTAATGTTTTATAAAAATAAAAAACTAATTTTTTTAAAAAAGGAATAGAGCGCATGCAAGGCCAACATTTGGCATTAGCTAATGTGCTTATCGAGCTAATGGCATACTAGGCGCATGAGATAAACGTTGGTTGTTGGCCAATACACACTCCAAACCAATGGCACACTAGGCGTGCAAGGCCAATGCTAGGTGTTGACTAGTACACGCACGAGGCCAAAGTCGGGCATTAGCCAACGAGCGCACAAGGCTAATGTAGGTGCCGAGCCAACCCTTACACATTGGTCGGTGCCTGTGTAAGAGCGGTGCTAAGTGTTGACCAATGCATATACGATACTAATGATGAGCATTGTTCAATACACATGCCAAGCCAACACTAAGCATTGGCCGGTGTGTGCACAAGGCCAACACTAGGCATTGGCCGGTGCGTGTGCGAGGCCGATGCCATATGCCGGGACAACACTTGGTGTTAGCCGGGAGGCTATGCCTAGTGTGCTAGCATTGGCCAATAAGTATGCCAGGCCAACGTTAGGTGTTAGCCAAGCTAGGCATGTACTAGGCAAAGCCGAGCCAACTTATGTGCCTTGAAAGCCCAAGGCTTAAGGCCTAGAAAATTAAACTATAAAAATTTTAATATTTTCATAAAATGACCAAAAATCCATCGATTTATAATTATCATAAAGTGAAATATATTTTATTAGTTATTTGATATGTATTAATGTGATTAAAACATGAGTGAATTATATGAATGAGCCAATCTAGCATTTGGCAATGTATGGTTGTAATTTTTTTTTATTAAATAAGGCTTGCGTGTCCACCTTTTTTTATTATTCTAATGTATATTCTATTTTTATCTCACTCCCTTTGAATGTAACTTAAAGTTTTTTATTCAAAAATTATAAAAGTAAATGATAAATCGAGTAAAACAGATACGTGAAGAAGATTCTAAGAAAGGAGATAGATTCGATTCTAAATAAAGATTTATAAGTTCTTTACCTAGGTTTTGACCCATCTGGTCTCTTTATGGTTCTAGAGGGCTAGTTTTAAAAATCCATTACCATTCATTAGCCATTGAGTCATGTATGTGTAGTATGTATGAAATGATTAATTTGATTAATTAAATAATGAGACCTAATAAAATAAAATCCTTTAAATAAATATCAAGTTATTTTCCTTTCAATGTTATAAGGAGAAAACTCTCTTGGTTGTTTCCTTAGTCATTATTGACTTGTTAAGATAACTCAAGGTTACTTCTTCCTTAAGAAAATCAAATCATAGGTCATACAATGTCCCTAAACATTTGGGTCCAACTTGAAGTGAATTGTTAGGTTTGTTGAGATAACTCAAGATCCAACAAATTCATAGGTAAATATTGGTATTCATATAAGATGTGAGATGATAAGGAGTTATCATACCGATGAGATTAGGTATTATATTAGATACAATTGGTAAGAATTTACCTACATGATCCTTTCATGTAAGACTTGTTGAGATAACTCAAGGTTAATACATGTTATTGCGGATGGGATTCTAACCCACTAAGAAAAATGATCGATAAGTTTTCTTGAATCCTATATTGAAGGCTATAGAACTTAAAAAAAATAGTGAAAGAAGACATAGATTTTCACTTCTTAATTTATACTTTTTTTAAAAATATATATATAAATCAATTAACCAAATCATATGTTTTTTTTATCTTATCAAGTTATTATATAGTATGAATAGAAATACATCGATATGATTGATCATTGATGAAAATGATGCCTTCAATGACATAAACTTTCTTGATTGAGAAATGAATCCGAGGATTATCCTCCAACATGAGAAGATACTATATATGATAAAGACACTTCTCCCAACTCGAGCCTCTATAAGATCAAACTGAAGCTTATGTAACATGGCTCAAGTATAAAGATGATATGATCACTATTTAAAGCATCATGCTGACTAATATGACATTGGAACATAGGCACTATTATAAAGGAACGAGCACTTACGATATTATAGCAAAGCTAAAGAATCTATTTGAGTAGAATACCATGCATAAGTGTTACCTATGAGTGTCAATTTACATAATTCATATGTTGTATTAGGATTATAGCCACTTGCTTTTGCAATCATCCCGACCGGGGTTAACTGTTCATTTATTCTTTTAGAAGCGTGCTCCTCACAATCTAAATTTAGAAAAGCAACAGGACTAATTATTGGCCTTAAAGGATTTTTCTTTGAAATGAATTCAATTTTTTCCTTATAAGGATAATTAGGCCTAAAAATTATTCTTATTATGGTTGGAAGCTCATTAAAGGTTCTATCATCTATATGGATTGGAGCTTTTTCCATCAAACATAAATACCTTCTAAGCCTTTGGGCAAGATTACTAGATTTCATGTTACCAACTCTCTTTTCGGGGTTAGTTGTGAATGGAACCATTTTCGTTTATCTTAGTTGTAAGACATCTTTTTTTAGAAATAGGCTTCTTTAGCCTTTTCTCATGTTCAACTATGTCTAGCCTCTCATTTATGAATTTTCCTATTTCATTTGCTATGTTTTTTTTTTAGGTTTCTCCTATGGTTCCTTTTGCATGAATTTTTTTTCTAAAAGTTAGTTCACTTTATTATGAATATTTCCTAATAAAATCAATCTAAAAGGACAATTAGAAGCACTACTTACTTTTAGGATGGGTCCTCCTATCTTTAGGAATTAAGAAATCTTTAGGACTCTAAGGTTTTGACAAGTTGTTTCTATGAAATCGAACAATCTTTCTTCGACCACTATTAACAACACTTTATCAAGTTCAAGGCTTTTATTTATTTTCTCAAGAGGTACACCTCTATCTTTTAGGTCTTCCTAAATTTGTTTAGCAAGCATATACTATAGCTGTACACTCATCCCTATATATACTTAATCCTTTTACTTCGAGATTTAATATTTCTAAAGTGTTCCATAAATTTTACTAAATTCTACATAATATTATTGCTTGATTTCTTAGGTGCATACAGTCATATCCTCCTAATTGATTACTTATTTAAATTATCAAGATTTTAATCAATCCTAAGATTTCTTAGATTTTGAGAGGCCATTAAAGCATAATTATATATTGTATGTTCTACCTCTTTTCATCTAACTCTATCTTCTTTTAGGATATGATTAAATTGTTTAGGATAACAACCTTTATCTTTTATTTCTTTACGAATTTTCCTAGATACTCTTATCGCTACTAATAAATCTCTTCTTAATTAAGTTATCCTATGAACTTCGGGATTAGCATTACACAAAGTTATCTAAATCGATTTTTTTTTGTCATTTGGCATAATAATGTGATATCTAAGAAGAAGAAGAAAAACATCTTCATAAATATCTTCAATTGTCTAGATTTTTTACCATCTACACAAATGATCTATGGTGAAGTCTTGATTTTGTTCTTTCCAAAAAGAGCAAATGTTTTTTATTCTCACTCGTAGTCCATTTCTAATCCTCATTAGTAGCTAATGTTTTTTTAGTAGGTGGTTTCATTCTAGAGAATATGAATCTTTTTTTGGAGGGTTTCCTAAGTATGGTGCTAATAAGTCCTTCTAATTAAGTGTTCTCTTTCCTTTTTGAAGTTTAGTCCCCAAGATGCCAGTTCATATGAAATAACTAGTTCACAATCCTTACATAAGGCTCTCTAGACTATTTTAAGGTTATGGAAAAACAACCATGTCTATGTAGTTTATTGAATAATCTCTCTTCTAGATAGATTGGATAGAATTAGAGGTCTAGGATTTTCAAAGGTCTTAGTCCTCAATGGCTTATACAAGTCCATGATATCTAGGGCTTATAGCTTATCCTTGTTTGGAATTAGTTTCCCTTTAAGAATGTTTCCTTTTACAAATCTCTTAAATGTTGAGTAGGCATTAGTTATATATCCATCTATCATATATGCTGAGTGTCTTGTTATCGATCAATAGGTACAAATTTAAGAAACTTAGTATACACTAGGTAGTCAAAGTACTCATTAGTTGTCATAGTATTAAACATCACTATTTGCACATTATTAGAACAAAAAAAATCTTAGTGATAGAAATCATATTGATGATAATAGGAAAATCAATTGAATTTATATTTAGAAATGAATCCTTATCTATTCATCTCCGATCATTATTGTTTAGGAATTTAATGTTTTTGGATTCTATAAGGTCTTGTATGATGTTTTTAAACATTATGCAATTCTTAGTTACAAGTCCTTGGACTTCATGTCATTTACGGTATGACTTTCCATTTCGTTCTTGTCTTGTGAAAGTTCTATTTTAGTTATATTATTTTCCACTAATTAATAAAATATTTGATCAATTTGGTTTATGTCAAATGAGCAATGCCTTTTTTTCTATGGACTTAAATGATTTGATAGCACTAGCACTTTTTTTACAAGAGCATCGTATACTAAAGGATTTCTATGGATGAACTCGTCATGCCAATTTCTCATAAAATGAGTTCTCGACGGTAGGTTTTATAGGAAATAATTTTTTTCTCTCTCATTTTTTAGTAAAATCTCATAATTGGAAGCCCTCACACCTAATTCATATACATCTTTGAATTCCATCCCTTTAAACTTCTTCCTAAGTTTGAATTCCAAGCCTTGGTGGGCTATGCCTATAAATTCTTTTTTAGGTATTTTTACCCAACACTTTGCTCTAGCTTCTACAAATCTATCTATATATTCTTTGATAGACTCTTTTAGGTATTATTTATACTTTACTAAGTTTGGTAACCCTAACTTTGGCTATATTTTTAAGAAATGAGACCGAAAGACGACCTATATATCTACCCATGAATGAATGGAATTTGGAGGCGAGGTTTATATATCATGAAAATACACTCATAGTCAAAAAAATTAGGAATAACCTAAGCTTCGGGTAGTCACAATCAAAAGCCTATCTACATTGGTATATGAATCTAGCTATGTGTTCTAAGGTTGTGACAAGTCCCTATCCAATAAATAAAGTAAATTCTTGAAGCCTAAAATTAGGTGGGTAAGGGTATTCTCTCGTATATATACTCGGGATATGGTTAACTATAGTTTAGCTTATGAATCTATTAGATTCTAAAGCCAAAGGCTTTTCCACCATCCCTAAGATGTACTCTAGATCTAATTGCAAGGATTGTTGTTCCACTATATCCTAGCCTAAGATCATGGGGTGGCATTCTCTACATTCTTATATTACTTGACCCTTTACTTCTCTCTATAAAGGTGATTCCTTCCTTTTGAAGAGTCATGAGGTTCGTTATTAATTTCTCTCTCATGATTAGTGTCGCTTAAGATAACAAGTTGCTACTAAGTTGATGGCCTAGGTTCCCTTTTAGAGTTAAGTTCCTTTATAATGATGAGTTTTTGCCAAATTGGTTGAGAAGGTAGTTTAAGTTCAAAAAAAGGATTATCTCTTGTTCCATACCTAACTACATCTTTGAAATAATCAATATAGGCTTTCCTATATGGAATTTCTCTAAAATACGCAGACTTGTTAGTAGCTTTAGGTAGTCTTTCTTCCGATTGATTTCCTACTTCTACGACTACTTGTGTGTGTGTTGTCCTATCATGGGTATTGAATAAATCTTTAAAATGTTTATGTTTGGCTTTCATTATTTTTTTTTTCAATTAGTACATTCAGGCCTTATGTTTAACGTCTAAATATTTTATGATTTCTTTGACTCTTTCTTAAAAAATGATTTCTCTTTCCCTAATTGACATCAAGATAGGTTCACCTTGTGGCTCATTAGTTACGATTGAGCCAAAACTACCTTCATATGCGGCAAGCATCGTTGTATTAGGGGGTGAGTTTCCTCACTTTCATCACATACATAAGGGATTTTTTTTTCTTGGTGCCATCTAAAATACCACTCCAGCTATAGTCGCCCAAAAACTAATGTGGATTTTTTTTTTTATGTCGACCACACTTAAGAGGACTTTAAAATGAAAGATTTTTTTAGTGTAGTTGGAAGGCAATCGTAGAGCTGACCTATTATCCGGACTCTCAATTAGCCGACTAAAATAACTAAGCAAATAAATTTAATTGGATTTTAAGATATTAATAAAAATAGTATCTCTATTTATAACATAAATTAATTTACGGTAACTAACTTTAACAAGTCTATAACTATGAAATGTAAAGCTGAACAAAAATAGGAGTTTATAAATACTAAATCAAATTCTTTGCAAATAATACTAACCTTTGAAGTATAAATAACTATGTCCTTAGAAGCAAAAGCAAAAAAACTTACATACACTAGAATTACCGAACAAACATCGAGAGACGAGATTTGCAAGTGTTGTAATGAAAGTGACTATCAAACCGAAAATGATCCATCAGCCTACTTGATTATAGCTTAAGTGACTATTGCTTACAATCTATAGCCTACTATATTTTAAGTGTTTGAACTAAAAAGATAAAGCTAATAATTTACAAGAGTATTATATTGTAATTGATTATGTTGTTTATTGTGTGTTTTATTCCGGTGATTGCAACCGATATGTATAGCTCTTCCAATCTTTTACATTCTTTTATACTAGGCACATTCTTGAACTATAATAACTTCCCTCCATGGATTGCAATCCCTAATATATGTAACGTTCCATTTTTTCTAGCATTCCCACTTATCCATTGCAATATATCATGTCTCTTTTATTTTTTATCCTAGTTACTCAATTTTGTTAAGCCATTATTGCATATAGAGGATTTGATTTCCCACATCTTTTTGCTTACGTTGCCATTTTGTCAAAAGGTATACCAAATCTTTCTATCTCGCATAAATTCTTTTGGACCTTTTTTCCTTGTGTGCACTTATCTGAATTTTTTCCAATAGATTGGGCTTTGAGTGTAGTTATAGTTTTCAAGGCTTTATGATTAAAATATCATTGAGCTCTAGCCAATTTAATTAGACCGACGAGCCAAACTAATTAGACCGATAAAAGGTTATTATCCTTTAAAGTCTTGATATGAAAAGATGATACAATTGACAATTCCAAAAAAGAAAAACTCAAGATTGAATTATAAATCTATTGTATTAAATGTGTAAATGCAAAAAATACATTCAATGAGTTTGTAATACAAAAAAAAATATAAATAACAATACAAGAATTATTGTGTAATGAGAATTATCCAAAAAAAATCGGATAAAGAGAGAGACAGAGAGAGATCGACTATTTTTTTACAAATGATGATGCCAAACAAGCTTTATCTTCTCATTATTCTCTTTTTATAGACTATCTACTTAACTAAGTACTAACTATTTATGTGTTCGTAAGCTTCTTTTGTTAACTCATGTCCATGTAAGCGAGTATCATAACAACTTCGCCATCTCATCACTCCATATCGGTGTTAACATCCACGTTAGCCTTCCTAACATTTATTCTACAAAAATTACCCTTTATTAAAAAACCTTGTCCTCAAGGTTAAAATTTAAGTATTTTTATTGTAAGTCAAAGGCATACTCCCTCGTAGCATTAGTAGGATAGCTATACGGCCAATGAATCAAGAGCTTTATGGCTCGCTACATTGCCTTATTTTACCATCTTTCTATCTAAAATAGCAAAAGGATGGGGAGAACCATTTCAAGTAACTTACAAGGAAATATGCATAAAAAGACTACCATAAATTGGTTTCAATTGGGAAAAATAGAAAGTAGGATGTATTTGATAAACTAGGGAGGTCTAGAGTGTATCCCACTTCTCCTACCTTGTCAATAATCATAAAAAGACCATAAAAATGTGAAGATAGTTTATGATTAGTATGATGAGATACCAACCCTTGATGGTAGGCTTGCATCTTTAAGTTAACCCAATCACCTAGTTGAAAAACTCTATTTGTACGATGCTTTTCAACCAAATTTTTCATTCTTTATTGAGCTCGTTAAGGTGAAACTTAAGTAATTCTTGAACAACTTCTTTCTATTTCAAAAGTTGGTCAACCTCCTTTATTGTCAAATCTTTAGAAAAATAGGGTAAATGCAATAGAGGAGCACAACTATATAAAAATTCAAAAAAAGACATCTTAATAGTAGAATGATAATTATTATTGCACCAAAATTCAACTAGTGATAGTCATCTACTCTAGTTTTTTGGAATTGATGAAGTCATACAGTGAAGATAAGTTCACAAACATCTATTAATCATTTTTTACTAGCCATTTGATTGTGGATGATAAGTAGTAAAGAAGTGTAAAGAGACTCTTTGCAAAGCAAACAACTCCTTTCAAAATGTACTAAAAAAGACATCGAAAACAATATTGTGAGGTAAACCATGCAATTTGAATACATGATCCTTGAATGCTTGAGCTACAAATTAAGCTATATAAGGATGAGGAAGGGTAATAAAATGGATATATTTAGTCAAGCAATCTACCACCACCATTATCACACTCTTTCCTTAAGAAATTGGCAATCCATGCATAAAATCCATTGTAACATCGGTAAAAATTGCTTGAGGAATTGGCAATAGATTCAACAAACTAGGGTTGGTAATTTTTTTATATCTACATTACCGACACACTAGACATTACTAATATATTCTCTAACATATTTTGCTAACCCCTTTCATTCAAAATAATAGATAATTCCTTTATGTTAACCTTAATTCTCGGGTTTCCTCCTATAATAATGTCATAAACAAAAACATCAAATATTTATAAAAATCTACATCAAACCCTATCATCGTTTTACCTTTCTTGAGTAGTTTGTCATTAGACAAGATATATTTAGTATGAATAGAAGCATTCACCTTTAATTGGTCAATGAGGGTCTTTAAATAAAGATCTTGGTACCATGAAGACATAACCATAAGTAGAATATCGGTTGAAACATAAGATATGGCCATAACATATAGTTTTGTATTAGGTATTCTAGATAATGCATATGTCACTTTGTTCTCTCTACCTTTTTTACACACAATGCCATAATGATACCCCTATTAACTTTACTAAACATATAAGCCGAGATACAATATGAAATTTTTATTCTAATAAGTATTAAAGACTTTGGTGATCTATTCGATAATGAAGTTGTCTATCTCTCAAATATTGATGCCATTTTTTTTAATTACAAACAATATGGCAAGGAGTTCCTTTTCATAGATGGATAGAGCCGGGTGTTTTAGAGATACTACTTTACCGATATAAGCTATAGGATGTCCTTTTTATATTAACACTACTCCTAATCCCAATCCCGATATATCGGTTTTAATTACAAACTCTTCAACTAGATTAGGTAATGCTAACATATGAGTATTCATCATAACTTGCTTTAATTATTGAAATACAGCTTTGCTTAAGAATTCTTGTTGAAAGTATCCTTCTTTAATAAGTTAATGGCACGGATAACTTCTCATACCCTTGAACAAACCTTCGATAGTAACCCGTTAACCCCAAGAATCCATATAGTTATTTAAGATTTTGAAGTTGAGGTCGAGCTTATACTTCTACAATCTTTTAGTCATTAGTTTGAATTCTTGTAGCAGATATGAAGTAGTTAAGATATTTCACTTTTAGAGTACAAAAGGTGCACTTGGATCTCTTTGTAAATAAAACTTTTTTATCAAAAAAATATAAAGAGTTTTTATGCAAATATTCTTAATTCTCTTTTAAATTTTTACTATAAACAAAGATATCATCAAAGAAAATCAAAACATTTTTTTTTTTTTGTAAAAGAGGTCAAAAAATGTGATTCATAAGACTTTAAAAGGTACAATGGGGATTCAAAAGACCAAATGGCATTACAAGATACTCATAATGACCATTATAAGTTTTAAAAGTAGTTTTATAGATTTTAGGTTCAAATACCCAAACTTGATGGCATCTTGTTCTTAAATTTGGTTTTGATAACACCACAAATCCATGCAATTCATTTAAAAGTTCTTCAATAGCTGAAATAAGGGACTAGTCTATAATGGTAAGCTGGTTCACCATTCTATAATCAACACACATCCTCTAACATCAATCATTCTTTTTCACCGAATAATCGAAGAAGAAAAAGGACCTAGGTATTGGACATAATTATTCGATTCCCGATATGTCCTATACCATATTCTCTATTACATCTTTTTGGATAGAAGGATAGCAATACGATTTCATCTTAATTGGCTTAGACCTTTCTTTTAACACAATTATATGATAATGATATCTTTTAGGATGTAATCTTTTTTGTTCTTTAAATACATCACAAAATTCATCTAACACATTTTGTGATTCAATAGTTATTGGCTTATTGACTTCTAATTCAAACAATTCCATTTGATCCTCTTAAGGATTTAACAACCAATTTAATTGGAACTAATTTAGTTATTCTTGATGACAAATTTTTAGTTCCATTTTTATTTCCTCGTAAGTTTCAAAACTTTTAACAAATTTCCCTTTTAGTACCACTATATGCACTTCCCATAAGAATTTCATCTATAAAATCTTAAAGTTCCACATTATATTCCTCAATTCATATAACCATTTTTTTCTAATGTCCTATCATACATCCTTAATGGCAACACAAAAAATTTTATTTTAAAAGCATTTTTGTGCATTTACCACCTAAAATCTTCGCATACTAGATCACACATAATCTCGGTTCCCTAGCTAATTTGATGGTTACTAAATTGATCTTAGTCATTTCATATCTTCTTTACTTAACAAGCTTGATGTTTAAAAAGTTGTGAGTGCTACTAATATCAACCAAAATATCCAAGCTATATCTTTTTTTCTTTCATCCAACTATATATTTTTTTAATCGATTTCCTTCAAATAAGCACTCATTGAATTGGGTCTAGTTCTCTAACACAATTTTCCTCATTATCATCTTTACAATCAACCATTACCGATTCAACATTCTCTCATCCTTCCTCATTTTCCTCAACTTTTAACATATATAATTGCATTCCTTTATATTTGTGTTCAAACAAGTATTTATCATCAAAAAAATAACATTGTCCCTTCAATCTTCGTTCTTTAGGTTCCTTATTACTAGGTAGTTTTCTAGTTTTGAATATTAAATTAATTTTTTGAATTTGATAAGGTAAGGTTAATAGGCCTTTTTTTTTGTAAGGTTATTGGTAATTGTGTTTGGAAATGAGTTTGGTAGTGGTAGATTTGTGTAGTTGTATGGTGCTCTCATAAGTAAAAGTTTGCTAGCAAAAGTTAAGAAATTAGTAACGGGTTTGTAATAGAACATTGATCCGAGTATTAAAAGTATTTGGGTTGATTTCTTTTAGGTTAGCTAAAGAAATCATATCTTTAAGGGTTTTTGGTCTCAATATTAGTATAGTTATACTTGTAATTCAGGTTTTAAGCTTCATAAGAAAAAAAACTAACAATATTCTCCTCTAGTAATGACAACTTACTCACTAAAGATATGAGCCTTTTTAGATGATTTTGCACATCCCTATTCTGTTTAAGGAACATTAACTCAGCCATAGGATCATCGTAAACGGTTGTCCTAAATCTTGTATTCAAAGCATCAACATACCCTTCCCAATTAATTCTAACATGCTCTCTTTTTAGTCTAACAAAAATTTGATACCACTCTAATGTTTTCCCTTGTAGATGAATCGAAATTAAGCTAACTTTAGATTTTTTAGGCATTTTATCAATATCAAATAATCACTCATACCTCAAGATCTATCCTTCTAAATCCTCACCCTAAAACCTAAAAAATAAAATCCTAGACAATCTAGTATTGGCTTGATATCCAACATTGAAATTGTGATTTATGCCCTTAAGATTCACATTTCTAACCTCATTATTCCAACCATTTTTTCTACTAGATTAATATTTTCTTTTTGAGTTTGGAATCTCACACCAAGATCAACATTAGTTTCATTCCTGTTAACACACAAACTTCATAGTATCTTTTTAAATTTTTCCATTTCCATAGTATGTTGGTAAGCCATATCATCTAGTTCTTAGAAAGATTAGAGATTACTAGATTTAAATGTTTAATCGATGCTTCGTTTTCCTTGAATCATTTTTTGCTTTCACCATTAGAGTTCACCCACTCACTATAGGTGTCAAGATTTGTTTTTGTTATCAAATGATATTGTTCACAATATAGAAAAAGAAGAACTTAAGATTGAATTATAAATCTATTGTATTAAATGTGTAAATGCAAGAAATATATGCAATGAGTTTGTAATATAAGAAATGTAAAGAATAATATAAAAATTATTGTACAAAGAGAATTTATCCAAAAAGAAATCAAAGAGAAAGAGTATTTTTACAAATGATACAATACAAACTTCATCTTCTTATTATTCTCTCTTTATAGACTAATTGTTTAACTAACTACTAATAGTTTAACTAATTATTCTAACTAACTATGTAACGAGTTAACTATTTCTGTTTCCATAAGCTTCCTCTTGTTAACTCATTTCCATATAAGCAACATTATGACAATTTTTGCCATCTCATCACTCCACATCAGTGCTAACATCCACGTCAACCTTACTAACATTTATTCTCTAACAAGAGAGCACCTAGGCTTCGAGTTTGGAATCCAAGCTCGATTTAGCCTAGTCTTAAAAAAAAATCAAAATGGAAACCCTAGAATAACCCAAGATATAACCATATACATACCTTATCTCATTTTAAATAGGAAAAAGACGGACACCTAGTAAAAAACCCAAGACACGTACAAAAAGAAAAATTCTAAAAGAGTCTAACCACTTTTAAATTTTAAGTTATTTTAGGTTGAGTTTCTAAAAAATTTTATTGGTTTTGAAGATAGCTAAACTTTAAAATTTTTGAAATTAATTCCATCCATAATTTTTTTTGTTAGAAATAACGAAAATGTGCACTCGTAAGTCACATGGCTAAAAAAAAAAACTTGTTAGCTTAGACTTATCTTTGATCGTGAGCTTTTTGATAAAACACAATCACCTGAAGCTTTCCTTCAAGGAATCCCATGGTAAATGATAGTAAAATTAGACTACTCGTACTTGATCATAACCTTATTTGGGTCAACAACAATGAACAACATATGGATGGTTAAAGAAAGAGAGGCCATGGCCGATGTGGTTACGATTGTAAGGTCTAAAGGATATGCGGGATTGGATATGGATATGCCTAGGTATTGTGCTCTAACTTGTTAGAGATCAAATTGAGGTTCCTTGGGTTTGACATTTAGGATTATTACAAGAAAGTCAACCATAATTAAAAGAGAAATGAAGAAAAAGAGAAGGAAGAGGCAACAACAACAACCTTTGAAAGAGGTCGATGAAGATGATGTTAACGGGCGAGTATAGGTGGTGGTGGTTAAGGTTTTGGTTTTGGTTTTGGGTTCTTGCCATTGTTGAGGTTATTATTTGGTGGTATTTTCTATTAGTCAAAATTATAAAGTTCATGGATCTTCAAAACCAATAAAAAATTTCAAAAATTCAACCTCAAATGACTTTAGATTTAAGGGTGGTTAGGTCCTTTTATTAAAAAAAAAAATAAACACTCTAGCAAACTCGATAGAAAAAAAAAAAAGAGGAGAAAGCTAAAAGACGCTCCGCTAGCACACGCACTAAACCACTAAGAACGATGACCGAATACAATTCTTACATCGCTGGAATGAAGCCTATCGGACCCCCATAGAGCATACACGCTCCGTTTTTGTTTTTGTCGTCCGTTGTATCTTTTTCTTCTAGTTTGGTACTCGAAGTTCGATTTAGGTAATCAAACTCCTTCATTTTCAATTTTGATTCGATTTTCATACAAAATTGATATATTCCATGATTTTTTTATTGAACCATGTTCTAGTAGCAATAATTATGTGATTAATAAAATTTTTAGGTGATTTATTGAATCAAAATTACTTGATTTTAAACCTAATTAAAGATAACATGATTTTTTAAGTCCTTGATTGTATTAACCTGTGTTGTTAAACATAATTTGAATTCTGGAATTAATTTTGTTACTATTCTTACAGTGTAGTCTTTAATTCCTCTTATTTATTATAATTTAGTCTCATATTGGCAAATCAAGATAACAAGTCCTTATCCTTTATTTTATTTGTTAACCTTTGATTTTATTGTTTGATTTGACAAGATTATGTTGATTTTTAATAACTTTGGCTGATTTATTGGTCGATTGAATGGATTTGCAACTTGATTAATTGATAATATATTTAAAATAGAGGCCGAATTGACAAATTATTGCAAACAATGATTGTTTACGTTTATTTTTATTTGAGCGGGTTTTTTATGTTATCTCCATCTAAATTTTTAGTATGTTTCAAATAAATGTGTTTCTAAATTATATTTCGGATTTCATAATTTTATAATATTATTTGGTATTTATCTCCGTTTATGCATACTTGTGATTTTACATAACCAACAAAAAAAAAATGATTAATGTATTTTTGTAAACTCGTTAGATATGTAAATGTGATTTTTGTGTGAATTTTTAATATGTGATATTTTGAGGTTTTATCCTATTTTGATTTTTTTTTATTTTAATGTTATTATTGTTTTTTTATTCATTAGGGAATAAAGGGTTAAACATGCTTGTGTAATATATAATTTTATTTTACTTAATAAAGTTCCCGAAGAACTATTAATGGGTAATGAAGCCAACAAAGGTCTAGCATTTTTTTTTTTTTTATGATGGGAAAGTAAAAGTGATCAAATAGGCCAATGATATTTTGATCTTACTTCCCATGGAATTGTCGTTATGTAACATGTGAATTTGTGTTTTTATGCATTTGTTTGTGTAATGTCAGTCTAGGTCATTATAAGTGAAGTAGGATCAAAACATGAGACTGATTTTGTTCAAATAAAAGGGTTTTTTTTTATTTACATATCTTTTTATTTGTTTGTTTGTTTATTTATTTTTATTATAATTATTAATATCTTTGTTGTTTAGTTTAACTTTAAGTTTTATTTGTTATGTGCCACTAATTTAATCTTTTTGCAGATTTGATTCTAAATTAGTTTTGGGTTCTAATTATTTATTTTTAAATAGTTTGGTGGGCCGATATGAGCTCGAGGCCCATGCTTATATTGTTTGAATATTTTATATTATGAACTTTTTGTTATATTATGACATGGTTTGATAGGAGATTTGAGCCTATGGTCTATAATCATTTTATTTTTTATGTATTGTGTTGGACGGTTGAAGATGACAAATTTATAATTTATTATTTATATTTTCAATTATATTTAATTTATTCTCTGTAATTAAAGATAGAAAACAATTTATTTGGCGTCTCATGATGCTTGGCCTTTTCCTAGTTTTTAATTTTTTTCATGTTAATTATAAATTTGACATGACATAACATGTGATTTTTTTTGTCACATTATTTTTTTATCGAAAAATTAGTTAAAAAATTCTTTGAGAGACTATATTAAAAAAAATTAAAAATAAAACAATATAATAAATAAATAAAAAGAATAGAAAGATTATATTTTAAAAATATAAAGAAAATTAGAAGAACGTTTCTTGAAATTAATTCCATTATTTACGCCAACGATCTCTCTAATGGCTAACGATGTGTTGAATGTGGTTCGTAAATGAAGGGAACACCTAGATTTGAATGTGTGACCAAACGTGTCACCAATAAAAGATATTGGGACCGGATAAATGCTATTTCGCTTCCAAACATCTTGAATTCAGTGGAAAACGGACCATGTGTTGTGGGCACCAGGGTGTGAAAATATGGTAATTGACAGTGACCTCTGGTCTATTTCGCTCCCAAATATCTTGAATTGGGTGGATCTCGGGTAATGTGTTGTCAATATCACCAAACACCAAAAAATGTTTGATGATAATAAAAATTCTATCGTTTAAAAAAATTAATAACTCAAAATGCATTATTTATTTTATATGATAAGATCAAACACCTTTTTTTTTCTTTTTAAGTCCATCTATTCATATTGAACTGGTTTATATTCATTCCTTATGTTAATCTCTATCCATAGTGAAGGATCCAGCAAATATGCCAACTAAATAAATTTGTTTGTTTGTTGTTTCACATTGTTTGTTTTCTGATTTCTCACCCTCATGAAACTTTCATTTTTTATTTTTATTTTATTTGTTTGCCTTGAGAGAGAGAGAGAGAGAGAGAGAGAGTGAGTGACATTTCTTGGACAGGTACTGTCAGGACGTGAAAAGCCAACGTGCTATGTTATAAACAATTAAAACACGTATAGGAACCAAGAAAGTAACCCAAAAGGATGAAAAGTAGAAAAGGAATGGTGAAAATAAATGTGAAGGAAAGGAAAGGTAAAGCTGGAAAACTGAAGTAAGACAAAAATGCTAGTGCCTTAAATAAGCTCCTTGAAAGTCAATAAAGTGAGTGCTCTTCATATTTGGGCGATCGGGATCCATCAGCCATCAGGCCCATCACCTCACATCTGGCTGATGCAGTGACTTCATGTCATGGTTACTTTTATTTGTCTAGGTAAACTAAGTGAAATCAAATTTACAAATGTTTGTCATGACTAAAAAAAATAGGTAATTTACAGAAAATTCACGCAAAAACTAAGTCGAAAGCTAAGAAGTTCCAAAACCACTCAAACTTTTGATCACCAAACATTTACCTTCAGCATTTTCCATTGCTCCAAACAAAGCCTTAAGCTATTGATGATGTTATAAAAAGTAATTATTATATTGTACTTTCTAACACAAATTGGAAACATTTTTAACTTCAAATTGCGCGAATTCAAGTTATATCAGGAACTATATATTAAACTATAAATGTGGTATCTTTACTATCAACCATTATTGATTCAACACTCCCTTCTCCTTCCTCTTTTTCCTCCACTTCTAACACATACAATTGCTTTCCTTTATATTTGTATTTGAAAAAGTATTTATCATCACAAAAATAACACAATCCCCTCAATCTTCATTTATCCAGTTTCTTATTGCTATGTAGTTTTCTAGTTTTGAATCCCAAAATTACTTTTTTTGAATTTGAGAAGGTAAGGCTAACATGCCCTTTTGCATGGTAAGGTTATTGGTAGTTGTGTTTAAAAATGAGTTTGATAGTGGTAGATTTGTGTGGTTGTGTGGTGCTCCCATAGGTAAAGTTTTGCTAGAAAAAGTCAAGAAATTAGTAACATGTTTACAATTGAATGTTGATCCATTATTCAATGAAGTTGGATTGATTTCTTGTAGTTTAGCTAAAGAAATCTCATCTTTAAGGGTTTTTTATCTCAACATTTATACGGGTATACTTACAATTTAGATTTTACGCTTCCTATAAAACAATTAACAATATACTCCTTTGGTAATCACAACTTATTCATTAAAGATATGAACCTTTTTAGATGATTTTATGCATTCTTGTTCTTTTTAAGGTGCATTAACTCGGCTATAGGATCATTATAAACTACTATCCTAAATCTTATGTTTAAAGCATCGGCATACTATTCCTAGTTAAGTCTAACATGCTCTCCTTTCATTCTAACAATCGATGCCACTCTAACGTTTTTCCTTTCAAATGAATTAAAGTTAAACTAACTTTAGATTCTTAGGTGGTTTATCAATATCAAAGAATCGCTCATACCTAAAGATTAATCCTTCCAAATCCTCACCCTCGAACCTAGGAAATTCAATCCTAGACAATTGAATATTAGCTTGATATCTAGCATTAAAATCATGATTTCGACATTAAGATTCACATTTTTAAACTCATCAATCAACCATTTTATCCTAGATTAATATTTTCTCTTTGAGTTTGGAATCTCACACCATGATCAACATTAGCTTAATTCCTATTAACACGTAAATTTCTTATCATCTTTTTAATTTATGCCATTTCCACAAGTATATTGATAAGCCATACATTCTTGTTTCTTAGAAAGAACAAAGATTATCTAATTTAAATGTTCATTCGATTTTTCTACTTTTCTTGAATGATTGTTTCCTTTCACCATGATAGTTTACCCACCCTCTATGAACAATGGCAGACGCAGGACTAATGTTCACGAGGGCCAAATAAATTATTATAGTCATGATCGAATTTTATGGACCAAATAAGGTTAGAAAGTTGGTTAATTTAATTACCTTTTAATTTCTCTCTTTAATTAGTGATTTGACATAAAATCTTCCACCATACTTTCATCTGTACTTTCTCACTTAATTTTGGAAGGTTAAACACTCCAACTTTCTCTCTTTTTGTCTCCATTAATTAACCTCTCTTACCACAAAAATTGAACACTTGGCATATTAAACATAAAAGAAATAAAAAGGAAAAGTGTAGTATTAAAATTGGATAAAAAGATGAAACATTGCCATTATTTCTAGCTAAAAATCCATGCCCTTCAAAAAGAGGAGAGAAAAACATGAGTTTGAGGGAAAGAAAGGACAAACAGAAAGGGAAGAAAGAAAGGAAGGAGAAGAAAAAGGCTAAGAAATCTTAACCAAACACACATCATTGTAAGTAAGTTTCTTTTGGTTTCATTTTAGTTATATTTATGCTTTAAGTTCTCTTTTACATGTTTAATTTATGGGTTTTTATTTTAAGCCATGTAATATGTGGTTATGGTAGTTTGTGTTAATTTAAAATTTTGATTTTTGGTGATGGATTTATGATGTTTTGATGATGAATTTATTTTGAATGTTAGATGTGTATTTTATGGTAAACTTTAGGTTAGAATGTGTAAGTATATCATGTATATGTATGATAATGGATGGTTATACTATATGTGACGAGAAATATGTTTTAAAAATTTTAAAAGAGAATTTTTTGAATTTTAGGGGTGAAAAATTCCAAACTTTGCATGATTTATTTAGGGATCTTAGAGTGATTTCTAAGTAAAACTTAAAGAATAAAACTTATTCATCTATGTATCTACTAGCTCTCTGTAAACGTTCATGATTTTTAGATCTACATATAAAGAGTTATGGCCGATTTGGTATGGATCGTTTGGATGTACCACATGCTGAAAAAATTTTAGTTCCAAAATTTGTGTGATTTATTTAGGGATCTTAGTGTCTACTAATTCTCTATAAAATTTCATAATTTTTAGATCTATATATAAAGATTTATGGTCGCATTGGTGTAAATCATTTGGATATACCACCGTTGAAAATTTTCGAGTTTAGAGAGAAGGATTTTCGAAATCTAATGGAAAGAAATGAGTTTAGGTAATTAAAATTGATTAGTTAAGGTGTTTATTTAACCTAAGTGTTTATTTAGACACCTAAGCCACCCTAATATAACCATATGGGTTTGAAAGATATGTATGATTGGGCTTAGATTTAAAATAAAGTGGACTTGGAATAAAACATATGGACTTGGTCTAAAACAAAGTGGGCTTGGACTAAAATAAAAAGGGGTTTGGATTACAATCAATGGACTTGAGTTAGAATAAAAATGAGCTTGGATTAAAAAAAATAGAATTGGATTAAAACAAATAGACTTGGGCTTAGATTAAAAATAAATGAGCTTAGACTAAAATAGAGTGGGCTTGGATTAAAATAAAATGAAATAAAATTAAAATAAATGAGCTTGGATGAAAATAAATGGACTTGGATATCCTAAGAACACTTAGTGGACCTTAGTACTAAAATAGTTAAGTTGGATCATACCATGGAAATATTGATGAAGTCCTAAGTGTGGATTGAATTTCTAAAATAGTATGGACATAAATAGTTTGGTGCCTATGAGATATGAAATGTGGTTCATGGTACATGAAATGGATTAACCCTATTAGAAGGGTCTTGAATTCCTTGTGTGAACTCAATGGTATGGAATCGACGGGTTTAGTACCCATGGCATGGTGGAATATGGTTCATGATACATCACGTGCATCATATGCATATAAAAATTGATTAAATTGAGAAAAATCATTGAGTAAAAAACGATGAGGTTTGGTAATCGAATCGAATGAAAATTGGATAGGTTTGATAACCTACCGGAAAAAAGGGATATTAGCGATCCAGTTGTGAGCGTACTCTAAGTCGTGTGCCTACACTATTAGACAAAGGATCCCCACTAACGAGTAGCTACAACGAAGGATAATATGTTATAGCGAGAAGGTGAACTGTAGTCCACCCGGATTAAATATAGAGTAGACTTCCTAATACCTAAGGTACTCGAAAATAAAATTTGATGAGTCGAAGTGGGAAAAGTCGGAAGATCATTACATATCACGTGCATCACCCTACTAACCGAACTTTAGCTCACTCTGTGTTTATTTCATGCCTTGACGAGTAAATGTGATACTAATGCCGATAATGAAGTTATCGATTCCTTCCGAAAAAAGGCTCATTTGTGACGCGAAAAAAAAATTATAGGATTTGCTTTTGCTTGTAAATTACATTTTGTAATTTTTGTAATGATATTCAGTACATTGGTATGTGTATGAGATTAAATTTGAGACTTCGGTCTCTAAATTGTAGTGCACCCGATTACGCCTTTTACGTAATCGACAAAGGAGCTGGAGGCGCCACAATGGTAGTCGTAGAAGCCGAGAGAGTAAGAATAAGTATTATCACTCTATACACGGATTGATAACTTTCAAATTTTCTTATCTTATCAACCATTGACACAAATGAGATATAGTTGACAATGTTTCAAAATCAAGAAGATTTCATACATGATCAAAATGCTCAAATTGCATCCTTAATTGCAACATTTCATGATTGACAAAATCTTGAGGGTAAAATTTTTACACCAACTTACAATTGTCATAATCCTATTAAGAATGAGTAGATTTGTTGTGTGATCATTGAATCTATTATTTAGTTCTTGTAATTGAGAATCTATTATAATATTGAAGATGTCGGCTTTGTAATGATACTCAACTATAATTACATTAAACATATTCATTAAACTAGAAATATATTTTAAATGAGAACTCTAACGAGTATCTCGAACCCCTTTGTAATGTCTCAAACCCGTTATTAAATGAATTAAAAATATATTAAGGATGTATGAAAACTATTTTGTGGGCATAGGATAGTTGCCATGATAATGCTAGAATATTCTATACACTTAGGATAATTTTTCTATGCTAAGTGAATATTTTATCCGTTTTTTATTACATGAATAGTAATTTTTATGCAAAATAAATGCTTTAAGTATTTTAAATATGCATGAAAAATATTCGTTTGCATAGAATATTTGCTAGAGGGGTGCCAGATTGTTGTGTCATTGGGTGAATTTTCCGATATTTAGTGAAGATTTTCGATGCATGAATAATGCTTTTTCATACAAATTAATTATTTTAAGTATTTTAAATATGTTTAGAAATTATCTAATGGCAATAGCAAAATCATTAAGGAGGTGTATGGATATTCTATGAACTTGGGCAAATTTTTACATGCATAGAGAATATTTTTTTTATAGAAATAAGTGTATTTTTACACTTATTTAAGCCCTCAAATGAATTATTTTATGTAATAATACACTCATTTATCCATAGGTTAATTAAAATTCCAATTGAAGCATTCTAAAAAAATACCAATTAAAGCATGAATTAGGATGGTGTCATATTGAAAGTAGAATTGTAACAAAATAAAAAAGATGATAAAAGACATAGGATGTTCCATGGAAAAAAAAAATTGGAGGGGGACCGGGGCCTCCGTAACATTCTACGTGGGTCCGCCCCTACCACGAGTGCTAAGATTTGCTCTATGACCAATTGATAAATGTCATAAATCTCAAAAAAGAACTCAAAATTGAATTGTAAATCTATTGTATTAAATGTGTAAATGCAAGAAATACATGTAATGAGTTTGTATTATAAAAAATGTAAAGAACAATATAAAAATTATCGTATAGAGAGAATTATCAAAAAAGAAATAAAAAAGAGAGTATTTTTACAAATGATCCAATACAAGCTTCTTCTTTTCACTATTCTCTCTTTATAGACTAAATGTTTAACTAACTACTAACAATTTAACTAATTATTTTAACAAACTCTCTAACGAGTTAACTATTTATATTTCCATAAGCTTCCTCTTGTTAACTCTTTTGCACGTAAGCGGCATTATAACGACTTCGCCATCTCCATTAGCATTAACATTCAAGTCGGCCTTACTAACATTTATTCCAAGCTTCAAGGCACTGGAATCCAAGCCCAATTAAGCCTAGTCTTAAAAAAAATCAAAATGGAAACACTAGAATAACCCTAGATAGAACCACATAAATACCTTGTCTCATTTCAAATAGGAAGAAAACGGACACCTAACAAAAAGCCTTAAACACATAAAAAAAAATCTAAAAAAGTCTAATCACCTCCGAACTTTAAGTCATTTGAGGTTCGGTTTCTAAACTTTTTTCATTGATTTTGAAGATCTCTAAACTTTATAATTTTTAAAATTAAGTCCATCCATTATTTTTTTCCATCATAAATAATAGAAAACATACATCGTAAGTCATATGGCCGACTTTTCCACCTTAAAAAAACTTGTTAACTTCGACTTGTCTCGATCGTGAGCTTGCTAATAAAACCCGGGCATTGAAGTTTTCCTTAAAGGAATCCCATGGTATATGACAATAAACTTAGACTCGCTGTACTTAATCATAACCTTATTTAGGTTAACAATAACAAACAATAGATGGATGATTACAAAAAGCGAGACAATGGTTGGTGTGGTTGCGGTTGTAGGAACTAGAGGATATGTAGGATAATTTTGGCAAGAAAATTCGGGAGAGGGAAAGAGAAAAGAGAAAGAAAATTAAAGGGTAGCCAAGTCGACCCATTTTTATACCAACCTAAAATTTTATTTTATTTATTTTTACTTAATTATTATTCTTAGGTTGGGTTATTATATCGTGTATTATACTTCAACTTGTTGAAGAATGAATCGAGGTTCCTTGGGTTTGACAATCAAGATTACTATAAGAAAATCGACCATAATTAGAAGGGTAATAAAGGAAAAGAGAAGGAAGAGGCAATAACCTTTGAAGAAGGTCGATGAATATGATGTTGTTGGATGGTATGGGTGGTGGTGGTGGTGGTTTTGGTTTTGGGTTCGCACCAACATTGAGGTTATTGTTAGGTGGCATTTTTTGTTATCCAAAATTCTAAAGTTCATGGATCTCCAAAACTAATAAAAAAGTTTAAAAACTCAACCTCGAATGACTTAAAATTTAGGAGTAGTTAGATCTTTTTAGCCAAAAGAAAAACTATAGCAAACTCTAACACAAGAAAAGAATACATAATAAAAAAAGAGGAGAAAGTCATGGCATAACCTCTAAAAGTCGTTCCATTAGCACGCGTATCGGACCACCTTGGAGCGACTACCGAATACAATTCTTACATTGCTTGGAACGAAGCTTATCGGACCTCTATGGAGCCTACACGCATCGTCTTTGTCTTCGTTATCTATTGTATCTTTTTCTTCTAGTTTGGTACTCAAAGTTCAGATTTAGGTAATCAAACCCCTTCATTTTCATTTTTTATTCAATTTTCATGCGAAATTGTTATATGACATGATTTTTTTATTGAACCATGTTCTAGTAGCAATAATTAAGTGATTAGTAAATTTTTTAGATGATTTATTGAATCAAAATTACTTGATTTTGGACCTAATTAAAGATAAAATGATTTTAAGTCCTTGATTGTATTACCCTGTGTTGTTAAATAGAATTTGAATTCTAGAATTAATTTTGTTACTATTCTTACGGTGTATTCTTTAATTCCTCTTATTTATTATAATTTAGTCTCGTATTTGTAAATCAAGATAACAAGTCCTTATCCTTTATTTGTGTGTTAACTCTTGATTTTGTTGTTTGATTTGACAAGAATATGTTGATTTCTAATAACTTTGGTCGATTGAATGGATTTGAAAGTTGATTAATTCATAATATATTTAAAACAAGGGCCGAATTGACATATTATTACAAACGAGTGATTATATATGTCTTTTTTTTTCTTAACTTAAGTAGGTTTTTTATGTTATTTTTATTTGAATTTTTAGTATGTTTGAAATAAATGGGTTTCTAAATTATATTTCTTATTTCATAATTTTATAATATTATTTGGAATTTATTTTGATTTATTTTATTTTATGGATATGTGTGATTTTGCATAACCAACCAAAATAAATTGATTAATGTATCTTTGGAAGTTGTTAGACATGCCCATGTGATTTTTGTGTGAATTTTTAATATGTGATATTTTAAGATTTTAACCTATTTTGATTTTTTATATTTTATTGTTGTTATTTTTTTTATTCATTCGGGAATAAATGGTGAAGCATGCTATGTAATAAATAATTTTATTTTACCTAATAGAGTCCTTAGAGAACTATTGATCGATAATGAATCTAGTATTTTTTTTTTTTAATGATGGGAAAGTAAAATTGATCAAATAGGCCAATGATCTTTTGATCTTGTGGAGGCCAATTACTTCCCATGGAATTGCCATTATGTAATATGTGAATTTGTGTTCTTGCATATTTGTATGTGCAATGTCGGTATCTAGGTCATTCTAAATAGCGCAGGATTAAAACATGAGATTACTTTGTTCAAATAAAATGCTATTTTCTTATTTACTTATCTTCTTATTTGTTTGTTTATTTTTATGATAAATATTACTATCTTTGTTATTTAGTTAAGCTTTAAGTTTTATTTTCTATATGTCACCAATTTAATGTTTTTGCGGATTTAATTCTAAATCCATTTTGGGTTATGGGTTCTAATTATTTATTTTTAAATGATTTGATGGGTTGATATGAGCTCGATGCCCATGTTTACATTGTTTGAACTTTTTGTTGTATTATGTTATGGTTTGATAGGGGACTTGAGCCTATAGTCTATAATTATTTTATTATGATGTATTGTTTTGAAAGTTGAAGATGACAAGTTTATAATTTAGTCTTCATGGTTTTAATTATATTTAATTCATAACACGTTGTATGTTTTTTAGTTTTTAATTTTTTAATGTTAAAAATGAATCTAATATGGCATGACAGGTGATATTTTTTTATCACATTATTTTTTATAACAAAAATAGTTAAAAAAAATCATGGGAGAGACTATATTAAAAAAAATTGAAAATAGAACAATATAATAAATAAATAAATAAAAAGAATAGAAAGAGTATATTTAAAAAATATAAAGAAAAGTAGAAGAACGCTGCTTGAAAATAAGTCCATCATTTACGCCAACCATCTCTTTAATGAATGGTTCTTGAAAAGACTAGACTTGGATGTGTCACGAATAAAGATGTTGGGACGAGATGAGTGCTATTTCGCTTCCTAATATCTTTGATTTCAGTGGATCACGTCATGGAAGTTGATGGCTTTCAACCTGCCTGTCTGGCTTGGCTCATGATCTGGACCGGTCTTTTTTTTTTTTTTTTTTTTATGAAAGTCAGAGAGATGAATTAAAAGGACTAGCTAGCAAGAAAGTGGTTAGCAATTTACAGTGTTAGATACAAAAACAATTACATTAATGAATTTGATTTGATACAGGAAGATACCATATATCCTTCCTAATTGAAGTAGAATGATACAGAGTTCAGTATAAAAGGAAAAAGAGAATCATATATACACACACACAAAACTAGAATTACTATTATTTTCTAATAAGAGAACTTACTCCATTGTTCAAAGGACTGATCAGAAACCACATCTCGATTTAATCTTGAGCTCGATTTTTGTCTGTGTTCTCATTTAAAAATCTTAGATACTCATGCAAATTGTTGATGCCGATGCCAAGATTGGATATTATTAAACTTACACAGTGGTCCCCTTTACATTATTGATTTGCAAAACACATTATCTTCAGAATTATTTATCAGTTATGGTATGGCTGCTATAAAAACAAACCTGTTGTGATCTTTTTAACGGCAGACGCCAAATCTTGAAAGAACAATCAACAGGTATTCTAATCCATATTTATTTTTATTCCAAAAATAAAAATATTTTTGGATTAACTTACACAACAATTATTATTAATCATTGATATTAAATTACATAAAAAAAAAATGTTAAAAACTCCCGAGTCATTCAACCTCGATCCAGAAATCATTTTATTATTCCCCTTCCTTCTCTACCTTTGCTGCAGTTGACGAAGGCAACAAAATGGATGCCTCATCTTCCTCTTTCCTCTCCGCGATACAGCCTTCAAAGCTCCTCATCCGTACCATGACCATGCCTAAATCTTCTGTCACAACCACACCATCATTTCTATCCCCTCATGTTCCTCTCCTAAATGTATCATCGGTTAGAATTGAAGAAAAAACGCAAAATTCAAGTAGTAGTAGTAGAAGTACTTCACGCCCTGCATCATCAACGACATCCTTCCCTGCTGCTGCAACAGAATCGACAAAGAAATATCCTGTAACCAACAGACGAGTACCAGAACCAACCCTGCCCTCCATGATGTTCAATGTATTGGACGGGCTCATAAACAGCTTCATAGACCCTCCGCTTCGGCCATCAGTGGATCCTAGATATGTACTTTGTGATAACTTTGCTCCAGTTGACGAACTTCCTCCAACCGAGTGTGAGGTGATCCAAGGATCTCTTCCACCATGCCTTGATGGTGCTTACATCCGCAATGGCCCAAACCCGCAGTACCTCCCTCGAGGACCTTACCACTTATTTGATGGTGACGGCATGCTTCACTCCATCAGCATCTCCCAAGGGAAAGCCACTCTCTGCAGTCGCTACGTCAAGACTTACAAATATAACATGGAGCGTGATGCTGGGGCCCCACTTCTTCCAAATGTCTTCTCTGGATTCAATGGACTCACTGCCTCCGCTGCTCGCGGTGCTCTCTCTGCTGCTCGAATTCTAGCTGGTCAATTTAATCCTGCTAAGGGCATCGGTCTAGCAAACACTAGCCTGGCTTATTTTGGCAACAATCTCTACGCACTTGGCGAGTCGGATCTACCTTATGCTGTGCGTTTGACATCAAATGGAGACATACAGACAGTGGGTCGTCATGATTTTGCTGGGAAGCTGCTGATGAGCATGACTGCTCACCCCAAGATAGACTTAAAGACAGGCGAGGCCTTTGCTTTTAGATACGGTCCCCTTCCTCCATTTCTAACGTACTTCCGCTTCGATGCAAATGGAAATAAACAGCCAGATGTGCCCATATTCTCCATGACCAGCCCTTCTTTCCTCCATGACTTTGCAATTAGCAGCAAGTATGCTATATTTGCTGAAATACAGATTGGGATGAACCCCATGGAAATGGTGTTTGGAGGAGGCTCACCTGTGAGTTCGGACGCAGCAAAAGTACCTAGGCTTGGAATCATTCCTCGATATGCAAAGGATGAGTCAGAGATGAAATGGTTCGATATGCCCGGGTTCAACATCATACACGCAATCAACGCATGGGATGAAGAGGATGCCGTAGTCTTGTTAGCGCCAAACATTTTATCAGTAGAACACACACTAGAGAGAATGGACCTTGTCCATGCCCTGGTTGAGAAAGTGAGAATAGACTTGAAAACAGGTATAGTTACAAGAAACCCAGTTTCCGCTAGAAACCTAGACTTTGGGGTGATAAACCCAGCTTATCTCGGGAAAAAGAACAGATTTGTGTATGCAGCAATAGGTGACCCAATGCCAAAGATATCAGGGGTGGTGAAGCTGGATGTGTCCAAAGGAGAGCGGCAGGAATGCACAGTGAGTAGGAGGATGTATGGGCCAGGATGCTACGGTGGTGAGCCATTCTTTGTAGCAAGGGAGCCTGAGAATCCAGAGGCAGAGGAGGATGATGGGTACTTGATGTCATACGTTCATGATGAGATGGCAGGAGAGTCCAAGTTCTTGGTGATGGATGCAAAATCACCTGAGCTTGATATTGTGGCTGCCGTGAAGTTACCTCGGCGGGTTCCTTATGGTTTCCATGGACTTTTTGTGAAGGAAAGCGACCTGAAAAAGCTGTAGCAGAAGCAGATAGCAGGAATTGTACTAGTTACTTCTACTCCAGCGCTACAGAAAGAAAAACAAAAACGCATCAGGGATGGAAATCATAAACTATCTTCGGTTCAGGATTAAATTGTATCCATTACAAAAGCAATCGTCTTGCTTTTTTTTGCATACCTACTAATAATAACAATATTGATCGTCATGGATTTTACTAAAAATCAGGATTTTTTTTCTCTTGCACTTACAGAAAATTATATTGGCTGGCTGGATTGATGTGAAAAAGAAATCAAGTTCACCAATTGCCTCGCTTATATTTTACGTCCAACTAAATCAATCTTTGTCACGGAGTTGCAAAGCAATGAGTCACACAAGAACCAATAATGCATCCTAAATATAATAAAACTGATTAAAAATATAGTCATCAAAAGAAAAGGAATTAGAATTCAAAAATTAAATTAAAAAATTAGGTCAACATTAACAAAACATCTGTCATCTCCATCCATCACCATCTATGTAGCCCTGCCACAATCGTGAGGTTAGAATCTTCAGCTGTCATCTCCATCCATCACCATCAATAACCGTGCCCATTCTGACCTCTATCAATTGCAAATATTTAACAGAAAAGCTAACGGATGTCCAAAAATTCACTTAATTTGAAATACTTAGTTTAAAAAAAAATTAAATTCTAGGCACTTAATTGTAAAAGTCATCAAGGTTCTGACAGTTGGATGCCCATTATCTCGTAGAATTACTATATTGCCGTTACATTAGAATGCGGTGGGCAGTTGGCCTTTTAAATGCCCTTCACGAAAGCAAAAGTAGAGCATCAGATTACATAAACCAATCTAGACCATCTGACATAAATAATAAAAATCTGGTTCGCTTTTCTAGGACTTCTCGAACTAAAACAAAACTTATCCAGGAATTTCAATCCGTAGTTTTTTTCCTTGTCTTCTTCTTATCTTTCTTTATTTTTTTATTCGTTTGTACTTTTTGAAGAATATTTTCCTTATCTTTTTGGAAGCAAGCAAAGTGTGATTTGAGAAAATTAAATCCACTAGATCTTTGAGACACTGCTTTTCTCATTCCATAGTTTGCTAATCCTATTTCATAATTTTTTTTATTGTCTATGCAGACCGAGTTATCTCTAATAAATTTTTTTTTTTTACAAATGATAATAATTATATTATTTTTTTTACAGATTATAATATTAAATGATGATACTGTATTTATATCTAAAAATGTATAGTTCATCGAAAGTCTTCTATCTTATTATTATTACTATATTCAAATTTTATATTTTTTTAATCATTACCTATAGCATTTCTTAGAAAAAGTTGTTATACTACAATTTTTATTTTGTTAAACATTTTTTTTCAAATATTATCCACTAATAAAATATTTATATATTGCAAGAAAAATAATAGAGTAATAAAAATTTTGACCTCTTCCATTTTTGTATACTTCTTTTTTTAATTAATTTTGAATCTTAGTAATAAGATACTTCATAATTATATTAAAGATAAAAACGATATAATCTATTAATAAAACTCATAATAAATATGAAGTGAGATTTACAATTTATGGAGTGGGAATATTACCATTTAAAGATGGATGTTTGTATATATAACGCAAAAAATTCACACAAGTAATTCGCCCTTAATTAAGCAGCTGTAATGGACCAACAATTGTATTGTGAACCGATAATTCCTTTTATAAAGTAAATCATAAGGTGATTAATTACTTTGTGTTCCTAATTCAAGAGCTAGCTTATAATGTATGAGTCATATCGTCTACTTTAATTTTATGGGTGGATTAATTGCATCAAATGTATCTTTATTTTTTAATTTTTTTTAATGTGGTCTTTATTCTTAATTTTTTTAACGCATTCCTTTACTCTCTAACTTTTATTAATATGCCTATATTATGCAAGAAATGTAGTTTTTTTTAAAAAAAGTTTAACGCACTTTGTTGTCAGAAATGCAACAAATGTGAAAAACATTACATTTCAACCAATCCTCTTTAAAAATGATTTTTATATTCAATACCCTTCAAACAACCAGTAATTCTTTATCCTTAGCAATGCTACAATCATCAAATTCAAAGTAGACGTCTTCACAAATGTGTCTATGCACATGCAGAATATCACCTCAATTCTAATACTAAATTGATATTAGTTAAATAAAGATGAAACCAACCCCCATAACACAATTAGAAACAACAATTAAATCAAAATTCACAAGAAAAAATTTAGCAAGCAACAAGCCTCAAACTCTCACAAATACAATCCACAAATTAATATCACACAAGCCAAAACCAACAAATCCACATAAACAAAAACCAAATCACACAATTTTGAAAATCCAACAAAGCCTCAAATTCTGCAATAGGCTGAAACCCTAATAATATTTGTCATATAATTCTAAAATTTTAACCACTCATAGTTAAAATATAGAAGAAGTTATGGTTCAAAATTCAAATCAATTCAACAACTCTAGCTCCAATTTTATTATTGCCAAAACTTACACACAATTAACTAAAGAGTTGAAACAAATCCCAGCTTCAATTCATCAATAATACTACACTATGCTATGGCTATGCTTCCTATGTTACTAATAATTTTGCAACCCTTCTTTCTCAGTGTTTTGATTGTTTAATCATTCATATTTTAGTTCACATTCAATATTTTGATTGCATATTAGCATAATAAACCAAATTACTAATCTAGATTAACCATTGTTGCGAACTCTTGTCCTTGCAATCCAACTAGCTTGGGTAGGTCGTGAACTTTTACCAAAGATGTTTAGATCGATTGTAATCTGTTTAATTTAGTTTATTTTTAAGATAAACACCAAAAATACAATGAGAATCGGTAATAATACATTTAGAATAGTTAATTCGGTTCATCTACTAATGAGTTTGAAAGATAAACTATCCTACGTACTACTATCCAACTATTTTTTTTTTCACTCTTTTGTTACAAAATTTTTTTTAGTTAAGGTCGAGCGGAAAAAAAAATCCAATCATTATGTACAAAAAAAAAATTAAAATGTTAATGCATATAGTAACATTTGAATCCATCACAGTCTGTTAATAGCGAATAAACCCTTCATTATTAGATTAATTCTATCAATTTGATAATTATTTCATTTTAAAACAAATAAGAATAATATTGGAAAGTAGCTGATGAAATATCATATTATTAATTATACTTTTTTAATCCGTGTAAAAATTCAAATGTACATATAACCTATTTTTTGTCCAGAGAGGGCCCCGCCCCCACGCCCCCAACCACCACATACAACGACAGCGATATTTACAATTTGCCAATAAAATAATAGGAAATGGACGCATTAAAATAAGAGGGGTGAGTGACACTGATAATGGAGGAGTAAAGGAATACAATGGAGCCCCACTCCTAGCTAGGCTGACCTAGAAATGGATGGACGAGAGGAATTAATCAGCCAAAGAAGCACGGAGAGGATAAGTTAGGATAGTGGAAATATTATTTGGTGCAAAAAAATCCAAAACGTCCTATTCGCATTAGCGTGAGTAATAGCCGTTATGGCCGTAGGGTATCTGATATTAGGCCCATTCCAAATCTGGGCCTAGGCTATGAAGAATCAAGTGATCCTGCAAAAATAATATTTCTTTCATGTAGAATGATACTAAATGGTACAAGACGAACAAAATCTTAAGCATCTTAATTTCTACCAAACCCCAAAATAACGGGACAAAGAATTAGAAGAAAAGAACAAATAATTTCCTCAGCCTCTCAATGAAATTACTTGAACAAAAATCGACAGCATGTAGTATAACGTTGTACATCACTGTATATGAATCCATGTTTCCAATCACGTTTCATCTCACTATTCCTATCCACTTGCCTGTCCGCAGAGTAGGGAAAAAAAAATCTGTCAATGAAATTTGAGTCAAAATGACATGCAATAAAGTGTTAACTCAGACGCTTTGCATGAAATGGTCACAGGGCCTTCTCCGATCAATCCTGCAATACTACTTGACGGTGCAAGGGCATCGGATCATTATCAGTTAAGAAGTGGCATAACATATCAATTACTTGAACCAGTGAAGTTAGTAATCTCCCTACGAGCAGCAAGCTTGTTTAAACAGGATCCACTTGCAACGCAAGCCAGATAGCAGCTGCCGAATCACCCTCAATCAGAATCTGCCGGAGTCAATGATCATGCCAGCTTTTATCAATATACCCACAATGGGATTAAACCCTGTAATGTGAATGCAACAAGAGATTAAGCAAACAAGATACACACAGGTTTGACTTCTCTACATAACTCAGTTGCATGAGAGGCAAACTGATCAAAAAACAAAACAGGACAAAGCTTATAACAGAGCAATTGATGCCAAGAAATGTACCTAACTATATTTTGACCACCTGGGGCAGGAATGTTCCTCCGTAGTTTTTACTGCCTTTTATCATGTATCTATTTTGAAGACACTAGCATATGTCATTTCTACAAGCTTTGAAAGGAATCAATGCGTTGGTAATTTTCATAATCACAGCTCGTAGTCATTGATAAACATAACTATTCCTCAAATTCACAATTTTAATTCCTTCAATTTTCCTTAGATAACAAGGAGGCTTGGACTAGAAATTTCAGAGAATTGCTTCATGCAACACACTAACTCCAATCCCTTCCCTTTAACCAACAAAAATTGGAAGGCTGATGTCCCTTCTAGTGTCAGAACATTTATTCGGCTCATGGTCCTTAATAAGAAAAAAACTGATGATGTTTTTGGTAGACAAGCAGAAAAAAATAAAGTACTGCCCCCTGCTGGCATGTGTTGCACGCATGTGTTATTTGGCAACTAATGGATTAGACAACATCCTTTAGAAAGTTTCAGATAACCTATCGGACCATTCCAAAGGGGGTTTTTTCATTGATATTCAGCAAAAACGGAAATAGAAATTTTTATTGGTTTTGCTTTTCCTTATGGAAGATGTTAAACATCTTATCCTACCTTTTGTATTATTTCTTTCTATTCCTTCATGAAATTCCTTACTTTGTCTAAAAAAATGGTGACCTCCTTTCTACATGCATTCTGATTTTAAACAGGTACATCTCTTTTGAGTGTGTAAAAAGAAACCTAGATTCCTTTTGAATGCAGCATCATGAGAATATGTTCATGCAAGAACCATCTTATCTGCAGATTGAGCAGTAGTAATACATTTGATCCAATTTTCAGCTGAAGTTTGTTCCTCATGCTACAAAGAATGCCTAGAATTGAAAAAATAAGAACCATTGGCTGAAGATTGTCGAGTCCTTTCCTGTGCGAAAAATGTAATTTGGAAAGAAAGAGACGGACATACCTTCAGAACATTATGCTCTAAACCTTCGTCATGTGTGCATCAGCCAATGAAGAATTGAGGTCTTCTCGAGATTGTGATCTCCTGCTTTGAAGACGCATCTGACCTCTATGTGGGGCCCAGAAGGAACCCATGCTACTGCTCTCACTCATTTGTCCTAAGCTACTCGAGGAATAGCTGTGTGAAACACTGTTAGTTGATGGGTATGGGGAAGATTCCATGAGCTGGATGCCACTATCACCTAGACTGTCTCCCAAGCCGAATGGTCTTTGTTGACTACCTGCAACTGTTGGACTCAGTGGCATCTTTACACGTCCATCCCCTGAAGTACCAAGTTGAAACCGCTTCAAAAATTGAGCAAGGGAAAAAGAATCTAGAGCAAGATATTACTTTCCAAACTATTCTTTCTTTTCTTTTCTTGTTTTAGCGCTTGCTCTTTTTAGCATGAACTATTCTCCAAACTATTTTTTCTACTAATATATTCTACTTTTCTCCAAAAAGATTATGGGAATGACCACTGAACTAAAATGTTCCAGGAACTTAAACCCTTACAAACTTAGCCCGAACTACTGCAGCATAATCTAATATTCACTGCCATGAGTTTCATGGAAATCAAGCTCTCAAACAGAATAAATAGCAATTAAATTCATCAAAAGAATTTCAGAAGCTGGGCATAGTAGCCTATTTCAATGTTTTTAAATCCAAGTAACTTCGCTAATTTGTATAACTACACAAATAAATAAGTGGGTCCTTTGCAGTCCTGCCAAGACACAGCACCATGAATGAATCAAACAAATAAAGACAGCATTCCTCCAAAATTTCCCTGAAGAATCCATCTGTGTACCAGAATCCTACCAGAACCAAGAAAAAAGCTAACATCTTGAAATCAAATTCCAAACCCTAAATTCCACTAGAAAACACAGGGAAGAATTTACTTCAAAATTAGTGTTTTTTTTGCCCTCTATTTTTGTTTATTTTCGAAACAAAGCATCTGCCGTCTCAATTAAAGATGCAATTTTAGTGGTTACATTGTTATTTTAATTATTTGGTTTTTGAAACAGAACAAGTATTTGTTGTATATCTGCACATCAAAATCATGAATTTTGTGTACCGAACTAACCAACATATGATCTTTTGACATCAATTCTTGAAAGAAGCACATATGTGCATGACAATATATCCCTTACATTTTGGTTGTGGTGTGTAGGCAAATTAAATATTTAATTTCACAGTTCAGATTGCAAGGGTTGAGATAAAACCTCTGACCGTATGTTATGAAGTTAAGCCTACGATGTCTTTTACTGTCCCTCCATGGCAGGAGGAAAAATGTGTGAAGGATTACAACATGACTTCTCCTTTCAAAGATACACATAATAGAGAAAAACAATTATGCTCCCATATTATAGAGACAATATAAAAGCTTACCAGAACTGATAGGACTCCAACGTCGGAATCGGAAAGGAGATGGGATGCTAAGAACAGATGTGGCAGATGCACTGTTATGCCTGAAACGCGAGAGATATGGTCTCCAGAAAAATCTTGGCATCCAATTGCCAACAGATGATAATGCGCAAACAAGCACAATCAATGATGTAAGCAAAATGGCAATAAGAACCACTGGATGTATCTTAATCTGGAGTATTTCATAGTTATGAAGCTTCAATCTAGTTGAAAATGCTCTCCCAGCTTCCAACAGGGCAACCCCAAGAGTCCAAGTAATACTTCCAGAACCAATGATAATTTGGTTCTCTGTAATGTGTAAGCCCTCTCTCAACAGTAACACTATATATGGTGCCCTGAAACAGTATTGTTCAATAAAGGGCTGTGGAGGAACACTGTTCTTCGCAACTTGCCAATTCTTTTCACAGAATTCTCGACCCTTTTCCAAAACATCATCAAGCGCAGCTTCTGAAGTCAGGTTGAAAAATCGATACACCACAAAAAAGCCAGACATACCATAGAAGTGACCGTAAGGGCGTGGGAGATTTGGAGGAAGAGCGCAAGGTTGCAAATCACAATCAATTCCAGGGTCTTGAGCAGACCATTCAGACAAATTAACAGCAATTTTAGCAAGTGCATTGCATTCTTCCCAATTTGGGGCACCGATAAGCTGTACAGGAATTCCTGACTTAACTCGGTTACCCAAATTTCTTCCTCTGATAACAGGACTCACTCCATCTTGTTGTTTAGAAACACACCGAGAACAAATGTATTGCTCTTTATAGCCAGACTGAAGGCAAGGGTGTCTAATTTCTATGTTCCCACTACCTAGATCTCCATTAGAACGCTTCTTTAATATATGTGCAACAGATTTGTCAAATGCATCATTTAAACCATAGCCTGCAAGAGAATAGGCACTGAGACGATGATTAACCGCTCCAATTCTAAGACTTAGGCTAGTCTCATTATGAACATGTTTCTCACTCTCGAAAGTAACTTGTAATGACGAGCCACCCATATCAAGTGCTCCAAATGTTGCTTTCTTGGGGCTTGCCCCTAGCACACCCTTGTGATGGTTAAGGGCTATCCATCCGTAGTAAGCTTCCTCTATGCCGCTGATGATCTTAACCCATTCTCTCTGGCACAAGAAAGGTGATTCCTTCAGAATAGACCATGTCTTGTCTAGAAGCCATTTGGAATCTGCATTGGGAAGTCTACGAACTCCAGCCGTAGCACAAAGAAAAAGAGAGGTAGTCTTATGCGCTTGCTGGGGAATTTGCTTCTCAGCCCACCGAACAAGTGGGTTAATTGCAGCCTTTAATCCAGACGTGTTACGTACCAACATGTGAAGCCCAGGCTCAGTCTCCATTCGATCGTATGCACGTCCATTAGGCTTTCTTGAAACACCTTCTGTGTATGATTTCAGGACGATTGGGAGACCACCATCTGAGTAGTGATCAATTGATGCCTGGTATACATAGACTCTAGTTCCAGTACTTCCACAGTCAAGAACAACATAGAACCTGGATGCTCCTTGAGACCAATAAGAATAAACATATGCTGTAACCAGATAAGTTAAGAAAGCAAAGAGTAGTAAGCACAAGAAAATCAAGAGCAACTGCACCCACTTCCTCCGCAAAACTGGAGTTCCACAAGGCAATGCTTTCTCCTTAGAGAAACTTGACCCAGCATTTTCTCTCTGCAAGGAACGAGGTTTCCTGTCAACTCCAAGGTTGAAGTCCCCTTGTTCAAGATCAAGACGACTATATGATGAGAAATCTTGGAGAGATGAAGAAAGTCGCAAGTTGTTGTTCTTGGGTGCAGAGTTGGAAAAAGTGAAGCCATGACCAGTGGTTTCTGGTGGAGGCGACAATCCAGTTGGCATATAAGGCAAAGCAGAAGATTTTGAGGGTGACAGGCGACTTGTTGCAGCAGAAACTAGATCTGATATTCTACCGAACACCATACTTGCAGAGAAAGTGTGAGTACATGAGAAATTTGCTTCATCCAAGGCATGCAACTGATTTGGTTAGGAATTAGGTTCCTGCAGCAGACTGTGGCACTTGAATTAATACCTATACACCTCTACAGACAGAGAAGAAAGAAAATGGGTGGGCTCAACTTGAGTGTAGTTGTAAAGGCAAAAGGAAATGCGTTAGCATCAGTGTAGTATGCTTAACGAAACTGCATTGCTAAATGAAAATTGGAATTAATGTCTTCTAAACGGAAATTTGTTGATAATGAAAAGGGATCTTTATATATATATATATATATAAAGAAATAAAAGAAAACGGAAGTGATGTTGCTGTATTCGCGGGGTTTAATATGAAAAGATTGTAGCTTTTGATTCCCAACCAAATAAAAGAGTCAGTAAGCTTCCAATGCAATGCTGTGGGTTTGTCAAAATGATGATGGAAATCTAAATCTATGGACTACATATATAGAGAGAGTAGAGGAAATATTAGAAGAAAAGGCAACAAACAACACATATTTCTTACTTACAGTTAGGAGTTAGTCTCAAGTGATCGATCACTCATCATTGTGATTGGGATTGGGATTGGGATTGATATTGATTATTATCATCATCATTAACAAGCAGCAGTAAAATCAATCAAATCACAGTGCTGAAAACCTAGAAAATTAAAGAAAGATTAATGCTTTTCTGCAAAAAAAGAACGTTACCTTGATGGACGGAAGGAAGGATCATGAAATAGAATTATTCCTCAACTACTTTGCTTTGTTCAATTTTGTTTTGCAGGAAACGACTACTACTTCGTACGACTAGGTAGAGTAGAATAAGATCAGAAAAAAAGAAAAAAAGAAACTTTCTTCTTCTTCCAGTTGGGTTTCCAATTTCAGATCCAATCCAATCGAGTGGACGAAAAGACGAGATCGCCTGCCTGCTGAAGGAACAAGGGAAGAAAGAAGAGAACAACTATAACAATCTCTCTCCCTCCCTCTCTCTCTCTCTCTCTCTCTCTCTCTCTCTTTATTTCCGGGTATTTTGTTCTTTCAAGTTTGAACTCTACTATCCACACTATTTACATGATATACCCCTTTAGTCTCCCTCTTTTATATTTTGGACCCCAAAAGTTTTAGCCACAACCCAGGAACAAATAGGGATGATGATGAGCACGAGCTCCTCCTCCTCCTCTGTTCAAGTTCATGTAGCAGCACCCTTTCATTTGGAAAAATGCCAATCCATGTCTCAGCTGAGGCAGCATCATTCCCAGATCATCCGACTCGGCCTCTCCTCTCATAAGCATCTCATTCCCCCACTCCTCAACTTCTGCGCACTCTCTGATACCACCGACGCTCTCACCTATGCTCTCAAACTGTTCGATTCAATTCCCCAACCAGATGCTTTTCTTTACAACACCATCATCAGAGGATTCCTTCATTCCCAATTACTACCCACTAACTTCATCCTTCTTTTCTACTCTCACATGTTGCAAAACTCCGTTTTACCCAACAACTTCACTTTCCCTTCTCTTCTCAGAGCCTGCAGCAACATCCAACACGGAAAGCAAATCCATGCGCACCTTTTCAAATTCGGTTTTGGAGCTCATAGGTTCTCTCTCAACAACTTAATTCATATGTATGTCACCTTTCAAGCATTGGAGGAAGCCAGGAGGGTCTTCCATGCCATACCTCACCCTGATTCTGTCTCCTGGACTAGTTTGATTTCTGGGTATTCAAGGTGGGGATTAATTGATGAGGCTTTTACGATCTTCCAACTCATGCCTCAGAAAAATTCTGCTTCTTGGAATGCTATGATAGCTGCTTATGTTCAGACCAACCGCTTCCATGAAGCGTTTGCTTTGTTTGATAGGTTGAAAGCAGAGAATATTGTATTGGATAAGTTTGTGGCGGCTACTATTTTGTCTGCTTGTACCGGATTAGGTGCTTTAGAGCAAGGGAAGTGGATACACGAATACATTATGAGGAATGGGATTGAATTGGATTCCAAACTCGCTACTGCTATTATTGACATGTATTGCAAATGCGGTTGCTTGGAAAAAGCTTTGCAAGTTTTTCACAGCTTGCCATTGCCTTTTAGAGGGAATTCTTTTTGGAACTGCATGATTGGAGGGTTAGCAATGCATGGTAAAGGAGAGACTGCAATTCAACTTTTCAAAGAGATGGAGAGACAGATGGTAGCTCCTGATAACATCACTTTTCTGAATCTCCTCACCGCCTGTGCGCATTCAGGGTTAGTTGAGGAGGGGCGTCATTACTTCTGTTACATGATCCGAGTTCATGGACTTCAGCCCAGAATGGAGCACTTTGGATGCATGGTTGATTTACTTGGAAGAGCTGGAATGGTGCAGGAGGCGAGAAAGCTTATCGATGAGATGCCTCTGAGTCCTGATGTCACTGTTCTAGGCACTCTTCTTGGAGCCTGTAAGAAACACAAAAACATCGAGTTGGGAGAGGAAATGGGGAGAAGAGTTATTGAACTGGAACCTAACAATAGTGGACGCTATGTATTGTTAGCCAACTTATATGCCAACGCTGGTAGATGGGAAGACGTTGCTAAAGTGAGGAAACTGATGGATGACAGGGGAGTGAAGAAGGCTCCAGGCTTTTCCATGGTTGAGCTACAAGGTACTGTTCATGAATTTATGGCAGGTGAAAGAAATCATCCTCAAGCTAAAGAATTGCATGCCAAAGTTTATGAGATGCTGGAACGTCTAAAATCTGTTGGCTATGTGGCGGATAACAATGGACGAGAGCTGCATGGCCATGACCTTGATGAGGAGGAGGAGAGAGAGAACCCATTATACTATCACAGCGAGAAACTTGCCATTGCCTTTGGGCTTTTGAGGACTAAATCTGGGCAAACTCTTCGTATATTAAAAAACCTGCGAATTTGTGAAGATTGTCACCGCGCATGCAAACTTATTTCAAGCGTTTTTGATCGAGAAATAATTTTAAGAGATAGAAATCGGTTTCACCATTTTAAAATGGGCCAGTGCTCCTGCCAGGATTACTGGTAAGAGTGAGTGGTGATGGTGCTGATCCTTTTTATGGACCTTGTATATCTAAATATTCCACTAGTTATATAAGAAGAAAGTGAATTCAAATTAAAGAATTGAAACGATATTTTTATTCTAATATCGAATTATAATAGTATTTGAAAGTGATTTTTAAAACCAATAAAAATAATAATTTAGTTAATTATAATAATAATAATAAATTATAATGACGATTGCAGCAGTAGCATTGGTAGAAAAAGTGATGTATTAATAGCAGTTTCATAATAATAATAATAATAATATATTTTTAAAAAAAATTAACAACACGACCAAAGAAAGTAATAGTAAGAGAAATATAATAATTTGTATAGTGAAAATGGTGGCAATAATAAAGAGAAACCAGTGATTAAATAATAATAATAATAACTTTTTTTTATCACCACCATCAATGGCATAGCAATTGCAACAAGTGATGATAGAAATAATTAATACACAATAAATAAAAACAATACAATATTATTTTTCTTATTTGTTATTTTTATTTTCATCTCTCTCCAAATAAATTTATATTTAATTTTCATTATTATTTCATTTTTTTCAACTAAACACCTACAACATAGAAACAAAACTTTTGTTCTCCTTCTTACCCTTCCATGACCTTCCATTTCTTTTACCTAAACAACACCTAAAGACATGTATATTTAAACTGAACGGAGACATAATACATGGAAGTTGTTTTACTACAAAATACAGTACTTTCAACAAGTTGGTCATCAGAAATTACATAACATCTCGTTCTGTGTTCTTAATCAACGGATTTTGTCGGGGACGATGCACTAGGAAAGATGTATCCTCTATGGTACGCGCCCTTGTTAATTGATGCATCTTTGTGAATGAATGGTTCCGACGGCCGGGTGCTAATGTGATGTGTCAGCCCAGGAGCTGTTTGTCTTTCTCTATATGATGCCCAAGTGACCAAATAGAGACCAGAAATGATTAGGAACCCTCCTATAAGGCTGTTTTGACGAGCACCAAAAAAAAAAAAAAAAATGGGTACAAAGTCAGCTTCCTTCTTGCAACAGCAATTACCATCCGAACCATATCTATAGCAAAATATAAGCATGAGCATATTATAATCATTATGAACAAATTGAAACATCATTTTGTATGCTTGCATAGCATACATGTAATATGTGTAAGCAAATTAATCAATTAACTGCGTCAAAATTTGAAAGGAGGTAACTGAAGCATAACCTTCCCAAATAAACAGGGCTTCCAAGAAAAACTCTTGACAGAAAGGCAGATGCTGCAGGTTGAAGTGGATTGTAGAGTGCAACCAAAGCAGGCCCCAAGATCTTATTGGACCATGTCAGCAGGCCATAATTAATGGCAGATGCAACAACCCCCTGAGAAAAATCAAGACTAAATTTAGATAAAGCTTGCACTTGAAGGTTACACACTAGACAGAACTAATTTAGATTTAAAACGAGAAAGGGAGGGTAGGGCAATTATATGACTTGTAAAGAAGCAGGTAAAAAGAACTACCATCTGTTATAGATGACTGCTGATGCAAAACTTTAAGCCAACCGGAGAAAATCGTTCAGTCAGCAAAAAGAGGGCCAAGGATACATAATTGCATATACAGTTCCTAAGATGATCAAATGGTTTTGTTCAGCTTATGGAAATGGAACATATGGCCCTTTGAAGCCATGGAAGTGACTGCATTTGCCTTGGGGGTTACAACTTACAAAGGAAAACTCGATAAACAGAAGAGATAACAAGGAAATGAACATTGAGGATGCAATGTTAGTTAAACTTAAAATCAGTCCACCGTTATCTGCCTGACAAGGGTATTACATTCTTTTCTCTGTAGAAGAAGTATCACCCTTCTGATTTCTAGTTCTAGTTTAAAATGTCAAGCTTGACCCAAAAGGCAAAGCATGTTAAAGTACTCTTCAGACTTCAAGTTTAGGTACTGATATGAGAACAGGAAATATTTTGAAATGCAAAAACAAAAAAAAAATTCCAACTTCAATATAACACCAAAAGGAAACTTACTGCATAAATGACTGCCAAACATTCAGATTGCGTCAAACTCCAGTCTGTTGATTCATTGGTCATAAATAATGCTGTTAACACCATCAACAGAGCTCCAAAAGCATACGAATACGCTGTGACTGATAGGCTGGTTGGATACTTCACTAAAACGGGAGCCTGGAAGTTTTCCAAACTATGAACATCATCAAATATAAACCATTAAAATCTAAAAGCAAATAAAACTAAGAAACACAAAGGTTTTTAGCATTAAAAGATGCAAGCAAGCAAGATATCATGGAACTAAAGCTTAATAAATGTATTGGATTTAGAAATTATTTTAACAATTTTGCAACATTCAAATCCTAAGAATGGTGTGAAATTCAGGTATGAAGTGTTGTTGAATTTTCATTAATTGAGAGGTATATAGAAACACAACGGTGCCCAGAGTTGTAATTAGAAAGATTATCTTCTGATCCAGGTTCTTCAAAAGTGATTCAACTTTTACAAGGTGAGGGGGTTGGACCTTTGAATTTGTGAAAAACACAGTGGTCTATCATGCACAGGTATAACAGTATGATGCTGTACCTGAATGGCTAGGAAAACAGCCATGCACATGCAATTCCCTATCAAGCATAAAACTCCAAGGTGCCAACTTTCAAGGCCAAAGTCCAAAAAGCTAGACAAGAACCACCCAGCAGGCTCAGGTTGACCCCTAGCGCTTATTTCACTTGACACAAAGTCTAGTTCCCTAAATCCAAATACAGCAGGACCACGGAAGAGAACCATCAATATGGCACCAGAAACACAGATAAGGGTACCCCCGACCTTTGCTTGACCTTCAGTTGTAAACAAATTCAGCCTTTCAGTACTGCAAGAGCATATATGGACAATGGTTCATCAAATTTTGAAACAAAAGCAACCTCGTGAATTGAATTAAATTATGTTGAATAACAAGTAGAGAAAAATGGATAAAAACTAACCCCATCATCACAGCCAGAAGAAAGGTAAAGACTGGAATTGCAGGCTGGATGGCAGCAGCATAAGTTGGATTTGTGTAGCTAAGACCAAGAAGAAATAAAAGCTGGTTGCCAAATATCCTAGCAAAAAAAGGAATACATTATTGATTAGGCAGGATGTTGTTATTTGTAGAGCAAAATAATATTAAAAAGGAAGGATTAATTAAGAGAAGAAAAACAAGCTTACCCAGTTAAGCCAAGAAAGAAAAATGACAATAGGAGTGGTTTAGTCAAAGGCTGTCGAATTCTCCTAAAAGAGAAAAAAAAAAGGAAAATGATATACCATCCAGTAGATTCGAATATTAGCTAATCTATCTATCCATTCTTATAAGAAAATAATTAATATGCATGACGATTAAGATGCGATCCCAGGACGAAAAAAAACACAAAAATAAAATAAAATGAAAAAGAAAATACCTTTCGCGAAAATAGGCAGCGGGGGCGAGGATAGCGAGGGCAAGAAGATCACGATAGACACAGAAAACAAGCTGATTGACCCCAACATTGAGAGCCACTTTTGTAATGACGTGATATCCTCCATTGAATAGCTGCACCATCGCCATCGCCGTATGAGCCTTCCATGCCTCTCCTCCTCCTCCAATTCCATTTCCTCCTACTGATGTTGTCATCTCTTCTCTTCTCTCTAGAGAGAGATGTTGTATTATTAAATGGAGTGGCTCTAGTGAAAGAGCCCCAAAAGACCAAAAAAAAAAAACGGAGCAAGGTAGCTGTAGAAGGAAGAGGAAAGCAAGAACTTAAAACGGACACACGAAGAAAACTCTAAGAAAAGCATGTAATGGTATGGTACTAACTTAATGGCTAAAATCATTCCTAGTCCCTTTTCTTTTATCATTTAGTCAAATATACCCCTATAATTTAAAATTAAAAGGCAATTTCAGATAACAGATGCCAGATGACATCGCAATGTGTCATCGTGTATTTGGCCATGGAGTTTGTTGAAAAATAATGGAAAGTAGAGACCTTGATTTAATAAAATTTAAGGTGAAGGATCTGGTTGGACAAAATATGAAAAAGTAGAGGGTCCGTGTCTGATCTTCATCCGCAAACAAATAGTTAAAAGTTGGTGTTGGACGGCTGGTAGGGAATAGGGATTGCTTCCAATAACAGCCTCCCTCTCTCTCTCTCAATTCCTTTGTTTAACAAGCATTAAGGCATATAGATGCATGATGCCGATACATCATCGTCGTCCTCGTCATGAATTTTTATTTTATTTTTATTTTTTTGTCTACTATCTATCCTCTCCTTCTTGGTCTTCATCATCTTCTGCTTCCCTGTCTGTCCATATGCTTTTCTCGTATTTTTCTCCATTTATCCAAAATCCAATCCTCCTTCACTCATTCCCATCCCCTCCCCAATTTCTTTTCTTTTCTTCCAAAATGACCCTTCCTCATCCTTTTCTAATCCAAGCAGCGACAACCACACCCCATAACAATCAATCATTTTCTTTTCTATACAGCTTATAATTAATAACGGGAGGGAGTTACATAAATAAATAAAAGAAAAATGATAAATATCACGATTTGTATTTCACAACTAAATCACAATGGCAAAGCATGAGGTTAACTAACCATATGAAACTTGGTGAATATTTATTTTATATGTAAATTCGCGTTTTATTCGGTAAAAAAAAAAAAATACTAATGCGTGATGTGTAGTATCACTCTAAATAAAATGCAAAACAAAAGCCGATTATTTAATTATTAAAGGTCTACCAAGGTTTAAGCTTCTTTATATTTGCAAATTAATTAATTAATATAATAAAGTAAAACGAGAAATGAACAGTAGAAAAAACAATAATGAACAATATTGATTACTGTTTATTCGTTTTTTAAAAAAATTTAAATTATTTCATTTTAGTCCCTAAAAAATCAAAATAAACATTTTAACGAACACCGTTCATTATTGTTCATTAGGTTTTTAAAATTTTCAAGTTATTTTATTTTAGTTCTTAAAAAATTAAAATAAACATTTTAATCTCTTAACTCATGCAATGCACATGCCTTTTTTTTCTTTGGTTTTTTCTATAAATTTATATTCTTTTTTATTTGATTGGGTTTTAAAATTTTGAAAAATTAATTTTTCTTTGCTTTTTTTCATCAATTTATGTTCTTTTTTATTTAATTGGATGTTAAAATTTTAAAAAATCAATTGTAACTTTTTTTCACACAAAACGAACAATTATATAATATATCTTTTTTATATTTTAAAATTAACATATACTTCATTTTATATTACTCTTGCTATTTAAATTTTATTTTTTGAATTTATCATATTTCACTATTCACACATTCACATTTTGCTATTCCTTTATTCCTTTAACTGTTTATGACTTTTTTTACACCATAAAATAAATTATTAAATAAAAATAATTTTATATATTTTATCTAACTTTTAGCAGGTGAAAAATTTAATATCCATCTATGCAAACGGTGCATCAACAACTCAGGACCGAAAAAGAAAAGGAGCCAAATGCAATAAATAAAATCTTCAATTTTTTTTTAATCGAAAATAAAATTTCTTTCCATTGAGGCATTGACAACGAAGTCGTCGGCAGAGCAAAAGGACGGGTGGGGGTGTTACAACTCTGCAGCCATATCGATTGCGTATAAAAAAAAACATTTTATTTGATCCAAAAAAGGACAACTCATCTAATATACTTCAACAGAATATCAACAACATGAGAAAAAAAAATTAAAAAATCAAAATTTGGACCACCTCCTCATTTGTTAAACCCAAAAGATCAAATTTAAAAGAGAATTTAACTTGTACAGCTTCTTCATATGCCTAAAATTGTCCTTATCTGATCCGGAGGGTGCCTTGCCAGTGATTTGGGCTCTGCATAGCCATTCTTGGGATCCATTATAGCGCTGTAAATAAGCTCATAAGCTTCAGCAAGAGACCGAGCCACCTGGATGCCAGCTTCAGAACGTAACTTTGGAACCTGCATCTGCTCAAACTCAGGAAGGGAACTCTCACTTCCTAAAATAAGCCCAAAGTATGCTTTCAGACATTCTGAAAGAGACAATGGAGAGGTGTCTTCAATTTCCACCAGTGGGACACCAGCTGCTGAACTGCTCTCCTCCTCCTCCTTAAGTGACTTCTGGAAGTAGTGCATCTTTTGCGACAAGCCACATCTACTTAGAATGGCCTCAACTTCCTTTTCCACAAGTGAATGCATGTGATTGTCTATCATTGCTCCCAGTTTCTTTACATAGCCAGCTGCAACCTCGTGTCTGCATAGCGGTTGTTGGATGGCGCACAAACAATTGATGAGGAATATTTTGGAAGGGGTTTCACTATTCTGCACAGATCCAAGAATCCCTGATATTAGAAATTAGGATGCAAAAGCTATTTAGAAGAACACAATATAATCGAAACCCATGCCGAGTACCAAATCTTTTGTTAACCCCCATCACTCTTTCAAGCTCTTTTTTGGCATAAGGTGTTCATCATCAAAAAAGATGAGGTGTAATTCATGAATTCAATGCACGAGCAGGATTAGAATTGCCTAATTCTTTGTAATCACCACAAGAATAACCATGAGATATGGTATTGAATGTTCAGAATTTATAAAGAATGCATGGACAACAGGGACAGTGAGGCATTGGTCAGGTCATTAAGACAAAGGATCCATATACATCTTAATAGAGAAAAAAGGATCATGCTCAATCCTGTCATGTTATGACTGAATATTGAGTTGGTAATTGTTCAGTTTCTGTTCCTAGGGTTACGACTGAATACTAAGTTGGTAGTTCAGTTTATGTTCCTAGGGTTCCTTCCTTAATACCGGACAAAAGAATGTCATGCTCAATCCTGACATGGTATGACTGAATACTAAGTTGGTACTAGCTCAGTTTATGTTCCCAGGGTTCCTCAACACTGAACAAAAATATGTTGTGACCTGGAAATTTCGTTATCGCAAATATTCAAAGGTAGCCAATTTTAATGGTCCTAGATGCCAGTCCAATGCACCGGTATACAAAATCAGGGGAATATTCATATATATCAAGCCTTTGACCATATAATGGCTCGAAATGCCCATAAAAGCATACCACATACCCACTAAGAAGTGTGGCAGAAGAGAATTGAAACTTTAGGACTGAAAAAAGGAAATGTCTGAACTCTGACAACAAGAAATGCATGGAGAAAATATTGAAGGGGCAAAACCTTAGATGATGTCGCAGAGTTTCTATTTGACAAGAGAGCATCAACTGATGATTTATTAATTTGGCCTGAGTCAGAACTCGTTCTTCTTCTTGATGCATAGCCAAAACCCTTGGACTTGTGTGCCTCTGCAGCTTGCTCACACATCTGTGATGATTGAAAGCAATTAGATGGAAATCATACATAACATATTGCCTAAAAAACTTGATGGAGAAGAACTAGTCCTAAAATAGAAGCAATGCTAGCATGTTTGAAAAACATCAACCCAGTTTCAAAAGAAGTGCCGAAAACAATTAATAACAAACTCAGAACATAAATCATCAGGAGTTACAATGCAAGACCAATTGCCATTCTCTGTTTCAAATGCAATCTCAGATGTTTGCTCCAGCACAACTTTAAATCGCATATTCGCATAGCTTGCATTAGAACCTAAGCATCTTTGAATGTAGATAAATTTCAAAACTCTGCACACAGTGATTGTTGCAGGAAACTATGCACAACTCAATTTTCACATTAAAGCTATTCAGCACAACGTCCAAGTTTAATGCAATTCGTCCACTTACTTTATTTCATGCTGAAATTATGCAACCAAGAGCATGTCCACCATGAATAATGCTATTCTACCACTAACATCAAAGACAAACACACCTGAATGATAGGGTCAAGTAAAGCAGAGATCACTGGATCAAAATCAGGCTTCTTCCCTGAAGCAGGAACCATCATGTCATTATGGGTCTCAATTATTTCAAGGAGAACTGTGACTCCTTCTCTCACTGCTTCTGGTGGGGAGAGATCAACAGCAACAAGAGGAGGATACCGCAAAAGCTTCTCTCCTCGACTTTTCAGAATGTCAAAAAATGTTTTCTGAGAAGCATCCCTTAGTGCCCAAATTGTATTACAGAGAGCTGTATCTGTCCCAAGTAAATCAGAGATCTGAAGTTCAGCGGAGGCTACAGTTAGCGCCGTCAAAAAGGAGAAACAAAATAGTGGGGTTCAGAAAACAAAGATGAGGTAAACTAACAGTGTAGCAGTAAAACTCCAGTGTATTACTGAGTTTGCATGCAATTATGAGACTAGGTTGTGACTGCAAAACTTGTTCAACTCTAACTTTAAATGGCCGGCAAACTCCTTCGAAAATTCTATCCAGAACAAATGTTATGTCAGATTCTGTCTTTCCATTGTCATTCTCCAAACTCTTGGAGAATTGGTTGATGGTCGATCCAGTATCTACTGCTTCGTCTGGGTCAAGTAGGACAAGAACTAGTTCTCGTTCAGATGCCAAGGCCTGCATGTGGAGTGAATTGATATAAAATTATTAAAAAATGAAACTGAGATTAATATGTGCACAGAACTCAGCTAAAGCAAAAAAATTAGAAATAAAACACAATCAGAGAGAACTCCAAGTCAAACCTGATGTAACCATCCTAGCATGTCACCTACGTATCTTAATGGATCATGAGCATGAACCTCAATAGGTCTTGGCATACCACCAGGTCCTCCACGTGTAAGAGCGCTTATAAATCTTCTAAACAATGCATTATGCCTCATATTTGCAACCTGTGTAAATAATTATGAAAAATGAGAAGAAAAAAACAGCATTTGACAATTAAGCTATTCGTCATTTAAGCGCTGCCACATGAGAATCACCTCTTCTGCACAGTACTTAAAAAGAACAGGTCTTTCCTTGAGGCAACGGACAGCCGTTTTCAAAAGCTCACCAACTTCAGGATTATCAGTGTCACCCAATTTCCTACACTCTGCCTGAACCCACCTACGTGATTATATATATATATACATAAAGGAACGATATCTTTTAAATCAAGCCATACACGACAGAAGAATTTTTTTGAAGAAATGAGAAAACAAAGAAACGAAAAGCATGCATTCATCCAATTAAAATGAAACAGGTGGTTATAGATAAAAATGAGGGTTGGTGGGATTACCTGCAAAGGCGCTCGTAGGCTCCTTCTTGGTAGACGGCCATCATATCCATGAGCTCCAAACCAGCACGCTGATGGTGCGTCCGCAGCAGGACCTTGCAGTTGGCGTGGATTTGTTGAACATGGGAAAGAGCCTTGAAGAAGTTGTCATTGAGGTCCTCACCCCTAAGAGCATCGATCTCTTGGTTAGAGAGCTGATAATCGCGAAGGAAGCAGGAGACAATGTCTTGTCTCTGAGTGGTGATTTCGAGTTCCTCTTTGAGCCTCTCTGTGGTGCTGATAATATCAGCCGTGCTTGCACTACAACTGTTCAAAGCCTTTGCAATGCTGACAAGAAAGGAATTTTTTTTTTTTAACATTGAAAACTAAACTTAACTAAAATCAGCAGATGAAGAAAGGATAGAAAATTACTTGTCGCAGCATTCGGCTAGGGCATTAACCTCCTCCTCAACACGATCCAAAGCCTAATAATAATAAAATTCAACTCCTAAGAGAATTAAATAGAAATAGATGAATGAATAGGAGGATTTGGAGTTGTATGTATAATTTACTTGCTGGGCAGTGCGGGAGGCTCGAAGAAATTCGAAATTGAGGTGGAGAGAGCGATCCTCGATGGTGGATCTGAGGTTGCGACGTGACTGAGGAGTGTTTTCGTTGTAGAAAGTGGACAGAGTATTGAGGGAAGCCACCAGATCCGGACTGTCTGTCCGAAATTCCAGCACCTTCTTCAGCTTCCGAGAAAGCCCCGGCGCCAATCCCACCGGCGTCGCCATTTTTCTTTTCCGATTCCGTTTCTTGAATTTGTTTTATCTGGTTATAGAGTCTTATAATCATAATAATAATAATAATAAGATGTGAATGTGGGCTTTATCAAGTCCACTAAATTCAATAAACTTTAGGCCCATCCTGGCCAATCTCTGCCAAGAAGGTCCCTTTATCTTTTTTTCTTTTATCCAAGACTTTTGGCCCAGCTAATTTCTTAGATACATTGAAACGGCCCACAGGCCACATGCATCAAACAAAACAAAACCAAAAACACAACAAAAATTTATTGTCCATGCCGAAAATTAACTGCTTGGGCCTGCTAGCACTGTTAGGAACCCAACTGGAAATATAGATAATCCACACAATTTAAATAACTCTTTAGAAATTAGGCCCGACTCTCGACGTGCTAAATTTCTCTTGAAAAATAAATTACGCGCAATAGAATATATGTAACCTAACATGTTTGAAAAATAAATTACTCCAATTCCTTTTTATCTTCTCTGTTTCTATTTAAAAAAAAAAAAAAAACTATTGGTAGATAAAAGAGTTATAAAAATACTTTATATCTGAAAACACACAAATCAATAAAGATTTTTTTCATTTGAATTACGAGCTCTGTTTGTCTGCATGAACCAATAGAACGGACCAGTCTCATTAATTTCTTTAGTGGCTCACACCATCCAAATCTCCAAGCTTCTCTCAGGCTTTTGATGGTGCCATGGAGAGAACAAGCAAAGATAACGGGAGAGAGTTTTCTTTATCTGACTTACGGAAAAGATACATAGAATAATCTACACGCTAAAATTAAACAGTGTTTTTATTAGAGAACCATGAGTTTATTTGAACTCTATAAGATAAAAATTCTAGATTAAGTTAACTCTCTAAGCTTAATCTGATTAAATTAGACCCAATCACTTAACAAAATGCTCGTATGAATATTTATCTACAAAAACTTTTTTTTTTTTTTAGTCTTTTTCATTCTAAATTTTAGTAATTATTGATCAGGTTGATTATATATGGTACGTGGATAAGGATTGAAGATTCGATGGAGCCAACACACTGGGTTCGCTCAAACAACCTTAAATTTTTTTATTAAAAATTTAAAATCCAATTCGAGCCATATCACAAAGCTCCATGATCTTGCATGGGTAAAACCTAAGAGACGTTCTTTCTCTATCACTTCCATTTTCCAATTGAAAGATTAAACAAATTAGAATTAAAGATGGCAATAAATCATATATAAATAGGTAGTCACTCTACTATTTTACTAAATATCTATTAAAATATTAGTAGACATTGCGATATATATATATATATATATATATATATATAAACATGCTAATATGATATGGATGCTCATTTTATACTCTCTTATTCTCAGTATTTTTTTTTCATAAAAAAAAAAGGTTTAATTCACAAGGATCTAATTGCATAAATTTTATAAACAGAGAATAAATATTTATCTTTGTGGCAAAATTTGTTATGATAGTGATAGATTTTTTGATTGTTATTTCGCTGTTTTTTTATAGCCTATGAAGTATTTTATTTTTAATTTTATTTTTATTAAGAATAATCACTTATTTATCAATTTATTATCATTTGTTTTTTTTTAAAAAAAAAAAATTATTACTTCCATTCTTGGTTTGTTTATGAAAGATCAAACATTTTTTTCAACATCAATCTATTAAACTTCATTGAAAGTGTCATGCTAGACGAATTTATTATTCAAATATGCACATTTAGATATTAACAAAAATTATAAATTTGTTTTATATTGGACACATAGATGCGTGTGATTTATAAGTCAATGTTATATATTTGGATAATCTCTTACATCGCTCGACGCAACTAATAATTTATATGTAAAAAAAAATTAAATATTTTATTAGTTTGTTATATGAGGTTTATTATTTTCATCATTTTTTTCTAACTTATGACAAAATCATTCATTGATTGTCATATTTATGCAACATTTCAACAATCAATTACGTAAAGGCATATATATATATATATATGGAGATCATCTAAAGTTTTATGTGAAAATTAAGTAATAAAAATGTATATATAATTTGATATTTTAAGTAATGATTAATTTAATACTCAACATTCTAAATTGTAATAATAAATAATCCGATACTCACATTATCCCTCCACGACATGGAGACCATCTACTAGCTTTATGTGAAAATGCGATAATGGGGGTTCGGTGAAAGAGTTTCAGTTGTTCTAATTAGCTAAGCAAAACCCCAGTATAAATAAAGATTTTTCAAGCCACCCAATCATTCCAAGTATCATATTAGCCAACAACATTTACCAACCCAATTATAGAGTTAATAAATTTGCCATCATTGATTCGCTTGCTTCTTTCTGTTAACATTTAATCGGCAATCGATGCTGCCAGGAATAAATGTTCATAATATTATATAATCTCAGCAATAATACGGACGTTCGTCTCTCTCTCTCTCTCACTCACATTTTCTCGACCTGCATATGATTGCCGGGTAGTGGCCTCGGGTGGGATCGGAGTAAGTACACACAACTGGCCACGAAAATGCCAAAGCAAAATTTAGAATCGAATTGGTGGCCACGAGAGCACACGCGTGGTGGGTCCGTTTGTTTGTTGTGATGGCATCTCTCTACTTTGGCAATTCGTGGCTCTTTCTCCAAAAACCAAAAATAATTAAGGTTTTTAGAAATTGTTTTAAAAATCTTTTTGAAGCTAAAAATAAAAACTATAAATTCAAAATTTGTAGGTTTTGGATCTCCTATGCCATAAAAACATTTTATAAAAAATATTATCAAACACTTTTACAACGTCTATGATCAACAATTAAACTAAATGAATGTATAATTAAAATCTGAATTATGAGCTGCAATTACTGCTACTGCTACTGTCCCTTCTGTGAGTATTTGAGGATGATGATGATGATACGTATGGATCACTTGCCTTTGCTTTAATAATTTATATGCTTACCATATTTGCAAATTGTGTCGTTCTACTTCTCCACCTCATCTCCACTTACAGATACCACTATTATATATATATATATATATATATGGTAGTACATGCTAGCTGCTTCTCGTGGATTATTATGGATTTTTTTCGGTGGCTAGCTAGGTTTGGTGTCTATCGCTTAGCTTGGCTATATAAATTGCAATATTATGTGTATGATCATACCACGCATGAAAAGCCTACAAGGAGGCAACACACACCTCGATCCCATTATCGACAGCAACTAATTAATTCCCTATCCACTCTTTAAGTCTCCCTAATTTCAGCCTCTCTTTCAAGCTATTACGTACACTACATTAATAATCAATAGTGCCAAAGGTGATGCCTATCACATTTTTATTTGACTATCGATATCTAGCTTTTGGGATCAGATTTCCTCCCTTTATTATATCACTTCAACCCTGTGCTCACCACGTGCTTGCTGATTTCCCCTTCTTCTTCTTTTTTTTTATAAATTTTATCATACCAATTCACAATATTGATATAATTAAAGCTTTATTGACTTAGAGTCAAATTAATTACTAGTCCTAGAGTTTTAAGATCCTCTTCTAGATATCTAGCTAGCAATATTTCCTATATTAAACCTCTTAATTATGGATTCTATATATTAGTCTGCATACATACAATTAAAGCATTGTGTATATACAAAAACCAAAACTTATCTTTTCGACCAATTTAATTTTTGAACAATTGGACATCTTTTATTGATCCATCAATTTCAACTTTTTTATCGGTATATATCTACTTTACAAGCATGCAACTATATACAATAGAATATAAACAGTTAACCAACTATATATATGTAGTACTATCATTTTCAAATGAACTACTACTACTTTCTTTGTCTAATCATCATTATTCAATAATTCCCATTATAACTTAGCTTTTAGAAGGCAGCATGATGCAGATGATGTACTTAAAGATAATGCAAATATATGTCAGTTAATCAGTTGTTGGACAGTCTCCATCAAAAAGATTTAAGTGCCTAGTCTTCTACCAGTCGACTGGTCGGCATCATTCTTATAGATGAAATTAATTAACCATATATAAATATATATGTCTATATAGCTTCAATTTGTTTAAAAAAAAAAAAAAACATTTGGAGAAATAACAAATAGGAAGTTATCTTAATTTGGCTCTAACTTTTGAAGGCAATACACAAAATTGGTAATGAATTGTTGTTATTCTAATCAAATGCACATTAAAACACACGTACGTTGCTGTTAATTATAAATTTTTTACAATTTAATTGATCATGAAAAAAAAAAAAAAGAGTTAATTGGAACCTTTTTTTTTTTTTAATTTTCTGGTTGCAGTTTTATATTATTCTGAAAACGAAGAAGGTACAGTAAGGAAGATCTCACCAAAAGATAATTAAAGTTGTTAAAAGCTACAATTATTAGAACAAGTGAGTGAATTAAGAGTGATGAGAAGATTAAAGTCACCAAAGACCGAACCAAAAGACAAAAGAAACGAACCAGTACTGCTCCTCCTACTCCCAAGTCCCAATGTAATTAAAAAAAAAAAAAAACAGAGAAGAGAGAGAGAGAGAGGGAAGATCCATGATCTCCAAGTTTTCATTATTGAATGATGGCAATAAAATAATGGGAGGAGATATGAGTGGAAGAGGGGGCCTCTTGTTCTTGGGCCCTCCACCAAATGATTTGCAGATCTGCATCTTGCCTCTCTGTGTGTAAACGTAATCTGATTTTCTTTTCTTACCACAAAACGACGTCTAATTTCCCACTTCAGGCTGGGAGTGCGTGCCACGTGTCGGCTTCCCAACTCCATTCCACAACTCACTAAACGACAACTAAAGACATCTCCCACTAGCCAGTTCTTAGGGGATCATCATCCCCATTAATTAATTCTATGAGTTTATAATCATGGAATGGCATCATCGCCTTCCTAATTCTCATTCTTTACTTTCCTTAATTTCACTTCCTTACTGCACCCTACGTACTCATTTGTTTGTTCATGCTTATATTTTCAACTTCTTCAAAACATTTGTCTAAATACATCATTAGCTATAAAATGTTTAGTTTTTCATTATATTTCTTATTATTGTTTTTTATTTTGATAAAAAATAAAAAAGAGACGAACAAAAGAATATTATTGAAAGGTTTGAGCAATTTTGTATGATTTGATACCATATTTATTAAGGTTAATAAAATATCGATATTGCTTAAACCATTTTATTTGAATTTAATGAATCCTAGACATTATTTCATTCGGTTCCAATAAATTAGCCGGTATGGACATTTTATCACCGTTCGCATTCTAAACTCACGATAATAAATATGTTATGCTATGCTGGGATGAAATGCCACAATCCCACATACTCACCTTCATCAATTACCTTCCATTTATTACAGATAGACGGTGAGTATCATTCCTCTCTCTTTTATTTTTTTATAAAAAAGAATCTGCTAATTAATTGGTTTCCCAAAACACCCACTTTATTTCCCGTAAGGTCGCAAGCAAATTACTCCTTCCTAAGTCCTTTCACCACGTATTTAGCTTCCTACAGCTAGAGCGCTAGACCCCTCTCAGAGCTCGTTGCCTAAACTCAAAGCCACAACATAAAGAAGGTATCCTAAACTCTTCACATTTCAGTTGTAACTAGTCCATTACCAAAAATAACATATTATCCTGCCTAGCATCGCCATAATAATTTTTTTAAAAAAACTCCATTTTTTTATATAAATATTTGAATATATATAAATATGTAAAATAAGTTCTCCACCAAAAATAACTTTTTTTTTCAGTGTGCAAGGAGAAATTATAGCACAATGATATAATAATACAAATATAAAAAAATGACGAATAATAATTGTTAGTACAGAAATCTAGAGCTTGAAACTTCAAATCACTTAGCCACATGTACAGTAAATTGCAAGAGAGGAGGAATAGGACGGTATTTTTTGTTTTTTTTTCCATATATACGTAATTACATTCATTTTTCAAGTGAGCCTCAGAAGTTGTAGAATTAGAGAATTCTACAACTTCTGAGGCTCACTTGAAAAATGAATGTACTTAGTATTGGCATATTCACTAGAAAACAATAGCAATTTAAAGACGGTTAATAATTATGGATTAGTGAATGATTTTCGAATGTGGAATTTAGCGATGAACTACCGATTGATTTGTGAAGGAAGTTAAACAACAAACGTGGTTCATCGTGATCCATCGTTAAATATGACATTAAAATATTTATTGTTGTTTTAACGACAAAAGTACAAGGATATTTAGGGATGGATAAACCAATTTGTTGTTATTTTTGGTTTTTCATACGAGTTCGGTTAGCGAGGGAGAATTATGTCACTAAACCCTTTGATGTTGTCACAAATCGGTGACGTACAACTTTTGTAGAAGAGGCAAATGTTTGAAATTGAAAATCAACGACAGATTGGTGATGGAGTTGCATCTATCGCTAAAAATAAATCCCTAAATTGCATAATCCCCTTTCTTCTCTTAGTTTCTTCTTCTTTCTCCTCTCCTCCTCTTTATACTGCCACTTCCCACCATGTCGCTGCCTACAACACCCCCTCAAAATAACTCATAAATACCACTCCTCGACTCTCCATTTTCAATTACTCAACAATCTTTTTTTCAAACATAATCACGATTTCTCCTCTATCTTAGGTGTGCTCTGCCTTATGTGTCTCTTTCTTTCTCTATTGAAAGAGAAACTCAATTAGGTATATTTCTTTATCTTAATTTATATTTTATATTTAATTTGTGTTTTGTGTATTACTCTTGATTTTATATACGAAACACAGTTATTTTTTAAATAAATGAGGAAAACATCTTGTTTTATATGCACACTCCTGTCCTTATTAATACAGGTCACGATATTTCAATTTACCACACTTCAGATCTACATGGATTCCCACCCTAAGGCAATATAGCAGCCGAATGAGGTGGTTTTGATATTTATTGCAATATATTCTACAAGCTTATCACCATATATATATATATATATATACACACACTAGTTAAAGATTTTGAAGACGTTAAGCTTGATTTTTTTATTCAAGGTCTCCCTGCGTTCGTTCACTGTAAGGTTTTAAATAAGATTCGCTTGAATATAAAGGTGATATTTGAATATGTAGAAATTTGAGTGTCTAAGTGCACGTCTTTCTCATCTAATCAAGAGCTCTTCCACTATCATAAACCTACTTGTGAGCTAATAAACAGAATATGGAATTATTGTAATCAAGGCTCAGAAAATCCTATAGATGCCCGCGTAAACGTTTCTTCTCCAGGCCCCTTATTTTCTGTTAGTAAAATTGTACTTTAGTCATCCTCAACAAAAACGAAATGAAAAAGATTTCCGGCAAGGGAAAGAGGGGAAAAAAGGAGAGGAGAGACGAAAGATTCTCCATGGAAATGGCATTATCTCAGGTGGCAAACTGAGTAAATAAGTTAGCATAGGTAGGATGCCCAGAAAAAAAGAGGATATTATTAATCCATCAAATAATTAATTAAGAAGCTAAAGAAAACTAGGTTAGAAAGAACAATGGCATGAATATATATATGGAAAAGGAATAGCCCTAGTGGAAGCAAACTCTCATGCTTATGATTGTATAAAATATAGGCAAGTTGGAGGGCGGGGGGTTAAAAAGAGCACTCAAATATGATGCGCACCCAGAACGCCAAGTAGACAAGAGACTCAAAGCTTCAATAAAGAAAAAAGCTACCTCCATGCGGACCCATGCATTGTGATCTCAGTGCTCCGATGATAAATAAGTAGTATATTTTTATGGACAGAAATTGGAATCCGATTGATGGGTTCTCCTTTAATCATTTCTCTCTTATTAAGCTTAAAAACCAAATAGACCGAAAAGCGAGAGAGAGAGAGAGAGAGAGAGAGAGAGAACATAAGCTAGGGTAAGACTTTGCTTAGCATCTAAACTCCCCCCACACCTTTTAAATGAATATTGGGATATAAAATCACATGCAATGATATAATGGTCATATCGAATTTCGGTGATACGAATTTTGAAAACTACAGTAAAAATCAAATACCAGCAGTTTAAAGAGAATATAGGAATCAACTGGCTGGCTTTATAAAGAAAAGCAACGCTATATACTTTCACTTTAGTTTTACTTAAATCTTTAGACAATTCAATTCAACCTCAAGTTTCTCTAATAAGCAACCGCCCTCCCTAACGAAAAGCAAATTCCCCGTCCAATTAAAAGTAAGGATATCCTATGCCTCGTAAATAAAACGCCGCCCCAACTGCATTAGCAAAGTTTGGATGCTATATTTGACTTGGTAGCTAGCTAGAATCAAAAGATTATGCAAGAAGGTCAGGAATGAGGAAAAAAAAAAGAGAAGAGAGAGAGAGAGAGTGGAGGGGCACGGAGGAGAGGAAAGATAATAATTTAGATACATAGAGATAAGAATATAATGAAGATATATGGCATTGTCTTAGTGACTGACATTTCATGGATAGCCACACATGCAAAGAAAGGGGAAAGAATATAAGATCGAGATACTTTTGGTTTGGTTTCTCATACCTCTTTTTCCAATTTTTCCTCCCTTCAGCCTCAAAATGCATGGAACACATGGGCATCATATGATCATGTCATTGTCCACAAATACCAAAAAAGTATGTGAAAATAACCAATCCTCTTCTCGTCTTAATTAATTAAAGAGTAAATTTGAAGATGCTAATTAATTACACAATTAGCACAAGTAATTAATTAGTTGAGAAGCCTTGATCACTACAGTACTAGTATGTCAATACGTTTTTTATACTGCAAGACTGACAGGCAAAACATAAGATCGTAACGTCAGATTAGAAAAATGTGTTCCCACATCTGATTTTACTTTATGTTGGAAATTAAGAAGAGCAAAAACACGTAGGAATTAAAGCAAGAACCAAAACACCATTTAATTAAATGAAGCGATCTAATGTGTGTGTGTATATATATATATATATTTCAAGTTTCCTACCTTATTAGGGCCATATTCTTACTTTAACTGCTGTCAAAACGTTTTGTAATTTCATATTTTACCTTCTACGTAAAAGTTTTTGGTTATTTTTTCCCTTGTACTTCAGAATTCAATTCTTTGTTACACCTATGTAAAGTAGAATTCTAAAGCGTTACATTCAGACGCATCATGTCAGTTTCACAAAAAAACAACGTACGTCATGGTAAATGAAGTTTCTAGCCTTTGACCCAAAAAGAAACAAAAGCTCCCAGCTAGCATATCGCAGGAAAGAATGAAAGGCGATATAAAAGATCCCTTAATTTGCTTCTGTGAAATGATGGGAAGCACCATCAATGTCTTGCAAGAACTACTGATATATACTTGTAAGCGCACACAAACATAAAAGCGTGAGCACCCACACACGACTCTGCGATGGAAAATAGATGCATAGATCACAGATTATATATTGGCAAACAAATAGAAAAGCAAATTAAAATAGAACGAACTGATCTGAAACCCGAAGTTAGTGCAGTATTTAGCTCTTAATAAGATTCCACTTGCTTTGTGATGTAGGTACTTTGTGTGCAGTGTTGGGAAGCACCACCATTTGTCTAGTAGGCAGTACCTAATAATTTCTGTTTTTTCGAGTTCTACATGCACTGAACTTTTGTATACAGTATGCATGTGCATCGCAAGACCACATTAAACACAGAACAAAGGTTCAGCAGAAATCATTTATGACTCCAAAATGGAGAATAATAGCCGCAGATAGTGCTCTAGTACTGCCATTTGGTACAAGATCTGATCCGTACAGCAGTACATTATGTGGATTTTGTGAGATGCTGCATGAAAATGATCTTTCAAACTGTAACAGTTTAACTCTGACCATAAAAGAAGCATGCACCGACGGTCCAAATAGGACGAGAGAGAGCAAGTGAACATGCCGATAAAGGGAAAGTCCGGCAGAGATTAGTATATAATAACACAATTAAGAGTTAGTGACAGAATATTTCGAAAGAAAGAGGTGGGATCCCACCAAGGAGGCTAGGCCTACATCACTGAGCCACAACACACAGGAGAAATCCTAGTTCGTATGTCTCTACTATCTATATATTTATCTGCTCCCAGTTCAGTTTGGGAAGCCAAGTTAAGAGAAATTCCTTAACTTTCTCCCTCTCCAAATTACAGCCATCACCACCACCACTGAAAACAACAGTAGTATCATCGCCTCACCTTGGCTATGGCGCCGCTCAACTCCATAGTTCCCAAGCCAGACCACAACAGTGCTCCAATGGAAGGTCTGCCAAAGATGTCTGAAACCAACAACAGGGATGTCCTCACCTACCAAGGACAAGCCAATTCAGAATCCGTCTTCCAACTCACCATATACCCTACAACTTTGAAGGTCTCTCACATAGAATCATAATAAACATCTTCTTAATTTGTTTTGATCTGGGAGTACTTGTAGTAGCTTAGAGAATACTTATATATTTAGAAAGGCTAATGAACAGTTATGTGATATAGAGCAACAATACTTCCTCTATATATGTAATCAAATTGCATTTTCACACCTATTACAAATTTATTAATTTTGTCTCTGTTTCTTTCAGTTTGAGGAGGTTGTGTACAAGGTTAAACTGGATCAGAAGGGATTGTGCTGGGGTGGCACATGGAGTACCCGAGAAAAGATCATATTGAATGGGATAACAGGTATGGTTTGTCCAGGGGAGATCCTAGCGATGCTAGGTCCATCTGGAAGTGGCAAAACCACCCTCCTGACGGCTCTAGGAGGTCGGCTCAATGGTAAGCTATCCGGAAAGATCACGTACAACGGGCAGCCCTTTTCCGGTACCATGAAACGACGCACAGGCTTCGTTGCTCAGGACGACATTTTGTACCCTCATCTAACAGTGAATGAGACTCTTCTATTCACTGCACTGCTGAGGCTACCGAAAACGTTAACTGGAGATGAGAAAGCACAGCATGTGGAACGAGTTATAACTGAACTGGGGTTGAATCGGTGCCGGAACAGCATGATTGGCGGCCCACTCTTTAGAGGAATATCAGGAGGGGAGAAGAAGAGGGTTAGTATTGGTCAAGAAATGCTAATCAATCCAAGCTTGCTACTACTAGATGAGCCCACATCAGGTCTGGACTCAACAACAGCTCAAAGGATCCTGACAACGATCAAACGGCTTGCGAGTGGGGGACGAACTGTTGTCACCACCATTCACCAGCCCTCAAGCAGACTTTACCACATGTTTGATAAGGTTGTCTTGCTCTCTGAGGGACGTCCCATCTACTATGGTCCAGCATCTGCAGCCTTGGAATATTTTTCCTCCATCGGATTTTCCACGTCCATGACTGTTAATCCAGCTGATCTCTTGCTTGATCTTGCGAATGGTAACTTGAAATTCTAATTCTTAAGCATATCTAATTTCTCACCCACAACTATTTCTCCAAGTGAAACTGTAACCTAAATGAGCTCTAGGGGCAGAGGGAAGTTCCTTGTGTTTCGGTTTCCACTAACGAAATATATATATATATATATATATATATATATATATATTAGTCACTTGCGCGAGACAGAGATGTAAGTTGGCTATTGGGCGACTGAAGGTTTCTGTGGTGCTTTAAACTTATTAATTTTATCGAGGGAGTATGATGAGACCACACCCCTATAGAGGATGGGGAAAACAGTATTTCCAATGTTTAATTTTGGTTGGCTCTAGGAAATTATAGTCATCCCTTATTGAAACAAACCACTAAAGAAAATGGTTCCAGTTTTGAAATGTAATTATTTGTCTACAGAAATATTGTAGCGCTAACACTATGTATTCTTTAAGTTAACGAGACAAAAGACAGCTTATATATTCTCATACCAACTTTTGGAAATTTGCAGGCATTGGTCCTGATTCTAAAAATGCCACTGACCAAGGTGAGAACATGGAACAAGAACAGAAGTTAGTGAGGGAAGCTCTCATTTCTGCTTATGAAAAGAACATTTCTACCAGACTGAAAGCCGAGCTGTGCAATTTGGACCCAAATAACTACAATTATACAAAAGATGCCTCTGCAAGTATAAATACCTTCTCTTTATCCCTCCAATTGTATTGACAATGATGACACAATCCCACTTCAACCTCCTGTGCTCTAGTCTTAGCTAAGTACAAACACTTATTGTAACAGGAACTGGAAAAAAGTCAGAGCAATGGTGCACAAGCTGGTGGCATCAGTTCAAAGTGCTCTTTCAGCGGGGGCTGAGGGAGCGGAGGTACGAATCCTTCAACAGGCTAAGAATTTTTCAAGTCCTCAGTGTCAGTATACTCGGTGGACTCCTTTGGTGGAACACACCAACTTCTCACATTGAAGACCGAGTAAGAACTCTACTTCTAGCTTGTTATTAAGTAAACGCTGCTATTACCTCAAAATTCAATTAAAAATCATGCTAGGATTTTAAATAATACACTGGTTCAAATTTCTTATAAACTCCAAGCTGGATGGAAATGTTCTACTCTTTGTGTTGATGAGAGCTAGTTTTCTATATATAGTTTGTTTCCCAAACTATACTAAGCTGGGAGAAACTTAAATCCAACCCCTTGCTTCCACATGTTTGCTAAACGATTGGCCTTTTCCTTGCAGATTGCTTTGCTCTTCTTCTTCTCTGTGTTCTGGGGCTTTTATCCACTCTACAATGCAGTTTTCACATTCCCCCAAGAAAGAAGGATGTTGGCTAAGGAACGGGCATCAGGAATGTATCATCTTTCATCCTACTTCCTGGCTAGAACATTTGGAGATCTGCCATTAGAGCTTGCGCTCCCAACTGCATTCGTCTTCATAATCTATTGGATGGGCGGACTTAAAGCCGATCCTGTAACTTTCATCCTTTCCCTACTTGTTGTTCTTTACAGCGTGCTTGTCTCACAAAGTCTTGGATTGGCCATTGGTGCTATTCTAATGGACATAAAACAAGCCACTACATTAGCTTCGGTTACGACTCTGGTTTTCCTCATTGCCGGAGGATACTACGTTCAACAAATCCCTCCTTTCATAGTATGGCTGAAGTACTTAAGCTACAGCTACTACTGCTACAAGCTTCTTCTTGGTGTCCAATACAATGAGGATGATTACTACGAGTGCTCAAAGGGAGTCATGTGCCGGGTTGGAGATTTTCCTGCTGTCAAGTCAATGGGTCTGAACCATTTATGGGTGGATGTGGCAATTATGGCGCTGATGTTAGTGGGTTATCGACTGGTCGCTTATTTGGCACTGCATCGTGTGCAGCTGAGGTAAACTTTAGCAGAGGTCTATTTCAAGAAACCGGACAGTTTGAAGAGTTTTCTCCTTCTTCAAAAAGAGGAATAATGTTAGGTTTAGAATATGGGAATCGGGTTGTGAATTTTTGTTCAACTACCCTTCCCACTGAGTTTGATTGTTGACCTTTTTGGTTCGATTAAGATAATGCTAACTTAGAAACCTTATAGTTTCAGAACTAGTAATAATTACCTAACAATTCTGAATCAATATATGGAATTACACGGACAGGAGATAAAAGGAACGGAAAGGAAAGAAGATACGCATTTCCAATTGTAGGAAAGAAAGCAGAAAACGACCAGACCTTGAAGTCCAATTCTATTGAGTGGAACTGGTATTTAATTTCATCTTCGTGGAACTTCCAAAACCAAAAATTTGCTTTTGTTTAACAGTTAGGTGCTCCAAGTGCATGAACGGGAAAAAGAAGCCACTCGTCAAAAACAACAACAACAACTGATAGTGATAGCTATGGACAGGAAAGATATGAAGAAAAGCAGAAAGAATAATTAAGGAGCACCATATGTTTGTTATCATTATACTTAATAATTGATTATTATTAGTAATTGTAAAAAAAAGAATGAATGGCGATTGGTGGGAGAGAGTTAGATTTTAATTCAAGGACAAAATTATGGTGAAAGGCATGTGAATCAATTTCTTGACCGCATATGATGGGCAAAAGTAAGGAATGATTAGTGAGAAAATTCTGGAAAAGGAAAGCAAGAGTGTGTAGAAGAAGAGAGCACTAAGCTCATAGGAGCAATTATTGCAGGAGTAGTAAGCAAGTATAATTTTGTTCACCATCCACAAAGCAATCAGAAGAGTGCACGTCTAGGTAAATAAAGGTGGAGGTATTATCTTTCATTCATTCCTAAAATGAGATTGTTATTGCAAAGCAGACGCACTCATCATTTGCTTACTAAATTCAACTGGAACATTATCAATATATATATATATAGTTAATGTTATGTCCACATCCCAATCCCAATCCCAATCCCAATCCCAATCCCAATCCCAAAAAAGAAGGTATTGGTGCAACGTTTTATTGATAAGCTGGGAAAAGTGTGAGCTGAAGTTGACAGTCGGCAGTCTATGTGGTTGGAGGTCTTGGGACTGTTAGTGACTAAAAAATTTAACAGGGATTGGTTACTTTTGTTAGCAGTTAAGAGTAATAGTTAGTTGAATCTGTTAGCTAAGTTGTTAGTTAATTATAAAGCGTGAAAATAGGCGTGGGAATCAACTGTGAAGTTAACATAATCTCTCTCTCTCTCTCTCTCTCCCTCCTGTGTCTTCTAGTTCTCTCCAGCTCTTTTGTAATTCATTTTCTCTCAGTCATAGACATGATCATTATTTAAGCATTGTTTTCTTTGATTACGTTTCACTATTCAATCACTATGGTTACAATTCATTTCGAATAAAATTTTATAGTTTCCTACTTATTTTTTCCTTGTAATATTCTTGTTTTGAAATTGGAGTTGCATCTGTAACAAAATGAGAATTTGGATGGAAAATTCTACGATGCCTGCGTTATGTTGTGATGATCCATGTCTTTCAATGCCTTCATTGCTCTATGGAAGACAAATGGCAAGGTGACTTTTCAATGGTCAGATGATTTCTACTTTTCATGCACTCTTTAACACATTAATATGATTAAGTTAGGTAACTACGGTATTACCCTTAATTGGAAAAAAGGAAACCGAAAACCAGTGGCCATTTTCCGACGATAGTCAACGGTTATGTGGACATTACACTGGTAAAAAAAATACCATTAATGAAAGAACCCGTCACAAGTAATTCATAGACATATAAATTAAACTATTTCATTTGCAAAATGAGGAGATACGAGGATTTGAAAATACATCTGAAAGAATAAAATTGAAATTTTGTGTAGAATAGTTGTTGGAAAATGATTTTTTGAGGTTAGATTTGAGTTTAGGAGTCCATGAGGAGTGTGCAGATGAGTTTTTAGGAGGAAAACGAACCAGAAAAATGATTTCTTTATGGTTCCGACAGTGATGGAGGAGAAGACAGTGGACGACGTGTCATGCTCTCAGATGACGCATCGTCCATGCTAAAGAGTAAATGACGCGTCGTTTGATCTTCATTTTTTGACTTTTATGTATAAAAAGAATTATATTTTTATGAAAAATTTCTCTTTTCTGTCGTCTCATGTCCTTTCTATTGTCTGTCTTTGACGAGCAAACAACACATCATATATCTAACCAATTGTATTATGTGGAGAAACAATTCTTTGTATTAAAAGAATATGGATTGAAGGTTAAAAAGAGCATAATGATGAAGGCACTCTAATTGAACCCACAATTGGGTGTATGATAGTGTAGTTACTTTGCCTAAAACTCACGAAAGTGAAAATTCATTTACCTTAAATTAAAGAGTAGCAAAAATTAAATTAAAGAACAATGTATTATAGTGTTTTTTCTGGTTGGTTGCTACTCCTCGCTAAGAAAGTAAATGGAACTGAAGGTCAAGGCCTCAAGTTCCAAATTAGGGCCCAATACATTTCTCGAAAATAGGCTTTTTATTTAGCCCAACTAAAAAAGGGCTTAATGGGCCTTGGTCTAGGTGGATTCTCATTTCTTTCTGCTTCCAGCTTTTTCTAAAGTCTAAAACTAAAACTAACCGTCTTCTTCTTTCTTTTCTTTTCGTCCTTCGGTTCTGTTGATTTGATTTGATTTGTTCTTCAGACGATGGAGGGAGAAGAAGGAGGAGGGATAAGGCTGAGCAAGAGATTCAATGATAATAATAAGAATAGAGTCGGAGAAGAAGTTGATTACAAGACCAAATCCGGCACTGCCTGGAGCCATTCCTACCTGAACCAGAAGCCATGGCATCCTCTTTCCTATCCTAATCAACGCCGCAAATGGATCGCCGAACAGACCCACGCTCAACGCGATCGCCGTGCTGAAGAAGTTGCTCGCGAGGTTCTTCTTCTTATTTCTTTATTTTCTGCAGAGAGAGAGAGATTAGTTTGCTAAGGTAACAGTGATTATAACGGTTTGTGTTTGTTTGCTTGAAAAATAAATAGTATGCTCAAGAACAGGAGTTCTTTAGGCAGACAGCTCTTATCTCTAAGAAAGAAAAGGAGAAGGTGCACTCCCTCCCTCATTTTGCTTTAATCTATCTAAAACTGTCATCTAATATAGGTTTATTTATTTTTATTTTTAATTGAATTAGATTTCACTTCATTTTGTTAATCTGCCGACAGATAGAGACGATGAAAGCTGTTAGCTTTATGTATGTTCGCCCCCCTGGTTACAATGCTGAAAGTGCCAAGGCTGCTGAGATTGCTGATGAGATTAAGAGAGACCCAACCTCCACCGCCACTTCACAGCCCGCTGTCTCCTCCTCTAACCCCATGTATTTATTATTTTCTTCTCTGCTTGTAACACTTACCATCTTTTCAACCTCATTTCATTATGGTGCTTGCTTCTTTGCAGGCCTACGGAATCAGTCCCTGCTGATGACAAGAAGAAACCAAGGCCTAGAGATGCTTTTGGCCGTCCTTTACCCACCCAAGATGATTTTCAAGTCCTCACGAATGCTCCGCGGTATGTTTCTCGTCGCTCTTCCACTTAGCATCTTATGCTTCGTATCGTTTTATGGTTTTGCCTTCTTTTTCTCTATCCTTAAACCACTTCTTAACAATGTGAGCTTTTTTGTTTATCTGAACTTCTATAGCGAATGAGATTGTAGCATTTTATTGAGGGTTACCAGACTTGCATTTTGGCATATGGCCCATTTTATGCTTATTTAGGGTATTGCATCTGTGGTAAAGCAAGAATCTCGATCAAATTATCTGAGAAGACCAATCTTGAAGTTATTTCCCACAGAAAAGGAAGTTCTAGACTGGAACATGTGACTTTAAACCGATCCCTCTTGATAGACTTACTTATGTCACTCGAGCTTCAATAAGTTCTCCTAAGTAAATATAGTGCAGATAATCATCATGATCCCTGCATTTCAAACCCATAGATTCTTTTAGGATCATACAAATAAGCAACAATTACTCTTTCAATTTGGCCAAATATACTGCAACCTAAGTTTATTCCTAGTATCCTTTGTTCTGAATAATTTTACGGAGTACGATACAAGAAAAGGAAAAAGAAAAATGTTAAATAGATAATGCCCAGCGAACAAGATGGTGAGACACTACTTGTTATAGATAATGCCCAGTGAACAAGACAGTGAAGACACTACTTGTTCACCCATGGCTGAAGCCAAGTAAATTGCCATGACTCTAGTGCTAAAAAATCCCACAATATCTCTCATTACAAGTGCTATTGTTTGCGTATTGTCATGCATATGCACCCAAAATAAATTGCTATGGCTATAGTGCTGTGGACGCACCCTATATCTCTAATTACAAGTGCTATTGTTTGCTTAGTTATCATGTATATGCAGCCACTTGGTAGTGGGCCTTGCTGGCATTTTGCTAACCTGATGTTTTTCAGACTGGAGACTGGTGTTCCCGCAAGAGTGAAGCCATTTGGAATTGAAGTGCGCAATGTAAAATGCTTAAGATGTGGAAAGTATGGCCACCAAAGTGGTGATCGTGAATGTCCACTGAAAGATGTTATAATGCCTAACGAGGAGAGTCGTTTGAAAAGAGATGATCCCCTGACTGCCATCGTGGCTCAAACGGATCCTAGTGAGGTTGGTATTGTCTCAATTTTTCTGCGCAGAAATTTAGTGATAGTTGTAACAGCTCAATCTTGTATCAAAAGTTTTCATTTCACAAAATTAGGCCTTGAGCCACATATGCAAAATGTCTTTTGTGAATATCATTATTGTGCTCTTTTACTATAACAAAATACCTTAAAAATGTTATTGCATAATTTTTTCATTTTTGCTGTATTAGTTTCTGAATATCAACTAGAGAACGTATAGATACAATATTTAGATATCAAGTAGTTATTAACTATGATTGCACATGCCCATGCACTCACACTCACACGCACAATCACATAGACATAGCGAGCACTTGAGTCAACCCCATATTGTATTTTGGCCCTCGCAAGCTCAATAATATCTGGGGTGTATGCTTTGGTCCAAAACTAATGTGCTCATGGCAGCCGTTATTTATGAACCATGCACACACATGGACCATGTTAGGAAATAAGCTTTGGTCTAAAACTACTTTACTGTGAAAGGATTGCTTTTTATTTGCCAGTTGAATTGCCTTTAGAGTTGGAACCAGTTTGAACCTTGTTATATAAAGTTCATACAAAAAAAAATCTTTAATCTGCACCAAACTCAAATCGATTTGACAGCAACAACAGCAGCAGCACAGCTCAGCAGAAATATGACTCAATTTGTAATGGTCTTCTGGAGTTGTCTTTGCAAGCACGATCGGTGGCAGGCTGGCAGCTTGCAAATGCATTTCTATATTTTACTCATTCAAAGGCAATTGCTTTCATGCAGCTCATTTACAAACGCATCTAGCCTTTCATTTGAATTTTTATCTTTTACTCCTTGCAGCCACTTAAGTGGGAGCTGAAGCAAAAACCAGGATTGAGTCCTCCTCGTGGTGGTTTTAATCCAGACGATCCCAACCAGCAAATTGTTGCTGAGGACATATTTGATGAATATGGAGGTACATGCTTTTTCCTGTAGCAGGAATTTCTATTAAATTTAACCTTGGATTGTCATGATGTTATACTCTTAAGTGTCATCTCATCCATTTTCTAGGGTTTCTCAATGGTGGTAATATCCCTGATTTGCTGACTAGCTTCTCTCCAAGTGAAAGGAGAAAGAAGTCAAAAAAGAGTAAGCGCAAAAAGGAGTCATCACCAAGTAGAGAAGTTCGGGCTTCTGAAGAAAATGGGTTATCTTCACCTTCCAACAAGGAGGAGAAGAGATCAAAGCACGAGAAGAAAAGGACAAAAAATAAGAAAAGAATGGATCATTCCGAATCAAGTTCATCTGATGATGTCAAGTTTGACAGGCATTCCAAAAGGAACAGGCACAAGCATTCTTATTTATCTGAAGATTCCAAGTCTGACAAGAACCTTAGGAATAAACAGAGCAGGCAAAAACATTGTTACTCATCTGGATCCGATTCTGATTCTGACAGGTGTAGAAGAAAGAAAAGCAGAAAAACAAATTCATATTCGTCTGTGCAACTCCACTCTAAGAGGCATTATAGAAGTGAAAAGAGCAGAGACAGGCTATCTTATTCTCACCAATCCATTGATTCCGACTCTGATAGGCAGCAGCGTAGGAGTAAAAATCGTTCTTGCCACCGCTGCCATTGGTCTGATTCACATTCAGAATGAAACTTTCCTCACAAGTACTAGGAGAACAGGGTGTTGAGAAATCCGTTGCTTGCATTCCTGGAAGAGTTTTCACGGATAATAGAACAGGCGACATCAATGTTTCTCCAAAATCTTCAAAAATCAACCAACTTGTTGTAAAAGTAAGAATTTCTGATCAGCGCCAATTTTCAGAGCATATCCCTCTGCTGTAGATTGAGTAGATAGCTTTTGAGGTCACATATTTAACTTGTGTGAATGGGAACTCGAGTTTCTATATATTTGTGGCTGAAATATCTTTTTTTATTCGATCAGAATGAGAGCTGAAGTTCTAAGAGATATGTCATTGTTACAAAGACTGTCTGAGTAAACTCAGATATCTTCTAGCAAAAGTTTCATACAATTCAAAGAGAGAGCATAAGACTCCAACCAGTCCACACGCACTATGGTTTGGAAATAATGTATCGGCATTGGAATCGCATAATAAATTATGGGTTAACATCCTCACATGTTCTTGTAAAAGAGACTAAAGTTTCAATCTGTTTTTAAATTGAAAAAAAAGTTTTTATTATGTCTCTATTATTTGTGGTGATTTCTAATATATCGTTTTGGTTAAATTTTGGACCAATGAATCAAAAATTAAATTTTCATATTAATAAATATAGATTACTTATGTCAAAAAACAAATATAATTTTGTCAAATTACATAACATGTGCAAATCACATGCTTAATTTATGATGAATTGGTTAAAAATTTCAACTAAAAAGATAGATTAAAAATCAGTTTAAACTTGACGGGGAGAGTTCTAAAACTATAAATAAAAGAAAGTTAAATACATTAAACATCCTATAGTTTGAATGTTCATACAATTTCATTGTATATGTTGTTTGATGACAAGAAATAGAGTGATCAGAATGAAAATAAAAGTTTTATTTCTATTTTATAGGTCTTTGGTTGAAATAAATAAAGTGAGTGAAAATTAATATAATTTCATTCCAATAGAAGGAGGTGAGTATAAAAATAAAAAGTGAAAATGAAATTTTTTTTTTCTAAATAGTGATACACATCAACTATTTTTACCATAATCAATACTTTTTTTATTATTTTAAATATATTATTGTAATAAAAATATCGTTCTAAATTTTTAATTTTCATTTTGATTCTTATTATTTTATTATAAATTTTTTTATTTATGATAATTAAACTACATCCAAGTACATTTGCAAACCATGACATCCGTACAAAGATAACTCCTAGATATATACCATTTATCACATGAAAAGGACCTTTTAAATGCCTAGATTGCCCTTTAAGCTCTTTGTGTTGATAGTGCCAAAACATAGTTATTTAGAATGCTTTTACTGTTGCACGATGCCATTAGTTTAGTAAACTAAACCAACTCTCGGAATCTGTCGGATTGCATTCCTCCCTTTTTTTATTTTTTATTTTTCTCCACTCTTCGCCACCATTAAAAAACCGTACACCCTGCGCTCTATTTGAATTGGTACAATGTATTTGGATAAACTATATTTTTGGCATCAACGTCCCACTTTTAGCATAACAAAGAATTTCCAATATTAGTCTTATAGTTTCTAAAATGTTCAAATTTTATCCTTTACCACAGAAAGGTTGTTTTTGCTCATATAATTTGATTAATGCAAATCTTAGATCATTTTCATATTGAATTAACTGGTAGAAAAATATCAACCATTAAGTTTATAAGATTCACTTATGAGATCCATTTAATCCGAACATAAGATTTTTTAGAAAGTGTTTATTATAAAAATATTATGTACGATTAACATTATTTTTCGTATTGTATTTTTCTTATATTTCTCCTTTTTTTTTATTTAAAGCCTTATGAATGTTATAATTTCTCATAGAACACCTAGAAATCTTAAAAAGAAAAAGAAAAAAAAACTCAATCAAATTAAAAAATAAAATAAAAACGTGACAATCTAATGGCTAGGGGTTATATTGGAACGTTTTGGAAACAGAAAAGACAATATTAGGAAAATTTAAAACACAGGTGTAGAATTGGAACGATAATGAATCTGTAAGAATGAAAATGAATTTTAACTTTTTTTTGGAACGAGACACGAATGAGACGACATATGCACCCGACCCGACCCACTTAACATTCAATGTGGGTGGGTGGTTCGTGTTGGTGGCTAGTGGCTATTAGGCTTATCCTCCTCGTATCTACTATCTGTCACGCAACGCAACAAGGCCCGGTCTTCTCTTCTCCTTTTTTATTTTTATTTTATTATTTCATCAAAAACTCCGTTGAAGCCCCCGTCCCCCCACCGAGGAAATATAACCGCCGGCGAATTTTCCGGCGGGACAATCGCCAGCAAATTAGATCTCCGCATGACGATATCAGACGAGGAAGACGAGATTTTGGCCAAGTTCCTGGAATCGGAAGTCCTCTCTGAAGTCTCCGATCAAGATCAGGTATTCTTAGTTAATTTCATTTGGTGTCGAAATTTTGGATTATTTTAGAAGTTCGATGATTGATTTTCAGGAGGGGGAAGAGGAGTCGGAGACAGAGGAGGGAAAGAAGGAAGAATATGAGCCAAAAGCCAAGAGATTTCGTTTCCAGGAAACAGAAGAAGAAGAGGAGGAGGAGGAGGAGGAGAAAAATGAGAAAAAGAAAGCTTGTAATAATAATAAGGGTGAACGAAGAAGAATAGAGAGTGGGATTTTGAGCAAGATCCCTCCCGAGCTCTTTCCTCACATCCTCAAATTCCTTTCCTCTGAGGTAAGACTTCTTATTTTTATTTAGTGTTTATTTATTTTTTTATTGCTAATGATCGAAAAATAATTTATTAATTTATTGCAGGATCTCATAGCTTGCTCTCTAGTATGTAGATTTCTGAATTATGCAGCGTCTGATGAGTCCTTATGGCGTCGCCTGTCTGTACTTCCTTCTCTTATTTTCCAACTTTCTTTAACTTTTTTTTTTCCCTTTTCCTTCTTTAATTCTTATCGGCATCAGTATCATGTAAATTTTACGTTGATTGAAGCATTCATCTCTGTCCCTAGCATCCAGGTCTTGTTTTACCTCTTATTTCCTTTCTTATGAATTTAAATTAGGATTTTTTAAAACCCTGTATTCGTGTGTTTTTCACACTTCTTTTCAAACTTGAAAGATTTTTATGAGTTGCAACCTTATAAGAACATGATCAAAAAAAAAAAAAAACAAAAAACTTGCACTGATTCGTGCTACCAAAGTTTTTTAGTTTTTTCTTTATTGATTTCAAATGCTGCCACTCTCTTTTCAGTAATTCATCCATGTTCCCTGTTTGACGAGGGAGAAAAGGGCAAAAGATAGCTAAAGAAAGCTAACCCAGCCAGGGTTGAACAGCTACAAAAAGAGAAGAAGCTTCTTATAAAATTTATCAAAATATCAAAGCTATATCTTTTTACAGCAGTAGCAGCCCTTAAATACTAGTTAAAACCACGGATCCTTGTAGGAAAGGGTTCCTAGTCCACAAGTTAAACTACTTAGCCTATTGAGAAAATACTTTAAAAAGTCACATGATAATTCATTTTTTACATTAGCTTATGCATTCTATGTATGTATTTGTATCATTCAGTCATGGACATAATTCTCCTTTCCCAAATTTGGCAGGTACTGCATGCGATGGGGTTTCTTGCCCAAGTTATGCGAGAATGCTTGGAAGAAGCTTTACATTCAGGTGGCTCCAATTCTTCAATTTTCTCTTCATGTAATAAATAAATAAATATCTCAGAAACCTCCTCCATTGCAAGTGACTTTGTCCTTAATGTCTTCTTCTTTGACATATAATCCCATCAAAGTCTGAAATCTGAAGCAATAGCTAGCAGAAATCTTGTTTCATTTGGTTAACTGCCAGTTGGAATCTTAAAAATGAAAATTAAACTCAATAGCTGTTTTTCTCCTTACCATCCTAAATACCTCTTGCTTGCAATTTTTAAACGTGTCCAATGTTTCATTCATGATCAATATTCTAGTTAACCACATGTATTGATCTCATTGCAGCATTAAGAAATCAACATAGATTCCACCTTCATGTTAAAAGCTGATCTAGAGTTCATTCTGCTGTTAATTTTCAGCATCATATCAACCCCCAGAATGAGTTAAAGCTAGGGCAGTGGTCTTATTGAAGCTTTGCCTTTACATTTTGCAGCGTGATGAAGAGGACATGGTTAAGCTTGTTAGGAACTGCCCACCTGAGTTTAAAGAATATTATTTTCAAATGAATGCAGCGAAGAGAAGCCAAGCACCGCTTCCTTCACAGGTAACAGGCTGTTGTTGTGTGGACCCTTTTTTTCTTCTCTTTTTCTCTCTCTAATGTTGAGGCATTTTTTTACTGTTTGTTGATGTTGCTCCCAGCCTTTAGTTATTTTTGCTATTGTGAATAGACTTTAGATTATACAATTCTCTGAAAATAAAATCTAGAAGTTAAAAGTCTTAGCCCACTTGTATTGGTTGTAGAATAACACTAATTTTAAATTTGAATTTGAATTTGAAACTTTATATTTTAGGGACTGCTCTGCTTTTTGAAACAGCTATGGTTTACAATTTCTAGATTAGCGAGGTCTCTGTCGTATGAGCATCTAAAAGGAGATTCAGGGATGTGTATGCTTGACAGTGTTTTGTTTTTCTTCCTGACAGTGGATATGCAACGTTATGGAAAGTTATGTTCTGTTACATGTGTTATTTCTCATTTATTTGTTTATCGTGTTAGGTGAAGGATGACCGCATAATTCTTGACAAGACAGTTGCTGATCAGATATCTATATGGAAAAGCAGCAGAGGCCTAACCGATAAGGTGGTCCCTGACCATGCTTGTTCGGGAGAAACTTGTTCTTATTTCAAGCTTGGAGATGTATTTGTTTGTGAGAAAACTGGAAATGTTCATGGTAGGAAATTCTTGTGGTTAACTATGTGCAAATGTGCTCTTTTTATTTTGGGACGTCAGGGCATGATGATTGATTTCATGTTACTCTGCTTCAGTGTGTGATGATACATGCAGAGAAGTTATTATGGACCCTGCAAATGAGCTTTTGGTCTGTACAATATCTGGGCATTGCTTTGATAGGTTACTCTTGCCATCTGAAATGGAACCTGATCCTGTGAGTTAACATTTTCCTCTGGCTCTTACATCTGTTTTACTTGCAATAAAGTACCAGCTTACCACTCTCACAATAAGTTAGGGAAAGATGACAATTTCTTTCAAAAGAGAGAGGGAGGAGGGGTTTAGTGAGGTTATCCTTAAATTTTACTGATTTATGGTTCCTGTTGCACTGTAGCATATTTTTTGCACTCCCTTCTATAAGGAACGGCCTGGCATTTTCACTTGATGTTTGTTTCTAATTCCTCTTTTCCCTTGTAATGATTTAGGACCAGCAACAAGGTGGTGTGACTGATGAAGCAGAGCCATTCATGGGATCTGGTCGTTTTGGTAATTGAATCTACTTTGAACTCAGCTCCATGCGCTTCTTATTTCTGGAAAAAGTTCTTCGTATATGAATCTCATTTTTGTGTTTGTATATGCAACAGCACGAGCTTATCTGTTGGGATATAACTGTGAAGATGAGAAGGAGCTAGAAGCTGCTTTGAGGTTTTGCTGATCCAAATCTTTGATCTCTGTGAGGTGGATGGATCAACTGACATGTTTGGAAATGGCAATAGATGTCATAAGTTGGACGTAAGAATACTTAAGATATCCTTATTCAAAAGTCACATGTATGGATAAGTTTTACCCTTTGATTCGAAGGGAGAGTTTGTTCCTTAATCTTACACCTCTTCTTTCACTTCCCTTTCTACTGTCTCTCTGCTTTGATGTAAATTTACAGGATGGCTTAGACACATTTTAACTTTGCCTGAATGTGCTGGTCCTTCTTGCCACTTAAGTGCCTTGGGGTCCATATGGGAATGGGAAAAAAAGAAATGATTTTACTTGTTTGCTGATTTCATCTGGTTTCGCTGTCTAGTTCTGCTTGGAATGTGCATTTTGGGTTGGGCACCCAAAGGATAGGGCCGGGCTGATGGATGCAAAATGGCTCTTTAAGAGGAAGCTGATGGAATGGGCCGGATTAGAATTGTTGTTTGTACCATTAGTTTTACGAAAAGGACTCCTGGATTTTTGCATGCTTCTTTAGGCGTTGAGTCATGACAGGTGTACAGATGTGGCGCTTCGATTTGGTTTTGTGAAGGTTGAAAGATGTCGTTGTAGATTCTTTCAAGTGGATGCAACTAAGAAAGACGGTTGAAGGGATGGAATGTATCAATGCTTCCCATCCTTGGATGCCACTGAACTCAATTGTTGTGGTACGACATCAACGAAGTAGGAACTGTGTGTGTTCATGTCTCTTTCCATTATTGTTGTCATTTTTGTTTAATCTATCTGAAATTATCAAGTTATAATTTCCCCAGTTATTGACTCTTGATTTGCTCTATTTTCCTTATAATTAAATTGTTGGTTAGTAAAATGGTTACATCCCAAGATTAAAATAAATAAATAAATAAAATGGCACTGTATTTTATTATTCCGTGCTCCAATAGGACTCAATGTCCATCCTACGGAGTTAAAATAGATTAATCTTTTATTGATAAATCGAAAACCAAACGTACAACCAAAACCAATTTAATAAAAGTATTTCTCAAATGGAAACGGAAAGAGAAAACAACATTGATAGAGTCAAATGGATGCCAGAATCTGTATTTACTTGGTGATTAGGTAATATTTATTGATGAAAATAGATTTTCTATCATTCATGGAGTTTTTTTATTTTTTTCAGATTTAATTATCTTTTTATTTTTTTTCATTTATCTCAAAAAATAATAATGACATAAATAGTTTTATGATGAAAATTATATATTTATGTAAGGCTCCTCAAAAAGTTTGGACTCATTTCAAGATTATCTTCCATATTTTCTAATTTTAATGTTTGAAAATAAACAAATATAATTTTTTATTTTAAAAAATTCTAAAATTTCTCAATTAAATGGATTTAATTTTTTCAATATGTGTGTAAAATTTTGACTAAAAATACCAAAAATTAAAAATTTTAGAGAAAAAATAATAGATGAAAATCATTAGATAAATTAAATTTAAAAAAAATAAAAGTTTATAAATCTTGAAAACTAAAAAAAAAGATGGGATCTCATCTGGTTTAAAGTTCACAAAAAGACGCGTCAAATCCGCGTAAAGTAAACGCGTGGGAGGAGGAGTGGATGAGACATTATTATTTTTAAATGATATATAAGTAGCAATTGGGAGGTGAGGTGTCTCAACAGTTTCTCTCTTTGTTATTGCATCGTCTGCTTCCGTTTTGGATCAATTGCAGCACCGCTCGCTCTCTCGCTCAATCGGTACAATAATGATGCATTCCTCTCTTCTCGTTTCCTTCCCTTCTGATATTGATGATTTAATTTGTTAGTTTTGATCCCCAATTTATACATGATTGATTTTAGCCACATTTAGCTGTCTTCTGACCTTTTTGGCAGATCAGGATTATTTCGTCATTTACATTTATACTGTTTTCTTAATTTACCATTAAGAGCATAGCTTTTGTTTGAGGCTATTTGATCTACTTAATGCGAGTTAATTCCCTGTTAGTGTGTGATTAAGTCAAGAAGATATCTGCGCGTACTCTCATAGTTTTTTTTTTTTTTTTTTTAATCAATTAACAAATCTATGCAGGCACAATTTGTTCTTCCTAGACAAAACATGGGAGGTGGAAAAGATAAGGACAAGCATGGTGACCAGCATGACAAAGGTCTATTTGGTCACGGTCATGGATATCCTCCAGGTCAATATCCACCACCGCCTGGAGCATATCCTCCCCAAGGTTATCCTCCTCAAGGTTATCCACCGCAGGGGTATCCGCCACAGGGCTACCCTCCCGCAGGTTATCCTCCTGGTGCATACCCACCAGCTGGTTATCCTCCTGGCTCATCTGCTCCCCACCATTCAGGTATCTTATCTTGTTCATTTCCCAAATTGTTTCCTAGTTTAAAAAAAATAAATAAAAAATTGCCAGAAAAACGTAGAATATATCACGCAGCTCTTGTCTCTCTGGTTGCCAGTCTAATGGGTGATTGTTGCATGCACGTCTTACTACGAAATTTTTAGTTCTAGTATTATTTTTTTCCCCAAAAGAAAAATCAGTGGTTGAGATAGTTATTCATTTCCTGGAGATTTTACATTTTCCTTTGTCAGTTAAGAGTATCTTGCCAGTTTCCTAGATGTTGACGAGTCTTTTTCTTTTATGTTTTCAGGACATGGTAGTGGCGGTCTTGGGGCGTTGATTGCTGGGGGTGCTGCTGCTGCCGCTGCTGCTTATGGTGCTCATGCGGTGCATGGTGCTCATGGTGCTCAAGGTGCACACAGTGCAGGCCATGGTGCCTTCTATGGACACGGTGGGCACGGTGGGCATGGTAAGCATGGAAAATTCAAGCACGGTGGCAAGTTTAAGCACCATGGTGGAAAATTCAAGCATGGGAAGCATGGAATGTTTGGAGGAGGGAAATTTAAGAAGTGGAAGTGATCGTCCTACATGCCAACTGGATTTAGTCGTAATTGGCTATGCATTATCGAATTCTGGTTTCTCTGAATAAATCTTAATTACTTTTTACCAATCTCAAGCAAAACTTTTTAGCTGTCTTTGTTGATGACATTATTGGTCTAACATAATTATAATGTACGTTTGGTTTGTGCTTCCAATGCGAATGTTGTTGTACATATATGTTGTTCATATGTAGCCCATCATTTATCACGGTTCTTTCTCGTGAGCGTACATGCTGCGAGTTCACCTTGGGCTGTGTTGGTAGGCAATTCACCTTGGTTGTTGTTGGGGTTCGGATTTTTCCACATTGTTGTCTGTAATAGAAAAGCCTTTTTGCATTGTTATTCTTCCTCAATTGGTTTACTCAGGAATGCTTAAGAGTCTTGTTTATTTACCAATAGGAAGGAAGTTACTGTTAAAAAAAAAGCAAAAGGAAGAGGGATAGTTTGACGGCTCTCTTCTTTCACTATTTGATTTATTCATGCTGGTTAATCGTATGCTGTATTTGTAGGCCGTGAACCCGTTGTGAAGTTTATCCGAAACAGGGGAGAGGAAATAGTTCGGTTTTTGGTTTGGTTTTTATAAAAATCAAGTCAAATGGTACTGTATTGTGTCAATTGAAATATTTTGGCTTGGTAGTTTGATTTTAATTTTTTTTCAAATAAAATTTTCATTTTTTATTTTTTAAAATAAAATTTCCTCCGATTGTAAGGAAATTAAATAGACTAAAAATAAACAATAAAAAATAAAAATAAAAATAAAAACGAAAATGGGTAAAAATTGGAGGAATATGTAATCCAAAATTTGAATTATAATAGTTGCCTCCTTTTTATAATGCTCACGATGCAAATGTTAGTTGTAGTATGAACTTCGATTGAGTTTTCTTAGTAAACTTGTAAAGAAAGAAGAGTAAATTGAGTGGCAACAAATAGTCCGATTGCTTGGATGACGTGCCTTGCAAATGTGAAATGTAATGCAATGGCCTTATTCTCAAGAATGGCCTATCTTAAAAGGTAAGATGCGATAGTCTCTTTGTGAAGTGTGGTTTATCCCGAAAAGTGAAATGCGACAATCGTTAGGCAATTCTGTCTCAAATGATGAACTAGGTAGACAGACCTTACTTAAAATTGGAGATGATTAGTAGGCAATCTTGTCGAAATGATCAACTAAATTAGAGAACCCTATATGGAATTGAGAAATAATAGTTAGGCAACCCTATCTAAAATGATGAACTAAATTTGACAACCCCGTCCGAAATGAGAATGTATCACTAAACGATATTGCCTAAAACAATGAACTAAGTTAGGGGATCTCGCCTAAATATGAGAATTATCGCTATGCAACCTTACCTACGACGAGGAAATAAGTTGGATAACCATGCATGAATACGAGAAATGATCGTTAGACTACCCTATCTAAATGACAAACTAAGCTAGGCAACTTAGCTTGAAATGAGAATTATCGATAGACAAATTTGCCTAAAATGATGAACTAAGTTAGTTGATCCCATATGAATACAAGAATTATCGTTAAGCAACCCTACCTACAACAAAGAACTAAGTTGGGCAACCTCGCTGGAATATAAGAAATGATCGTTAGGCAATATTGCCTAAATGATGAACTAAGCTATGCGACTCCGCCTAAAATAAGAATTATCTATAGACAAACTTGCTTAAAATGGTAAGCTAAATTAAATGACCCTACCCGAAATGAGAATGATCATTAGGTAATACCGCCTAAAACAATGAACTAAGATAGGCAATCCCGCTTAAAATGAGAATGATCGTTAGGCAATACCGCTTAAAACAACGAACTAAGATAGGTGATCCCACTTGAAATGAGAATGATAGTTAGACAATCCTCGCTTAAAACAACGAACTAAGATAGACGACTCGTTTGAAATAAAAATGATTGCTAGACAATCCTACCTAAAATAACGAATTAAGATAGGCAATATCGTCCAAAATGAGAATGATCGTTATGCAATCCTCGCCTTAAATGATGAACCGAGTTAAACGACCAGATCGAATAGTATCATACGATCCTCGCGTATCTTTTGGTCCGATGCCACCTCCTAAACCGATCACATGATTACCACATTGTGGCTTGAAACATTTTTTAACCAATTCAATAGGTTAAAATAAGTTGAAATAAAAATTTGATTAAAACAATCCATCGTAATAAGAGGGAAAAAATAGCATCGAAACATCAAATATTAGAAGAAGAGAAGGAAAAAGACATCCCGACATGCTAGTATCATTAATAAAACAAGAACCTTTTATTTTTATTTTCATTTTTGGTGGGGGGTTTGATTGGAATAGAGAAAATAGCTTTGTCAATATTCTTTACTACGAGGGTGGAAGTGAAAAATTAATAAATGGATAAGGACATGAATAAGTTGAAAAAGACAAAAAAGAAAAACTGGTAAACTAGTAGTAAAATTTTTACCGATTAGTAATTAGAAAAGAAAAGAAGTAGTAGATGAATCAGTAAAAAGTGAAAGAAGATGTCGGTTGAAAAAACCCGACATAGGAGGAAGAGGGGGAAAAATGGTGTCAAATCATTAAAGATTAGAAAAAGAGAAGGAAAAAAAAATCTAATAAGATAATAATGCTAATAAAACAAGAAAATTTTTATTTATTTATTTTTAGGTGTTTTTTTTTTTTCCTTTTCGGATTGTCTCGTGATATGGTAGAAATCATGTGCTAATACAACACAAAGGAGGAGCAGGATTAAATGAAAGATCATTCCCGACAAGTGTAGAGTATTTTCTCCTCGTCTTCTTCGGATAACCTCACTTCTTTAGTAATAATAATTTTAATTTATTTCTATTTTCTTCTTTTCCTTAAATAGTATTTAGAACATCAGCATATTCTTCATTTCTCTTTAAAACCAAATCAAATAAATAAATAAAAAAGAGTGAAACATGATGTCGAAGTGAAACATTAAAAAATTTAGGTGTTGTTTGGTAATCGGAGGTAAAGTGATGGGAATGGGAATACAGGAATCGGAATAAAAATTAAAGAATCGGAATGATATTTGTATTCCAATACTAATAAGGAATTAGATTGCAATTTAAATTTTTTAGTATCTAGTTTTTATATAAATAAAAATAATGATTAAAAAATAATTTTATTAAAGTATAATGGTTGTGAAAATAATAAAGGTGATAGTGGTGATTGTGGTTATGATAGTGGTGGTGGTGGTGGTGGTAATGATTGCGGTAATGGTGGTGGTAGTGGTGGTGATAATGGTAGTAGTAGTGGTGGTTGTGATAATGATGATGATGATGGTGGTGGCGGCGGAGAGGATGGTGGTTACGGTGGTGATGGTTGTGATGGTAGTTGTGCTTGTTGTGATGGTAATGGTAGTTATGCTTATTGTGATGGCGGTGGTGATGGTGGTAAAAATAGTTAATAGGCAATAAATATATAAAATATATCATTATTTTGAAAAAAAATTCATTCTCGTTCCTTGTTTGTATTCCCACATCTTATGTGGGAATGAAGTTATGTTTAAATTTTCATTCTTATTCCCACTCTTCATTCTCATTCCCACTTCATTCATTTTAGCAAAACAACTACGATATGGGAATAAAACTTTCATTTTCATTCTCATCACTCTATTCCCGATTATTAAACAACACCTTCGAGTATTGTCAATATTCTTCTCATGGAAATGAAATATTGATAAACGGATAGGTATAAAATAAGTTAAAAGAGAGGAAACAAATAGAGTAATAGTAGTTGTTATTACTAGTTGGAAATTAAAAAAGAAAAAAGGAAGTAACTATATATGTTAGTTATTACTACTCGTAATTAATTTAAAAAAGAAAGAAAGAAAGAAGTATTAGATGAATTAGTTAAAAACTAATTTGTTGCTTGTGTTATGAAACGGATCGAATCGAACAAAATCCTTTAAATTTATTTCAATTTTTTTTAAATAACTTAATATTGTTGTATAGTTAATTTTTTTTATAAGATTGTATAAAAAAATAAAGCTACAATTAACGTAAAAATTTGTATAAAAAACAACAAATGAAAGAATATCTTTTATTCTTATTTAATTTCAATGAGAAGTTTTTTTTTAAAAAAATATATGTATATTTGATTTATATTTATCCAATCACAAAATAATCAATAACATTAACATGAAAAACTATATTTGAATCATTGGGCGGTTTTTTAAAAACATTATTTTAACTATTTTGATTGAAAGAAATTGATTTTAGAATATTGAAAAGAAAAAAATTGATAGCAAATGATTGGTGTTACATGTGTAGATGTATATTTAATTTCTAACAAAATCGATGATTTAATTTTTTTTAATACATCTTGGCTACACTCAATGAGTTTAGATCATGCAAGTATAAACTAAAAATTATATATATATATATATATAACCTGTAAGGAATACATTAGATGAATTTAAATCTACTAGATTGAAACAAAAACTACTATAAATTTGATTTTAATAAATTCTGATTACTTAAACAAGAAGCAAATAACATATGTGAATTTCATTTTTCAATTGATTTTTTTCTAAACAAATTGAGATAAAATATCTAAAATACACATGTAGTTTTAAATTAAGTAATATTTATCTATAATTATGCAACTCTTATTTAAAAATAATAAGAATTCATCATATAAATTATATTAATATATTTTAAAAAATAAAAAAATAATCATATTCTAAAATTTTATTTTAAAATCCATATACGGAGAAAAACAAATAATATTTATTAACAAATAAAATAATATAAAAATAATAATTAGAAGAGATTTTATGACAAATTGAGAAAAAAATTTTAAAATATAAAAGCATATCATATTTTTTTTATCATCAAAATACATGAAAAATTAAAAAACGATTGTTTTTCCAAAATTTTGGCACAAATTCAATAAAAAATTGAAAAACTATTTTTTTTTAACGTAAATTGGTTTTTTTCGTTTCTTCCAGAATTACCCCTGTAATACGGTATAAGTAATGTGTTAATCCAACACAGAGGGGGAGAGGGTTTAAGTCGAAGAGCGTCGCGTGGTTTCCCCTCTCTTCTCCGGTAATAATAATAAAAAAAAAAAAAAAAAAGGGAAAGCGGAGAGAAAGAGAAGAAAGAGAGATGTCAGATCGATTGACTCGTATAGCTATAGTAACCTCAGACAGATGCAAGCCTAAGAAGTGCCGTCAAGAATGCAAGAAGAGTTGCCCCGTCGTCAAAACTGGTATTTTTCCTTTCTCTTCTTCTTGTTTTTTCTCTTCTGTTGTTTTCTTTCTTTAATTAATTAGTTCACTATTAATTGTCTATGATTTGTATCTCATGGATCAATTTTCATTTTCCTAATTATTCGCCTCAATTAGAGGCGAATCTGTTTTATTTAGCCTGTGATTACAGCTCAGGAAAGCTTTCTAACTGTCAGTTTGGAATTTTAGGTTTTGGTTTAGAGCAACAAATTGTTGTTGATGTTGTTGTGAAATTAGGGTATTTATAAATAAATAACTAATGATCTAATTATCCAATACCCAAATCACAGGGAAACTGTGTATCGAGGTGACTCCGGCTTCGAAGATAGCTTTTATCTCAGAGGAGTTGTGTATTGGATGCGGTATCTGTGTTAAGGCAAGCTCATACCCTCCACTTTTGGAGCTTATTTATATATTATTATTTCTGCTTATTATTAATATTAATATTATTCCTACTACTACTATCATCATCATCATCATCATCATGTTTAGGTTGCGGACTAAGTGATTGTTTATCCTCTGATGCAGAAATGCCCGTTTGAAGCAATTCAGATCATTAACTTGCCTAAGGATTTGGATAAAGACACAACCCATCGTTATGGCCCCAATACCTTTAAATTGCACAGGTTGGCTAGCTGCTTGCCTGCCTTTACTTACTCAATCAATGCATTTCTAGCAAAAAACAGAACAAAATAAATGATGTAATTGCAGGTTACCAGTTCCGAGGCCTGGGCAAGTTCTTGGCTTGGTTGGAACAAATGGTATTGGCAAGTCCACTGCTCTCAAAGTTCTGGCTGGAAAACTCAAACCAAATTTGGGTCGTTTCAATGTAAGAACTAGCCCCATTTTGTATACTTGCTCTTACTTCTACCTCACAACGATGCATTTGTGTTAGTTACCTCTCTCTATCTCTCTCTCTCTCTCTCTTTTTTTTGGCAGAACCCTCCTGATTGGCAGGAAATTTTGACTTACTTTCGAGGATCTGAACTTCAGAATTACTTTACCCGTATCCTAGAGGATAATTTGAAGGTAACCTTTCTACTTGAGCATGCTCGATTGCACTTAAAACTTTGCATTATTGCTAGATATACTGCTCCATTTTGTGGAAGAATTATTTCTCTGTCCTCACACTAAAATAGGATCCTTGATACTGTTTCCTTTCACCTATCATTACCGTGCCTACACTTTTTCCTTAACAGATTCAATTAACTTTGACTGTATCATTCAGATAATTATTCTGTTAGGATTCGTTCACTTTTTCCTGAATACTTGTAATTCCTAGGTTGTTAATTTGATAGCTTGAATTACGGTTTGATGCATAAGCAATATACCATGTCAGCTTACATGCCATAATTCATTCCTTAGCATGCAATCACTTCCCTTGGGAACAAGGAACCCTTATATTAGAAAATATGTTTTACAGAGATGATCGTGAAACAATGTTTTCTTAGAGAACATATTTCACAGGTTATATGTAAAATCAACATAAAAATCATTTCAGGATTATGCTTGTGTTTTTCCCATCTTGATTGTTTTTGTCATGCCTCTTCTTGGATATGTCTAATCATCATTAGTTTACTTGTTTTCTATCTTCCTTCTAAAATCATGTTTGTTTCATACCCAGGCCATCATAAAGCCTCAGTATGTTGACCACATTCCGAGAGCAGTTCAAGGCAATGTCGGGCAAGTGCTTGACCAAAAAGATGAGAGGGACCGGAAGGCAGATCTTTGTCGTGATCTTGAACTGAACCAGGTCATAGATCGTAATGTGGGGGATTTATCAGGTGGAGAGCTCCAAAGATTTGCTATTGCTGTTGTTGCAATACAGAATGCAGAGATATATATGTTTGATGAGCCTTCAAGTTATCTTGATGTCAAACAGAGGCTCAAAGCTGCCCAAGTTGTTCGATCTTTGCTCAGGCCCAACAGGTTTGACCTCCTTTCTTTTCTTTGCACCTTATACTGAGGACATAGGTTACAATGATTATGCCTTCATTTCAGCTATGTAATTGTGGTGGAGCACGATCTTAGCGTCTTGGATTATTTATCGGACTTCATTTGCTGCTTGTACGGGAAACCGGGTGCATATGGAGTGGTAACCCTTCCCTTCTCTGTGAGAGAAGGTATCAATATATTCTTGTCTGGGTTTGTTCCTACAGAAAATCTACGATTCCGGGATGAATCTTTAACCTTCAAGGTATTTTTTTTTTGTATTCTTTACACATTTACTTTCCTTTATTCTGCATTTTACCTTTTTGTCATTAATTTTGTTGTGTTTCCCAGGTTGCTGAGACTCCACAGGAGAGTGCTGAGGAGATTCAAACATATGCACGATACAAATACCCAACCATGAGTAAAACTCAGGGCAATTTCAAGCTTCGTGTCGTTGAGGGTGAATTTACTGACTCTCAGATTGTAGTGATGCTAGGTGAGAATGGGACAGGGAAGACGACATTTATCCGCATGCTGGTATTGTCTTCATTCATCATTCTCTCTGTTATTTGTTTTCTCGCAACATGATTTTCTGCCTGTTAATGAGTTATTTTGTTGGTAAAACATGCAGGCTGGTTTATTGAAACCTGATACTGTAGAAGGTTCTGAAGCTGAGATACCTGAGTTCAATGTTTCTTACAAGCCCCAGAAGATCAGTCCCAAATTTCAATCCAGTGTCAGACAGTTGCTGCATTCTAAGATACGTGATTCGTATATGCATGCTCAGTTTGTTTCAGATGTCATGAAACCACTTCTTATTGAGCAATTGATGGATCAAGAAGTAGTAAATCTGTCTGGTGGAGAGTTGCAAAGAGTTGCATTATGCCTATGCCTTGGAAAGGTAAAGAAATTTTATCCGATCTACTATTCATTTATATTGTTGAATGAGGAAAGACATTTGGATTTGTTTATGCTCTGATTTATGATGCTGCTTTCTTAAAATATCCTTTTGTTGTTGAATCTGCTGCTTCGTGTGTTGAGCAGTCTTGTGACATGATAGAGTTTACAGATAGTGTATAGGTCTGTTAAATTGTGGTTTAGATTTTTAAGAGGTTGATGTGATCAAAATTTATGTTAGTCGAAATGCTTTGACAATACGTTGATGATTAAATGGTGATTATTCTTCCTCCTCCTCTGTTTTACCTCATTATTTCATGCAATTTAGTCCATTGGTTGGATATCTTCATGGATTGAATGGCTTATTCTTTTAAAATAAGTTGCTAAATATGGTCTGGTGCGTGGTTTTCTTGATGCAGCCAGCTGACATTTATCTGATAGATGAACCGAGCGCGTATCTGGATTCAGAGCAGCGTATTGTTGCTTCGAAAGTCATCAAGAGGTTTATCCTACATGCAAAGAAGACTGCATTTGTGGTGGAGCATGATTTTATAATGGCAACATACCTGGCTGATAGAGTTATCGTGTATGAGGGAAAGCCTTCTGTGGATTGTACTGCAAATTCTCCTCAGTCATTATTGACTGGGATGAATCTCTTCTTATCTGTAAGTCGAGTATTCTCTTCCCCATTGATCATGCATTGAATAGAGAAAAAAAGTAAGAAAGATGAAACTAATACTGAAGATGCCAAGTCATTGTAGATTTAATTATGAAGCCATATCCATTGAAAATATCCCCTAGCGATGTGCTCTCTCTCTCTCTGTTCTTACCAGTTATGTTTAACATGAAATCAAACCAAGCTTATCTGAACAGCTCGCTGTTGCTTTAGTAATCTGTATTGTCTAACACTTGACATTTACAATGTGTTTGGGAATATTTAAGGGGGAAGGGAGGGGAAGAGAAAACAGGTCTCCTTGTTTAGATTTGTAACTAGGTGAATAGAGATGAAAAATTTTTCTTTGCTTTTTTGGAAGATGGGAATGAGAGGTTTTTGGGATTTGGTTACATTTATGTCCTTTGAATAGAGTTCTGTGAAATTAGAGGCTATAATCATAAATTTGAGTCCAAAATGTTACGAGTATTTCCTTGCCGTACATCATCCCCAATTTGGGTTGGGGGAAACATTTTAATACAAAGTAGGGAGATGAAGGTTGAAAAATCTCCCTTCCCCTCCTATTCTAAAGTTTTCCCAGACAAGGTTAACTAATTAGTTCTCCTCCTTTACCCTCCTCTTTCACCTTCTTCCCAAACAAATTGTTATATTCTCTTAGGCCTGCTTTGTTCTCTCTCTCAATAAAGTACTTATCGTTCACATTTTTTGCTCTGATGCAGCATCTGGATATCACATTTAGGCGAGACCCCACTAATTTCCGGCCAAGAATCAACAAATTGGAGTCGACTAAGGATAGGGAGCAGAAATCTGCTGGGTCATATTATTATCTGGATGATTGATGTAACTATTCACGCAGGTCTGCATTATCTGTCCTAATTTCTTTAGTCTATGTTACAGCAAGCATTGATATTTGACTCTTTTGGCCTGGCTGGGTATTTGATGGGTGTTGTAATTTTATTTTCTGTTGGCAATCATGCAGTGTTAAGGGCATCGATCTGGTTTATTGTGTAAGCTAGTCACAGTTGGCACAAATCTGATTAATTTTTCCCTCCCAGTCAAGTCAATGTAGTATGCTGACAAGTGACTGGATTACCTCTGCCTGCGAAGAGGCCATGGTTTTTCTTTTTTTCGTGGAAATGAGTCTGGTGGCTGCTTTTGAAAGATCCTTTATGATGTTTTCTCCTGTAGCGAGTTTTTTGTACGCCAGTTTTGTTTTATGACGTTAGGTGAGTGAATCATAATGTTACCCAAATTTTTTTGGGCATTTGCTACTTCAAGTTGTTGTATTTTGACTAGAATTGCTATTTAATTAGAGCAGAGAACGAAAAAAAAGGGCAAACTTGAGCTATTAGGGTCTTGCCTGTGTTTTGTATCTGGCTTTGGCATTTTAACTATTCTAGCAGGACAAGTAATCATCCGAGAGATGTTTTAGACCCTTTTTCTTAGACCTTTTTTTCTTTGCCCAATATAGCAATGCATAATTGAACCTCATCTACAATATTATGTTGTTATTGGTGCAGTAGTTGAATGGTTGATTTTTTTTTTTTTTTAATTCGAATCTATGTGGAATGTGGGGATGGTTCGCCTGACAATCAAATGAACAAAGATCTCCAATTAGTCCTTGTTTCATTCTATTCATGCGGACCACGGCAAGATAGTACAGCGAGCAAGGAGGAGTTGAATAAAAAAACCAGCTAGTTTGAATGAGTGCTAACTGCTAAAGCTTCTGAAACCGTGATTTTCTTCTGTAGCTTATCTGTGAGTCTTCTTTGTGGTATCTGTTCATTTAGGGTAGGTCAGTTGTGCTTTTATTTTAGGCTTATTATAATATTTACTCCCGTTGTGCCCTGCCCTACGAATGGAGTCTTTTTTTCTTCTTTCAAGCACCCACCCACAGCAGCTAACTTTGATAAAGTATGGTGCGAGTTCATGAATGACAAAACTTGCCATGAACTCCCACTGCGGACTTCAAAAGGGAAGGTGATGTTCCCAGTATTCACCAATCGGATTTGGAATTTGCACGTGCATATATGTGTGTGTGTGTAGCTTTGAGATCCAAACCTTTTCAGCGGGTATTTTTATAACAGTGCTGACGAGGAATCACAATAGAGGATGATTCTATGCTCCTAGCAACTATTTTTGTTTTTTGTTTTTTTTTTTTTAAAATACTATGAGCATAGTGAAAAAGTAAGATGATACAAAAGAAAACTTTTAAATAATGTTACAAAATAAAAAGAAAATGATACATCAGCTTCCTCTATTTCAGAGATTACATCCTGTCTGACTATATTCCCACCAGCCTCTTGGATTAGTCAATGTGTATCAAGGAACCGGAGCAGCTATTGGATACTCTCTTCTAACGTCCCTTTCTAAACCAGTATCCGACAATCTCATTTGACTTAATTCTTCTTCTGCTAATCTATGCCTCGTTTTTAGCAGCCTGTCCTTACCAAGGTGGGTGGTCATCCTCTGCAGTTTGTGGTGGCTTCGGTTTCCAATCAGGTTTCTCGTCCCAGTACATGTCATAGTATATATGCCCAGGATTGTGATTTTCAACACAGCACCATATACCAACATAACGTTTCGCGCGATTCCTAAATTTTTCTTCTCTTCCCTGAGCATATGTTCAAAATAGCATTAGCACATGAAGAGCCAAGCATTGAAAGACCACACAAATACTCTCCATCGTAAGCCAGGAAAAAAAGAAACAGAAAGAAAAATTCAAGTACTTGCCCTGTCAGCGAAGCCAACAAAAGCATCTTGCATTGAAGAGAATTGAATGACTTTGACATCCTTAAATGATGAGAACGTGGTCTTGAACTGCATGGTAAAAGAAAAATTCAATTAACCATGATGAAAACAGCAGACAAGCTTGTTATATAAACTGAACTGAAGAATTAAACATAATCGAATGATTAAAAAAAAAAAAAAGTAACAAATAAACAAATCTGAATTGACATCAAGAAAGTGAAAAACATATAACTTCCCTCTTCTTGGGAAGAATTTGCTAGTCTAGTTTTATTGATTAGTATTTTTTTTTTTTGTGATGCCCATCAAACACAGAATACTGGTCATGTTTAGAACCATTTTGAAAGGATCATTTAACAAAAGAGAAAATGGAAGCCACTAAAGTTCCTTATAATAGTTTGAGCAAAAATGACATATGAGGCTAGATTGAAAGAACGCTTTAAATATTGGAACTTTATAGTATTTGATAATGGATGCAAGCTTGTGTAATCATTCCAGTTACCATGTCTTCATTGCTGCGTTTTGGAAATCTGAGTATTCCTCGCCCACTTGTCTTGTTTGATGCACTACAATCTTGCGCTCCTTCTTGACAAAGCTGAACATCAAGCCATGACTCTTTCACCTGCAAGCATCCAAAAGACTAATTAATCCAGAGAGTTCTAAATAACCAAAAAGTAAGCCTTTCATGCAAATTCCATGATGTTTGCTTACATGTCTAGGCAAGGATGGATTATCCAAAAAAGAGTATTCTCTGAAATTAATTGCAGGGCCAAACTCCTCCTCTGGCAGCTCCTTCAACATGTTATTCACCTTCAGGTCAGTGCACAAAACATTCCTCAGTTTCACAACATATGTATTCCAAAGTAAAATATCACAGGAGTTTATCGACAGTGAGGTCCCTTCATCTTTGCCACATAAATGATGACTGAAATGGAAACCCTTGGGAGCTACTTACTGTCAGAGAATTCTCTTTTGTAAAACAGAATGCAAGAGAACTTTCGTTGATTTTTACCAAAGTTGTCATGTTACATAATAATAAATAGACAGTTTGCTAAAACTCTAAAGTAAACCACAGATTAGAGTTAGAATTTTCTTCAGAAATACCTCAAATACGTGGTCCAAAGGGCATAGAAAAGGTTGCCTGGTCATAGATCCGACCAGAACTCCAGGATGGGAAAACCATAGTCTATCCAGCCTGCACCATAGAGGAGGCATGACCTGAATTTTACATATAAAAGCACAGGAAAGAGATCAAGAGATAGATTACTCGAGGATTTACAAATACAACAATGCGAGTCAAATATAAACAACAAAACTGCCACAAAATACAAGGATGGGAATGTCCAAGATTGGTATTATTCTCACCAGTGTACGATTTAACAACGAAGCAATTGCCAGTGCAGTCCTTATTTGCTTTATCTGAACAAAGTCATAACAAGTTGAATTATAAGATCCAACAATGTAGTTTCCAGGGAATTGGTGGAAGTTAGTGGGATGAATACATGCATACTTGGTAATTAATCAGAGAAAAGTGTGTTTCGAGGTTATGCTCCCCATCCAGCAACATACTCTTTGGAATAGATGGCTTGAACGAAATGTAACCTCCTGCACATGGATTCCAAAGAGACATTAGGCAGGGGAAACTTTCGGTACGATAGGATAAACTCCAAAGCACTAACTAAGAGCAGCTTACAGCAAGTAACACTCTGTTCGGGTTTATATATAAAGAGAGATTTGAGAGAACATGAAAGCTGAGTAACCAATTAGGTACACTCCGGCTTACATATATATGTCTAAGCTCAAAAAGTGAAAATTACAAATAGGCCCCCATAAATATACTCTCAACACACTCCATTGTTTCTTTGATGATTCACATGGGTCCATTTGTTAAAATAAAACAAAATAGAAAAATCCTTGCAAATGCTATGAAGTTGGAAGCACCTAACAAGAATAAGATTCAACCATTAACTGAAAGTTGGTTCTGTATTACATGCATCGATATGTAAAATCGTTGTCTATTGTTGTCTATTATTGTTAAAGAGTTGATGTCTGTCAGTTTGGAATTTGGATTGCACCGCAGATGCAGAATAAGTTGGCATGTTTCATGGACACTAAGTTTCTTCAGGGTTATCATGAGAGCAAATACAAAAGGCAATTATTATTATTATTATTATTCGAAAAGGTGTTCAAGTACATAAAATTTTCAGAAATTACCAATCTGATTCTACAGAATTACCTGGTGCATCATAGTATTCCGGTGGATCGTAAAAAACCATGGCTTCCCGCAATCGATGCCTCTTCCCTTCCGTACCGGCATACTGGAATGTGGTATGCACCGCATATGGTTCCAGTCTAAATTGTTGATACATGGCCTGCAAATACATTATTAAGGCTCAGGATACACTTCATACCCACCATGTGACGTTCAGTTAGTTAAAACAAGACAGTAATAATTGAGAGGCACGTAAAAGCTAGTGTTAAAAGTACAAATTAATCCTACCTGGACAAAATAAGTATGTCCACTGCAAAATATGCTTGCTGGTAAAATTCCAAGTTTGAGATTCCCATCAAAAGCATATACAAGTCCACTGTACCCATCAACAGACGGTCCCAACTGCTTGCGTACAATATCATTGAATCCATTCTGATCCCATATCTTATCATCAGCTAGAAGCATATCTTTCCATTCTTTTGCCAATTTTTTTGATGAATCTGTTGGCCGCCAGTGGAAAATTCCTATATTATAGGCCGCACCAACTGCAGAGCATGAAGAAAAAATCTTATCAGTAGGGTGGCAATAGTAAAGCAAACATATTCAAAACGTAAAATAACCATGAGCATGAAAAATAAGCAAGAAAACCTTTTATCAGTTCTTCTAAAATAAGTAGTGTCCCTCTTGTCCAAGCAACTATTAACTTGGTGATAAAAGCCTCACAAGAGATGGGATGTGTTTGGGAAATTAATTCTTGCTATTATCCGAAGCACAGGTGAACACCTCTTAGTTCCCAGTCATATCCAAAGAGATGGGATATGTTGAGAAATCAGTTACACTATCATTAGCTGAAAAGGGGCAAAGTCCTTTCGGAGTGCCCAATCAAACTCAAAGGGTAGACAGAATTTCAGTCAACAAAAAATTTTGCTGATAAGCATTTGACATGCCAATTAACAAAACTGGAAAAAAAAAATCTAAATACTACACAAGTGAGGAATAAGATTGTGTTTGTAGATTGGTGCAGTAAGAATGACATATCAATAATCATCAAGGATAACAGAGGTGAAAAGAAATCGACATTAAAAACACATCTTGCTTCTAATATAGTCTTCACCTTGTTGCCATATGTCCAAGCTGTCATCAACAACTGTGGGTACAACTTGATCACTTGAAGTCAAAACATCTGCTTCGGGATAACGTGCAAGATATGGAAGCGGGTCCTGTTCCAGTAATGCATCAAATGAAGTACAACAAACTATCTTCAGATGCTATTAATAGAAGAAAAATGATACAATATAACAGCTAAATCCTTCCCAAATAACAAAAAAAAAAAAAAAAAACAAAAGAAAAATCATGTAACAATACCTTCAACCAGACCATGTCTGTGTCACACATTAATAGCTCAACACCAAAAGGGAGGATTGCGTTTATCAAAATAACTTTTTCTCTCCCCATCTTATGAAACGTCGCCGAGCCCCACCCAACATCTGCAGTGCTCATGTGGCTGCCCATGTCAAAAACTGGAATACCTTTCCAGTACAAAGCCTCCAACAGCTTGGTGTCCATAGCACCTAAAAGGGGGAAAAAAATCCAAGGTAATAGTATCATGTAAAATACTTTAACTCTGGACTTTAAGAGAGGTAGAAAACTGAGAAAGAGTAAAAAAAAGGTATGATAATGATACGTACCAACAAGAAGGTTGGAAAGGCCCAAATCCGTCAAGTGTTTAACCCAGGAAAGGATAAAATCCATGAAAGCATAGTTACCAAAGGTGACTATAATAACATTATCTTTCACCCTTTGCTGAACAAGTTGTTTTGTGAGTCTAAAGGTCTTTAAGGATGGCATTTTGGTATTGCGTGGGGGAGGTTCCCAAATTGGTTTTATCTGCATGGTTTGGGGCTTGGATGTCGGCGGTGATGAACCTGCAGCTAGTGGTGTTGGGTTGGAAAAATTGGAAGATTGATCCACATCTGAAAACAAATTGGTTTGATTGATTCACACCATCATAAAAAATGGAATGTTAAAAACGAGAATAATTAAAGATTAAAGTGATTAATATTGTTGCAGAACAGAAAAAAAGGGAAGATTATGTTAGTTTTATTTATTAAATGGGATTTGATACGCACAATGTAGTAGAGGTAGTAGCTTCTTTTTACAGTATATACATTCATTCATTGGATTTTGACTTTGAAATTGAGAGAAAACACAACTAACTAATATTCATTCTTAGCATGGTTGAACTGTGAAAAAGGTCAACGTTGGTTGGTTGGTTGCTTCATCATGCACTTGCAATTTGAGAAAAAGGCGAATAGAATAACAGAAAACAATACAAATACAAGTAATTAATTGATTTTGATTTTGATTTGATTTGCAGTAACTAAGAAATTAATAGAGAGCAAGAGAGAGTATGTACGTAGAAGAAAGAGATGGCTTACTACGAGTATTATCAATCATTTTAGGAATGGAAGAAGGGGGGAAGAGAGCCAGGAAGTGGAGGACGGTGAGGATGAATTGGCAGAGTAGACGGCGGAGAAAACATATAAGGAAGAGAAGACGATGCCGAGGAAGACAGTGGCGTAGATCGCGACGAAGAGAGGCCTGGAATTAGCAAGCTCCTGGTACGCATTCCTCCATGTGGAAGATGCTCCTCCTCCTCCTCCCACCATTTCTTCTTCTGATGATGATTACTACTGCTACTATTATTATTATTACTCCTCCAACTTCAAATTAATAATTTTGAGTATTTCTTCCTTTGATCAAATTCAAACTCAAACCCACGCCATTCCTAATTTCTTTCTCTCTCTCTCTTGCTGGAGTAGGGAAATTAGGACCAAATCCTAATATTTTATATATTTTTTGATTGATTGATAAAAATAATGAATGATTCAATTAAAAAAAATCAAAATAAAGGGGAAACCCAAGCCAAGCCTCCCCAACCCAGATGCAGGGCTAGACTTGAGATTGGAAAGTTATTTTTATTACTACTGTTTATTATTGGAAAAACTATATAATATAATATTAATTTTAAATCTTTTCTCAACAGAATGCATTAAATTTTTTTTTATTTTAATATATTAATTTTTTCAAAAATGTCACCAAAGTTTTTCAGTTGAATTTTTCATTTAATTATGATATAGCAGTTAATAGAGAAAATAAAGTGATTATATTACCTTTTTTATTCTCCATCTAAATTATTATTATTGTTGTTTAATTATTAATTAAGAAAAAAAAGTAAAATAGTTGCTTTGGTATATTTTTTTTAAGAAAATTGAGTTGCTTTGCTTTTTTTTTAATTAATAATTAAATAATAATAATAATAATTTAGGAGGAGAAAAGAGAAAAAAGTTAATATAGTTATTTAATATTTTTTGTTAAATGTCACATCATTACTATATGAAAAATTAAACCAAAAAAATTTAATTGATATTTTTAAAAAAATTGATATAATGAAAAAAAAATAATATATTCAATTGAGAAAATGTTAAAAATTGCAGTACTTCTTATATAATTTTGCCGTTTATTATTTATTGAATTGGATTATTTTTTTTATTTTAAATTGCAGTTTCGTGTATGCTTCCTTCACCTGCCCTCCATCCCTGTCGAGTGTCCTGTCCTGCGGCCGAGGTCAACTACCCGGGCTCCCCCTCTTTTTTGCTTTTGTTTTTGACTTCTCTTGTTCCATGCGCTCACTGACTCGTCTATTATTCAGGTACATATTTAATAATTTTTACTAATCTTTAAGGAATTGATTCAATGATTGATAATTAGGAAATACAAAATTCATACATATATTGATAAGAATAATTAAAATTAAAACAATATTCTTTTCCCGTATACTTTTAAAAAGATTCGCGATGATTTTTACGGTCATTTGCTATTCCTTATTTAACGATGGGTAACGCCTTTGTGTAAATCAGAGGCATATTCAGGAGGGATATGCTGGCAGTTGATTTCTTCTTTGTCCTAAACGCTATACCAAATCTTATCCTGAATCAACTCTAAAAATTGACATCACATATGAGGTTGGGGGTTAGAAGTAATATTTGGTCAACTAATAGGGGGAATCTTTCATTTAATTCTACTCATATGGATCCCAGGCCATAATGCAAGCACTTAATGGCATCTTTTGTGTCAGTCCCACGTACTGTTCACGCATTTTTCAACTTAAAAATTCGTTTCCAAATTAATTAAGAATTACTCCTACACTAGCTAGCTAATATATAGTCTAATTAATATCACTGCTGTCTCTTGGAGCTATAAATTAAATAACACTATGTGGAATATATTAAATTAAAGGATATTTTATCGCATAAAAATGCGACAAAAAAGAGAAAAAAAATAGAAGATTTAAGACCCTTCTTATGTAGTTATCATTCATTCCCAAACATCGGACACTCCCATCGCTAAGTGCTAAATTCCAAAGCAATGAATCTTTACATCTTTCCTTATAGCTAGCTCTTCAAACGTAGACTCGTGGCTTGATGTGTCAAGGCATCGATCAACAACATTCAGCTCGATCTCAATTACCAAGATAAAAAGAGAGCATAATTATTAACAAATGGGCTTAGCTTAATTAGCAAGAACAACAAAGTATATACTTAAATCAACCAAATTAATATCATGTGGCTCTTTGGATTCTCCACCAAAAATCCAAGAAATCTATGGATAATTGGCGCCATATCCCTAGTAATCCTTGTAACCACAGCCTTGAGGAGATATTTCATGTACCTTGAGCAACAAACAAGAGATCATGATCTTCACTACCCAATGAAAAGTACTGGTGTCCCAATTACAGGAAGAGTAGTACAGCAAGAAGTAGTTACCAAGTGGTGCCCTGGTGTCATAAGGACTTATGCACTTGAAGAGTTGAAGATGGCAACAAGGGATTTTCGAATTCGGATAGGGGTTGGAGCAACTTCTTTTGTGTATCTTGCAGATCTTGGGGATGCTCAGTTCGGGGCGGTGAAGAGAGTGATGGAGGGCAGAGGTGGGAGCAAGAAGATATTCTTGGATGAAGTTTCAGTCTTGTTAAGGATTTCTCATCCAAATTTAGTGAGGTTGATGGGTTTCTGCTTGGAAAAGGGTACGCCAAATCTTCCTTACCTTTCACCGATCTTTTTATACATTCTTGTTGAACATTAATTTATCACCTTAGCTAATTATAAAGGCATATATATATATATTGTTTGAGGATTGTAAGTTTTCTTTTACAGATTTTGTTAATTATTTTTATAAATTCAATTATTGATACTTTTTAATAAATAAATTTTATAAAATAATTATATAATAACAGTGTTATTCTATACGAGCCGGAGTTCTCTAAAGAAACTTTTCATGCCATATTGCTATGAATATTAATGCAAATGTATAGCCAGGTCCTTGCTTGAGCTTCCAACCTACGAAAACAGAAGTTTTTTTCAAAAGAACTATAGATTTCTGATGGTAATCTCAATGTGACAATTATTAACTTAGCTTCTTTTCTCTTGAAAATATACCAGATCTCATATATAGAGATGATTACAATACAAATATACCAACTTTCAATCTTTTTTCAATTAAGGATATAAATTTTAATTTTTTTTCATTTGAGTATATCAACTTTTTCAAAACTATTGATAAGCACTTCCATCAATTTTTTTCATTAACGGATAACGTGTTTGATATTCTCAAAATACCAAATTATAATTTTACCTTTTTTTTAATGCAATACATGAATTTTAATTTTTTTTAGATTGAGTACACTAATTTTTTCAAAATTGTTAATCAATTACATTTGTCAGCTTCTTCATTAATTGATAACATGTCTGAATACTAAATTTTTTTTCATCTTTTATCGTAAGGAATTTCTCTTTGAATTATCTTATCATTTTAAAATTTGACAAAGAATTAAACAAATATATTTTTTAGTCATAAATTTCGAACTAAACTTAGTAAGGCTTGTTGTTAAAAAAATAAATCAGTTAGATTTTGGATCAAAAAATTGAAGAAAATACAAAAGTAAGATTTTTTATTGAAAAAATTTATTTGTGTTTTTCTTCAATTTTCATTTCTAAACCCGAAAGAGTTTTTTTTTTTTTTTTAACAGAAACCTAATTGAGTTTAGTTTGAAATTTTAAAGATAAAAAATATTCTTTTATTTTTTTTAAATTATAAAATAGTAAAATAATTTGAAAAAAAAAAAAGTTTCTTTCAATAAAAAGAAGGTAAAATTATACTGGGCCACGAAGTTCCAAGATTCACACCCGTTGGTTTGATTTAGGCATTGAATTAAGCCTTGGGTTCTTATAGGTCCACAAGTTTTCACTTCATGGGCTACACAACAACTTCCAGATTTAGCCCGACTATCCCAAAGATTTAATCCTTGTCTGTTCGGCCTGAACATCTTACATCCCAAAATTAAGAGGCAAATGTTCCAACGTGAACTAACACTACTTAATGGGTCTGAGCAGGAGAGCAACTTCTTCTACTAGAGTATGTCCCAAACAAGACTCTCTTCGACAGAATGCATACATACCATGGCCAATCCTCAGGTATTCTTTCATGGTCTAGCCGCTTAAGCATAGCACTTGACATTGCTCGAGCTCTGGATTACCTCCACTCGCAAGCTGATCCAACCATCATTCACAGGGATGTCAAATCCTCTAACATCCTCTTAGTTGACGATGATCATGCCAAGTTAGCCGACTTTGGGCTATGCAAGTTAGGCTATGACAAACCTGGCTCAGAAACTAGTACTACGACTCCAACTCCAGCTAGCATCAAGGGCTCCTTTGGTTACATTGACATTGACTACCTCAAAACTGGCCTTGCAACACCCAAGATTGATGTTTATAGCTATGGGGTGTTGGTACTTGAGCTCATCACGGGCCTCAAATCAATAAAAGGCTCTGTGACACTTGCTGAATGGACTGAGGAGTATAGGAAGAGTGACGATATAGAAGTTTGGGCTAAACTATTGGATCCAAAACTTAACGGGAATGCGAATTTGGAGCAGCTAAGTGTGTTGATCCATGTAGCCAATTTGGCTCTATTAGAGAATTCCGAAGGGAGACCAGAAATGTGGCAGATTGTAGATAGAATTCTTAGATGCATGGAACCTCGATCCTATCACCACTTGTTGCCAGTGTAAAACCTCACATGCAAGCACTCTGCTTGTGTTCTGTACATTAATTGAAATCTTTTAGCGATATATAATTGGGTCAACAATGCATGTCATTCTTTTCAGTACTACTTAAATATGTTTAATCAAGTCCCTCTACTTATCTGAGAGTTGATTAAATCCCTTTACACCAACAACTTGCTTAGTGTCAGCCTTCCGTCAGTAACACTGCTTAAAAATTCGGGAAGAAATAAAAGATTTGAGAAATATATTAAGAAAACGTCAATGAAGAAGTAAAACAGAGATAATGATTTCTGTACTTTCATTTCTTCTAAATCAAAGCACTCTGCATTTAAAGCCCCATTTGTCAGAAACATAAATCGCAAAAAGAACGCAAAGATCCGAAGGTAACCTCGGTAAGACTAGCTTTTTATTTTTCTTTTGATTTTGAGACAAATTCATTACATCCTTTTAAATTTTGAGTTAAGAGATCAAATGTGTACACCATGATTTGCAGTATCAAGCAATTTACAATAACCCAACAAGTAAATATGGATCTGACATTTCTTTCTCCCTTTATACCTTGTATTTAACAAGAGTTTAAAATTGAAAGGAAAAAAAAGAGAGATGGAGAGGGAGAAATGGTCAAATGGAGTTAAAATTCTCTTCTTCTTTTTTGTCATGATTATTTTTTAAAACAAATTAGTTAGGTTTGCGATTCTCAGGTGAGTCTATTTTCATCAATTTTTATAAGAATATCTAATAAATCAATACTATTTGTCCAAAAATGAACAAGATTAAAACAGAAATCAAAGAACTTAAAAAAAAACACACATTTTTGACAGAAGTTTCCATCAGAAGTTGACTTGTAGGAAAAACTATCAGTGTGTAGAGGATTAGGATAGATAAGGCAACATATGAAATACGTGTATTATACTTATTGTTTAAATAAATAAATAAATAAATATCCTAGTCAAAACTTCGGTTTGTTTAAGGAGTCAAACCAATCAAATCAGGTACTACCATACTCATTGTTTAAACAAATTACTAAATTCTTAACTAGAAAAAAGTAAAAAAAATCGTGCTTGCTAGCTAGCTATTATTAGCATGCATGATTAATTAATTAGAGCATCACCGAATCCAACTGGCATTGTCTGCCTTTTGACTCATCGTATTAAATTAAAAATATTATATAGAATAAAAGTTTGAGCTTGAAGACAGAAATTAATAAAAATAGATAGATGCTTCCTCTAATGCCACTTAACTTTGCATCGTATGATCCACCTCATTTTGTTTCTTCTATAATCCTTTACACATTTGCGATTAATATTTTAATTAATCAATCATTTATATTGTACGTATTACGTACTTACATGTGTACGTATGCCAAGTTAAATCGAAGCACGTGTATCCCTTTTGGTATATATCTATATATATATAAGTCAATGACTATTTTTTTTTTTCCCTTAAGGCAAAATTATTAATTATTATATGGAGCGTATAATATTATATCTTTATGTCAACAACCTATCTATGAGAAGGGACAGATCGATGAGGAGCAGCCTAAGGATATTTAATTACGCAATGCACCTTTTTTTCTTTCTTTTTTAATCATGCAGCATTAAAAAAATCAGTTTGTTCTGTTTACCTTGTGCATGCTGGAACAACTTCGGAAACAGATCAGAGAGACTTCACAGTTTCACATATTTATATTCTCTCTTTTTTTTTAATTGAAAAATGCCAATAAATTAAGAGTAATGCAAGATCGAAGCTCGTTTTAAGCCAAGTTAGCCAACAATATTAATTGAGTTTATTGTCTCCTTAACCCAAGAAACCAGTAGAGGCTTAAAATCTTGGATTTCACGTCAAAACTGAAATTAGTAGAATTTCTACTCATTACTCTTTTTTTCTTTTTTTCTTTTTCAAAATAATATACTATATATGAGGTTAATTATTCTGTCATTTTATTATGAAAAGCATTATATTTTTTTTCCCCCGGTAATTTGTTCTCCTTTGTGTTGACTCTCTCTCCCCCACTCTTCATCAAGAATATGTAATTAACGTGCTCTTGCTTTTTCAGTAGTGCCAAATCTACCAGCTTCTGATTAAATAATACTCCCAGGTCAATAGAAAACTATGCCCTTTGACAGATATTAAAATGAATTCCCAATTATTATTTTGCTTAAAATCCAACACGTTCATGGTGAAGATAATTAATGGCCTTTTTCATTCATATATTACTGCTGCATCACCAAGCACGAATCATGTATTGCTAACAGAGGTGTTTTCAGTTTGTCTGTATCTATCACTTAACAAAAAACAGCTGTTTTCAGTTTGTATCTTATCACTTAACAAAGGAGAGGGAGAGGCCTACAGTAAATTATTGAAATTACGGGCCAGGCCTTGTCACTTGTAAAGTTCCTTCCATCGAGAATAACTTTTTTTAAAGGGATGTACACACAAGATCACTCACTCCCATTTTTCAAGCAGAGTAGTGAATCTTTTAATTACGTTTTACATAATTTTTGAATTGTGATTTTTGGATTATATATAAAAATTTGACAAAAATAAGTTAAAAAGATTTTAAATTAGAAGTATTCATTTTCAATTTAGTTCACTAATTTGATAGGGTCCTCTAGTGCTAATATATCTTGGTTGGTGTTGATTTTAGAAAAAAGATTTTTATCTTTTCAAGTCACAAATAGCGGTTGCAGAGTACGCCTTGTTTAAAATACGTACAATGAACAACTATACAATTAGATCTTTCTAATATTGTACATGACTTACAGAAAACTCAAGCGACCACTTGGATACTTGAACTATTCTTAAGAAATGGACAGAAAATGACGAAATGGAATTTTAAAATGAAAAAAAAGAGAATGAAGTTTCAAGAGTACGTACGTACGAGAAAAAACTTTAAGCTTGTGAATGAGAATCGCATAACTTTTCTAACCATTACAACTATTGAAACAATTACCATTAATACAATCCTTACCACTCTACTAATGTTGTATTTCTCACATCATTGCTTATTACATGTCGTCAATTTTTTTTTCAGGTTAACAAAATATGTCGTGGAATATTTTATGCAAAATAAATACCCGATAATTGTGTGGAGGCTTCTGGCTAATCAGAGTCTTCTTTGACTCCCATTCCCATCCTTGCAAGATAAAGAGTCGTCAGCCAGCAAGTAACTAAAAGTACACTGATTGCAAAAGAAATTGGTCCCATCTCTCAATGATTTGTTTTCATTAGGAATTGGACCCAGAGTACGTCTAGCTAGCTAACCGGCTAATTCGAGTTGCAATGTTTTTCATTAGGACGTGGTCCCTGCTGTACACATCTAGCTGGCCCTCAAGTTGGAAATGAAACACCAATTAAAGTAGAAAATTAGAATAAGTCAAGTGCAGATACTAAAATGTACAACAAACATGCAAGAGAATTGTATTGAATAGAAGAACTATTCATTTAATCAAATATTTTTGGATTCAAATTTTTATATAGGTATATAACTGTATTTATTCGATCGAATAATAAGAGATATTTTTGAATTTTTGAATCTGAATATTTTAGAAATTAAAAAAAAAATGTAAAACAAATTAAGAGAGAATGTATTATGCGTCATTATGAAGTGTAGATTTTTGAGAAAAGACAGGAAGGGAGGACAAAGCTAGCTATGACCTCGACCCATCAAGCATCCCAAAAGTTGAACTTATCCTTGATTCCAACCAACCAGCCAGCTACCATATACTTATATATACACTTTGCAACAAACTGGGAGTGGCCCTGGTTTTGTCAATGTGTGGTTTTCTCAAACCGTGTCTCCTTCACTGGTTTTCCTCTGGCCCATAGAATATATGTTACATACACGTTAACAGCTAGCTAATGGACGTGCATTGAATCCTATGACTACATTCTACTATATTCTATGCATGAACTAGTATCGTATAGCAATTATTAGCTCCTTTATATATTTAGATGAAAACTTTATGAGCAAGTTGGGTCGTCGGCAATGGCTCATGAGAAGATACGATTTATTTGTTGGATCAATTTGGTGCATCATCGATCAGTTTGTGCAATGGATATGGTTTCTGGTCTCTTTGGAACGTAGCTACCCCCTCCTCTCTCTTGGTTGCTTCCTCGTGCTGTTCTGTTTAAGTCTTAATTTCTTGTCTTGCCTTGTTTTCTTAATTTCGCCTGGGTTGCATTGTATTGTGCCCATGGTCTTCTCCAACAAATTAATTTGTGCGACAGAAAAAAGGTTGTTGGTGTCAGTTTCTAAATCATCTGTTCGTTGGGATTTAAAAGTTAGAACAGAAAGCAATGCGCTGCGCGGCTTGCGGAGAATCTTTTCTTAATTTTCTCTTCTCCTTCTCAATCATTGCGGAGTTAATAAGTCCAGTTCCTGTGATCCAAATCCAACCGATTTGGACATGCACCTCCACACATCAATTGGACAGCCTCCTTCACTTCCTTCGTACGTCAATCAATCACATTCCTCGTAGTAGTGGAGCCTGAATCTTTTCTCTGTCATCCTGAGAAAAACAAATCATAGCTGTAACCAAGCATCTCTCCTCAGTCCCGAGATAAAAAAGAAAAAAAAATTGATTCTGATTTATTACTTATTACCTCCTTTTTCTAAATCTTTTCTCTTCTTTTCTTTTTCTTTTTACCATCGCTTAAGTGCCCATGTGTCTTTGGCTCATTGGTCACGATCTCTTGATATCTACCACAAAATTATAAAGTTCGCAAATTTAATTTCTAATAGTTAGATTTTATACAACGTTTAATGACCTAATTTACTTCGACTTGTGATATAATAAGATTTATATTATCAATTTAGATTATTTAAATCTCAAATTAATAATTTTCGGATAAATTTTATCTTTCTTTATTATATGTTATTATCAAAGTGTTGATCGTTAATTGAAATACTTAAAATTACATAGTTCAAATATTTCAATTTGTTTTTCTAGAATTAAAAATAATTTTGAAAAGATAATATTTAATAGAGTAAATAGTTCAATTTGTCTTTATACAATACACAAGTCTTTAATATGTTTTTATATTTCTAATTGCATCTATTGTATTCTTCAGTCCCTTTTCGATTAATGTCTTCGATTACGGATAAATTTTAATTTTAACCGACACACTTCCAATCGAAATAAAAAAAGTAAAAAACAAAAAAAAATATTTACAATAACATGAACTATAGGTTTTAATTTTAAAGTCTTTATAATTAATGTTTTTTTTTTTTTTTTTTTGCATTTTGATTAATAAAATTCATCATGTTGGGAAAAAATTGATTGGAATAATAAATTTAGATGGGAAAAGGGGGATCGAAGAAAAGGGATTTGTGGAGTGGGGTTTTGGTGTTGATGATTTGCGTTGGGCTTTTCAAAAAGGGGTAGGAGGTAAGGCCATGACGGTGCTAATTTTGAAGTGCCCAATGGAGATGAGGAAATGGCCTTTACACACCTATCAATTTAAAATCGTATTAGCACATAAACATGTGAAACTAACACAAGTATTTAATTAGAAAAAATTTGAAATTCATGCATTCAAAATATCAAAAATAAAAAATAAAAAGAAGAAATAAGAAATCTCATAATCCGTAAGTTTACTTATTTCTCAACTTTAAGACTTGATCGATCCATAAAATTCTACACAAAAAATTCTTCTTAAACCCACACCAACACACGTGTCTTGTAAATCTTGTACGGCAAAGACAAAAGAAACCTCCCAAAGGTGCCGGACTTCGTTACATGTCATGTATCAACAGCGCCTTGCATGGCGGACTAAAACTTTCTATAGACATGCATAAAATTATAATTATTATTTGGTTTGATTTGAAAATTCATTCAGAAATTTGTCTATTTTAAAAGCAATCTGTGAATATCATTAAAAAATAAATAAAAAATGTGACTTTAACATTCAAATTATTAATATATGTTGGAATAGTTTATAATGAATAGTTTATTAATTAGTCACTAGACTGTTTTTTCAGTCCTAATCAATTTAAATCTGGTGTCATTAAAGTTACATATCATGTATCAATAGCGAACTTGCATGGCGGAATAAAATTTTCCATAGACGGGCATAAAAATAATTTTTATTAAAAATGCTTCCAAATGAATGTAGTTATTCACTAAAGAATAGTTTTTTTTATTATTACTATTATTTTTATTTTTATTATTATTTGGTTTGATTTGAAAATTTAATTCACAAATTTGTCTATTTTAAAAGCAATTTTTGAATATCATTAAAAAATAAATAAATAATATGACTTTAACATTCAAACTATTAATATATGTTGGAATAGTTTATAATGAATAGTCGAATCAATTTAAATCTGATGTCATTAAAGTTAGACATATTTTGATATTGATTTATCATAAAAAATAATAAATTTATTCTTGATTGATGTAAAAATTAATTCAAAAAAATACTCTACTACCTATAAATATAAAAAAGTAAATTTAATAAATGAAAGTTATCCCACATGAAAAATAAGCACTCCCTAAAATGTTTATAAAAATGGCTTTTACGAATATAATAACTTAAAAGATGAGTGCAACGGTGTAGAAGATATGCAGCATATTTTTAATTAACGTATGCTTGATATAATATGTGCTAGATTTTCAAGTATCCTTGTTCATACTTCTTACTTTGTGTCAAATGTTTCATATCCATAACAGTTCCAGTTCCATGTACTTCCATCCTGGTCAAATAATTAACAGCTATTTCAATAAAATAAATAAATAAATAACAACTATATATATGATTGTATAGGTGCATGAATTCCATTCAGAAACGTAAACAGCTAGCAACTGTATTCTCGACAAGCGTTGTATAAAAATATTATTTATAAACTGCAACATGAATATATAACCACAATATATATAATTAAAAGGCACGGGGTTGATCAGCCGTCTAACTGCCAGGAAGGCAAAAAGTTAAGCCCATGTCCATTGTGCTTTTCCACGGTCTCTCTCTCTCTCTTTTATAAATTATGTCGAAAACCTATGTTTTAAATAGGTAACACTTTTTACCTTTCAATTTTATAAATTTACACTTTACATTTTAAATATTTTACGATGAAAAAATAGTAAAAATAAAAAATAAAAAAAACCGTTATACTTTTTCATATAATAAATGAACTCTTAAATTCCAGCTAAACATTTTCTTCGCTATTCTCACATAACTCTCTCTCGTCTCTTTAATCTCTGTCTTTTCCTTTGCTCTCTCATTTGTCTTTATCTTTGATCATCAAGAGGGAGACATCTGAATCTCAATTTGAAGTTCTTCAACAAATAAAGCAAGAAATCAATAACAATTAGCTGATTGAAGAATTGTTTGATGTTGATTTGCAAAGAAATCAAAACTCAGTGAAGATACGTGAAACCCTAACCCTAATATTTCAAATTTTTATAAATGGCAATAATAAATAAAATATTTGGATTAAATTTATATATTTAGGATTCCGAACAAAAAGCTTAAAAAAATATTGTGTTTTAAAACTCTCAAAAGAAACCTGATTTTTTCTAATTTTGATTTTTTGTTTTGAAATTGATTATTTATACTATTATGGTCGGTTCTGAATAAAACCTCCAAAATTACATATATGGTGTTTCTAAGAGGTTATGGAATTTCTAAAAGAAATCCTAATTTTTTTTTTATGTAAAATGTTTTGGGTTTTTGAGACTAAGCTAGTTCAGTTTTTTATTTTTTGCTTCTTAAAATAAAATATTTTCTAATGTGAATAAACCGTTCAAAAGAAAATTCCAGCGGTAAGTTAATAAAATATTTGGCAAGAATTTTTTTTATTAAATATGAAAACTAAGAAAAATCTAATAAATTAGTCGTAAAAATTCTGAACAAGGAAATTGGTTACACAACTAGAGAATATCACGGCCCATAGCATGACCTTAAAATCCAATCTTTGTATCCACTTATCTATCATGATTTGTGAGTTTTTTTTTTTTTTTTTCTAATCATTCCTGAATAAGGTAATTTAAAAGCTGAAAAAAGATTCAATTTCTCACCTAAATTGTCATTGGGCAATTGAAAGAATTAATGGAAGGTAGAACTTAAAATCCATTTGCAAATTAAACATCCATGCTCCAAATAGATGATGTAAAATGACATAAAAACAAAAAAATTTAGACTGTATGCTCGAGTTCACGTACCAAATCAAGAAAATAAAAATTACAAGTTTAAAACTTACTAACAGAAAAATCCAAAATAATAAGGGCATGGGTCTTGAGCTAATATTAACTAGTCATGCCACTTTTTTTTTCTTTGGTCATGCCACTTAAAACTAATAAAATTATACCTAAGATCCAATATCAAATTAAAAGCTAAATTTGTAAGAAGATAAAATTAGTGGCACCAATAAAATTTTAAAAATAACGATAAAAAAAGAAGAAAAAACTTCGTCATTGAAACCAAATTGATCTTAAGTCTTAAACCTATCCATTTAGACTAGCTTAGACTAACATCATAGATCATAGCACCAACACTGTTTGAAAACCGTTTCTTGAGGTTTGACCACATAACTGCTACAGTGCTACCATGAAGTATTGATCTATCAATTTCTTTAGATACAGCAATAAGCAACCATGAAATCACCATATTATTGACTTGCTCCCACTGTGGAACACTTGGATTACCTTCTCTCGATTTTGGACAATCACCATTAACAAATCCAAGCTTGTTTTTACAAGCAAAAGCAATCTCCATAGACCTACGCCATGAAAGGTAATTTGAAGCTCCTACCAGAGGCTGATTGACGAGTACCATTCCAGGGACATCGGAGCTCGTCAATTGTAGAGGGTTAGAAGCCATTAATGAAAGTGCATTCGCATTTGCTATGAGCAGAATTAGGTTAGACAAATAAAACCGTAATCAATCGCTTTAGGCTTTGATAACATGTGAGAAAACAAATTCAGAGGCTAAATAAGAAGAAAGAGACGAATTGGAGTAGAAAACTTCTTGAGTCTTTTTTAATTGAATGGAAGGTTAGACAGATGTAGTTTATATACAAGCTTCCCATTTTACCTCTTAACAAATTCCATAACTACTCAACTAACCATTAACAACCATCCTAACTATGCAACTTAATTAACAACTGACTATCTTTCATTTACTAGCTAATTATATACATGCCATTCATACTATATACACTTTAACATATTGTTTATTATTCTCGGAATACAAAATTAAACAATTATGTTTTATCAACAGCTTAATGGTTCGGTAATTTAATTTAAAATCTTCTGTTGCATTTAAAACTCATTTTCATTAAGAATAATATATATATTTTTTTACCGGCTATTATCATTTGTCTTTTTTTTAAAAAAAGACCATTATTTCCGCTTATGCATAAATTGGGTAAATAGATGTGTGCAATATATAAACGAAGATTTTAAAGTTGGAAAAACCTCCACATTTAATGCAGAGCGCAACCGCTGGCATTAAAGTTTTCCATTTCCTTCCTTAAAAGGGTAATTGAAACTCACAATTAATTTGTTCATGCATGTTATTAAATACAGTTTGTTTGTTTGTTTTGTTTGGCTAGTAGTAATTAATACGGCAAACAAAATACAATAACAGAATTTAATTGTTCGAGAATAAAAATTTAAGATGATGATGTCAGTTTCTACTAAAAGAAGTGACATCTTTTTGGCTTTGCATGTTGGGATTACAATCTCCTATTGTCTGTATGGTACGATTTTGCACCCATCAATATAAATATTGAGTAAAATCCAATAATTTTTGGACAAGATCAGGCTGCTCGAGTCCGCTTCAAATGTCACACACACACACACACTCAGTAGTGGAAGATCTCTTTCTTCAAATCCACTTTAATACCTTGAGAAAGACAAAATGATAGCTGGAACCAAGTGCTCTTAAAAAGTGAAAAAACAATCAGATATGTTTGTGGTCCAACTTTAATTTGTTAATAATAACTGACATGTGGATCGATCGATCGAGATGCTGTATGCATGCATCTTAGGTATCCTCTCTCTCTCTCTATATATATATATTGTGGACGTAAGTTGGGATAAGTATAACTAATGCTCAAGTATGGTGCCAGTAAGAAAGATGAACTCACTTTCGCGCATACTCCGATATTTAACAAAACGTAAGCTATAACCAACTATAACAACATATATTTATATACAATCATATATGGATCTTAAAAGCAAAGTTTAAATCTTAAAAGTATCTGATCTAGTTGAATGATACTTCGTTAGACAATGCCATTGTCATTGTCAAGTAAATGTTATTGTCTTCTCTATGCCACAAACGTCATCTACATATATCATTTTTTTCATTAAAAAAAAAAAAACAAGAAACGCTGTATCTCACAACAGCAGATCCGCCTGGCATCTGGAACTTCCTGTTTTTTAGATAGAATTTTAGGGTTCATATCAATTGTTAGGCATTAGATGTTAACGTCAATAGTTAGTGAGATAAAGAAAGAAATCGTATTACTACTATAAATTGAATCAATTAATTATCATTGCAAAAATGAAAGTTTACTCTAATCTTCTTTTGTAATAATTTTTTTTAACTCGCTCCCATAGTCCCATTGATATATATATATTTGTGAGGGAGAAAGAGTTATTATAGAGAAGTTTTTTTAAGTTTTCGAGACTAAGTTCTTACAGATTGGATCATAAACAAATAGTCTACATTGGACCAGTATTGAATGATATATAAGATGGGCTAGAGTAATCTTTACTAGTAATTTGAATTGTATTTGTAAAAAATATAACTGTAATTATCTGTAAATTGAGACTGTAATTATTTATTCTAAATAATGTCAACGGCTTAAATAAATATAAATCTCTTGCAATCAACGACTATTAAAATATATTACATGAGCATATAGAATTAGAAGAAACCTAGTTACTTAGGAGGTTAGGGGTTTGGACTTGAGAACGCTAATCAATTGTACATAGAATTCATAGTTTAATTAAATCAAACGTTGTTTGATAATTTATTTTGTTTAGTCGTATATTATTTGGATGACACGTACGTACCCTGGACTTTTTTTAAAAAAAAGGTCAATGCATGAATATGATCTCATAGTTCGACCTGCTCCAACTTTCAAAGCGGGACGATTTGCTTTCTCTCTCTCTATATATTCTTTATTTAATAAAATAAAAATAATATATAAAATAGAAATAAAATCATATAAATTTTAACATTGATTTTTGATTGTCATTAGTAAAAATGAAAATACTTTGAGAATTTTTTTTTATAATATTCAAAAAATAATTAATGCCATACACCAAAGTTATTTTAAGATTCTAATTTATAGGAGTACGACATAAATTAAGATGGAATTTCCTAAAGATCACTTTACTTTTCTATGACAATTAAGTGATATATAGGATCTTAATTACTTAATTGACCACGCATAGTAATCTTTAATTTAAGTTTTAAAGGTCAATTATATTCACCCCAAAAAATTTCTATAAATTTGCATTTATACGTATCCCTGTCTCTGTTGTGGTGGCCGGTCATCCAATATTGTTGATTCGATTATTTGTAAATAATCTTTTGTTTAGTATTTTGATAATATTATTACAATCTTGCTGGTTCATTGTCTTAATCATTATGTTTATGTTTATTGTATTGTTTCCATTGTTTTTCTAAACATGAACAATAATAATCATTATAACATTTTTTTTACTTGGTAATTCCAATGTTTAAATTTTTTTATTAATTTAAATACTTAATCATTCTTGACTTTTTGAAAAAAAATACTAAATTGCATCGCTTCGTTTCTTAAATTTATTAAGAAAACTAGCTTAATTAAAAAATAATAAAGATGCAAATAATACATAATTCAACTCTTATACTATCATAAACTTTTGAACAACTTAAAAAACTTTGATGTGGATTGATATAGAATGAGAGAGTTTTTCTTAATTTTTTTTTTTTTTTGTTTTGTTTTTTTGTAGACATCTTGTCAAAAAAGTATTCAATATACATCTTAAACTAAGGCTTATGATTTGTGTTTTCAACTGGTTGAAGTAAATAATTAACATCTAACATTATACTAAAAAATTAGGTAGGAAATTAAATAGTCGAAGCAAATTATTTTTTTAAATAATTAAAAAAAAAAAAAAGCATAGATCGACCAATAACATACTAAGCAGGCTATGTACGTTGTGCACATCTAGAAGGATACCCATAAGGAGCGATACTACAGCATGCTTTTGAGGGCCATCACACCCTATAGTTTTTTTTTTTCAAATCTAGCTCTTAAATTAAAAAATAAATAAATCATATTTGCTCTCCAATCTCTTTTAAATTTGCATCATCTTCAGGTTTGTCCCTATATATAGCTTTTATAGTGGCACGCGTACTTATAATTTTTTTAATTCTGCCCCTGATCTCCACCATATCTATGGGCCAAAGCTTAAGGTATTTCTGCCAATGGGACTAGTCAGATGTAAATTTCAATCTCTTTAAAAATCAATGAAGAGACACAAATTTGAGACTTTGAAATTGAATGAGTCTTTTTCTTAGTTACCATTTAAGACAAACCGTTAATATATATATCTTGTCAAATACTCGAAAGAAAAAAAAAGTGAAAGATTTAATTATATGTAGTCACTATAGTTAAAATGCATTTATATCTTAGTCATCATGCTATCGAGTTATGTTTCTTTTTCAATTTATTTTGTTTTGATTTTTTTCAAAAATAGAACATAGAAAAGAGTTAGAGAGAAATAATATAAAAAGTTACAAAAAATATATTTATGACTGTAAGTATAACTCTAAACAATGATATTGTATTTATATGTAATGTTTTTGTATATATAATATAGGAGATATCACAATACATAATATAAAAAATATAACGGTGCTTGTTATATAAACAACATTATAGAGAGTTAACAACATATATAAGAAAACTAACTTGAATGACTTAACATGCCTTCTTAAGTTGAAAAGGGGGAAAAACCTCATAAAACTTGAAAGAAACACAAAAAATCGACAAGTGGGCGAGGTTTCGTAAGAACATCAATAATCCGATCCAAAAAAATAATAAACTTAACAAAAATGAAGTCCTTGCTAAGCTTAGTGGAAGAGCGAGCAACAATTAGCTGCTTACATATTTTCAAGAGACAATATTATGCTCAAGAAAAATAATATAGTTACTCGTAGTTTTACGATCGTCAATATTATCGGCTTAATCAGCATCAGTAAATAATAAAAAATAAAAATAAAAAATATGGATTCAGATGATAATTGTGATAAAAAGTGTGCTAGAAATACTGAAGGATTTATTAGCCATCCAATGATAAAAAATAAGAGGCTTTGTTAACAATAGAACTGATATTAAAACGAGTAAGAGTCAAGTAATGTAAAGCACTAACAATCTAAAGATACTTAAAATCCTCAAGAGAGAGCTTGCTATCGCCGAGACAAAACTTGGTGATTATACCAATTTGCTAGTTGCTTGGTGGTGCTAAAATTACAGTATGATTCTTTTCTCATAACTGCATAACTTTTAAGAAATAGAATCTTATTATATTTATATATAGAATTCTGTATAATGCAAAAAATATCACACAGTCCATGACATAAATAATATAGAAAGTATCATAATGCCAGTGATCTAGGCAATATTAAAAGAAAAAATATAATACGATTTAATAAAAAAAATATAATTAATATGGGAAATTTTTCGTCTAAGAAAAAGGAATTTTTGAAAAATAATTACTAAATTAAAGATGGTCATGAAGCGATTAATAGATTAAGTAATTATTTCTCGTACAAAAACAATTAGTTAATTAGTTTTTATAAACCAGTAGGATTTGGTTATAATTAACACAAATCAAAAAGCAAACAAGAAAAGAGAGTACAAATCTACAGCGTGTGGCGACAAAGAACGCCCACCGGTTGTACGTAAGGGGGCTAGTTAAGGACCCAAGAAATTGAGATAGGTCATAGCAATCATTAAACCCGTGTCCAAGAACAAACCAAGGCAGAGTCCCCTGTGTAGGACAAAGACGAGCAAAAACTATATACTACGGTTAGCGTGTGTACTTTTGGTCTCCGATTTATGAAGATCATGATGATAAGGGATTACAGATAAACTGACTGACCGGATATATAAAACCCAACCGTGTATGATCATAATTAATGGTTATAAGAATTATTCAGTATATAGTAGTTTTTTTTTTTTTTTATCAAATAAAGATGAGATTAGGAATAATTTTCACGACAAATTTTATATCTATGGGAAAAGAAAGAATACAATTCCTTACGTACCTAATATTTTTTTTCAATGATGAATAAGTAAAACTCGGATTTTTATTTATTTATTTATTTATTATGTTAGCTAGTTAGTGGTCACAATGGTGATGCATGGGGCATACCAGCTTGTAAGATGGGGTTTGGTGGTGGATTTTGGTACGCACAAGTGTCTTGCTTTTGTGTATATATAGCAGAATTAAAATTAAATTCTTACAATACCAAAATTTGACAAATTGGTTACGTACGTACTACATCGATTGGTGGTCCATTTGCATTTCATGATCATCGGAGGCTACAAGGAAGAAAAAGAAAGAAAGAAACGTAATATAGCTAATTGGTCAATTAAAATTGTCAATACATATATATATATATATATAGTTGGACTAGTCCTCTAACTAAAGTTAGCTGTTTGATTCAATTGGCCTATATATTTCCATCAATGTTTCCTAGCAACCCAGTAAGGTTTTAATTTGGTTCTTAGCCTCTCATGTCACCAATATGCAAGCATGAGTATTCTTTTAGTTAATCTTAGCTTTGATTATTATCGATGAACCCATTGATAGATAGGACTGGATTTTTGTGACTTGCTCACATTGACTTTACACGTTAATTAAAAAAATTACAATTAATAGCATATCGCATAACTGTTTTCAAATTACTTGGACAGTTATTTTTAATTTGAATATAAGTAAAAATATAAATTGGATCGAAAGAATTAAAATATATACTAAAGATATACAGAAAAAAAAAGTAATTAATTAATGATTTGATTTTTTCACAATAAGAAATAGTTTTAAAACATCTCAAAACGAAGCAATAAACTAACTCTTTCGGCTAATATTTTAACTCAAGATCCAATTAAATTGATATATATATATATATATATATATATATACGTGTGTGTTCAGCTTTTGACAAATTAAGAATTTAAAACGATGGAATTTGAAGGAGTGGAATCTAATTACTGCTGGCTAAGAAAGAAAGAAGAGTTGAATTGGATAATTAGAGTGAATGTAGTCAACTTAATTGAAGATGCCACAAACAAATGTACACGTAGTAGCTTGGTATGTTTTTCTCGTGCATTATTTCAAACCCTCTGTAGATAAGTCTAGTCAACTTCGTAACAACTGTTGACTTAAAATACAAGGAAGCAAGCACAATTAATACACACGTAGCATCTTCATGTTACCTACGCATCCCTAGCTATTATTCAATCTTTAATAAAATTTATTAAATTATTTTAAATATAGCAGATAAATATCACATATATGTTTCTAAAAATTATCCTTAAAATAAATAAATAATGGCACTATTGACATCATCCTTGCACTAAAAAAGAAAAAATGGCACTATTGACATTAACGTGGGGCTGGATCGGATGGGTCCGTGAATGGTGACCAATTTTTATACGGCCCTTTCATCTCTCCATTAATCCATAAAGCGGATCGTCAATTGCACCTGCCTGTTTGTCAGACTGTCTGTCACTCTGTCCTCTTCAATTCCTTCTCTCCTTCTCATTTTTCAAGGAGGAGGCTGGCTGGGACTGGGAGTCGTCTCTAGCTCCTTCTTCTTTTTTCACTCTGACAGTTCATTGTCTTTGGTATCGTTTCGTCACCTCATCGACTCCATTTATCTGTTTCATTCAGATGCATTCCCCATAAACGCAAAATCAGATTACAAGTCAAGCCCTTAATCCGTAATTTCATCATTTTGGTTGAAATTGGTATAACATTTTTTATTTATCTCTATCCACCTTCTTATTTTAAAAAATTATAATAATGTAAAAAAAATAATCAAAATCAATTGATTTTTAATTAAAACTTATTTTATAAATTATTATTTTAAATTTCTTTATGTTAAAATTTTTAATTAAAAAAATCAAAAAAAAAATACAAAAATATCATTATATAGTGAAAAAAAAATACATATGAGCATGTGTGAATAATAAAATAAGTCTAGATGAATAATCATTAGAAAAATACAATGAATAATAAACCAACATTTTTGTTTGGTTTTTTTTGTTAATATATATTGTCCGTGAACTTAAATTAGTCCTTCCTTCCATAAGATACAACTAAAAAATTAAAGTTAACATGGATGATGCACGTACGTTGCATGAAATCACAACAAAATTAATAGATTATCCTAATGGTCATTTTCTTTCTAAAATAATAATTAAAAAAAATTAAAATTTAAACTCGAGGCCTCTAGCTTGTTCTTCTGCTTCGTGTGTATATAGTGATACCATACTAAACTTATGTCAAGCAATGTCAATGCATGGTATTAATTTCCGGAAGTTGAGAATTTGGCCATCTATATCAACACACACACACAGAGAGAAAAATCAACAAATTATTTATTATTTTCTCAACTGCCGTTTCTGCCTCTTTTGGCACTAAAAAATGGTGCTTATATATATATATATAACGCCAAAAAGAAACCAATAAAATAATTAATTGTATCTTTGTAGTACTAATTAAAAAAAAAACTAAGAAAGCTTTTATCACAAATCTGAACCGAAGAAGGCTGCATGGGATCACTCAAAATTAATCTTTCACCAAACGTAATTAATTAATTAACCAAAATCTCTCTCTCACACACACAATCACAGTTGGTAAAAGTATGTCTCTCGTCAAAACAGTCTCTAACTCCACCAATGCTCGAAAGAGCGAGCAAAGAAAATAATTTCTCCATTATATAAAAATAATAATTAATATAATGTAAGATTCATTTTGATATCTAAATGTCCATCACCATCAAGATCAATTGCCACCTAATTAAATCATAACATATGTGTGTGCTCGCATGCACGCAGAAGTCGTATATAATTAATATTTCGCATATTATATTGCAAGAAAATTAAATAAATAAATAATTCCTGTACGTATATTGAAAGGTTATACTTGGTGCTGAGCTTCTGATCTAAAAATTAAATATCAATAAAATTATTTTTTTAGAATGTCAGACTTCAGAAGTTGACTTGGTGATTATTGATTATCTTATTGTTAATTTTGGATAATTAATATTCGATGCATAATTAAGTTAGATGTCAATTGCAAATTAAGTGCTACTTAATTAATGTAAGAAGAAACCAATCCAAATAAAAAAATGTTATCCATTAGATGAGGAAGTTAAATGTAAATTTGTTATTTTCGTGAAAATTGTTTTTCAATTGATCCCACCCTAAAGTTTTTAATTAGCTTAACGTAATTTAATTAGAATGAAATATAACATGCATGCGCACGCGTACACACACATATATATATATATATATTGTACAATAAAAATAAAATTTCATAATTGGAATTTTGGAACAATGTAAGTATGAGTACCCATGCCAAGGCAGGTGCGGATCTCATTGAAACACTGAATTAATACAAGGTCCCATTTCTGATCTCCAAACCACAAGCAGAATAGCCAGATGTCCTGAGAAGGATTGGAGAATGACCAAAAGTTTTGACTACGAGATCTATTATTACGTACGATTTAATTCCACTTCAATCTGTTTATAAATACATATGTTTATAGTAGTATTAATTATATTTTTGGTCAATGCATTTAATTAATTGGATGTGAAGTTGCTGAGAAACTAAAACTATTATATTAATATTTGAAACCTTCTCCCAAAAATATTACTTAAACCTTTGAAAATGGAAAATAATTTCTCCAAGGAAAAAGAAATTAATCTGTTTCTTTTATCTTGATCAGACAAAATCAAATTCAATATATATATGTTTTTTTTTAACAAAAGAAAAATTATTTGTGAAATTTCTTAAAATATAATTGAAAAACCCAACAAAAAATAAAAACATTAAAAAAACCTAGAAAAAAGGAAGAAAAAACTAAAAAAAAACAACAACTTGTAAAATTAAAATTTTAAAAACCGTGTCATAAAAGCTCGAAAATAGAAATATATCTATGGCAATAAAATAAATTTACAAGACATAATTTTTTAGATTTTCATTAGTTACCCATATTATATAAAAAAGTAACATGGCTTGTTTCAATTTTCTCGAGATGTTTTGAATTTTTACATTTCTAGGTTTTTTGTTTTCTCTAGTTTTTTTTTTTAAAAAAAAAATTCTATGTTTTGGATTTTTCAAGTTTTGTAAAGTTTGTGAAACTTAATTTATTTGGTGGTTTCAAGAGCATTTTTATTAAAAAAAAAAAAAAGATAGCGAAAGGGTATATAAAAATGAAAATATTAATATGCAAAGATATATGAAAAAAAAATTGAAAAAATATAAACTAATTCTAAGCAGAAATGGATACATTAAACGAGTTAAACCAATTGTTCATATATATATATATAGTTTGGGATAAATGGTGGGAGCATTATGAAGTAGGTATTGATGAATGATTGATGGCATAGTTTGCAGCTGTATCTATGTACAAATGTCGAATGCATGTCTGGGATGAGAAAAGTCGGAAGATGGCGTACGGACACGAGGATTGATAAAAGGCAAAACCTAAACTCACCCCTTTTGTCTAAACTTATGGGGCAATTTTCTTTTTCTTTTTTTCTAGGAGTACTAATCTAATAGCTCACTCGAACATTACTCTGCCACTGTTTCTTTTGTTTCCTTACAGATACGAATAGAAAACTCAAATAAAAGGCATCCATCCTTTCACGAGCACATAATGCCAGTCTTAATTTTCGGTCTCAAAATCCTCTTTTTGGTCAAAATCTCAATCTCTCTCTCTAGGCCAACAAAAGGAAGCAAGTACGAAATGTGTAAAAATATGTGACCAAAACCAGGAATGAGCTGGAGGGAGATTCCGTGTGTGGGATTCAAGCTGTATTTGAAAGCCCCCTTCTCTCTCTCTCTCTCTCTCTCTCTTCTTTAAATTTTATTTTATTGTTTTCTCACTACTGCTACAACTCCAATTTGGACTTCGGGGGTGAGCTGCTCACCCTATAAATAACTCTTCTTCTTCGCTTTGTTTTCTCACACAAGTTTTTTCACTACTTAAACCTCAAAACAAGGAAAAACACAGGCAACAGAAATGGAATTTTTCCCCTCTGTGTTTCTTCTATCACTTGCTTCCATTTTCTTTCTAGCACTAGTATTTCTCTTTAATTCACTCCTCAAATTCTTTGCTTCTGATCACCGCCAGAATTTGCCTCTCCCTCCGGGCACCATGGGGTGGCCTTATGTCGGTGAAACATTCCAACTCTACTCTCAGGACCCCAATGTCTTCTTTGCCTCAAAAAGAAAGAGGTATGGCTCTATCTTCAAGACCCACATCTTGGGTTGTCCTTGTGTCATGATATCCAGCCCTGAAGCTGCAAAATTCGTCCTTGTAACCAAATCTCATCTCTTCAAGCCAACATTTCCAGCTAGTAAAGAAAGGATGTTAGGCAAAGAAGCCATCTTTTTTCACCAGGGAGCCTACCACATGAAATTGAGAAGGCTTGTTCTTCGTGCCTTCATGCCTGAAGCAACCAAAAACATCGTCCCTGATATTCAAAACATTGCCAAGGACTGTCTTCAGTCTTGGGAAGGAAGATTAATTAACACTTTCCAAGAAATGAAATCAGTAGGTTTATACTTATTCCCACTTCCCTGGTTCAAACAGAGCTACTCTGTTTTAGTTTGCCCTGTTTTTCTCTGCATGCCGGATTGCTAAAACTTTAGAAATTGAAACTGAGTAGCATGCCTTCTACCTTTCTGGTTGATTACTGATCAAGTTCGTGTCTCTATTTTTCCTTACAGTACACGTTCAATGTCGCATTACTTTCCATATTTGGGAAGGATGGAGTTCTTTACAGAGAAGATCTTACGAGGTGCTACTACATTCTTGAGAAGGGGTACAATTCAATGCCCATTAACCTTCCTGGAACACTCTTCAACAAATCAATGAAAGCAAGAAAAGAGCTGGCTAAGATCCTGGCTAAAATCCTGTCGACAAGGAGGCAAATGAAGCTTGATCACAATGACTTGCTTGGATCTTTCATGGGCGACAAAGAAGGCCTCGCCGACGATCAAATTGCTGATAACATTATTGGAGTAATCTTTGCTGCTCGTGACACCACAGCTAGTGTTTTGACATGGATTCTCAAGTACCTTGGAGAAAATCCAAATGTTCTTCAAGCTGTCACTGTAAGTAGTAGTGATCAATTACTAGCACTATTTTTTTTTTATATATATAATATGATTCTTCCAATGACTTGGTTTTGTGTGCTTGCCTTTGGCTTTACAGGAAGAGCAAGAGGCCATAATGACAAGTACAGAAAAGTGTGATGAGGAGAAGCTGCTTACTTGGGCAGATACCAAGAAGATGCCAATAACTTCAAGGGTTATTCAAGAAACTTTACGAGTTGCCTCAATTTTATCTTTCACCTTCAGAGAGGCTGTGGAGGATGTTCAATATGAAGGTCAGCACTGCAGCTATGCCAAAAATTTTATCAAACCAAGTGGTTATGTCCTTTTCTTTTTGCTTGTCATGCTAGACCTAATAAGTAAATGTTTTTTTTTTAAAAAAAAAAAAACCTTCTACAGGATATTTGATACCCAAGGGATGGAAAGTTTTACCACTTTTCAGAAACATTCACCACAGCCCAGAACTGTTTCCAGATCCTGAGAAGTTTGATCCTTCGAGATTCGAGGTAAAAACTCATGATATGCTCAACACGTGGAACAGAAAAGAACAGAACTTCTTATCCGCATGAATTCACCAATCTGAAGAAAATAAAGTAAGCTAATCATTCGCTGTTAATGATTCGAGCAGGTTGCACCAAAGCCCAATACATTTATGCCATTTGGAAGTGGGACCCACTCATGTCCTGGGAATGAGTTAGCCAAGCTGGAGATTCTGGTGCTCCTCCATCACCTAACCACCAAGTACAGGTTGGTAAACCCCGGCTACTAGTAGTTAATTTACCCACTTACCCTTTCGAGTTTATAAAACAAAAGATCTCAGTTCCTAAATATAGAAAGTATGGAACTATTTGCTGACAAGGGAATTTGGTTAAAACTTTTTCGCAGATGGTCTTTTGTGGGTGCAAATAATGGGATTCAGTATGGCCCTTTCGCTCTTCCCCAGAACGGTTTGCCCATCATTTTATCCCACAAGTCATAGATAGATAGATGGCTGGTGGAGGATGGGTGTTAGCATCATTATAGATTGATATACACAGCTTCTTTCCTTCAGCAGCGAGGACTACTAGCTAGCTAGCTACAGCATCAGCTTCAATTACCTTCTCTATAGCTCGAAACCTATGCCTTCAAAGATATATATAGATTGATATTGATGATCTCTGCTTTCATCAGAAGATTGATGAAATGGGAGAGAAAGGGTTGGTCGAAGACCACTGTTTGACATCAAGAGATACACACACCCCAAGTCAAAGGACACGCCTCAAAGGAAGAAATTATTTTAAGATTGGTACACAACAAAGGGAACCTAAGTGTGCAGAAGAGTCCTGATAACCAAAAAAGAAAACAAATAAGGAAAAATTCATTGCAATCTATATATATAAATATCATGTTCGTTTTTTTTTTTTTTTTTTTTTTTGAAATTTGAGAAGACAAGAAACAAGAAAGTGCATGATATCTGTAAGAAGGTTTTACTACGTACCCCAAATTGGGAGTATTAATTTTTGTATTTAAAGTAAAGGTATAATTAAATTGCCGCAAGGCAGAAATCAATGAAAATTCCAAATTTGACTCTACATGTTATTAGATTCAGTGCTCCATTCTCTTTATTTTCCTTTGCATTAATTTGCAATTGCGATGTGATTCTAAACCTTCAACAGAAACCACAGTAGTATTAGATTTAGTACGTCTAAGTAGTAATTACTTTTCCCAGTTCTCTAAGATATATAATTATATACTGCAAATCAATTACTATGGAGTGTCTATTAATATAAACAAACTATTTTCTGTTTACCACTGCACTATGTACGTAGTCCGTGGTACTGCTGCTCCTGCTCCTCTATTCATCAAGGTAAATATCTCTCAAAACAATATCAACAGTACTACTGAATACTCGTATTGTTATGCATTAATTATTTTACGTTCAATCTTATCCAAATATATTTTTATCATCCGATTATATATATTAACTTTAGAATTAATGATTTAATCTGTCTTTAAATAATAAAATAATTTTTTAATTGAGTTAATTTTATCTTTTAATATATACCTTCAGCTTTTAATCTGTCATTTTTTACAAGATTTTCATACTAATTTTTACATAGAAACTTTTTATTTTTTTACCTACAGCAATATTCTAAAAATTAAAAAATAATTACGTACTAACCATGTGATTAATTTTGATGATTTGATTTGAAAATTTTATCAAAAAAAAAGATTAAAAATTAAAAATATTAAGAAAAATTAAAGAATTGGTTTTTATTATATGAGAACAATTTATCCTAATTATTTTTATTTTTATGCTCGCATTGGCACAATTACATGCATGTATATCTCCCAAGTCCCATCCATCCGTGAAGATTTTTGTCTAATCAATTTATATGATCCGTCCCACGTAGCTATCAATCATTGTTACAATTACAAAATGAGCCCTCCTCTCCTTTTGTTTGACACCTGTAGTTGCGTGAATATATATATATATATATTTTCCGCCTAGATGTCCTAGCAAACCCAACCCAAAACCTTCCTTTTTGCCAAGTTATTTTTTTTCCTAAACTATTCCATTAAGTACTAATTAATAGTAGGTGAAACCATAAAAAAAAAAAAAAAAGGCGCCAAGTGCTGCATTCATGCAAATGCCTTTTATGTGATCTACTGTCCTCCCTGTTCTCCTCTCTCTCTCTCTCTCTCTACCCCTGTACTACTTCATTCTTTCTTCATCTGTAACGCATGTCCGTAGTCAATGAGAGGTAAGAGTCAGAGATAGAGTAACTAGAATCGTCAAACTTAACAGCCAAAATAGACCGGTAAATCAGGCTCAATTATTGGATCGTGACTTGAACGGTCCATTTCATTACAATCAATCACTCGAATGCTAAAAAAACTCAGCAAATTTCTCGATTTGACTCTTCTTTTTTTTTTCATTCATCTCATAGCATTGGTAATATCCTACGACTTACAACGACCCTCGCCTAAATTAAAATGCTGACTTCATTTAGGATCTTTAAATTCAATTTAAGCACATGTGTCCTTCCAACACTCTTTGATGTTAACGCATCCGGAGACCTAATGATGCTTATTCTTCTTAATTAATAAATTAATCTTTCAAGGATTTTGAACAAGCACCACCCGAAACAAATTGTCCCTAATAATACTGTGTTCAGGTGTCATGTCGTGATAAGAGTAATGCTGAACATTAATAAAAATTAACAAGACTAACTCCATCAGCATACACGAGACGTTGAACTGATGGAGGCGACTGAAATCATGATCCAACAGTTTATATGCCTTCTTGTTGTTTTTCTTTGACGTTCAGCATTACTCGGTCATCATAGCAATAGCAACCAAGAAAATCAGTATTATTTTGATTTTGAAAATTAAGGATCCTTAATTACATCACTCGTGATCTATAAGATTGGGCACGGGGCAAGCTTTTTAGTAGGCTAAAATTTAAATCAACAAAGGAAAGAATGGAAAAGAAAGAAATTTTAATTAGTCATTCAAAACCAGCTAGCACTAGCAGATTAGACTATTACTTGCTGTTCAGTAACTCAAATTATCTCTTTATACAAACCCTCCTACCTAGTACCTATCTCCTTATGGTTCATGAACGAATAATATAATTTTGCTTTCACCATCATAATCTTTAGTGCACACTTATAGTGGACATGGAAAAGGACTACCCACTATTAGACCTGACCATCTCCTCTCTCTCATCTCTCGTCTTAGCAGTATCTGATTTCAACTGATTTGATTTAAAAAATAATTCAGTAATCAATCAAATCTAAATATATTCTAGCGTTTGCTTATTTTAAGAAATAATAATCTTAGTTTTGATTAATATAAAAAATAACTTGAAAATATCCCACTATGTATATATATCTTCTTTCACCTAGATATTTTTTGTTTTTTCACCAGAACCAAAATTGATTTTTTTTTCATATTTAGCCACACTGATTGAGTATATGGTGCCGCCTGATCAAAATCTGGAATCAAAGAAGAAAACAGCTAACAATAACGGTGGACTGGATCTCCTTATTACTACTGTTTTCTTTTTCTAGTCATATCACACACATATGTCTTCTGGAATTGAGTGCCAAAACAAAAGTAGATAAAATTATCAACGCAATAATATTGTTCTCAGTGTAATAAATGATAAGATAATGACTCTGAATAAAAATTCTTCCAAAAACGCCTACAAATTAAAGATTGTATAAGAGGAGGTTGCTTTGTGTGAAGGCAACAACGTCCAATCAGAAGCCTACTAGGTCAGTTAGCATCCCTTAAATTGGAGATTTCGAAATCAAACTGCCCACTTAAGAAATGTTCCACTGGTTGATCGAAAGAGGGGCGGAAAGCTCCCACTAAACATATAATGTTAAAGAAAGCATGGCCTCTCAATACAACTCATGGTCACAAATATCTAATGGTAGGTTAAAAATAGCACTACCCCTTTCCATGCACGAGTTTAGTTTCATGAAAATGGTGTGGGCAGATCAAATATGGTTTTTTCCTCCACATTTATATGCATTAGGTGAAAATAGTCTTCGCATATCAAAATAGCAAAAATGAGTTTCATGAAGCAGAAAAGGCTCTTTTTTTCTCTACATATATATGCATATATAAGATGAAAACCGTTATTTGCAGAGAAATCAGAGCCGCGTGAACCAGGTACTCTCCTAGGCAAATTACAATGTGGCCGCTCCTAGGTGCATAATTTTGGAACGCATTATTAAGCAACGCATAACATCAACAATTTGCTTGAACAGGTGCTTTACTGAAAACCTACAAATTTAACAAACACCATTCCATGTATTACCCCTTCAGCCAAATACAAAAGAACAACCTGTTCGTGCTTTACTGAAAATGGGAAGTAAGAGATTTCTCTGGACTCTGAATTTGCATTTCACTTGAAACAGAAAGCATTGGGACCAACAATAAGAATCCTAAGGGTTTAAACATCTATTACCAAGCCCAAAACAAACTTTACCTAAAACCTTCACGAACTTTTGCCTTTTCCTCTCTTGCCATGCAGCTTTGCTCATTGATTCCAGGGAAAATAAATCCCTCCACCGGTGGTGTGTTAAATCCCATTATTGCATGTTCCATAACGTAAAATGGAACTTTTGAACTGCAAAAATTGCATGTTGGAGAAATGCAGTCAAGATACTAGACAATGAAGTGAACACAGAACACTACTCTCTTTTCCCTATCATCATTCTTATAAAAAGGTTACGGAAGGAAATGTCAAACCTTCTCCATAACAACTGCTGTGCCCGAGTCATCAGGCCTTTTTTGCTTGAGTAGTTCAATACGATCTCGGATATGGCGATTCTGCTCTTCAGCCTAATATACACACAAGTAGTATTACACTTAAAATTTAAGACAACAAATCAGTAACAAGGAATAGTGCACCACCAATCCATTTTTGACTTTTCAACATCCAACTATCTTATACCATAGGTGATAACTTTTATTAAGAAACCAAGCCAAGTAACAAGGAAAGGTTTATTAACATGGGCAGACATCACCTGGCATAAAACACGAAAGACAACTACTACAGAACAAAAGGACCAAAAGTATCATCCATCATGTCCCAGGAGAAATCATGGAGTGAAAATCTAATGGCCACTGGCATGATTGAACATCCTTATCCATTACTGAAAACCAGAAGGCTTGGATAGCAAATCATGGTACGTTAGACACCTTTTCGAGATCTGACCTTTTGGATTGCATGTCTATTTTAGATCCACCAACATGGTTAAATCATAAAGCTGAGTTTGGTACAATCTCTATAAATTCCCATCATTCACCATTTATTCATACTGATAGTTTTAAGTAGTGAGATTTTACGACAATACTATACTCACCTTTTCCAGCATACCCATCAAACACTGGATCTCATTTTTCTTCGCCATTGATAGATTCTGTGCAGCGTCCATTATATTAGACCTGCAAATAAAGAACTTCATGTGATGAAAACCCTGCATAATGCAGTGCAACCTCCTTGGAAAATGACATGCTAGGAAACTATTACAGAAACAACCCATAAATTGAAGACAACAGATAAATCCAATCCTAAACAATGTAAAATCTTATCCCTACTGCGATGACCAACTAATCCTCCTACAAGCATTTTCTGAATTAAATAAAAGTTACATCCTGCGAATGCATGATTGAGCTGCTCTCATAAATTAGCCTCCCAATTCTACCCCTTGGATAACCTATATATTAAGAGCCATGCCTAGAATGAGAAACAGAGCAAGAGGAAAAGCTAATTCTAGTTCATAATTTCTTTTTCTTTGTTGCAAAACTTTCTGTACTGCATCTGCATCCCAATATCACAAAATAAAAGTGGAACTATAACTATCCTGTAGCAATATTATCCATGAAGCACTATATATTCAGATTTCACCAAGAAACTAGATGCCTACTTTTCTGAGAAGAAAGGGTCCAGATTTTGCTCTTCTTCAAGTTGCTCCAGAGTCTCAAGAGCGGTTCCCACCTGCAAAGTAGAAGTAAGAATGGCATATTGGGACAAAAAATGATGGAACAAGATAATGAAAGCACTTTCACATGAATAACATTAAATATAACAAAATATATAGATCAAACAGCACACCACCACCGAAAAAGAGCATAGATACTAGCCTCTATAGACTGAAAGATCAAGAGCTTAAAAGAAGTTTCAGAAAGCTAGGATGTTATGGAAGATAGAAACCTAGAAATAGAGTCTAAAAAACCCAGCTTTGAACTTATAAACAAATTACACCACCAATCCAAAAGGGTTATATTCTCCATGTAACAAGATCACCCGCAGCGGACCCTTTGCTTCTATACGGACAACTTTAGGTTACTATACTATTAGCAAGGACAAACGGAATTCATAAGTGTGGAAAGTTGCTGGGTTTAAAAAATAATCAACAGTAACTCTCTACTAGTTCAGGCGTGATTTTTCATTCTTGCAAATCTTTATTGCAGGTTTTAGTTGCACCTATTTTAATAATCATCAAGACTATCAAAACTTCAAACTTTAAATAAAATAATAATAATAAATAAAATAAAATAGAATAAATCTATTTGGATTTTCTCCCAAGAGGAGACACCAAAATGAAAATCCCATCATGTTCTTAGTTAAAAAGGAAAATATATTAATAGTGGTATACATCCTGCAGAGATTGATTTCCAACAAATATATGGGATATGAGATACCACATTCTAAATTCAGAGAGTCTAAAATGTTTCTGTGGCAGACCCTCTCACGAACATAAGATAAGCAATTGCAACAACAAAATTTACCTGTGTTTCAAGGCACAGAGACTCGAACTCATCCTGTAATATTTAAAAGCGACAACATGAGGGTTCAGATATGTGATTAATACAAAGCTAAGTAGCAAGAAAAAGGTTTATACAGGTTTCATTTGAAAAATTACTTGCCCTTGAGACAATTGGTGGAATGGTGGTTTATCAGGTTTCATAGAGAGAGTCTGGACATCAACAAAATAAATAGGTAATTTGAAACTTTAATTTTGTAACGCTAAGCCAATCTAGTCAGCCCAAAATCGTTTAAGTACAAGATTTGTCCCGCAATTGTTTGTATAAGCAAACAAAAGACCCAATTCTCCCATCCCATGGATTCAAAATGATTATTTATAGTGGAAATTCAAGCCCATTCATTGTTAGGCACAAACAGAATCTAGTTTATTCTACCAAAAAAAAAAAAAAAAAATCACTGAATAAAAGCTTAGTAATGAATTAACCACAAAAGACAAGCAGTTTGGCGAGGAGAAGAAGCAGAAGAAAAGTGCATACCTCTGCCATTTTATGCAAAGAAGTAATAACCTGAAAGCCAAGGTTTTTATAAATATCACACAATATAGGAATTTAATTATAAATTTTGGACATGAACACATAATAATAAAAATATAAAAATATAAAAATATGAATACCTGAATGAAAAGACGGTGAAGACTTTCCCGCTCTGCATTATTCAACTTGGAAAATGCTTTTGAAAACTCCTTCATGTTCATTTGTTTTTTCGAAAAAAAGAAGAAGAAGAAATCGAAAACAAAGGAATTCCCAAATTTGTCCTTGTCAAATTCCAGTAGTCAGAAATAAATAAATAATATGCAGTAATTAGTAATTTACCTGCTTGGAGCACGAAGTGAGAAGAGAGCGAATAGCAAGCTTGAAGGATTTGTTGAGATCGGGTTGCCTCGTTGATCCTCCTCCTCCTCTTCCTCCCATTGCAGCAGCAGCACTACTTGTTGCTTTTTCCATATTTCTCCAGTTTCTCAATTCAATAAAAATAAAAAGAAAGAACGTAAGTAAAATCCAATCCCTAGACTAGATCTAACCTAACGAAAAGGAATACAAATAGAGTAGAGAAGAAGAAGCAACTTGTAATGTAGTTGTACCCGTCTCGTCTGGTCTGCGTGTGTGAGTGACAGACAGTGAGTATGAGTAAGCTAAACTCAAGAAGAAGAAGTAGTCGTCGTTGTCATCTTTTGTTTTGAATTTCTATTTAGTGAAACAAAAGAGAGTGGAGACTGAAGAGCGGTTACCTTCGGCGCCCAAATTTTCAAGATTATTGCTTTCCTTTCCTTTATTTATCTAGTTATTTCATTAAACCATTTTCCACTCTCTCATTGACCATTGTGGACTCTTGGGCTGCCTTTTGCATCCTGACCTATAGAAATGCTCCTTCTGTTACCTATAAATGGATATTTCCATAAACTGGACTCATTTCTTTTACTATTACTCAGAATTACCAATTTACCATCCTTCGGTGCTCAATAACATTTTGAACGAGCGGCTTTTCTCCTGCTTCTCCACAACCTTCCAGATCCCTCTCGAGTCTCTCTCCCTCAAAAAACTCAACACTCAAGAAAGGTAGGTTTTAGCTCTCGTTCTTTTGTACTATGCATAGGAAAGGAAAGGGTCATTTTCTTTTTCTCTGATCTTGACATCCTATTCCTTCGTTATATAGGGTTTTAAAACAACTACCGCTGTAGAAGAAATTTTCACGTTACCTCACATAATTACCATAAAACAGATACCCATATCGTAAACAAACTGTGCCAACCCCGCCCAACTGAGATCATCAAAACTTCAATTCGATGTCCATGTCAGTTGAAAAAAGTAATATTACAAATAAGAGGAAGAATCCTGTCGTGCTTGGAGCGGAACATTCCGCAAGCAAACAAAAGATGGGAGTTGGAAATTTAAAAAAAAAGAGAGAGAGAGAAGACCATACATAGAACTTATTGTTGCAGCATTATTATAACAGGTTTTGACTCACTCAAAACTCATCTGGTGCAGAACCAATCAAACATGAATTGCAGGACCAATGAAGCCGCCCATTGCGCCAACATCCAGGGGTCCTAAAAAGAAGCACTACACCCATTCGCCGCTCAAACCAAGGGGAATAAATACCCTGTGAACCCCAACTCTGTTCCTGCTACTAAAAAAACATACATTGTCTGTACAGCAAATTGAAACATGTACCAGAATTTTAACAAGACTCCAGGAGGCCACTGGCTCCATTTCTAGTGAGGTTCCAGCCCTGCTCGTTAGAAGTTCAGTGATATCATCAAGCCAGCCAGCAGTTTTTTCAATAACCATGTGGAAATGACATGGCAATTGATCTCAAGATTAAAGATTTTAACTCTGTATGTATGTCCAATTCAGCCAAACAAATCTTTAAATAAGTTCGGATTTTGACTTGATGGTGTCACACCCATCTGCCTTACAAGTGCATCCTTTTCTAAGGAATCCTTGGCATTTGGACCTTTGCTAATTTGCGAGGGGTTCATGACCGTAGTTCCAACATGAACAGTATTGCTATTTGCATTTGACAACCCCGGTATTAAACTGTCTTCATCTCTACTCGATGATAACGGATATCCAACATCAGCACTCTGCCCACTTGCAGGTGTGTCTGCATATAATGACATAAAATCAGCTGTTTTGGTACCTTCAGAGGTACCATGAACTTGGCTTGAGTCAAGCAACCCTTCCAATTGCCTGAAGGGATCTGCTGATGGAGCACTACTTGTAACAATTGGTTCACCCAAGTCAAGCAAATCTGGAGGTGGTTGAACAAGATTTGTTTTTTCCACTGCATTGTCAGCACTAGTGATAGTTGCAGCCTTTGAAGTATGGGACTTTTCAGTAGTTTGGCTGCTTGCCTTTGCAACCTTATGGCCTGTAGAAGATCTCCTCTCAGTTTTTGACGAACCCCCAAATAATGATGCAGCAAGCTTCTGTTTTTCTTCAGAAATTTCAACTTGTGGCCTCCTTGAATCGTATGAAGTTTCGTGTGTTTTTGAATTTCCAGTGCTTGACCCATCTACTTGTGTGACCCCATTCACAGCTTTCAGTGAAGAAGAATTTGAAGTAGAGGCTGAAGGAGAGGAGTAAGTTGGCCTACCCCACTTCTTTTGAACCCCATCAAGTCGCAACTTGAGTTCAGATGGTCCTGTATCAGATGAAGATGGTACTGATGCTGTCTGTGGGGTCTCTCTATAATAAGACGGCTCGGGAACTGGAACAAGTTCGGTTGAGGATGGCAACGATATAGGTGGAGCCCTTGCCTGCACTGAGGGCTTTGGAAGTTCATAAGCCTCAAACCTAAGACCGTGAGATGAAGCCTCAAGCTGGTCCTGGTTTCTGAAGTTGCTAATATTTAACATTCCAGAACGTTCATTCTCAGGAATATAGGGCTGAGCCCCTTTATCTAGTGATTGCTGGACATAACCATTAAGAAAAGAAAGACTCTTATCAACCTGCAGTCAAAAAAATGATGTCAATAATCTAGTAGCGTGCATCCTTTTCTGAGATTGAAAGCAGTCAAATGAGGTGGCACCGAATCACAGGCTTGAAGCTGAGCACAAAAAGGAAACATTGGATATAATTATATTACTAGCACACTAACTTTTCACTTTTTCTCAATTGGGTGTGTAGCCTGTAATTTTTTTCATTCGAGCACACAGACCTTTTAAAAAATTCCAATCAAGCACTTCCGTCCAACTCCTGTTAATTGCTCTGTTTTCTACTTACGTGTCCTTTGACCTTTACTTATGGAAAATTGCAATATAAGTACACTAACTTTCAATTTTTTCTCAATCAAGTACATTGACTTTAATTTTTTTTCATTTTGGGACACCAACTTTTTCGATTGTGCCAATCAAGTACTATAAAAAAATTTATTAACTTCTTTTTTTGTTTGGTTTGCAATCACATGATACCCATTTCTTTGTTTAAAATAAGAATTATGTTAAATGGTATTAATAATTTATTTATTAGTTTTAATTAACCATAAAACAGTTTTATCCTCGGTGCAGAACGTAGATAGCTTGCTATTAATTAAAAAAAAAAAAGGGGTTTTTTTTCTTAAAGATTTATGTCAATCTAAAATATTGCCGTTCATTAAGTATAATAATATTATTTGGAGGATATTTTTATTAAGAGAAAAAATAGAAAATTAAAACTTGACAAAAGTATTTAATTAGCATAATCGAAAAAGTCAAGCGTACCAAAATGAGAAAGATTAAAGTCCATGTACTTGACTAAGATAAAGTGAAAGTTGGTTGACCAAAAAGGGTTAAGGTCGAATGACATGTCATCAAATAATTGAGCAATTGACAGAAGGTGGATGAAAATACATAATTGAAAGTTTAGAAAACATTGGAGTACTCAAACGAAAAAAATCAATGTCCATATACTCGATTGAGAAAATTTATAAAGTTGGTGTACTACTAGTGTAATTATCCCAAGATAAAGAGACTCAACAAAATAAGTTGAAGTGAATAGAAGATAGTTAATAGCTCCCCAAGTCTCAATCAACATATTTTTCATTAAGCAAAAATTGCAAAGAAACTGCATCTCTAAAGCTATAGAAGTTCATCAGAAATCATGATTATCCATGACTCTTAATTGTTTGCAACTGGCTACCAAAAAATGCTGCAAATAAGCCAGATGATAATGCTGCATATGTCCTAGGAACAGAGATTGGGAAAAAAAAAAAAAAAAGGCATTGCATAAAAAACAAGCAGATACTTGAGCTGGAAAACATGGAATCAATACACCTTCTAAACCAAGGACATGCCTTCTGACCCTGAAAAGAAAGTTGGAACGAATATGAAGAGTATAATAAAATAACCTCAATGTCTTCGCAGCTTGCATCTGATGGCATAATAGATCCAATTGCTCTCACATCTAAGCCAATGACTGCTTGGAGTTCATATGCACGCTGCTGCAAGTCTGTTGAGTGGGAAACTGATAATTCCTCAATCAGAGATTGACACTGCATCAAGAGGAAGAGAGATTTACCAAACTGCAAATCCTTCTCAAATGATTCAGTATATAAGCAAGTGAGACAATATATCATAGAAAAATTTGTCTTCTGAATTGTGATATAAAGTCAAAATGAAAGGATATATTGCCATGTGACAATTTAGGTGGAGGGAAGGCTGTGTATAAGAGAAAAATCGAGTTTTCAAGCACTGATGCATGACTGAACTATGTTAGATCACTAAAATATATCAAAAGTTACAATATAGTGTAAACAGCATGCAAGACTAAAATAAACAAAAAGTTTCAATATACAAATTGCATTTTGCAAGCATTTAGGAAGAGTGCTTGATGCAGGACAGCTAAGTTTTGCTTCCTTTGGTGTCCGCATCATTGCTTCAACTAGAATCCAGCAACAGAAATTAAATATACAAATACCAATTTGGATAGAAGGAAGAACTTTGCAGTTGAGGGTGTTTAAAGTACTTACCTCAGGTAGTACATCCAATTTTCTTCCAGCAGCTATTTCAAACGCATATATTTTCATGAGCGCTGTAACTGCATATGCCTTCACAATTAAGATAAAGAGTCATTCCCATTTCAAATAAATGTACCTCAACTGATACAAGAACTCAGCTTTTAGATACAGGATATCAACAATTGCTTCAAAAAATAGCCCAATCTAGCATCTTATCTGTAGTATGAAAAACTCAGGCATAAGCTATGGTAATGCAACATAAATCATGCAATTAGAAGGGACAAGAGACTGATGGCCTGAAATACCAATGACAAGTAGTTTAGCCAAAATAAAATCAACTAAAAAAAAAAAAACAAGAAGAAAAGATGCCATAGAGATCCCACAGAAAAAATAAATAAGATGTCTTGAAATGCAAGGGATACCTTGACAGTTTCATCACTTGAATATGACTCTGCCACATCACATAACTTTCCAGTGATATATGAAGCAGAAAACTTTGCATCAGCAGTTCCATATTCCCCCAAGACCCAACAAATGACCTGTTATCATAACCTAGGTGAGTAATTGGAGGAGAATGTTTCAGAGCAGTACTGATATGCAGAAATACATATCTAAAGGGAACGATAAACCATTAGACAGAACATACTTGAAGAAACACAGATGGAAGCTTTGGCTCCCCAATAATCCGCAAATATGACTCCACCTACACCACATCAAAAAATCTTCTGATAAATAAACAAGGAACATCATGAAAAGCACAGCTTTATGAGATAAGAGTGCAATATCTATGCATATATGCAGGAACCATTTCCACTCCATATCACTATCACATCCAACAGCTTCTAGGAAAAAGAATTAGAACTTCTTCATCTTTGCATTACCATAGCAACTCTCTTTTGGATTTGGCTCCCCTCAAGTTAGGGGTAACATGATGCATCATGTTGGTGAAATCCTAACGATTGATTTTGAAATAAATGGTTTAGATTTCTTCATAGACAAAAACAACTGCAAAAAATTTTTTTTTTAAAAAAAATTGTAACCGCCCACTAACTTGCATGGTGAAATCGTAACCATTGAAATTCAAACCAATGGTTAGGATTTCACCAACATGATACATCATGTCGCGCCCTAACTTGAGGGAGCCCAATCCCTCTCTCTCACTTATTTGTATACATAAAATCTAAATCTTATCAAAGCATAAGATGTTCATTAGCATCTCACTGTGTGCTATAAGTTATTACTTTTAAAGTTTCTTTTCTCCCCCTCAATCCCCTTTCTGCAGTGTTATATCACATACGATATTTGTATCACCCACTGATATAAGTCCCAACTTCCGTGATTCTTCACTCATACTCTGATTCAATAAATTACGAGATGAGCTTTTGCACTCTCCTTTATGATGCTTGTAGACTGTTTATGACGTTTCATCAATGCACATAAAAAAAAAAAAAAGGTAGTGCAAACACATAATTGATGACCAGGTACAAATGCCAACACAACATACAGCAGATGATCTCAGCTGGCTATCTGCAGTATCATCATCCTCCCCAAATCCCTCGGCAATCAGGCGCATCAAGTTATGTGCCAGCTTAACATTCACCAGATCTCCCGCATGCTCAAAGACTTTATTCATGGTCTGTGGAATAAACATGTCACAGTAACTAAAATAGTTCAGATTGAAACAAAAATCTTAAAGAGACAATCAACTTCGGGAAAACGCAAGATGATATTTACCTGAATAAACCAGTGGTTGCTAGGTGCAAATTGCTCAGCAAGTTCAACACATCGAGATGCTATTTCAGTCTTGTAATGATTGTCATTTATGCTAATCATGTAATCAATCATGCGGTCAACAATTACTTCCACATTGGATGATTTAGTCATTTTATACAGCAGCTCAAATGTTTTTCGCTTTAAAGTATCATCTGGGTCCTGTGTCATGCACCAGCATTGAGCACTGTTTTATAAGCAATCATGGAATCACATCTAATTTGAAAGCCAAAAATTTGAAGCGGAATATGCATAGACAGTGAGAATGACGGAGTAGAACATTAGCCACTAAGCGAATCCAATTGCTCGACGGGCCCCAACAAAATGATTTGTCTCACAGGCACTTAATGGCAGAAGTCTTACCTCTAAGCAATCTATCACAGCCAATTGATGTTGTTCAGCTATATCTGGACTTAATTTTATCAATCGACCAAGGGCATCAATGCCCATATATTTCAAATTGTGACTGTCACTCTGCCAACAAAAAAACAATGTTTTGATGTGAGCAATACCATATCAACAAAGTTCAAAGGCAATGAACAAGCTGCATGAGGCAAACCTTCAGAAACCTTGCTATAACATCGGCAGCAGCTTCTAATAGCTTAGGATTGGGATGTATTGAAGAAACACAACATATACACTCATAAAGTACAGCATTTCCTATATTACTTGATGAATCACACTTCCTGAATATGTCACCCACAACAGTATACATGTGTTCACTTGCTTGCTTGTCACCACTTCCTAGCAAGGCTAGAATTTTCAGCAACCTGATCTGCAAGAGTTAAAATATGATGTAAATGAACCATGACCTAAAACAATATATTAAAAAAAGAAAATGGCAAAGAAATCAATGAAATTTCAACAAGGCATCTGAATTTCACTCCAGGCTAGCAAACTCTGTTTGTTTTAACATCACTATTTGTTCAGGTATGGAGAAGAGACATTTTACGCTACACGCTATTGAGACAAAACCAAGGTGCATAAAAGCATAGAGTTACATGATAAGGTCATGTAATTCCACAATGCAAGATGAAACAATCAAGGTGCCAGCGTGTTCATGTTGTAGGCGGGGTGGATCAGTGACTGCAGTTGCACCTCCTTTGTACTACTCAATGGCTCGAGTGCATAGGGAGAAATAAGATACTGACTACTTTATTTTGAATCACACGGCTAGAGTAGACTGCATAGAAAAGTCATATCGCACAGAAAAGAATCGTGTACTTGCAGACTCATGGTATACTGATCCTAAAAAATTCTACGATTTGACTCCATCCAGTAGACCAGAACAGTAAACGATGGCAGAACCATACAAAATTTACAATCATTCAACTCAGAACCCACACAAAGCATAGGTTTAGCAAGTCCTTCACAATACCCAGCACCATACCAGATTCCCCAAATAAATCAAAAAATGGATTTCGCATGTCTAAGGCTACTGCACAACTTAGAAAAAAATGGTTTTATTGCAGCACATGGCACAACAACTACAAGTAAAGGCCTTGCGAGGCCTCCTAACCTGCACCAATTCATTAAGCAAACTTAAATTTGCAGGTGCTTTCTACAAAAACTGATTTAGGGTCAGAGAAACGTGACAAAGCAAAGACAAGAAGAAAATGCACTTAATGTTACATCTTTTTGAAATACTCATTATTGAATTGAAATAAATTGCATTTTTCTATTTGTGGCTTGCCTTGATCAAAAAACAGCTTACACAAAGGCCAATTCATAGTCACTCCTAGAGCTGTAGTCTGAAGTGAGGAAGTTCAACAGGAGCAAAAGAATATAATGCAAAATACCTGAATGAACGGAGCTGGCAACTGATGATAGTCATAAGCCTTGGGCAATCTGCGTTCTGCTACTTGTTTAAGAATGCTGACAAAGCTGACCACTAAATCCTTATAAGAATTGCCATCTATTGTTATAAGATCAAAAAGCGGGCAGAGTGTTGCACCCATCACCCCAGGATCACTATCGCAAAGCCTCTGCAACAAAAGAAGCCGCATTATGATCCTCAGATAAAATTAGCATGGACAGTCAATCTTGATTTATCATATTGTTCTGAATGTAACATGCATCATAAATTCTGGTGAATTCAAGGAACTTAACATCTCCTATTGAGTTTATAGCACCAACTCTCATTCTTTCCCTCTATGTATACCAATTTCAGCATTGCTGCAAAAACGAGCCACAAGCTCCAGTAATCCCTAAGAGTAATTAACGTACTGCTATTTCTAGGATTCTTCCACGATAAAAAATCAAAAATAAAAATTAGGCTTCATCTGTTTTATAGTACTACTAAAGATTCTACGATTGCCACAACTAAGCAGTCAATAACAACGAAACATACTTTCCAACAGAAAAAAATATGTTTTAAAACACAAAAACCAAAATTAAATTCTGCATTCAAATTTCTTCCAATGCATACCTTGCGGAAATTGGAGGTAAGATGTGAAACAGAGGAGGGAGACTTATGATAAAACCGATGAAGAGCCATGATTGCCTTCTTCCTAACGGCCTCCTTAGAATGCTCCAACAACTCTACCACTTGCGGCAACACAGCAGGTATGGTCTCCTCATTGATCAACTTACAAACGGCATTCAACGCCGCACAAACCACCAAATAATTGTCCGATTTCAAGTCCTTCTGTATCGTATTGACAATCAAGATAATGAGATCATGATCTTCGTTGAGGAACAAAGTGACAGCCAAGTAACCAGTCCGTTTGAGAACCAAATTGTCGTCGTGAGTCATCTTAACAGCGTGGATGTAGCCGAACGACGCGTCGTGGCCGAGCATCTCGATGTAGACTAAACGGATTATGTACTCCTTCATCTTGCGTTTGGGGATGCCGGGTTCAACGATGCGTCGTTTCAGAGTTTCGATCTCGCGAAGGACAATTCGGTCTTCTTCGGCTTTAGATCGAGCCTCGCCAATTGATTTGACGAGATCGAGGAATTCTTTGGATTGGCCGAATCCTCCTTGGGAACCCATCGCGAGCTCCCTTCCTATTGTTTTTAGTTGCTCCATCCAGTTTCCCTAATTTCTTTCTGCGTGCACAAGAAGAAGAGCTGGAGAGTGAAAGAGAGGTGTTCTTTTGATGATGATGAGATCTAAGATGTGAAGAACGAGCTTTTTTTTTGTTTCGTTGGCGAAAGAAAGTGGGGACAAGAAATGACAACAGTGAAGTAATTCCTCATTACCTAGAGGTGTCGGAGGAGGAGTGGAGGAGCAGGGGGTGAATCATGGCTGTTTTAACTTTTAACTGCGACCCCGTTGGGTGGTTTGTTTTTAATACGGATAACAACACATCAGTTCCCAACCTATGTGGGCTTAACAGATCAGTCCCCAGGATATGAGATTTTGCTACAAAGGGCTCAGCCCATATCAATCAAGTATGTGCTGTTTTAATTCCATTAAAAACCAAGTTAAAAGATGGCATGTTATGAGCAAGTTTGTTTTCCAACCTTGGTTTTAGGAGAAACTAGTCGATGACCTTTGTTTCGCCACAGTAATATTTGTAGAAAATTTAGTTTTATCTTCTTCTTTTAAGACACGTGTGAAAGTTTTATTGTAAACTTATTTTTTATAAGACATTTTAAATGGTATAAGAATATTATCTAATGATATCGTTCTCTTCTATGTGAGGTTGAAATTGTGTCTAAATATTAAATTAATTTCAATATTCCTAATAAAAATAAATACAAAATGATGTATTATCTATTGTGGTGCCGTCAAGATCAAGAAAAATCTCTAAATTTGTCGGGAAAAAAAATCCAAATGCTTAAAAATAACGTATTATCTTATATAGTATCAGCATAATTAAGAAAAAATCTTCAAAATTCTATGAAAATAAATAAATACTTAAAACTTATCCATATACTTGAGATTTAATACACGCACATGTTTTTAGGAAGTCTCACTCTACCACATCATCCATATACTAGCCAATAAAAACAAGATGCATAGACTAAAAATAGTCGCTCTAGCTAGTGGTTTATGCACCTCACAGGATTTTGTTTATGTGTCTTGTTTTTTTAATGGCTTGGTCTATGGATGAAGTGATACACTAAATCTATCTAATCATTTCTCTCGTTTTAGATTGAGTTAAACTTGCTAAAACTTAGAGTCATAAAAAAATAATCATGACACAAAATTTGAGGGAAATGGCCCAATATATTTTTATACAACGGCGTGAGTTTTTAATTTATCTTTATATTTTTAATCGATATAACTTTATTCAAAACTATATATAAAAACACAAAATCTTCAAAAAATTAATATTATATTAATATTGTAACATATATTCAATGTTAGTATGTACCTTGTGAGCATTTGACTTCAATCAGTCAGGTCAAGCTTTACTTATTTTTTATTGATTTTGATTAAATTGGATAAAAATTTAATCCAACTTGATTAGATAAAATTAGATACCTGGAAAATCAAGTGAAATTGTCCTTCTTAGTTCTTATAAAATGATAAGTTTTAAGTCTGTCATTTTGTTAAATTTTTCCAACCAAGTTAATAGAATCATATGCATATGATTCAACATTATATCGAAAATGACAAGTTTGGTGGTGGACAAGACAACCATCGAAGTGAGAGAACAGAGAGAGGGGAGGAAATGGAGACTTTAGGGAGGAAAAGAGGTCTGGTTTAGTATTAATATTTTTTAAAATTTCTTATGCTTGTCATGTGGCGGCCTTGATGAAGGGAGAGAAGGGCATCAGAAAAGAGAGAAGGAGAAAGGAGGTGAGAGGGAGGTTTTGGGAAAATAAGAGATGTCTAGTCCCCGTATGAATATATATATAAAATAGTTATTTTGTTCGCCACGTCTTTCGCATAAGATTGACAGATCCATGGAGTTTAGAGTCATTTTTTTTACATAATATTAAGTCACATCCATGTTTAATTTTATAAAGATAAGATTCACTTAATAAAGGTATAAGAATAGATTAAAAACTCATGTCATTTAATGTAACACAGTCTTGTGAGCTAAACAAAAAGGATAAACAAAAGCTTAATAATCACGTATAATTCATCTCCATCTTTCAAAGCCTTTAATTTGTATCTTTGAAACTTATATAGGTTCGTGTTTAATTTTTAATTTCAATAATAAGAAAGAATATGATAGTAAAGTTTAAATTCATAACATCTTTGTCAATAACACTCTAATGACATACAAAAATCACTCGATCAGAAAATTAACACTATCAAGCAAACCTAGAAAGGAAAATAATAAGGGAAATTTTTTTGTAATATAATTTATTGTTTATCGTATGTGTTTCTTGACCACCTATATCGTAGTATAAAATATTAATCTTATTGTTATGAGACAAATATTTTGTGGCATGAATGATTTCGTTACACATGATTTAAGGAACTATAACTATCATTTGGATTTTGATTGATAAAATCAAATTTAGTTTTGAAAAAAACAACGAAAACATAAAGGAGGTTTAATTGCGAGTTTGGCTTTTCTTTGGAGATAATACAAGTTTTGTTCACAATCAGTACAGTAATACCAATATTTCTTTATGTACTTTCAATCTAATACATTATCATGTTCACGAAGCATGGACAAGTAACATACTAGCACAATGTTTAGAACGGTGTTTTCTTTTTTCTTTTTCTATTTAAGGTTCGATAATAATATTATGTTTGAATAAGCTATATATCAATTGAGATTAATTTTTTCTCTATATCGCTACCCGACGTCGGACAAGACTTTCAAAAATTAAATTTTCTTTTACGAGTTTATTTACGGGTTTGGAATCGTCATCTAGTGTTAATGAACTAGGAACCTTAAAGTAAGCACTAGTTCGAGGATTCTATGGTAAGGAGTTGGTTATACTTTTAGGAAGACATTTATTAACCCAAAAGTGTCATTTCCGAACAAAGGTACTATATCTAGTTTAGTCCAAAATTTATTTCCTAAATTACTTATTTATGCCAAATTATTTTCTGATTTAAACAATTAAAATTTTTTAGTTTTAGGCATGACATCGTATTGAAACGATCGTCGGTCCACTTCGTCGAGCGACACGTCGGTTTAAACATTTTTGTTTTTGTTTTTTTTCTTGTTTCTTTTTTTTTCTTTTATTATATTTATTCTTCCTTACTCCTACTATTTATTTATTTGGGAGGCTCCCGTCCAGCCTTTCTCTTTATATTTTTTTATGCAAAGGGGAGAGGAAGAGGTAAGGGCTGGCCTCTTTCGTTTTTTTTTTTTAATTTTTTTAAAACAAAGGAGAGGGCCCTGGACTGGATTGATTGCAGTCCAACCCCTCTCTTTTTTCTCCGAAAAAAAGGGTGGGCTGGACTGCAATCCCTTTTCATTTTCTTTTATCCTCCTGCCACCTCTTCCTCTCGTTCATTTCCTCTAACGCTTCCTCGAAATTAGCACCCAATTCTCTCTCTTCTTTTTTTATTTTCGAATTCAAGTAACTGAGAAGTTAATCTAACAAAAAGTAATGGAATTATTTTAGCATTAGGATTACCTAGGCAAGAAAAAAAACAGAGGAATGAAGGATAATTTTGGGACCTTGTTGTTGTGGTTGTTGATTTTACAGGTTAGGATGATTGCGTCTGACTGGATTAATTGGAGGCAGCTTGCTCGAGAATTAGTTGATGATTGGGAATTAGGCAAACGAAAAGCTACTGTATATCTAAGTCAAGAATCCCGTGATGGACTGAAACAAAACCCAGAAGAACTAAAAAAAAACTAACTTCAGAACCCCCTAGACGAAGAACACCTACCTAGAAACTTGAAGGCAGTGAGGAGTATAATGAACTCCTGCCTAGAATTCTTAAAGAAGAAACTAAAAAATTTGATGAATTGAGTCCCAAATCCTTGGAGGTGAAGTCGAGAGACCTATTTGGGAACAAAATGGAACCCAGCAATAACCCGAAAGAAGGAATCAAATAGCCGACATCTGAAGCAATAAAAACCCAACAAATGAAGAACACCAAAAACATTGTAGCTAATGCCCAGAAAACCCAGAAAAATGCAGCAACTATTTCCCCTAAAATCTTTCGATTTTCAACCTTTTTCAATATCTCCTATCTACCCATAATGCTTCTTTGCTCTACCCTGAATTTCCTTTCCCTTTTATAGACATCTTAATTCAAATCTCATTCCAACTCAAACACATCAAAACTCGGATTTTTAGCTATACAATTTGAACTCAACTTCAATTATTAATCTGTGATTCTGATTAGCTAAACAATAGGGATAGGTTGAATTCAAAAAATGGTCAGTGGATTAGGATAAATGTTAATCGAATTTCGACCCTTTTCTTCTTCTTCGTTTTTTCATATTTTTGTATTTTTATTATTTTTTTTGTTTTTTTAAATAATAAAAATGAAAGCGAATTTTTTTTTCGGTTATGACACCCTAAACGATCTTAAAAATATATTTCTTGTATCATTTTTATGCATCTAGAAAAATTTAATAAATCTTTTAAATACTGATCTTAAAGTTTGACTAAAAAAGTCTAAAAAATAAAGCAAACTTTTGTTGACCACCAAATCAAGCTCTTTTGAGTTTTAAAATCGTGGTTTTACTGGCTAGCAATCCAATACCATATGTGTAAAAAACAAGTTCACAATAAAGTCAAATTCTTCCCATTACTTTCCGTACTATTTTTTTTAGAGGATAAGAGGATTGTCGGGTCATTTTATATGCTAACAGAGACCAAGTCCTTTTTCGCATAATCCTAAAAGTATACATCTCATATCAAATTAATGCGTTCGAAAGAATTTAATAAAATTTTCAGATGCTGCCCCAAACGTTCGAATCCGAAAAGAAAAAAAAAAAAAAGGAAGCAAACTCTTTAAACCAAGACCAACTCCTTGACCTTAATAAGTCCATACTACAGAAAACAGAAGTACAAATTAAGCCTTATAAAACAACTCACCAAGTCTGTAAATTTAGACATATACGGCTAGAGAAATGGTCTGCATATGTTAAATTCAACCAAAAAAAAATTCAAATAAATAATAAAAAACACTTGAAAGAATAAAAAAGGAACAGGGGTGTAAATGAAAAAAGTATGTAGTTTAAAGGATGAACATGAACATAATCTGCTGGAAGGACTTCAGTTCCCTAAAAAAAAAAAAAAAATTAACTAGGCCAACAAAAACAAAACACGAGCCATACAAAATCTAAGCCCCTTGAATATATGGGCTTTGTAACACCATTATGGTCCGGCCCATTATAAATCATATCCAGCCCGCCCTTCCTTCCTCCATCACGTTCATAAATTCCCTCATTCCGCGCTAAACTTCCCCTTCCACAAGAAGAAAGGGGGAAAAAAACTGATCTCGACCGATCAATCACAAAAAAACGAATTGGAGAGCGAGAGAGAAGAAAACCCTAACATAACCAAATCATTTCATTTAATTTCTTTATTGTATATAGCGATAGTCAGATAAATGGCATCTTCATCGTCTTCTTCTTCAACTCCTTCATCGTCTTCAAAAGCGGGAGAATCGTACTTAGGAAGCCTAATTAGCATCATGTCCAATTACGAAATTCGCTACGAAGGCGTTCTTTATCACATCAATACTCAAGAATCCGCCATTGGCCTAAAAAACGGTGCGCTTTTATATTCTTCCATTTGTACTTTTTTTAATTTATTATTATTATGATCTGTTTATATAAGCGCATGTGATGTCTATTCAACATCTCACTCGCACTGTCCAATTTCGGGTTAGCTTACCAAATTTTATTCAACAATTTTCTATTTAATAATTACACAGGTAACTAATAATAATAATAATTTAATTAATGAATCAAGGGAAGTGATGTTGTGCCGATATTGTGGTTTCTGAGTAATTTTTGAGAGTGATAAATTTTTTAATGTAGCACGCTTCTTTTTTTAGCTGATTTACACGAGGATTTTGTTGTAATTAGAAATTTGCCGCAATTCTGTGAGTTATTTCATTATATTTCTATGTTTTTTTTTCCTTTTTAGTGGTGGATATTGAATGAAAGTTTCGATAAGTTTTCTGCATTCATTTCTAAAATGCTGCATTTCTGGTAATACAATTGCTTATTCATTTGCTCCTAGTGCGTGGTAGTTTGTGGTTGTATAATATTAATATATTTATGTTCAATTCTTTGATATGAGAGACTAAATTTTTCTTTGCCTATATGAAATATCTGGAAATGTTTTTTTTTTCTTTTTTTTTAAAAAAAGTGAGCTCATAAATTATGCTACAGTGAGGTCTTATGGAACGGAGGGTCGTAAGAAGGATGGACCACAAATTCCCCTAGTGATAAGGTGTATGAATATCTTCTATTTCGTGGAAGTGATATTAAGGTAAGCGAGGGATTATTATCTGCCTTTCATCTGAATTTATTTCCAGTGGCCTTTTTGTCTATGCTTTTGTCGTAACTCTATGTTGTTACTTATTCTGTGCTTTAAAAATTGAATTACTGCTTTATTCAATTATTTTATATGGAATTTGTACAACTGATTAGCATCATGAATCCTCATCCCTATTCCTGTTCAGAACAGAAAATGTTAGGTTTCAACTGATATTTCAATGTGATGCTGTCACCCATAGAGTTTCTGTTTCTTGTGCTAAGTGTACAAATGCTGTTTTGTGCTGTGCATGTTTATGTGCTTATTGTAATCGATTACTGCTATTTTCAGGATTTGCAAGTTCAATCCCCACCACCTGCCCAAACAGAGGAACAGATTCACAATGATCCTGCTATCATCCAGGTTTTGACATTTGGCTTATACTGAGGGATTATAAAAATTAGGAATTTGGTCTATTTTTATTCGTTCTTCTATTCCTTTGTTTTGTAGAACCATTCTCGTTTAAGTTCTTCAACTGCAGTTGGTATTCAGGCGCAAAATACACCTGCTTTGGTGACCAGAACCTATTCTGGCTCATTGCCCTCGCTTCAGCCTGTAAACCATGTTGGCTCAACAAATCTTTCCCAAACTACTCAAAATGCTGTTGCATCTCTTTCCATGCCAGTGTATTCACAAGGATACAATGGAACATCTTCCCATCAGTCGATGGTTTCATCTCCCTTAATAGTTCAGAATCATATGCAGGCTTCTGGATTGCATGAACCTCCAATTATGGGATTTAAAAGTCCTTCAGAATGTGGTACTCTCGAATCAGCAGTTGCAGCTAATCCATTAAATCCTATTTTTTCATCTTCTCTTCCAACGGTACAATATGCAATTTCTCCTGACATACCATGTTTCTTATCTCTGAAGACACCTGTTCCGTCTCATACTGCATCTCTTCCTGCTAATAGATTAACCATGTCTTCGATTCCCGTGTCTAGTCAAGACAAAAACACAACTGAAACTCTAGCTTTTGCAGACCCCATGTCAATGCGTCCTACCCAATCTACGCCTTACCTCACGCCATCCTATGTTGGTTCTACTTCTAGCTCTGTGTTAGCACCACTTCCATCTCTTTTAAGTCCTCATCATTTATTACAATCTAGACCACCAGTGCTTTCTTCCACACAGAAGCTGTACCCTGGCCAGAAGGATGTAGCACAGAAGCTGTACCCTGACCAGAAGGATGTAGCTGTTCTGACTCCTTTATCCTCTACATCACCACCCTTGCTTTCTACTCCAGCATCTCAGCCACCATTATTACCATTGCCAGGTTCTGTACAGCAGGTTGGATCCCTTTCACTCTTTCCATTAAAGTTCTCTACATTTTACATGTATTGTTGTATTGTCTCTCTTGCAAAAAATATAACAGTTCTGAAGGTGCTTTCCTGTTATCTTTTTGTCAACTTTTGTCTCAGCATAAATACTTGACCTCGCAATTTACTGAAGAATTCAATTTTGAAGCCATGAATGAGAAGTTTAAAAAAGATGAGGTTTGGGGTTATCTTGGAAAGGCAAAGCAAAGAGAGAAAACTGAGGGCATGGAGGATTATACAACTGATGAAACCATGGTGGACAAAGAGGCTCCTGTTGTGGTGCCTGATCCTGATCCTAAGGTAGGTCACTGATCCCCCCACACCAACCCCACCACCCCCCCCCCCCCCCCCCCCCCCTCATTTTTAGCTAGATATATTTATGAAACTTTAAATTATTAAATCCCAGCAGTTGAAGATTTAGAAATTATATACCTCCCTTCTCAATGCTAACCATTATTGTTTCTTTATTCAGCCTGCCTATAAGAAGGATGAATTCTTTGATACAATTTCTTGCAACATACGCACTCAGGGGAGGAGTGGGCAGAACCGTTTCTCTGAGCGAATGAAGCTGGATACTGAGGTTTGCTTACAAGAGATGATTTTTAATTTGTGCTGCAAATTACTTAAGATTTGATGATATATTGATATCCTGACATTATTTTCTTTTACCAGACTTTTGGCAACTTGCATCCCAGACCCAATTTGGGTTATGGAGGCATTGGTTCTGGACGTGGTGATAACTACCATACCTCACGTGGTCGGGGAAGGGGATATGGTTATCGTGGGAGGGGGCGTGGGTACATTGGTTTCTGACGCCATCTGATTTCATTAGTCTCTGGAGATATATTTGCTTCTGTACGTTATATCTCTGCCTCACCTCATTTTCAACTTTTGTCATGAATGAGTTATGGTAAAGGATATGGGACCATGGGGACCTTTGTCTTAGAATATCCAGTTGAGATGTCTATTAGGAACTGCAGGAATGAACACTTACGGCTAGTTCATGTTTTTTTGCCAATGAGCCAGCCTCTCACTTTTACTATCATAAGGAACATCGATCTTAGATGGTTGATTTATATGTTTAGGAGCCTATTGTTCTTGTGCTTTCTTTTTTACTTAGATTAGTTGTGTCTGTCAATGCTGACAGCTCCATTTTACCCATCATCTGGATTGTAAATTGCCGACAGGCTTTTCTGGAATGAAGGCATAAAACTCTATTCTGCTTAGTAATATCAGATCTATTTGCATTTCTACAGAAATGTAATCTGTGAAATAGTTGGTTCTGTTTTATGCGTAGGATGTTATATAGAAATTTTGTGACTTGAAACCACAATCTGTTATTGACATCACTGTGATTTGACCTCTCTCGAATGTCTCAGTTTAGCCCTTTGTTTTGGATTAAGTGGCGGTTGGCTAGGTCTGGCTTTCAAAATGCTTGTTGGTAATAAATCTTTGGTCTCAATACAAATAAATAAAACTTACTAATTCATTTTTTTTTAATCTCTTTTGGGGATTTTGTGGTTGATCCTGCTGATTTTAGATTCTTAAATTGGAGAAGAGTTTGCGTTAAATGGAATAAGTTCTGGTACGGAGACCAGTCAAATTAGGAAAGGGATTAGGTTTGCCCGTCAGCCCAGACTTGGTCGTAAAAGGATGACTGGATGAGTGATCTTTTGTTTGGTTTGTCATATATATCATAAGTGCAATTAGTTTTAGAAGTCAGATACGTGGTCATGGATGAAGATCTATCCTTGTCCTGCACTGTTACTCCTGAGGGATGTGTACAAAGAAGCCTAGTTGCTCCTGATAAAATGCAGAGTGGGTTTAGAAATTAGGGGAGCGGTGGGAGGTGAGGTTAATCCTAGTTTCTTGTCCTGCCAAACAAGTTCAACCTTGCTCGGAGGGAATTTGAGGCTCCCAATCAGGAGGGGATCCACAATGCCCCATTCCCACAATGCCACAATGGGGCCTTAGAGTTAATCTATAAAACTATTTACAGAAGAGATCTCTTCTATCTACTTTTCATAGACTAGCTGCTGTGCTTATATCTATCTGTACATTTTCTAAAGAGTCCGCCGGTTAGTTAGGTGAATCATATTTGGTGTAGTGTGAAATGGAAAGTCTCTTCTTTTACGGTTAGTGCTTTGCTGTCCAAAGCTTCCGCAATTGTTGCCTGATGGAGATTTTCTTTTTTTGTAGTCCATATGCAACTTTTCAGTTGTTTCCCTTTCCTTATTCTGGTTTAGCCCCCGTAGAGCTTCAGTGGGATCTTGGCATTTTGTGTCGACTTAGCAGCTGAGCTGGCTTTTTTTTTTTTTTTTCGTTAGTAAAATTTACTTGCCAAAAATAAAAAAAATCTGGCCATGAGACCTCACACTGTCGGTTAAAAAAAAAAAGAAACTTAAATAACTGTCTCATTCGTTATGTTTGAAAATTATTTCTTTTGAACATTCCAAGGGCACTGGAAGTCTGCCGCGTGCCTTTATTCTTTTCCTTATCTCGTCCCAACCAATCACACAAAAGAAAAGAATGGTAATCCTATTTGAAGCTAAAGCCTTCTTTCTGTCATGTGGTATAGATATTACATGGTGGAGTTGTGCCCCCTTATTGGCATGTGGAGATTAACTCCATCTCTTCTTATTATACCCAAATACAATCTTTGTTTTTTTTTGTGTGTATGTTTCTTTTTCTGTCTGTTATTCATCCAACTTGTGCATGTATTTTTCTTACTTGTTCTGCTTCTGCCGTTCTGAGCGTAACGATTGCCGAGCCAAGTGTGGCGGCTGTGGTAACCAGGACTAGAACCCCGGAGCCAATATACACTCCATCTTTGACTACGTAGCATTCATGATCCAACCATCCTTTCCCATAGTCTTGCCTTCTGCTCATACTTGTGGCTGTGCTTAATAAAATAACTGCAATTCCAAAGCCGATCCTGCCAGATCCATAATTATATTATTTCGATTAAGACCATGTTTTTTGTTATCATTTTAATTTAATCATTCTTCCTAGACGTTGAATCTAGTGGTGGTTTTAGGAAACTCTGGCACTGCCAGCTGTCCATGTTCGTTAGATTAGAGTCTTAAATATACTAATGACTGAGATCATTCTAGCCTTCTAGTTGCCAGCCAAAGTCACTGCCCCACATAACTCTATCTGTCCATCCCGTAATTAAACATACGAGCCCTAAATTTTCTCAACCTTTAGGATGTAATGAACAATTATGACGTGCTCTATTACAGTATCTACATTCATTCAAGTTCTACCTAACATAGACAACTGATATCTATGTATGAACTAGGGATGTGTATGTTTTAGCAGTGGAAAGCCGTGTACAACTATAGGTGTACACACACACACACACACACACACACACGAGATTTGATTGATCACCTACCAGGAGAAAACCAGGAGTCCTGTTGCAATCTTTGGTTTCTTAGCCTTGGAGTTGTTACTGTTCTCTCTGCGCCGAAAATGGGTGCAGATTACTAAGTTTCCGATGACTTGAGCAATGACTAGACATATCAGAGCTGCAATACCAAATCCAAATGCTTGACTTTGTGGCAACTGACACAGTTTATTGCTCAATTTGAGATCCTCCTTCTGTAAAACACCCCAAAACAATTAGGAAACGAGTCAACTTGAATTTTTACAGTAAAGATACACAAAAGGTGAACAAGCAAATCAAGTACCTTGTTTTTCCTGGACTCAGCAATAATACAAGAAACAAAAGAGACGAGGGCGAGGGAGATGATGGTGGAGAAAATCAGCAAGAACCCATATTGGTGTTTAGCCATGGTGGAGAAGTAGCGTATCTTGTTTGGGTTGGTATAGTAAAAGAATAAGATAACTGGAGGCTTGGAGCTTACTCAAGGAATAGAAAGATAGGGTGGTGTTCTCTTGATATTGTTGCTCCTCCTTGTCATCGTCTTTCCTTCGAGATAGCTGAAGCTTTCTTCCAGACAAGTCTTTCATTGCTTTGAAGGAGAGATACCATTCCTAATGTTTCCTTCTTTGACATGGAGCCGGCCAACTGTTTCTATTTTGGTTTGCTTTGCCAAGACATGACAGATCCCTATAGACAGAGAGAGAGAGAGATGATAAAATAAGAGGGAGCCGGGAAAATTGGAGCTGTATTTTATTAAAGATATGATTAAAGGGCCAGGTGGGATTGCGGATTTTGTGAATTGTAGCAACTACTTTTTATTCAGAGAAGAGATGGGTATTTCCGTATAATTAAAATTTGCTTGACCTTGGGCTGTTAGTTGAACTAGAGGGATCATTTAGGGGTCAAAAAGTGAAGGATTTGAAGTGATTATTGTTTTTATATGGCTCAAGTCGCGTACATGATTCCTATCACCGTATCTAGTCTTTCTTCTAAGAGTACAAAAAGATGTAGTCTTTCTCCTACTAGTACAAAAAGATGTGAAAGGGCGAGGGAGAGAGATCCGAGGAAGGCAGTATTAGTAATGCAGCTATTGACTTGAGTGGGTGAAAGACTTTTCAAATTAGGATCACATCTGTAAGCTCTGATTTTGAATTATTGATTCTTTCAATGTGTCTTCTGAGAAATTTCCTTAAAGTTGAAAATTCCTCCACTCTTTTTTTCCTTCTTTTTTCCATTAAAAAATGTGATGTATCTGGGACTTAGTTAGGTCCCAAGCATCCATCTTGCAGATAGGGATAGTATACTTGGATGGTCTGTTTTCCACTCGTTCCTATTTGGCGTGGATGTGCTAGTGCCACATGGCTTCAAATATTCTTCCAAGTTTCGTTTGCAAAATCACGAGTATTGAAAAAAAAACACCCACTCTATACTCTACGGTGTCCTGAAAACGCCAATTGATTTCTAGCTTGGATTTGTTCCTACGCAACTCCTGTTGCTTGGACACTTCTACTTCCATGTTCCTACCAAACTTTGAGTAGAAAACTATTCCCCGTAGACTATAGAGCATATAGAGAAGGTCTAGATGTCCTTTCCTGTGTGCATATGTCTAGTGGGCAAGCAGGCTGCCACCATTTTGGAAGGCCCAAATTGACTTGGGATCTAAGATTTTAAATAAGACAATTATCTTTCTCCGACCTTTGGTTATAAACAACATAGAGAACTTGTACAAATTTAATGGAAGGCTGGGCATTTATAGCCCATTAACATTAATCAGTCATCCGCGAAGCAGTACGCCAGGAAGCTGGTCCATTTAGCGAGCTCAATTTCTTGGTTTGCTGGCTGCTGCTGAGATAATATGTTATGTCTGGGATAAGGAAGCTTTGTTTTGTCTCAGGATAGCCATTCGGTGCTTTGGTTGTTTGGGTTTTTCAGGATTTCCTTAAGAGGGATCTTTTGTTTTTGGGTTGTAATCTGCTGCAGTTGTTTGTTTCACTGTAATAATCTTTTGTACTTCCTCACCGAATGGGCTTCATGTCCTCTTTGTTGTTTAAGAAAATAATACATAATTATTTGCTCTCTTGCAGAATTTTGAGAGTAACAGAAACTTTATTATCCCAACAAAATCATCAGCATGACAATCTCTTTAGACATAAAAGAGTAATTACCAGTACAAGTTAATAATGGCTTTTCGTCCTTCTAAGGTGGTCAGCAACTGACTGTGCAATACAGTAAGCTATAGCCTGGACTGTGACCATTGGGTTGACACCTAGAGCGGTGGGAAACACACTTGTATCTGCAACAAACAGTCCCTCTACTTCCCATGTCTCTCCCATTTGGTTTACCACTGACTCCTTTGGATTTACACCCATCCTGCAACTCCCCATCTGATGAGCCGAACATATTTGTCCTCTTAAGTCTCTTAATGGTCTTGCGCTCTCCTCTTTCACAAACCTTTCGAATTCATGGAAACTCACTTTCTTTACATTTAAGCACTTCCCTGTGCTATGATGTGTTCCGATTTCTTCAGCTCCTGCGGCTGCCAGTATCCTTAGTGTCTTCTCTAGACCTTTCTGTAGATTCTTTTCATCTTCAGCATCCATTCTGTAGTTTATTGAGCTTGGTGAATGCACCGTTCCCGATCCTCTGTCTCTTGCCAAAGCAAACACATGGGCAGTTCTTGAGAACCTGCACATTCTCCTTTTTATATCAGCTCCAGAAATCCATGGCATTAGACCTGAGAACATACCAGGATGCAATGCTGGTGTCTGTATTACTGCCCCATATCCGGACTCTTTAAAATTTGCAACCACTGTCGACATTGCCGTCATTATCCCTCCTTCGTAGCTCTTCTTCTGTTCCTCTGGCCACGCCGTGGATGAATTAGGTGCACCTGGGAAGCAGCCCCATGCCATTGTGACTGGATGGAGGTGTAAGTGTTTACCAATGTTGGCATTCCTTAAGCCGCTTGCTTTTAGCAATGCAGGAGTACTAAGAGCACCACAGGCGACAATAGTCACCTTGGACTCAACCACACACAAGTCTTTCATTCCATTGTATTCGAATCCAAAAGCTACTCCGGCTGCAGTTCTTCGATCCTTCCCTTTCTTTCGCTTATGCAAGACCTTAATGGCCTCACATCCAGGAAGAAGTGCACCATTACCTGAATTCACCAAGTCCATTAGCCATGTCTCACAAGTGCCCTTCTTCCTTCCATCCTTGCAGCCAAAACAACACCAGCCACAGTAATGATCCGGTGCGGAATTTCGAGGAATGGTGTTTACAGGATAGCCCAATTCTTCACACCCTCTTCTTAAAACAGCATTATTAAAACCTTCTTCATGAATATCAGATTGAACTCCCATTTTCTCACACACAACATCTAATGCTTCTTTGTATAATTTACTGTTAAATAACTCAAGGTCGTAGCTTTCACTCCATTCATTGATCACATGTTGTGGGGTCTTAATTGAAGCTGACCAATTGATTGTAGAACCTCCACCAACAGTAGAGCCAGCAAGAACCACTACTCCCGTATCATCGCTTGCCAACATACCTCCACCTAAGTACATTTGATCCATTGACGGTCCTTCAAGAAGTGAGAGATTGTTTCTTGCAAAATAGTTTCCTTTCTCCAAGACAAGCACTTTATAACCAGCTTTTGCTAGAACCCCAGCTACCACACCACCACCGGAGCCAGAACCAACTACTACTGCATCACATTTGATGACTAAACTAGGAGTACTGGTAGAAGAGTCCAGTGATGAGTTAACGTTTTTCCGGTGACGAATGAAGACAGGGAATTCAAGCTGACGCAGCGAGTCTGCAACTATATCCCTTGGAAGGTTGAGATTAATGAGGCCTCTGTAAAGAGGTCCAAAGAGATGCTCTTCTTTGTAGTCTTGTTCATCTTCAAAAACATCATCGTCGTCGTCTTTTATTCTTGCATATAATGTTTTTGGCAGCCTGCAGGTTTGTCTTTTGAGTGCTGCTGGGTCAGGCCCTGGATAGCCTATGGCTTTCCATGTCAAGTTCTCATTCTTTTCATCTACCTGAAAATCAATGGATATTTCGTATTTGCAAGTTAAATGCATGACATTGATTGAAAATTATATTCCGTAGCTAGGCTTTAAAGTAGCAAGAAATTAAATTAACACAAGCCCAAGACCAAGCCCAATATAGTCGAAGGATTTCAATCTTAGCCCAACTTAACATCTTAATGTCTTTGGTGGTCTTCACGGCGCCCAGGTAACCTTTATCATCATCTAACTTGTTTCTTTGTATGTTGATTGTAAGAGAAGACAAAAATAAATAAATAAATAAATAATAATAATAATAAATAAATAAATATTAGTAAAAATAAAAAATACTACTATACTAATATAATTATGGAGCAACAGTTGAAAAAGAGCTTCTTGACATTATTTTGATAACAAATAATTAATTAAAGACCAAACCGCATTTAATTGCTTTCGGTCCAATATATATGGTCGATATTCATGTAAAATTTTTCTCAAAAAGAATATGTATCATCTTTATTTTATTTTATTTTATTTTATTTTACTTTTTTGGTAATATATATAATAAAATTGAATTCACTAGTTATGGCCAGAATATATTATAAATAGAGGATTTATTGCAGTGTGTGTGTCTATATATATATATATATGATGCATGCTTTCAATTTTATTAATTAATTAATTTAATCAATAACATCGATCCTTTGTTTTCATAAGACTTTCAATTATATGTTTCTTGATAAACAAAATGGAATAGATACGTATACGTAAATTGTTTCATATTCTCTGACAAGAAACAATATTTTATCCATAATATCACACAACTTTTTTATTTGAAAGAACTCTATCCCACCTAGTCAAGGTTGAAGATTAGGTTCTTTTTTAAAGGTAATAGTTAATTAATGCATAAATATCTGTGTGTGTGTGGAAATTATATTAAAGTACCTGAGAGAAAAAGACGAGTGGTATGAGAAGCTTGATGGTTTTGAAGAGCATCCTGAGGAGATGGAAAAAGCTGGCAGACCAAGAAAGCAGTATCTGTTCTCTTTTGTTCTGAGAAATTTGAGAAAATCTCTGGAAGTAGGGAAAAGAGGGTGAAATGCTGGGTAGCCCACACAATACGAAGGTACCAATCCATGTAGACAGCAAATACAGCGACAATCGTATCAACCACTTCTTAGGATGCTGCAACCTTTCACAAATCAACCCTCCCACCTGCACCAGAACTATTTTATATTAATGTACGTACGTAGTCAAAGTTAGACTGAAAAAAGAAGCATACTCTTCACATGTATATAGTTTTTTGCATGGATCCCATCGATCCCAGATGTCAATATATATTTTATTACAATTAGGTAGCTAAAAAGATCATCAGCAACTGCAAAAGCACTGACTATCTTGGTTGCTGCTTGATGCATGATTTCCGTGAAGCTAGAGTAACTACTTTATTAGTCTGATCCGTGAGACGATGACCATCCTAGATCAGGAATAGCCAAATTAATTAAGAAAAACAGAAAATAAACATCGTGTGCCTGCTCTTCTGTACAGTTTTGTACAATGAAAGAAACAGGTTTTAGTAGATTCAAACCTCCTTACTTGATAATTTTTTAATAAATAAATAAAACAAATGGGTTTGTTAGCTAGCCAGGATGTGTCAAACGTACACGTTCAGGAGTTCCGGCCATGGAAGCAGAATATTTATAAAACGTAGACATAATACTGGCCGCGTCGTCGTCATCATCATCGGTTGTGGTTGTGGTTGCGGTGGCGATCATACTGCTGCTATAAATGGATGGGAAGAAGGTGTCGCAGAGAGCAGTAAGGGATTCCATTTCTCTGGAAGAGAGCGAGTTGACATACAAGTGCTGCTTCTCTCCCCCACAAACAGTCTCTGTGTATCAATGCCACCTAAATCAATCACCGTCGATAATACTTCTTGCTGCTCTTCTCTTACTTGATCCATATACTATCTTAATCAATCAATTAATTATCTCACAGAATTATATATATATGTGCAAGCTTACAGCTTAGCTTAGCTTAGTGAATGTATATATATAGAAATAATGTGTGAGCAAGTGGTTGCTTCATGCACACTCGCATACATATACATATATAGAGGAGGGCGATTTTGCTTTTATTACTTCTAAATCCTAACTAAGCAAGGCTAATTAAGTATTAGTTAGTTAATTGCTACTGCAAGTACATGTACGACAGTTGGAGAGCGGAAACGTGGAAGATTGGAGAAACCGACACCTCCAAAGGAAAATCCTGAATTGGATCCCAAATCGACATGTTAGTGTAAGCTTATCCATGCCCCCTTTAAATAGGAATTCATATTCTGAAAAATCCTGGCTTTCGTGCTTTGCTGGGTCTGCGATATCCTTTCAACCAAATTGGGATGATGCATGGCGTCAAGCTAGCAAACTGGCTCCTTGATCATTAATGGCTATCAGCTGCCTGCAACCAATAACTTATGCCCCACTTAATTAATACAACGACACAACTTGGTTCCCTGTCATTGGTTACCAAACTTTACCACTGCCTCAACTTAATCAAGTTCAACTAATTTCTGCCTAGTCTCTACTGTAAAATCAGTCAGCACCAGGCATCACCCCCTGAATATTTCTTTACCTTGACTAGCTATTTGTATTGTCACAGGCACAGCGGAGTGGTCCATGATTAAGGACTTTTATTCTTCTTCTTTTTTTTTTTTAGATTTATATGGCAGAGTCCATATCAATTTTTTTTTTTAATTAAATTCTTCTGAATACATTAAGTTAAAGTGAATAATGTATTTTTAAAGTTGTTTATAAAAAATTAGTATCTATAAACAAATAAATTCATCCAAAAATATCCTGAATATATATCGGATACAATTTGTGTGTGTATATATTATGATCGAATGCATGGTCATACTGTACTCCGTCCGTATGTTAATTGACTCTCATATTTCTCACGATATACATCACAGCAATCATTGCCGTATTATTAGGTATTGAACGGTAGTGATAATTTCTCCATCTTTCTACGCTAGCTACCTAGCTAGTTGTCTCTCCTGATAATGTGATGTGAGCTATATATATATATTAAATTAAATGTGATTTCAATTGAACCAATGTATATAGCTGATTCACAATAATTATTACTTATTTTCTTCTTTATATATAAGTCCTCTCTCTTATGCTTATTGCAGTAAAACATGTTTTATTGTGGAAAAAAATTAAAAAAAGTTGATTATGTGTACGCCGAGCGGGGAAAATAAAGCTAATTAAAATTGTCATACAACAAAGAAATTGAAATTGATGTATAAGTCAGTTTCTAACTAGAAAATTCTTAATTACGACAATTTAAAATATCCCAATAAAAAAAAACTTATAAATAAGACATTGATTTTTTATTTATGAAAACTAAATAAAAACATCATAAGAAGAATACGATGGGTCCTTGCTGATGAAATATATGGCATAAATAAGGAAAAGGACAATACATACCATGCATGCCAAATAAAACATGCTATAATTGAATCCATGATAGTTAGTTACAAATGGAGGGAAAATAGTAAAAAGAGTGTTTCTCATTCATCGAATTATAAATTCCATTTTCACTTTTAATACATATAGCATCAAATATAAATTGTTTGTAGATTTTTTTAAAAAAATCTAGTTCTTAAATTCAATCAAAAACTAAACGTGATTCAGTGCTAATCTAGCCTAAGTATTGATTGGATTTAATGTCTGCAAAAAATAATTCAAAAATATCTCACAACTTATGAACATTAAAAAAAAAAAAAAAAAATTGAATCCACACGGTGGTGTCGAGAAGTATATGTATATAAGAGTTACACGTTAAAAAAGTTGTAAGACATAATGTCATCATAGTGCCTCCCAATAGTGCATCCAAACACATGAAAATGCTACCTCGGATCTGACGAATCAGGAGAAGAGTATAGGTGAGGCTAGCAGATGGAGAGTGTCTCTGAGTGTTCCTTGTCAATCAATAAGGTTAGCAGGTACGGTGTGCATTTCAAAGTAATCCACAGCCCCCAATATTGTTCGTTTTACTTGACACATAACACCAACCTGACGAGGTGCGGCTTGAAGGGAGGGATAATGTGTGGGCTTACGAAAGAGATTTAATAAACTTAATTAGGTAGTTGGCAAATTCAATTATTCCACAAATTAATTAAAATTGTCACCTTTTTTTCATCAATCAATTAACCTTTTCTTATATTAATAATAATAGTAATACTAATAAAAATCTTCTTTTAATTTTATCGTGAATATTTAATTTTTATTTACTAACGAGGTATAGGTGTTTTTGTAAAAGTATGTTTTATTATTATTATTATTATCATTATAAAAGAAATGGTTGAACTTGATATCTCTTGGATAGAGTTGTTAATTACAATTTATTAGCATCTCACCTATTATACGAGCACCGACACATTATTTTTTTTCCAATTTTTCTTTTACTTTCAGCTTATTGAATAGAATATCAAGCATTTAGATAAGCTTCAAGCGTTCATCTTTTTTTTCCTTAGATTTTGAAGTTTTTATTATTATTATTATTATTATGGTGGGTAAAGAATGTATATATAAGTTTTTATTAAGTAGATTTTAAATATGTAACTAATTAGTAGAATTATTTTTATTATAGGATTTTGTGTTTAATAATAATACTTGCATAATTAATTTGATTTTTAATCAAATATTAATTTGTTATTAAACCTGATAACATGAACTTAAAAAAAGTCACTCTTATATCCTAGCTACATGCAGCACCGGAATTGAGATAAATCTCCAAAAAAAAAATTAAGAAAAAAATAAATACTTTATAAAAAACTTGAGATTTAATATATATATATATATATATATATAGTTTTTATCAGAAATATTGGAATTGGTTAAACAGTTTAACACAAATTATATAATATTAATTTTTTATTTTATGTTAACCGATACGGGTAATTTACTAGTAGTGTATATATAGGCAAAGCAAACTGCTATATATGGAAAGAAAGTTGTGAGTATGTAGAGTTGTGTACCTAAAAACGAGGGCCGCATGAACTGACACAATCAATACTGACTATGTAACTGTACTGATGCGATGCATGCAGGGTGGCTATCCATCTTAAAGTAGCTTGGACTTAGAAGAACCCAAAAAGTCAGGCAAAGTGGTTAATGCTACCTATCTTCTTCTTCGTTTTTTTTTTTTTTTTTAATTAGAAATACTTCCTCAGTTGACTATATAATTTGCCATTTTTTATTCATAATTGTTTTTCATTAGAAATTTTGAAATTAGTTTAACAGTACAATTTCCAAATTATAAAAAGAAAATGATGAATATGTATATTTGTTTATTTTATTATGCATAAAGGTATTTGTTTATTTTTGAGTAGTAACCCACATGTAATGTGTGGGTAATCTACGAGTTATCAATTATATTCTATAATTTTAAGGAATTGATTTACGATTTAAAAATAAATTAAAAAAAAGAGTAAATTTTACAGCTAACAGTCAGTAGAAGATGTGTTCTAAAAATCGTATAAAAAGTACTTTGTCTTTATTAATAAATACATTGACTCAAAAATTAATTTACCTTTGAATAAAAAAAATCAATTATATTATATATTCTCATTGACTCATGAATCATGATGCATGCATGCCCAATTAAAGTAAATTAATGTTTCATAATTGCTCAACAATATGTAATATATTTTTTATATGTAGTCGTGTTGACGAATATGCAGTCCACCCTTCATACCTTTTAGCCTGCTGGTACGGTCGTGGTCACCAATTCTTATCTGACTGAAAATTACAAGATATACTGAAACAATATTAGAAGAAACTAAAAGGCATGGGCATTTTACTGTTTTTAAACCGTTCACTTCCTCTAACTGTTTACAGCTTCTTTTTTTTTTTTTTTTTTTTTGCTTTGCATACAAAAGTCCTTCCATTTTCTTCTTAATTTCTGTCATGCCACTCAGTGGAATTATGCAATTTCGCATTTACCCGTGATTGCTTTGCTTTTAATTTGCTTCTTGAGTTTTTTTGGTCATTTCCTTTGTTTCCCAATCATTTGCTTTAGACAAAGCCTTAAATGCTGTCATTCATTGTTTTTATTTATTTTGTTTTTTGTCGCAGGGAAGAATTGCAATCAAGAATAAATTATAAATTGGTCCCTGTTGTTTCGACAAACAAATTAATTAGTTTCTATAATTTTAAAAATTGATTACTTAATTTTATTGGCTATTTTTTCGTCTATTTCGGTTTTTTTTCTTTGCTTTAACATATAGAAAAGAAATAAAAAATAAGAAAAAATATTTCTTTATATCAAAATTTATAAGAATTACTTTTTAATAAATTTTATTTTAATCTATGAATTTCAAATATATTCAATATATTCTTTACAAGTAACTTTTTTAAATATCTTTTATTTTACAACATAGACTCTAAGCCTACTCGATATATTTATAATATAAAAAATTGAATCATTTGTTTTTACCAAAATCAACTATGCAACTATAGCGCTAAGCATTTTACTAGTTATTTATTTATTTATAGATATTTTAAATCAAATTATTTTGAATTAAATATATGAAATTACATAATTAAATCAATTATTCAAATATAATTTTTTATTTAATATTATTGTTTTTTCTTAATAAATATATAAAGAATAATTTTTAATTTTTAATTCTCTTTTTGTTTAAGAATCCATGAATAAAGAAGAATTAATATTTTTCAAGTAGAAATTATCAAAAAAAAAAAAAAAAGAAATAGTTAGATAAAAAAAATTGAATAAAATATTATAAAATTGGATGTTTTTTTTTTAACTTTTGATTTTATATATTTTTATGGAACTACAAAAGAGCACGGTCCATTAAATTGAAATGATTTTTTAAAATAATTTTACATGCTTTGTCCATCTCACGACATAGCTATTATAAAATTTCTCGTATTATCCCATATATATTAACTAGCTATTAGTTTTCTTCTAACAGACAACTACAAACTCAACTCTCATTTGTTTATTCTACTGCATGCTTTTGATTTAATTTCAACGGAAAATTATCTAATGTCTGCTTGTGTTTTCACTTGATTTGCTGACGTAAGATTGCAATGGGAGAGATGACTAGTGATTGTGGTGATTATTATTATTATTAGTATTATGACTACTTTGAAAAACTTGCAAAATGAAGGGTGATTTTGAAAGTTGGTAATATCAATGTTCGAGGATAAACGGACAGCGACGGAACAAAAGGTTTTAGGTTGTTGTTTTTTTTTTTCCTGGAGAAAAACAACTTCCAATAGGAAAACTAACTCTTCCTTATCTATGTGATTTTTTTTTATTCAAAACTTACTTTCCTTTTTTTTCTTTTTTTCCTTTCTTGTATATTTATGCTCTTACATGAGTTTTAGTATTGCAATAAAGTTTCTTGCAGATTGTTGATGATTCAATTTCCAGATCTTTTGGCCTAGTATCAAGCAAAAAATATGGAACTATTGCTGGATTGTTCGAAAAGGATCAGCTAGCTATTCGTCAACTGGTAAAATAATTTTTAATTTTTTTTTTCAAATATGGATTCTACATCAGTTTTCTTGTTTCACTGTAATAATCTTTTGTACTTCCTCACCGAATGGGCTTCATGTCCTCTTTCGTGTTTTAAACAATAATAAATAATTATTTAGTTTCTTGCAGAATTTTGAGAGTTACTGAAACTTTATTAACCCAGCAAAATCATCAGCATGACAATCTCTTTAGACATAAAAGAGTAATTACCAGTACAAGTTAATAATGGCTTTTCGTCCTTCTAAGACGGTCAACAACTGACTGTGCAGTACAGTAAGCTATAGCCTGGACTGTGACCATTGGGTTGACACCTAGAGCGGTGGGAAACACACTTGTATCTGCAACAAACAGTCCCTCTACTTCCCATGTCTCTCCCATTTGGTTTACCACTGACTCCTTTGGATTTACACCCATCCTGCAACTCCCCATCTGATGAGCCGAACATATTTGTCCTCTTAAGTCTCTTAATGGTCTTGCGCTCTCCTCCTTCACAAACCTTTCGAATTCATGGAAACTCACTTTCTTTACATTTAAGCACTTCCCTGTGCTATGATGTGTTCCGATTTCTTCAGCTCCTGCGGCTGCCAGTATCCTTAGTGTCTTCTCTAGTCCTTCCTGCAGATTCTTTTCATCTTCAGCGTCCATTCTGTAGTTTATTGAGCTTGGTGAATGTACCGTTCCCGATCCTCTGTCTCTTGCCAAAGCAAATACATGGGCAGTTCTTGAGAACCTGCACATTCTCCTTTTTATATCAGCTCCAGAAATCCATGGCATTAGACCTGAGAACATACCAGGATGCAATGCTGGTGTCTGTATTACTGCCCCATATCCGGACTTGTTAAAATTTGCAACCACTGTCGACATTGCTGTCATTATCCCTCCTTCATAGCTCTTCTTCTGTTCCTCTGGCCACGCCATGGATGAATCAGGTGCATCTGGGAAGTAGCCCCATGCCATTGTGACTGGATGGAGGTGTAAGTGTTTACCAATGTTGGCATTCCTTAAGCCGCTTGCTTTTAGCAATGCAGGAGTACTAAGAGCACCACAGGCGACAATAGTCACCTTGGACTCAACCACACACAAGTCTTTCATTCCATTGTATTCGAATCCAAAAGCTACTCCGGCTGCAGTTCTTCGATCCTTCCCTTTCTTTCGCTTATGCAAGACCTTAATGGCCTCACATCCAGGAAGAACTGCACCATTACCTGAATTCACCAAGTCCATTAGCCATGTCTCACAAGTGCCCTTCTTTCTTCCATCCTTGCAGCCAAAACAACACCAGCCACAGTAATGATCTGGTGCGGAATTTCGAGGAATGGTGTTCACAGGATAGCCTAATTCTTCACACCCTCTTCTTAAAACAGCATTATTGAAACCTTCTTCATGAATATCAGATTGAACTCCCATTTTCTCACACACAACATCTAATGCTTCTTTGTATAATTTACTGTCAAATAACTCGAGGTCGTAGCTTTCACTCCATTCATTGATCACATGTTGTGGGGTCTTAATTGAAGCTGACCAATTGATTGTAGAACCTCCACCAACAGTAGAGCCTGCAAGAACAACCACTCCCATATCATCGCTGGCTAACATACCTCCACCTAAGTACATTTGATCCATTGACGGTCCTTCAAGAAGTGAGAGATTGTTTCTTGCAAAATAGTTTCCTTTCTCCAAGACAAGCACTTTATAACCAGCTTTTGCTAGAACCCCAGCAGCCACACCACCACCAGAGCCAGAACCAACTACTACTGCATCACATTTGATGACTAAACTAGGAGTACTAGGAGAAGAGTGCAGTGATGAGTTAACGTTTTTACGGTGACGAATGAAGACAGGGAATCCAAGCTGACGCAGGGAGTCTGCAACTATATCCCTTGGAAGGCCGAGATTAATGAGGCCTCTGTAAAGAGGTCCAAAGAGATGCTCTTCTTTGCAGTCTTGTTCATCTTCAAAAACATCGTCGTCGTCGTCTTTTATTCTTGCATATAATGTTTTTGGCAGCCTGCAGGTTTGTGTTTGTCTTTTGAGTGCTGCTGGGTCAGGCCCTGGATAGCCTATGGCTTTCCATGTCAAGTTCTCATTCTTGTCATCTACCTGAAAATCAATGGATATTTGCAAGTTAAATGCGTGACATTGATTGAAAATTATATTCCGTAGGCTTAAAAGTAACAGAAAATTAAATTAGGCCAAGCCCAAGCCCAATATAGTTGAAGGATTTCAATATTAGCCCAACTTAACATCTTAATATCTTGGGTGGTCTTCACTGAGCCCAGGTAGCCTTTATCATCATCTAACTTGTTTCTTCGTATGGTCGATAGTAAGAGAAAACAAAAAATAAAATAAAACACTACTATAATAGTATAATTAAGGAGCAAATAATTAATTAAAGACCAAATAGCTCTTAATTTGCTTTCGGCCCCATATATATGGTCCATATTGTAAACTTTTTCTCAAAAAGAATATGTTTCACCTTTTTTTGTTTTTTAGTTTTTTGGTAATATATATAATCAAATTGAATTCACTAATCTCTGTCCAGAATATAATATGAATAGATACGAGGATTTATTGTAATAAAAATTGAATATACATACACACACATATATATATATGATGCATGCTTTCAATTTTATTCATTTATTTATTTAATCAACAACAAAATAGAATAGATAGGTAAGTCATTTCAATCATAATGCATGGTGATGTAGATAATAAATGAAATTTGAAATCTAAATCTCATTAGTCAACGTTTTATAGAGAATTCATTTAGTGCTACCTAGCTTGCTAGAATCTGTGTTGGCTTTTCAATTATATATTTGACTCTTCGAGTATTCCGCACTTGTTCAAGGTAAGGAATTAACGAATTAAATCTGATTCTTATCTCGATGAAGTATATGGTAATTAAATATTAAAGTACCTGAGAGAAAAAGACGAGTGGTATGAGAAGCTTGATGGATTTGAAGAGCATCCTGAGGAGATGGAAAAAGCTGAAAGACCAAGAAAGCAGTATCTGTTCTCTTTTGTTGTGAGAAATTTGAGAAAATCTCTGGAAGTAGGGGAAAGAGGGTGAAATGCTGGGTAGCCCACACAATACGAAGGTACCAATCCATGTAGATAGCAAATACAGCGACAATCGTATCAACCACTTCTTGGGATGCTGCAACCTCTCACAAATCAACCCTCCTACCTGCACCAGTAGTACTATTTTATATTAATGTACGTACGTAGTCAAAGTTAGACTAAAAAAAGAAGCATATTCGTCACACATATATATAGTTTTTTGCATGGATCCCGGCCAGATGTCAATATATATTTAAATACATCTAGGCAGCTAAAAAGATCATCAGCAACTGCAACAGCAGTGACTATCTTGGTTGCTGCTTGATGCATGATTTCCGTGAAGCTAGCGTAACTACTTTATTAGTCTGATCCATGAGACGATGACCATACTAGATCAGGAATTGCCAAATTAATTAAGAAAGACAGAAAATAAGTATCGTGTGCCTGTTCTTCTGTACAGTTTGTACAATGAAAGAAACAGGTTTTAGCAGATTCAAACCTCCTTAATTAATAATTTTTTAATAAATAAAAAAATGCATGGCCGCCAGTTGGGTTCGTGCATGCGAGTAAAATGGGTGCAAAACACGTGGGTTTGTTTGCTAGCTAGGATGTGTCAAACGTACACGTTCAGGAGTTCCGGCCATGGAAGCAGAGTATTTATAAAATGTAGACATAGTGTTGCCCGCGTCGTCGTCGTCGTTGTCATCGGTTGTGGTTGTGGTGGCGGCGGCGATCATATTGCTGCTGTAAATGGATGGGAAGAGGGTGTCGCAGAGAGCGGTAAGGGATTCCATTTCTCTAGAAGAGAGCGAGTTGACATACAAGTACTGCTTCTCTCCCCCACAAACAGTCTCTGTGTATCAATGCTTCCTAAATCAATCACCGCCGATAATGCTTCTTGCAGCTCTTCTCTTACTCGATCCATATACTATCTTAATCAATTAATTAATTATCTTGCAGAATTATTTATATATATATATGTGCAAGCTTACAGCTTATATAGCTGAGTGCATATATATATATATAGAGAGAGAGAGAGAGAGAGAGAGAGAGAGAGATAATCTGTGAGCAAGTGATTGCTTTATGCAGTACCCACACAGAGGCATATATAGAGAAGTGCAATTTTATTATTTTAGTACTCCTAATTCCAGACTAAACAAGCTGGCTAAGTTGTAGTAAGGTAATTGCGACTGCAAGTACATGTGCAACAGTCGAGGACCCAAATTGGGATCATGCAAACTGGCTCCTTGGTCATTTAAAACTGTCAGCAGCCTGCCACCAATAAATAATCCCCCACTTAATTAATACAACCACACAACTTGCTAGACGAACAGCTTGATTCCCTTTCATTGGTTACCAAACTTATCACTGCCTCAAACTTAATTAATTTCAACTTTCTACCTTGTCTCTACTGTAGAATCAGTCAGCACTAGGCACCAGGCATCACCCTTTGAATATTTCTTTACCTTGACTAGCTATATATTTATATCGTCACATGCACAACGGGCCCGTTTCATATTTACATGCGTTGTTTTAAAATACAGTTGTAACTATTTAAGAAGAATATACATTATTTGAATTTTATAATAAATAATTTTTAATTTTATTTTATATTTAAATTTTTATTATTTTAAAAATATTATTTTTAATTTTAAATCAGTTTATTATCGGATCGGATTAAGATAGATACGGATTTGATTCATTTAATAAACAGATTAATAAATTTAAATCATAATCAAACTCGGATAAAAAAAATTATTTATCGGAAATCAATTTAATTATATCGGATTCGAGTTAAGATCAGATCCATTTACGGTACTAGTTGTCTCCTAATAATGTTACGTGAGCTATATATATTAAATTAAATGTAATATCAATTCAACCAATATAGCTGATTCACAATAATTATTACCTATTTTCTTCTTTATATATACATCCTCTCTTTATGCTTATTGTAATAAACAATGCTTTATTGTAACACAAAAAAGAAAAAAAAATGATAATGTGTAGGCCGATGAAAAAAAAAACACTTTCGGATAATAAAAAGGAGAAAGACAATACATACCATGCATGCCAAATAAAACATACTAGAATTGAATCCATGATAAATGGTTATCAATGGTTTGAAGGTGGAGTAACAGGAAGATTGCTTCCGATTTTATAAGTTAAGTTTCTGATTTTACAAGTTCAATTTTTATTTTTGAAAAAGAGCACTTTTTTGTAGTACTAGTCACTAGATATAAATTAATGATGGATTAAAAAAATTCAACTTTTATAATCGATTAAAAAATAGACATAATTAAGTATTAATATAGTTCAAATAGTAATAAATTTAATCTTAATCGATATAAAAATCGACTAATCATTAAAAAAATAATATTTGATTAAAAATCAAATCAATTACATAAGTATTGTTATTGAGCAAAAACTCATATAATAAAGATAATTCTATTTATTAGTTACTTGGAATATATAAAGCAAACTGTTATATATATATAGAAAGTTGTGAACATATGGAGTTGTGCACCGGAAAATGGGGGCCGCATGAACTGACTCAATCAATACTTCCTCAGTTGACTATTTAATTGTACTGATGCGATGCATGCAGGGGTATATATCTTAAAGCAGCTTGTACGCAGAAGAACCACAAAAAGTCATGCAAGGTGGTTAATGCTAGCCACCTTCTTCATCATCCTTTTTTTTTTTTTTTTCATGATAAAAAAATACCATAACAAATTAGATATATCGGATTCCTGCAATCACCAGTTTCTAATTTCACACACACATATATAAAATATGTTATTTTTTATTAGAAATATTGAAATTAATTTAACAGTATAATTTCTAAACTATAAATAGAAAAGGATGAATATGCATATTTGTTTATTTTATTATGCACGAATTTTTTTTTAATTAACCCACCTTGCGGGTAATCTACAGGTTATCAATTATGTTACATAATTTTAAGGGATTGATCTATGATTAAAAAAGGTTATTTTTTTAAAAAAAAACTTTTTAGGCTTAAATTTTAAAAGTAACAGTTAGTAGATTTAAATTTTCTTGAATAGACCAGAAAAGTATTTAATCTTTGTTAATAAACAAGTTGACTCAAAAATATATTTACCGTTGAATAAAAAAAATCAATTCTATTATATACTCTCGTTGACTCATGAATTATGATGGATGCTTGCCAAATTAAAGTAAATTAATGGTTCATAATTGCTCAACAATATCTAATATATATTTTATCTATAGTCGTGTTGACCGATATTTAGTTCGGACTTCATATCTTTCAGCGCGCCAGCTGGTACGGTCGGGGTCACTAGCTCTCATCTCATCTGGCTGAAAATATGTTCAAAAAGACAACAACAAAAAAAACTGCTCGCATGCAGTGTTATATATATATAATTGAATCAGCTAATCCTTGATGATGCATGACGTATCCCATATATATAAACTAGCCAGCAGTTTGCTTCTTATAGTCAACTACAAACTCAAATCTAATTTGTTTACCCTGCTATTTAATATTAATTACTGCATGCTGTGATTTAATTTCAGAGGAAAATTAATGAAAATATTTATATAATGTCTACTTGTGTTTTCAATTGATTTGCTGACATAAGATTGCAATGGGTAGAGGTGATTAGTTATTGCTTTGTTTTTTGGAATTTTCCTTTGACGAATGTGGTAATTATTATTATTATTATTATGACTTCTTTGAAAAAATTGCAAAATGAAGGGTGACTTTGAAACATTTTATCAAACTTCGGAGTGCCAACCACCGTTGTAAATATCATAGTTCGAGGATAAATGGACAGCGACGGAAAAAAAAAAAAAGGTCTTGTTTTGGAGGGGTCTGCGTCGTACTAAAACTTGTTTAGTAATAATATTTTATTGACATATTAATTTTTCAGATAACTACAAATGCATGCATAACTTTTTATGAATATGCATAAATATAGCTAAAGGTTTTATGTCTAAATCCCCAGGCCCAGCCCTTATATCTAAAATAAGATGAAACAGAAGCTATTAAATTACTCCCATCGTTCTAAACACATTGTTTATTTTTTTACTTATACATGTTTTTATCCGGTCAAAATTTTAAATGCTGTATTTTTAAAAAATACTTTTAGTTAAAACTTATTTTATAATAAAATTTCTTTTTTTTAAAAAAAAATACTATTATGACATGTCAATTAATAAAATTTTTAATCTGTATAAAAAAATCAAAAAAATAATTTCTTGTAACAAAGCAATAATATAGACTGATGCAAAAAAGTTAATTCCATAATTTCTTAAAGCTTTTTTCTTTTTGGGTACATAAGATGTAAATATATATAGATATATAGACTATCGATCCTAACTCTCTAGTTGAGAATATCGCATATATTTATATCATACTATCTTTTTATTTTAAAAAATCTATTGTATTTAATTACATGGAGACTATAAGTACTTATAATCTTTTCAGAAATAATTATGATCATACAAGAAAATATAGAGAGGTCAATAACTATATATTATTGTAAGTAAGATTAAGCTTTTAAACTTACATGGGAGTGCTACGTGAGGAAATATAAAAGATGTTAACACCAATTTTCTACCCTATGCATGGCTATGGTTAAGTTAAACTGATTAAAATAGACTTGAACTGCAGGCTGAAAGGGACGGATAGATCGATGTTTATATATATATGGTGAGGGTCAAATTCGGATGCTAGTTTGCTGGAGTCAAAACAATTAATAATTTACGAATGAGGTCATTTTTATCTTTTCATGCAATGGGTTAGTTAATAAATTAAGTCAATTGAAGTTCGTCTTCGATCTTACGCATTTTCAAAACAAATCTATTTTACTTTTTAATGTTTAACATTATCATTAGTGATCAAAATCTTGAAAGAGTCTGTAATAATTTTTTATGAAGATGACAATTTAGATGTAGACGTGAATGATTTGCTTACAACTTTATAAAAAAATTAGGGATCATTCTTACATGTGATGGCTATTAAATTTATGCTTTCTTTATCGTTTTTTTTTTATCATTAGAAGGAATAAGATAAAAAAAAAATTATTATTTATTATTTTTTTATTTTTGAAAAAAAGAGGTAGAAATTTGACTTATAGGGACTTAATCGGAAATAAAAATCATTTAAGGACTAAATTGTATTTACTATAAAACACGAGGACCAAAACTTTCAAATAAGGACATCTTGGTCAGAAAAATAAAGGCAAAGTAAAAAAATAATAATAATAAAGTTGGTTTAGGTAGTAAAATGAACATTACCGAAAAACTGATGTCCGGTAATGGCATCGGATTTTTTTAATTAAGGACAATATAGTAATTGATGCCCTACTGAAATACGAAGCGTAGTTTTCTGCCATATGCAAGCCGTAGAGGTAAAAGCATTGAAAAACGTTGAGCTGACATTTATAAGAAAAATATTGTAGAATTGTTTTTTTTTTTCAAGTGATCTTAAGAATGTTTTGAAATTGCTTTTTTTTTTTTAAAGTAATCTTAAGGACTGTTTCATTTTGTTTTAATGATGTTATATATATATATATATTCGAACAATTTGTATATAAAAAAAATTAAGTATATATAATAAAAAAATAAGGATCGTCTTTGTTAAAGAATAATATAAATTATATTTTGAAACCTCACTTAACAACTTAAACTTTTAGATGAGATGATGCTTTGAGAATCTTGAAATAACTTATTTATTAACCAAAATTGAGTTCTTATTCAAGTAAGTTTAAGAACGTGTCTTCTACATCAATCTACTACATCCATATGAATTTTAATAAATTTTATTAGATAATGAAACTAAATTTTAAACTCAAAAAAAAAAAAAACAAACAAACAAAGAGAACTCTTTCACCATTAAATCAAAATATTTTATGTAATTTAATGTAAAATAAAGAAATAAAAAACAGTAAAAAATAATGTCAAGCAGGAACCATCAAGTTCTTACAGCGCGATCACACTATGTTTTGATGTTTTCAGCTTAAACCATGGCATGACAAGCAATAAGTTGGGCTAGTCTCTCAGCGAGCATTGTTCTATGGCCAAGTTTCAATGTTCAACGGTTCTTCGGCCTGCAAGAGCCAGCCCTTACAAGGCAGGCTAAGGTAGAGAAGTAAGTGCCCTTACGACCACGCGTATGCCTTACAATGCTTACCTCCATCTTTAAAAAGAGAGATCTGAAAATCAGCTTTAAATGATATTCTAAACGAATCAATCATTGACAAAAGAAAATAGCGGAAAATCCTTTTTCGGCAACTTGGAGATTTAAGTGGCCATAAAAGTTAGCCAGCGGCACGCCTGTAACCCTTAAAAGTTACGTCTTACATAGTTGAAGCACATCCATCACCAAACTTCAATACATGTAGTGCCAACTTTTTGCACCTGTCCTGTCCTTCTATAATTACTTGCCAGCTACCCCAAACATGGTGAATCATATGATCATAAGCTCACCATATATCCACTATTAAATATTAACGATGTTATTGATTCTTCTTGTCTTTCTCTAAGAATTATATATGGTGGGAGACATAATGACTTGGGCTGTTGGCCATTGCGGTTATTTTTAACTACCTAATTATGATACCTTTTATATATATATATATATATATATATATATATAATTGATTAAATCTCCCGGAGGCTAAAATGCAGCCCAAGGTTTCAACATTCCATCTGCAAAATAATTAAGAGCAGCACAAGAAAAAAACAACAGCTCAGAGAGACTAGCTAGAAATGAAAAACCAGTCCTGGCCATAACAATCACACAGAGTCAAAAATATACTCAAAGCCAACAACAAATTAAAGACCACCAAAGCAGCGGCAACCGGACCCCAAAAAAAACTAAAAAGCCTGAGCATAGATGAAAGAGCAACCCAAAGAAGCCAAAACCTTGACAGAAAGGAGAAAACAAGAGGGAGCCGATCGAAGACATACGCATAGATTTCATAATTAAAGTTGTTAGAGAATAATATAAAACATATATTGTGATTTCACTTAACGGCTTAAGTTTTTAGATATGATGACCTCTTGACAAATATAACATAGTCATCCAATTCTAAAGGATAAAGGACCCGATTGCATTTACTAAAATCTTCTCTATTACCTCCATCTTAGTTTCAACAAATATACAACAGACAAAGCGTTAAATATTATATTTTTCTTCAAACCAAAAAAGATAGAGTTTTTATGGCAAAGTGGTTAACTGATAGAGGCCATTTCTACTTGCATAGTCTTTCCCTATGACACATATTGTTACAGTTGCAATCTTCCTCCAAGATGGATTCTCTCACACAATCCCAGCGGCCAGTATACTGCTTAATTAGCTATGACATTCTATATCATATTAAATGGAGGAAAAGAAACTTATGGTGGCTAAAGATCGTTTGACGATCAATAAGCTAAAAGGTAAGAGACAAGTGGAATCCTGACTCAAAATAAAATGAAAAGAAAAAAAGTTTCAAAATATATACCTTAATTCTTTTTATTATTGAATAGTAAAGATAGTTTTGGGACAGCATGCCCGTCAATTGAGTGATTAATTTTAAGAAGAGACACGTGAAAAATTTTAAGCTAATTGAATATGTATTTAATTATATATACTTAATAAATTAAGTGAAAATAATGAGATTCAATTTCATAATTAGAAAGATTTTAATATTCTAAATGATTAATTAAATTTAAAAATTTAAACTATGAGGTGTATATATATATATAAAGCAGTTGTATTGATTTTAATTAATGGTATTGGAAGTGTGGAAATATATTTATATGAGAATCCATAGCCAAGAGACAAACCTTTATGCGTATGTATTATAAATATTATCTAAATTTCTTTAATTATCTTCGTCCAAGAATCTAATGCCTTGTTGTAAAGTGCAAGTTCAGGAGATCAGATAGGCTTCAGTGCTACAGATCCCGGAGAGGTTTTCCTTTAATTTAAGGGGAAACTGTACCTTTTTAATTCTTTTCCTTTTCTTTTCGGATCAGACAAAGGGAAATTTAATTACTTCAAGATTGCTTTAAGAGCATCAAAAGAAAAATTAAAGAGAAGTTGATCCTATATATATAGTCTATTGCTATATTCTTGTTCGTGATGCCTAGCTTGCTAGCTTGTGATCATTTCAATATATATATATATATATTTCTTAATATCCTATTGCAACGAGAGGTTAGTCTATAATAGCGTTTGGTACAATCAGAGTACCAAAATGTGATATGTCATTGGTTCTTGACATGAGATTGGTTGCCAGGCAGGAAAAAAGGAGATTTCTTGACCAATACTGTGGGCTGGCATAAGATATGGTACTATAAGCCACTTTAAGATTTAAGGTTAGGATTTCCTTAAACCTAAAAAATTAAGGAAGGAACTGATTGTGATTGAACAGAATGCATAACTCTCAACTAATTTTTAAATCAGTCCCTCTGTTATAAAAAGAAGTTTTCTGTATAAGCTGCATGCATGGTTAGCATCAAAGAAATTAATCGAACGGTCGAGCCCTTAGCACACATGGAATCTCTCTCTAACTAGGTATTAGGTGGGGTTCCAAAGAAGATGAAACATATATATATATATATATATATATATATATATATATGTTTGTTAATTGTAAAAGTGATATTCGAACTTCAGATTTCTTTCTTAAGGGAAGAAAATATGAATATCAGTTGACTTAATTATAAATTTATTGAAATGATTTCTTCCATGCGTTAATATGAAAATGAATCTAATAAATTAAAAAAGAATGAACTAAATTAACTTCATCTAAGCATAGTTAGATTGTTGGAGTTTAAGAGAAATTATTTAATATATAGAGAACTGTACTCATTCTCGCAAAAACATAAGATCTAATAAGAATTATTTTCACAAGATATAGATCATGCTGAATGCATATTGAAAATCATTTCAATGTTAATCCCCTAATAAATAATATAATATATGAAGTTGTTAACGTTATGTCATTAACTATAACCATCAAAGTAACTTTAGTCTCTAATTTTTATTGTCAAGTTGGAAATTGTTAGTACAATATTTTACATTTTATTTCATGGTTCCGCATATATTTTGTCTAGCAGTCAATTAAATTATCTTTTCATACATTTAGTGCAATGTACACGAAAGAATATTACTGACAGAATGATTATATATTTCTAAAGAGATCAGCTTCCCTCATGCCTCTATCTAATTATAAGCAATTTGATTATTAGTCTCTAAATGGATTAATTTGAAAATCCATCGATTTGCATTAAATCACTATAGAGACCTTCTTCTTTTTATTCTTTTTTTTATTCAAATATTTCCATCCTACGTTAGATATAACGATGTACATTGATAAAAAAAAAAAAAAAAAAAAAAAAAAAAAAAACAACGTTTAGAGACCAACTGGCTTACCGTTAGGGTTTTTTTTTAAAAAAAATAAATAAATATAGAGACGTCCTTCTTTAAATAGCTAAGAAACTTATTCGAAAAATTGTTGGCATTGAGTAATTGAAAGATAAATAAACGAAAATTGCAACTTTTTATAACTTGTTCATCAAGCCTTGATAAATTCAAAATTTAATATTATATATACACATCAGCTACCAGTAAGAATTTCCTATATATCATCAAATTAATGAGTCAAGATCCAAATCTAGTAAGGATTTTGCAGTTCAAGACAAGTTTAAAATTCGTGCGCATTTTTTATTTAAACAAATGTGTAGCTATATAATAAGTTTAGTGGAGCAAGCATTTCCCTTCTTTTTTTTATCAAGAAAAAAAAAAAAAAACAACTAACAAACTTAGAGCATTCCATCAATTTCCTCTTGTTGCAGACTTCAGTCTCCTGAAAGCTACTAAACAAATTAAACAGAAATCTTTAACCAAAGTGTTAATGGTGTTGTCTAATCACATCCATGCTCTTTCCTTATAAGTTCAAATTCATTTTCGATGAATGGTTGTAAGAAAGGTCTTTGAATTGGAATGAATCGACATTGCTGAACTTGCCATTTATAGAAATTATTCGCATGCTTTACTTTTCTCAATTCAACATTACATTAATGTCTTCCAAACCCTACCATGTGCACCAAAAACCCTATTTTATGTTCATGTTGAAATTCACGAGGTGCCATTCGCATTACCTTAAATACTACTCTCATTTAGCACCTTCACTCATCAAATTATAACATTTCATGTGTAGATTGCAAAACAAATTCTGGAAGCTTGCTTGAAAGCTTGATTTCTCTTTCTCTCTTATCTTCAATATTTCTCGTTTGCCTCTTATCAATATATATACCATCATTGATTATGGCAGACAAGACCTGCAGCTTCATTTTAACTTTCTTCACTTTTCTCCTTCTCCTCTTGCACCAACATTTCGACTTGACGGCAGCATCAAGGCCGCTAGACATTCACCCGCCAGCTATCCCTTTATCAGGCTCTTTAAGCAAGTGGGAACCTCCTTCTAATGATATTCGTGATCGTTGGTATCGTATAAATCGTTACAAGAATCTTGAGAACGATGCTTTCAGGCCAACGACTCCAGGCCATAGCCCTGGTGTTGGTCATGATAATCCACCAGGTGCTCCCTGAAAAGTGACACAAGAATAAGTAGTGCTACACCCAAAGACGTGAGGAACTGGCCCATGGTATATGGATATGATGTTATGCATGCATAAAAAAATAACAAGAATATTGAGTGCAGGGTTTTCATTTCGGTACGGTTAGGGTTTTGAAGTTATATGTATTTGGCTTGCAAAAGAGTGAAGGTAGTAATTAGAAGGCATGCATGCTCTAGTTTTTTTAACCATGTACAATACAAATGGGAGATCGATGATCGATAGTTTTCACTGATACAAGTTTTGAATGTTATTAATTTTTCTTATGGAACATACATTCCATTTCCCCTTTTTTTCATATTATGATCGGATATTTTCAATTCAAGAACTAGATAAAAAAAAAAAAATCCTTCATGCTCTCAAAAAGCAGAAATTAAAAAGAGCATGTAGTATATAGTCGCTAGCTCTTCAAAGAACAACTTAATTTTGTTGTCTAACAACATTCTACTAATTACTGTGTGAAAAAAGAGTGTTACCAATAGTTCCACATTCGCAATTATTTGTCAATTAATGTCTTTCGTAATAAAGTAAAGTCAATTAGATGTATTGGGGGGAAATAATTGTATGGACAACATCTCAATGCACCAAGCAAAATGTGTATGAGAAGTACACCTTTAAAATATCTGATAAAAAAATTTAGGGTCAATTAAAATACAAGTTAGGTGGCTGAGATATTTCATATCGTTGTGTATATATATATATATATATAGCTGCAAAAAGCGGTAAAAAAAGTTATTGATTAATTGGCTTCTTTTGGTATGTGTAACCTAACTATCCTACTTCCAATGATCACTAAGTTGCTATAACCTTGAATAATTTGGATAGAGTGCATCGATCTAGGACTAAAATCCCACTTAGTTCTTGTTCACATAAAGAGCTAGCGTCATGTATATGGTTAATATTAATTTATGCCTTTTTGCGAATGTTGAATAATGCCTTTGTTTATGAATTTTGTCGATTCTAGTATGCACCACTTTCAATACCAGCCCTCTCCTTGACCTTAAAGCTTTAAAATTTACTATTTTATGTAGAGATAAGCTTATTTGCCTAGAATCTGATCTTCGTAATCAAAATCTCTTTACTAACCGTCTATATAAGCATTGTTTATTGGTGTGCCAACCTAAAGAATGCGATTGATAATAACTATACTCACGTTTATCGCCAGCGCCTACCCCACCATTATTTGTTTCCATTACCATACAAATACATATGATTCCAATAGTTACTATATTTTCTTATATATTAATGGAAATTATTACTGTCACATTAATTTTTTTTTCCCTCCTTTGCCAGCCTAAAATCAGATTCAAGTCTTGTTCTATATATATATATATCCTCACTCAAAATACAAAGCAAAAAAAAAAACCATTGTTATGCTAACATGATGCATGTATCATCTCAGTTTAATTTTAACGATTTAAATTAAATGAAGGACTAAGATTTTATTACGGTTTATTTAACTAAATCTACTTCCTCTTATATTTCAAATTTAACTATACATAAATCTATTTCTTTTTATATACTACCAAATTAACTCATTCTTATAAAATCTCACCACTATGTTCTCCATATGTATAATTTTACTCATTAATCGATGTAAACAGAATGTTTTCATTTTTATTGTCGCTACCCGACGTCGGACGAGACTTCTCGAAAATATCTAAAATTAAATTAAATATTTACAAGTTTATTTACGAGTTTGGAGTCGCCACCTAGTATTGAAGTAACTAGGAACCTAAAACGAACATTGGTTTAGAGATTCTATAGTAAGGAGTTGATTACGCTTTTGGAAAGATATCGATCACCTAAAAGCATCATTCCCAAAAAAAGATACCACATCTGGTTTAGCTCTAAATTTATCTCCTAAAATATTTTATTTACGTCAAATTATTTTCCGATTCTTAATCTCCCATTTTTTTTAGACAAATTGAATTTTTTTAGTTTGAGCGTGGCATTGTATTGAAACGATCGTTGGTCCCCTTCATCGGGCGACACGTCAATTCAAACATCGGATCCACTTAAAAGCCTTGACACAACCGGCATGTCGAGAGGACGTCTTAATTAAAAAGTGATTTTTGGTGACGTCGGCCACTATCTAATAGGAGGATTCGTCGAAAATTTTGAATTTGGTGACGTCGGTCCCTATTAGATAGGAGACTTCATCGAATTTATTTATTATATGTTTTTTTGTGTGGCGTCGGTTCCTACCAATTAGGAGGCTTCGCCAAAATTTAGATTTTTTTTTATGACGTCGGTCCCTATCGGATAGGAGACTTCATCAAGATTTTTTTTTTAGCAATTTCTAGCGAGTACATATTAAAGAAAAAAATTGAAATAAAAATTCTAAATTAATATTAAAAAAACAAGAAATAAAAATAAACGAGGCCAAAAAAAAAAATCATCATATACCTAAACCACAACTTTTACTTTCTTTTTTTTTTATTACCCATCCCTTTTTTTCTCCTTGTATTTTTTCTCTTCCTTTTACTAATTTTTTCCTAATTCTATTTTTTATTTCTTTATTACCCTTTTTTTTTTTTTTTGAAAAATGGGCTACGAGTTGGACTTCTCCTTTTCTTTTGGGGTAAAGGGTGTGAGTCAGGTCGAAATCAACCCGACCCCCTTTTCTTTTTCTTTTCTTTTTTTGCCTCGGGTTGCGTTGGGTCGAGATCGGTCTAACCCCCTCTCTTAATTCCCCGACTAGGCTCAAGCCCACAAACATATACATAAGTTAAAATTCCAAAAAATCCGATCAAACACGGCTCCCTAGCCATTCTCTCTCCTGTTCTTCCTAATCTTTTTATTCTCTCTGTTTTTTCGAGTTTTTTAGAAATTGAAAGCTTCCTTCAAAACAAAACGTGTCATGTTCATGTTCTCACCTCCCTAACATATCGAATTCATACTCCGAACAAATAATTAACAACCAATTGAAACGAAATCAAAAACTAAAAAAAAAAAAAAAGAAGATGCCGACGACAATTTATCGATGACGAGGATTGCTTACTAGACCGGAGAATTGAAATCTAAGGTGATTTCTAGAGATCCCAAGGATTATTCGTTGGACTCGGATACTCGGGCGGATTGGAGAATGAAGAATTAGAGTTCAACGAGTGTGAAAAACATCGAAACCCGAAACCCGGATGAATAAGAACATTCAAGTGCTTGCCTAGAAAAATTGGCAAACAAAAACTAAAAAAGACGTTAATTGAAGCTTCAAACCTAGAAATTAAAGTTAGAGAAGTTGTGTAATTGCACTCAAACCGAGAAAAATTGAGTAACGAGTCCAAAAAAGGATGAACTCAAAATCCGGAATGAAGAACACGAAGAACACTCAAACCTAGGAACCCGGAAAAACCTAGAAAACCCAACTCGCTAAAAGATCAAAATTTTGTTTTTTTTTGGCTTTCGATTTTCACCCTCTCTCAACCCGAATTCCTTTTCAATTCCCCCCTTTTTTCTGTGAAATTCAAAACGTTTTATAACATAAAATTTCTTAAAATTTCTCCGAGAATCGAATCTCAAATCCCGAAATTTTATGTCAAAATTTTTCCTCTTTAATTCATTATTAATGCAAAATCAAAACAGGAAATTGCTTGATTTTCCGTTGGTATTAATTCCATCCAATAATGCATAATCAAATAGAAAATTTGACCTTGGATTTGGCGATTTCTCCAAAGATTTTTGGAGAGAATTTGCCTTGGAGTGGACGACAGGTTGCCTTCTCCATTTTGGTCTTGTCGTTCGCTCCAAACTTTCGGTTTGGTCCTCGAGTTTCAATTTCAACAATTACGCTCTTTGATGGTATAATTTCAGCACAATCTCATCAATTAGGTCCCCGGGAGGTCCAATTTAAGGCCTAATTTTTTAATTGACTCGATTACACCCCTAATTACTTCAATTGTGTCCCTCGATAAATTTTTTTTGTTTTTTTATCATTTTCTTTCCTTTTCTTTTCTTTTCTTTTGTTTTTTAGTAAACTTCAAATTAAATAAAAATAAAAATAAACATAAATAAAAATAATATATAAAATAATAATAATAATAAACAAATAAATAAAATAAAATAAAAAATAAAAAATAAGGGAAATTTTGGGATATAACATTTATAATCAACAATATTGGATTATGAATTATAATTTTACTCAATTATGGAAGTGAAACATTATACCATTAACTTTAGTCAATTGTTAGGAAAAACCATATGTATGTATGTATAATCTCTTTCTCAATTATTCTATTTGTGAATTTCTTGAATTTTCTTTCAAATACAATCAACAAGATTATGATCAAGTTATAGAAAAATAAAACTCACGTAATAAATCAAAGTAAAACCGGAGTACGACTTGAAAATTTAATTAATTGCAAGTTGTAAAACTTTTAACATGTAAACCTAGAATTTAATTAATAAGATAAAGAAAAGGACATTTTATATTAGAAAGCACAAGACTTATGAACGAGTAAGACTAAAAAAACTCATTATGCATAGGTACAAATAAAAATCAACAATGATAAAAATTTAATGACAAAAAAAAAATCACAAAATAAGAACCAAAACAGAAAGAAATTTTTTTTCTAAAAGCCAAAAAAGACTTAAGATGGTGAAACTATATTTAATTTTAGTATGAAAAGAAAAAAAATCAAATATAATAAAACCTTAATGATCAAAATAAAAGAAAGATTACAAAAGAAATATCCAAACATAACAAAAAGTTTAATCGAAAATAAAAAAAAAGTTCCTTGTTTTTAGTGTATTTATTAATTCAAAAAAATCTTTCGAACCTTGTTTAGTTGTCCTTTCTTTATTAATAAGTCTTGAAGAAAAGGTGATTAGTTATAGTTTTTTTTTATTAAAAAAAAAAAGTTAAGCAATGTATCTTGCTTTTGTTAAAAACAAAAGCAACGAGAGAAAGCTATGAAATATTACACTACAAGAAAAATATTTTTTAGCGATGAAACTTTAACGACGGTCACAAAACCATCGCTAAAGACTAAAATTAGCAATGGTTTTACTAATTTTAGCAACGGTCTAAAAAATGGTTACAAATGTTTTAATTTACGATCATTTTTTAGCAACGGTCTACAAATCCGTTGCTAACTTGAAAGGTTAACCGTTTTAACGACGGTTTTCATGAAAAATAAACCGTTGCAAATTTAGCAACGGTCTAACCCGTCGGTAAACCGTTGCTAAGGAGATAATTGGGTTTAGCGACGGGTCACAACCGTTGCTAAAGATTATTTAATATTTTTGCAACGGTTTTCTATTAAAAAAACCGTAGCAAAAAAAATAAACATCTAGACCGTCGTTGATCTTTTACCAAATGGGGTCGGGCTGAAACAAAAGGCGAGATACCCCAGATTAGCAATAGTTTGATATTTTTAAACCGTTGTAAAAATATTCGGTTTATGACCGTCGCTAAACCGTTGGTAACGTAATTAAATTTATGTTTTGCAACGGTTTTCCTAAAATAATCGTTGCAAACAAACAATGTGACCGTCACTAAAAGTAAACCGTTGGTGGAAAACGATCAAATTTAATTTTAACGAAGAACGGACCGTTGCTAAAAACTTTACCTTTTATAAGTTCTAGTCAAACGGAAATATAGAATTCTCTCTTCTTCTCCTCTCTTCTTCTCCTCCGTAGCGACTTAATCTGCCGTTTTTTTGCTCCAAACTTCTCCTCTCTTTCCTCAAAGCTTTTGTATCCTAAAAATCTCCCTCTTTCTTTCCTTTTTTCCTCATCCTTTCAATCTTTCTCTCTACCGTTGAACCTCGCCATTTTTCGACGACTATATTTCGACGAGGTCTCACCGACGGTAGCTACCCGCTCTCATCCTTCTCTTAGTGACAAGTCCACGTAAATCTAATCCATCCTTTAAATTTTTAATTTTTTCAGTTATTTATTTAAGTAAAATAATTTGTTTCTTTTTTAATTTTTTGTTTAATTACTTATTATTGTTAGTTTAATTATTGAATTGATTGTTTATTGCATGTGTTTTTTAACTTGATTATTTAATTAAAATTTATTTGATGTGTTATTTTAGTGTAAATTGTGATAGTTAATTGAAATATTTAATTGTTAATTTAATATTAATTGTTAATTGTTATGTTAATGTTGTTGTTAATTCTTGATTAATTGAATATTATTGTTAATTTTTAAATTTATTGTTATTTTTATTTTTAGTTGTTGATTGAATTAATTTAATTGTTAATTGTGAATTTACTTACTTTAATTTATTGTTAATTATTTTAGTTAGAAAATATAATTGTTATATTTTATTTTATGTTGTTATTTTAATTGTTATTGTTATTATTATTAGTGTAGTCGCTAACTCGTTAATTTATTTAAGTGATTAAATTGTAATATATTGTTATTTTGTTGATTAAATATTAAGCCTATATATTTAGTTGTTCATTTAGTTAAATAGATAAGTAACTACAATATTAATTAAGAAAAAAAATAGCATTTTTTCGAAATTATTTTCAATAGATAAAAAAATTAAGTTATGACAAATATGTTAAATCCATATTAATTAATTTTAAAAATAAGTCGTATTAAACAAATTAATATATACTTGTTGAATATAGTTTTATTGCATTATTAAAAAAATTTTTAGTTTTTTCGAAAGTATATTAAATAGATAAAAAATAAAGTTATTAGAATATTTGTAATTGTTAGTAATTGTTAGTAATTAAACAAATTAAGTTGTATTTAAAATTTTGATATAAACTTTGCTTGTTTATTTAAAAAATAACTTGTGTGTAACAAAAAAAATATTTGAGATTTAGTAATAAAAGTGTTTTAAGTAATTACAAAAATAATTATTACAATTACTTGATTACTATTTTGTTTAAAATGAATTCGGATCGCTCTTGGATTGACTTTAGATTAACTGGTAGATTATTAAATGAGCATTTTGTAGAAGGGATTAATAAATTTATTTTAGCTTTTACGTTTTCTTGTATTAATCGCAAGTCGATGTACTCGTTTTTTGTTATTTAATAATCATTTAATTATTTAGCGGCGTTTTAATACATTTCGAATAATAAAAATTTACGTTTACAAGATTTTGATTATTTTAAAATTGTTACTTTTACCTCATTTTATTTTGTCCGTAAGAAAAATTATTTTTCCAATTAGCGACGGTCTCTATTTAGCATATATAGTTTTTTTAACATATATATAAAAAAGAAATTCAAACTTGAAACCTTTTGAAATATAATAATACTAATACCAATCGAGCTGTACCTTATTTACTGGTATATATTAATAGTATAGCATATGTTATACACTTAATGCTATAACTTGTACTGTTGATCAATTAAAAAAATTAATTTTATAATTTGTACTCTATGATATTATCATAATTAATTTGTACTTGATTTTAAAGTATAAATACTTGATTTATCATAATCTTTTAAATATTGCATATCTATCTTCTACATACTGCAGGCTATCGATTGGTCCAATAAATAGATTTGTGGCAAGATCTTACATCAGTCCTACCATTTTTGGTATGTTTTTGAAAAAAATCGGTTAAATGATAAGCTTGAATGACAATCCGTTAGCCCGTATCTACTAACCTCATTTAAGGAAATCCAAACACAACCATGTCATCCATGACTAAAACTGTTCATGGGCTGCGAAAGGTCGGATTCCGACCTAGCCTACATCAGTCCCTGACTATTTTTTCCCGGCCCGACGCCGCTAATCGGACTGGCATCCTAGCCCAAAGCCCTCCCCAAATATTGATGAAAAAGGGAGAAGAAATCTTGATGTGCACGTCCTGATGTCTATGCACAAGACAAGAAAGACGATCTGAGGAAGAAACAGAAAAAATGAACCAAAGAGCAAAAAGTAAAGGATATTGCGGCGACTGGACAAATATGGCATAGCGATGGGATTACTTTCTTTTATGAGTTAAATTGGACAGGCTGGGCCAGTCCAGTGGGTAAAATGAGGGGATCGAGCCTGGCCCATGAACAGTGCCACCCAAATGGGTTGAAAACTTTTGTCCAGACTCCTCCAATTACTACGAGGCCCGGCCTAGCCCGTCTAGCTACCCGGTCCATGAACAAGTTTATCCACGAGACATGGTCTTCCATACATTTTTTGGGTTTCTCAATTGTTGTCTTGTCCTCCTCCTCTCTCTATTTCCATCACATGATTACTTATATGCAATACTGCCTTCTTCTTTTTTTTAATCCCAAGAAGAACCCGCTTCCAGCATTTACGTAAAGTTTAGAGGATCTTAGGAACAATCCAGCCTCGATATAATTAATCTTCATGCCAAAATATTTGGATGTAAGAAACTCAAAAGTCCAATTTATTTGTTATTGGGTTCACCTCATTTCTTGAAGCCCATTGAGGCTCCTTGGACTTGACTACTGGTACATTACTCAAATTAAGGTCCACTCCCATCTAAGACCTCTTCTCCTTTTTCTATTCTAACTTTTGAATTACATTTAGAGGGTTTAACGTAGTACTGAACTACTAGAATTTAGACGTATGGGAAACTTTCTGAATTCGCCGAGGAAGGAAAAAAAAAAAAAAAAAGAAACTCAAATTTAATAGGATAAAACAATGGGTTTCTCCCTTCTTCTTCTTCTTCTTCTTCTTCTTCTTTTTTTTTTTTTGGCCCTCCTTCTACAAAAGGAGATAAATTAGGAACGAGTTGGTTTAAATCAAAAACTAAATCGAATCGAAATATTAATTTTAGTTCGGTTTTGAACTCAAAATTAAAAAAGAAAAATTTATTTTAATTTTTTAATTTCGATTCTGTTTTTGAAATTTTCAATTCAGTTTAAACCAAAAACTAATTTTTTTCAATTTTAATTTGTTTTTAAATAATATAAATAAAAAAAATCAATACTTTAGCATATATAATGGATTGATTGTATTTTGAGTGACATGGGTAATTTTTCAATTTTTATGTGCTTGACATATAAATTTTTCCAATATAAATTATTTAGATAGATTATTTGATTTGATGGGTGTTTTTTTTTTTTTAATAAGAAATGCCAAAACTTGGAAGTTAATAGATCATTGGCTTGTATGACTATCATGATTGGAAGATCTCAATAATTAATATCATCTTTTTTTATTTAGTGCGATCCACTATTTTATTTTTATTTGCTAAATGTATTGTATTTCTATTATGGACCACGAAATTAAGGTTTTATTTTAAAAAATATTTATTATATTTTATTCAGATTAATATAGACCATTTTGACTAGAAGCACTTCCTAGTCCATAACACAAAATTTCTTCTTGATCTATTTATATTATTTTAAAATAAAAAAAAAATCGATTTTCACCGAAAAACCAAATACGAAAACCAAAACTTTGATTTTATAAACCGAAAAAACAAATGGATTCGTTTTTTTGTTTTATTCGATTAATAGACAAAATATTAACACCGAATTGAAAAACTAAATGCTCACCCTTAAGAAAAATGCACCAAGTGTGGCTCTTCTCTGCCCATTCCTACTATTTCAAGGGCAAAAAAATCGCAAATTTCTATTGAAATTATCCGAAAAAATTTTTAGTTACTATATGGAGTTGAGAGTGTTCTAGTTTCAAGAAGCTCAAACAAAAACTAAAAGCACATAAACACACACATGGAAAGAGGTGAGGGATTTTATTGCAGTGAACTTATGGCTAAGGTTTCATTACATGCCACAAGCAGATACATGCGGAACGAACTCTTTGACCTCACTTGTTCACTTTTTTATCACACGTATTAACATTAGTTCCCACTTTTTCTCCAGACAGCATTTTCTAATCATTTGAACTCTCAGGGAAATTATACATGTCATTTGGAGTCGCCCAGCTTAGATAACAAGTAGAGGCAACCAGAGCAAAGGAGGACAGAAGCTGAGAAGCAAAGTAAATCAATGGGAGAGTGTATAATTGCTGTCTTACTCTTTTCAAAGAAGCCGATCAGAAGAAGCATTACAATGACATGGCCAAGCTTGGTTTTCAGCTCATTAACAGTTTTCACTTCTAACCATCTCGGTCTTTCCTGCCAGAAAAGGTAAGAAGGGAAGGTTATGTTAAATCTCAATAACGTAACGGATGTGCACAAGTCAATAACACTGTAAATGATGAACAAAATTTTTCTTGTAGTTCTACTCTTAGGAAGGTCAAGTATCAAATAAGAGATCATTCAGACATGACAAGCTAAACGGGTATATTTCCCAATCGGCAGGCAAGACAAATATGTTCCCGCTCATCAACAAGGCTACAATTTCTATGAAACATTAGCTGAGTCATATTATATGCATTGCTAAAGTATGAAAATTGCTGTTGTTTTAAGAGAATAAAAAATACCTTCAAGGTAAATAAGCCAAATAAACTTGACCTATTTGGTGCTTTCCCCACTGATGCCTGCTTTGCAAGATCAAGATTGCTAACAAAGAGTTCATATAGACCCATTCCGAAGACTAGCATTACTGTTCCCAAAAGATAGACATCTGCAACCCAATAAAACAATCATTAGTAATTTTCTAGGGAGCTTTTCACAAACAAAGCAGGAAGTGTAACAGATGGCGAGCGAAGACTTGGAAGTTCAGGGAGAAAAAAGAGGGATACATAAGAGGAATCCAAACCCTTCGACAGATATATGTATGGTGGCATGATATATATCTTGCAATTGCAAGTAGTCTGGTGACCTACTGATCAAGCTGAAAAATGAATATACATAAGCCAAATCCTTTATTAAAATTAAAGGTCATCGATCAATTCCATAATTCTACCAGGGAGATACAAGCATTAGTTTTCACTTGGCCCACAACTATAGCGTTACAGAGCATTAGATTAACCCATTGCCAAACATACAGGATACAAGGGTTAATTTTAGTGGCTGTATTTTGCTTTGGAACAAAATTTAACTTCCAATATTTAATGCAAAAGAAAGAACATTGGTTACTAGTTGTAGGTTCAATTATTTCAACAAAGAGAAATGCAGAGCCATAAATACTGAAACTTATTCCCAAACACACACCTATGGCCTCGACCAGCGATATAATCACTTTGCTATGATTGACAAAGTATTGTGTGAAAGCTGACACAACATAAGTGCAGCCCTGCACATCAAAGTAAACGATGTAATGATTAATACGCCAGAACAATATAATGATCAATACCTTCAACCAAATTGAAAGTACTATACTTGAGCTCAAAAAGGCCATCCTCAGTGGCATGTAATTGACAATTTGACAATGACATGCAGGTTGTATTGCTATTTGTTTGCATAATTGAAGCTAATGCTTACACTTGCATCAATATTGTGGAAAAGCAATTGAGAATTTTAGTTTAATTTCACGAAACCTGAAATGAAAATTTAGTAATTCAAACCCAAAAATGATTAATTCGGAGTTTGGAGAAGCAGTACCTTTATGAAACAGAGAAATGATCCAACCAAAGACCCCCAAACCCCAAGAATCGCCAAGAACCGACATCGATAAATAACCTGCAAATCATTCAAACAAAATTTAATACTAATATAAAGCGCCCGAACAAAGCATCGCCTTAGTTATGTTATATACCTTCTCTATGTTCTCCTCTAAAGATTCCAACTTGAATATCTTTGATGCAACTACAGGGGATGCACGAGACGAAGAACGAGAAGATTGTGTAGCTTCTGCTGCTGCTGTTGCGAAATGAACATCATGAGCTCTTGAACATTTGGTCACGGTCGGTGAGAATCTAACACCATGTCCATGTGGGCTAAACCCAAATACCCTTTTAGAATTTGGACTCAAATTACAAGTTTTGATCAAGAAAGGTGGTGTTTTGACGGGTCTTGAAATCATGGGTCGAGAAGGGTTCATGGTGGATGAAAGTTGGGAGCTTTTGGCATGAATGAGTGATGCAGTGAGTTGGAGGCACCGGGTTACACTGGACTGAAAGAAGAGTGAGTACTGGGGAAGTGCATGAACAAGCAGGATTGCGTAGTTGAAAGATTCACGGAAACTGGAACCACATAAATCCACTTATTAAAGCTTGGATTTTTCTTTCTCTCTCTCTCTCTCTCTCCTTTTTTTTTTTTTTTTTTTAAGCCAATAAAAGTAAGGAACTTGGAAGCATGTTAAACCGTTGAAGTGTACTAAACTAAACCCAAATATTGACTTGTTTATCAATACTTTTGATTTTATCGATTTGCCTCAAATATCAATCACTCCTTCGTCAATCCATTGTCGGCAATAGTTAGAAGATTTCGTCCAATTTTCTCGTTTTTACTAAGTGCTAACAAAATATTTAAGGCACCAAAATAATTTCTAATCTGTCATAGAGTAAATTTTTGGCACTGAAACTGTATAAAAAGGGAAGTGGAAAACAAATTATTATGATTTTACAATTTTTTTGATATCATTATAGGATAATTTTTTTGTCAACTTTCATACTTACCGAGACAAAATTTATAATTTTTTGGATTGGTTCTAGGTCTAATAGCACCTAGTTTTTGGTCTACGATCTTTTGCATTAAAATTCCCCTTTATGGTAGATTGAGATTCATTTTCACAAATCGAATTGGATAATTATACTATAAATATATTAATTTTTATTTTTTTTCAATTGAATTTATGAGCTTCAATATTTTTCATTTACATGTATCAAACTTTTTCAAAACTACACTCAACTTCTTTATTAACCGATGAAATATTAGTTACTTTTAAAATATCAAATTATAATTTTTTTTTTCTCGATAGAATATATGAATTTTAATTTTTTCTATTTGAGTATATTAATCTTTTCAAAACTGTTAATCGAGTACTTACGTCAATTTTTTTTATTATTTGATGATGCATTTATTATCTCTATAATACCAAATTATAAATTTTTTTTGTCGCAAAAAAATTTCTCTCTAAATGCTAACAAACAATGAATCTTCTTGATTGAAAATCTCGCATTCGTGTCTTTCTTTTCGGTTTGCATGGCTATACCTAACTGAATTTAATTTGGAGTTCTATAGTTAAAAAATAATAATTTTTTAAAATTTCTTGTCAAATTTTGAAACAAGTAGAATAATGTAAGGAAAAAGTTTCCTCCAACAAAAAAAAGGAAAAATTTGTAATTTGATGTTTTGGTGGTAATAGATACTTCATTAGTTAACATAGATATCTCCCAAAAAAAAAAAAAAGCTTAATTGGTGATTTAAAAAAAATCAATGTACTTAAACAAAAAAATTAAAATTTATATTAGGGGGAAAAAAACTTCAGAAAAACTAAAAAAAACACACACACTCACACAAAAAAAAATAATAATAATAAGAGTAGAGGATAAAACATAAAAAAGAAAAATAAATAAAGATTGATTTTTAACACTAAATAACTCTTATCAACGCCTCAAAAGCACGCCTTAGTTGGATCCTTTATTACTTTTAAGGCACTCGTTAAGCATTATCTGATTGCATTTATTAAACTAATGTTTACTGTTGATTTGTGTTGAAAAATGAATGAAAATGACATATTTAAATCAAAATGAATGACATTTATTAAATATTATTTTTTAAGTGCTTACAATATATTATATATAAAAAAATAGAAAACAAAGAGTCTAAACAACTAACAATATAAATCTCCATCAATGGAGCCAAAACCTTCGAAAAGACTTAGGAATCCTTCATAAGATATTGTTTCCTTCCATGGCCACCAAGGAAAGACCAAGCATTCCATGAAGATTTTTCAATGATAACTTCAATCAATTTACCATTCGTTATAATTGTACTAATGTTGTCATATATTAAATATGATAATATATGATAATATTAAAGCACCAATGCTTGTCACTTTTTATGTTTATTGATAAAAATTTATCATTTTTTATGAGTTTAGATGTGATTTTTTTTCTTTATACTTATTTTTTTTTAAAAAAAGGAATTCATAGAATAAATATTTTAAAATTTAAAAATATTTTAAATTTTCTCCAATATTTCTTCTTCATGCTTATATATATATATATATATATATATATATATATATATATATATATATATGTCGAGGATGTCCATCAAATAGGGTTTTAAGGAATGTCTTACGTATTAATTACATATATATTAAATGACACGCCATATTAAATGTATATTTTACATTCACATCATTAATTGATTGCACCTCCGAAACTAAGAAACGCATCAACTCTTATTCATAGATTCCAATTTCCATTCAGGGAATTCTAGAAACTTCTTCATTACTCGTCATATTTATGAGTAAATTATAATTAAAATTTTATATTTTTTATGATTTTTTAAATTATTAGCTTTTTTTTTAAATAAAAAATATAGTTGGTTGATCAAAGTTGATTGTTAATTATTTTTGTTATTTTTTTTAAATTACTCTTTTTAAATATATTTTTAATTTTGTAGAAGATTGAAATTTTTTACTATAGACGAAGGAGATTTTAGGTAAGAAATAAAAAATTACGTTGACTTACCAACAAAGATTAAGTTACAATCAAATATGAAAACATAAACACTTAATATTAAGTTTTTTAAACAAAAGGATTAACGAATTATTTTATTAAAAGTACATGAATTAAATAATAATCACTCTCATTAATTTCGTAAACAAGTGGATCTCCGTAAAAGTGTAGCTGGGTGGATCATAAGTCCTTACAAATCCTGCCCTCCCTTTTTCACATAATCACATAGACAAATAGATAGATAGATAGATAGATACAGATTGTGTAATCTTTTAACCGTGACAAGATGGATGGACGGAGGGATGATATTGTTTAAAGTCCATAAAGTTTGGGATAAAATTGATAAAATCAAAAGATTTAAAACTCAATTGATAATGTGATAAGATTTAGTGACTAAATTGAGGTTTCTCCTAAACATAAATTGAGGTTACTCTCTGACGAACTTCTCTCTCCTCGGCAGTCGTCAACACTACAGGTTCTGTCTCTCTATCTCTCTCTCTGAGCTCTGTTCATGTATGCGTGTTTATATTATAAAAAGCCTGAATTTTTAGCACAGCAATACTGTAGTAATGAACTGTAAAAGCATTGATTTTTTTATATCTCTTTATTCTTTAACACAGACAACAACAATTGAGAATCGAAATATTCATATATTTTTGCTCCCATTGATTGCTAGACTGGAGTGGACACACTCGCCTCTTTGTAAAAACAAACCAAACCCCACTAATTATGGAGGCTGTGGCTGAAAACTCTAAACCCAAAACCTCAAAACCTCAATTGGAATCAAACTTGGACGTTTCCCCATCGGCCAGACTTCTCTTTGAAATCATAACTCGAGCCTCATCTCATGATATTGATACTGCACTCTCCTCCACTGGAATCCCCCCACTCATGGCATTGTCCATGAAGTCCTTAAACTTTGCTACAAAAACCCCACTTCTGCAATCACATTCTTTCGCTGGGCTGGCCGGACCCACAAGCTGACCTCGTATGCCTGGAATATATTGGTGGACTTACTAGGCAAGAACTGGATGTACGAGCCCATGTGGGATGCCGTTCGTTCGATGAAACAAGAAAATATGCTGTCAATTGCAACTTTTGTTTCTGTTTTTGGAAGCTATTGCATGGCTGGTAAGTTTAGCGAGGCTATAATGAGTTTTGATGTTATGGATAAATATGGTGTTCAGCAAGATGTTGTCGCGGTGAATTCGCTTTTGAGCGCAATTTGCTGCGAGGACAATCAGACAACAAAGGCATGGGAGTTTTTCGACAAGATTAAGTTGAAAATCCCCCCAATGCCGATACTTTTGCTATTTTGTTGGAAGGGTGGGAGAAAGAAGGCAATGTGTCCAAAGCCAAGACGACGTTTGGTGAGATGGTGATACGAGTTGGATGGAGTCCAGAGAATATGTCAGCTTATGATGCATTTTTGACAACACTTGTTCGTGGGTCGCAGGCGGATGAAGCCATTAAGTTCCTTCGGGTGATGAAGGGGAAGAATTGCTTGCCAGGTTTGAAATTTTTCTCTAATGCACTCGATATGCTTGCTAAGCAAAATGATTTTACCCACGCCATCCCTTTGTGGGATATAATGATGGGTAGTGGTTTGTTGCCTAATTTGATTATGTATAATGCAATGATTGGCTTGCTTTGCAACAACAATGATGTTGACAATGCATTTCGGTTGCTTGATGAGATGGTCTTTAATGGAGCTTTTCCGGATTTTTTGACCTACAATATAATTTTCCGATGGTTGATCAAGAACAAGAAGGTTGACCAGGTAGGCAAGTTCTTCTATGAGATGGTCAAGAATGAAAGCCCTCCAACCCATGTTGATTGCTCTGTGGCCATTGCGACATTGATCGACGGTGATGACCCTGAAATGGCTATTGAGATATGGAACTACATGGTTGAGAACCGTGTCTTGCCTCTTGATGGAAGCGCAAATGCGCTTCTCATTGGGTTTTGTAATTTGGGAAGGATGTCACAGGTGAGGCAGTTTGCAGCAGATATGCTTGATAGAAGAATAAATATAAATGAATCAACTATGAAGAAGTTGAAGGATGCTTTTTATAACACGGGAACACATGGAAGAGACAATTATGATAGTCTCACGAGGAGATGGAAAGCTCTTTAGATGTCATGCTGTATATTTTCTATTTGATCTATCCTTTCTGGCACTGTTTCGGATCACCTACGGTATGTGGCAGTCCTTAATAGCAATACTTTGGTGGAAGCGGATTCTTCTGTTTATTCTTGCCTTTTCTTTGGTCTCTCCTAGTCATATAAGTTCCTCCCACTGTGATATCCTTGCGTTCTTATATGTAGCTGTTGTCTCACACTCTTTTTCTCTCACCTGCGCATGCGTTTCAATTTTGTTTTCTGAATGTAGATTCCTCAATCTCTTCTCATGTTTGATCCCACTGTTTTTAGCCTTTGCAGTAGCAATTGTTTATGGTTTCTATCTAAACTGGGATTCTGATGCAAAGTTATTTAAAGTGGGTCATTTTTTAATGAATTTCTGGAGTTCTTGTCTCATAACAGCTAATTCAGCAGGATGAGTGTGGCATGCGACATTTCGTTTTTGGTATGTTACTGTCACATACCTTTTCTCCTTATGATCTTCCCTATTTGTTTACTACTCTCAGAAGTTATTTTAAATTGGGACCATTGGGTTTCTTTTGGAATTTGAAGGGACAAATCGGCTGGCTTTCTTGACCCTCAATATGTTCCATCTATATTGTGCTTGGACTTGTTGCCTTTGGTTTCATTTTCCTATGCTAATACTCATGATCTGTGTAATTTCCTTTGGTTTTCTTCACTTAGTCCTAGAGCATCTTTGTAAGATACCAGATGCCAGGATAATGGGTACACCACTCGAACACTAAATCTTAGTGAAAAATCAATAGTGATTTGGGAAAATTGGCGATTCTAACATGAGCGTAAGTGTCAGTCCACTCACCCTTCTTGGACATTCGTCTCCAAGTCTTGTAACATAAATTGTAATGCATGGCATGACCGTGAACATGATTTGAATTGATTGATTGCTGATTTAGGTCTAGTCTTTTATTTATTTATTTATTTTTATGGTGAGGGAACCTAAGATGAAGTGGTCATTTTATCTAAATGACAAATTCTCATGATGTAATGATTGAATTCTTTGCTGCTGTGCTCCAGATGTTCTAGAAATAGCAATTTCAATCTTCCTAGCATTGCTATCTTATTAGTCGTTGCGTTAAATCTTCTCCTGGACGTTAGTGATAGCGGAAACTCCTGCTAACTCTGGTTTTCCTGGCCAAGCCTTCTCAAGCCCTTTTGATTTGAGTTAGATAATGATATGCGCCTCAGACAAGTCAGATAATGTTCTAGAAATAGTTAATTTTGATCTTCCTAGCCTTGGTTGTTGTGTATTCCCTTTTCTGCCTACCAAGGGCTATTCGTAAGTTTCTCTTTTGAGTTGCCACAGTGCGCCTGATGAGATAGACCAATGGTAGATTGCCTTTCCTACTAGTGGACAATCAAGTCCAGGGGCAATATGTGGTCAATGAGGTTCCGGTTGATCCATAACAGCCTTTGCAGCTCTCTTTCATGTGTTTGCATGCTGTTCTTAGGCATCTATTGTGAATGCAACCTTTACCGAAGCAGCCAAGAATATGGCATTACTCTCCCCAGCAAAGCCTGGAAAGCGATATTTCTGATCTATAGAGATTTAAAAAATAAAAGAGAAATCCCCACAGTTGTATAATTTGGTATTTACTAGGTTATGCATAGCATTTGCTGGGATTTGTTTGGTCAGTGTGTTTAATAGCCCATATCTGTTTTTATTTCTTGGTCCTGTTTTGTGGAAATTCATTACAGTTATGTTGGTAATTTTCGTTGCTTGTGATGGGATCTCATTCAAGTCCTTTTTGTGTGGTTACGCTTTCCATTAGAGTATGATTTGGCCCCAAAACACCCTAGCCTTTTTATGTACTTGTTGTTTCCAACAGTTGGATATTTTACAAGACAGTTGTTGACAGGGAATGGTGTTTGGAATTACTTTAGGTGTATGGATTTCATAATTGGTTTGATTATGGTATCTCTGATTAGATGTTGGGTTGGTTGTGTATCAAAGAGAATACAGAGAAAAGACGGTAGAAAATTTGGCAATTTGTCTGAAACTGTCTTTTCTGAGTCAATATGATTTTCCCTGCTTCTCATATACTGACCGAGTCTTTTTACAGCAAAGAGACCGTCTGTTTCACGTTTATCTGTAACTCTTTTGTTTGTTTCTTCCTCGTTAACTCAGGCCTTATATTTTTAAGGACATGGATTTCATGTCAATGGACAAACAGCAACTGGTTTCAGCTTTCGAACTCACCTAGATTGGTTGAAGCTTGTAGAAGTAATGGCCTCTCTGCTAAGTTTGCTTTCAGAAATGATCCAAGTATCATGCGTTTGAACGACAACAAAAACTAAGCTGCGACGACGATGGAAACTCTGTAACTTTACTTTCAGTACCAATTTACCACTGAAACAAGCAAGCAGCTATAGTTTTTAATGGGAATTCATGTAGTAAGTCAAATAGATTTGAGATTGCTGTAGTTTCTCATTAATAATAAGAAGGTATTCCATGTAAGAATTTTAGTCATATGAGTATAACTGCGTTGATGTTCATCATCACCAATAAATCTTCCTGTTTGATTATGCATTGAGATACAAATTTTGTTTAAAGAATTCCGATATCTGTTTTTTTCCTAACGTGCTGATCTTGTTAATCTCAGTCATATTGGTATTATTTGGATTGATTTGAATTGAAAAGGGGAATAGAGGGTATTTAGCGGTGCAAGTTAAGAATATATTTGCATCAGGTCCAGGATAAAAAGGGTGTGGCTACGTAACCAAAGCCAAGATTCCTTAACAGAGAAGAAGAGGGGCTCTTCTTGTACGCTACTACAATAACAGTCAGATGGACATATAAATAGTTACTAAAGCTTTAAAACTAGGAAAAGAAGATACCTAACGTTTCCCACCAATTAGAGCTAAGAACCCACCTTAAAAATTCTTTACCTTGCTGCCGATCTCTACTCCACCTTTCTTGTTTGACATAAAAATTGCCACAAAACACCTAAAAACCGAATGTTGTCACTCCTAGAGTGCCAATTATTACTTGCCGCCGCCACCAGCACCAATTATGCCCCAGAAATTGACGAGAAACGGATACCGTGATCCTCCCCGAACCCATTTGCTATGGTGGTGTGCTGCTATCATATGTGCCCTCCTCACCATCGCAATAATCATAGCCGGCATCGTCGTCTTCATCGGCTACTTGGTAATTCACCCAAGAGTTCCGATCATCAGCGTGGTCGATGCTGGCCTCCCTCATTTCAATTACGACGGAGCAGGGGTACTAGTAACGCAAATAAACATCAAGGTAAGGTCTAAGAATGACAACAGGAAAGCTCATGCTAGCTTCTCAGATTTCAATCTTGAACTGCTCTTTCAAGGGATTAGAATAGCCATATTGTCTGCGGGTCCATATGAAGTGAAGAAGAATGATTCTGTTGATTTCAATTATGAATACACCTCGGATCCTATGCCATTGAACCCTAAGCAAATGGATAACGTGGATGCATACCTGAGAGAGGATGAAGCAAAGTTCGAGCTGAAAGGAGGTGTTAGAGCTAGATGGAAAGTTGGGGTTCTTGGGTCAGTAAAGTTCTTGTGTCACTTGAATTGTCAACTACGTTTTCATCCATCAAATGGAAGCTACATACCCAGACGTTGCACCTCCAGGGCTAAATGATTTATGCATCTGTCCTTTTTCTTTCTCCTTGATTCATCATGTACATCTTCAGTTTCCTTTTTTTTTCCTCTCCTTCCCTTTTCTTTAGGGTAAGTATGCATAGGTTTTGAGCTATAATAAGTTCGAAATATATAAACCAAACAACGATTTTTTTTCTTTCTCCCCAGAAAATAGCTATTTCTAAGCTTTGCTACAAATTATTAAGACTGCCTTTGTATAGAGAGAAAAGGTATTTTATTCAATAAGCTGTAATTTCCTTTCACTGCTATACATGTTCTAATTGAAATTTCAAGTCTGCCTTGAATTTATCAAGCATGCATGATGAAGCTCATATATTCTCTTTCCCTCTCTTTTGATCTTGATCGTGAGTAAACTAGCGGTGAATATTCAGTCTGGAATTATTAAAAAAGAAAAAAGAAGAACAAAAAAGAAAGGCGGAGGGCTGCGTCATAGGCACAACCTTTTTTTCAAGGAGCTTTCAGTACCAACATAACAAGTACTGTAGCCATATTATTTTGGGGGAAAAAAAAATAGGCATGAATGGGAGTAAATTATAGATTATTCTCTTTGGTTTCGGAAAACGAATTAATTAGTTTATTTTATTTAAAAAATTAATTATTTAGTTTTTTTTATTTTTTAATATCACAAAAAAACTTAGTCATTTTATTCATTTTTAAGTAGAATAGAGATGGTGTATTCTTCCTGTAATATTTTTTTGTTCTCGAATTATTTTTTTTATGTATTATTTTTCATTTTTGCACGTATCTTTTCCATTGATTTCTTCTTAAGCACTAAAACAAATTTTTATTTCTCTTTTTCATTTATTAATCTCTGCTTTCTTTTTTCTTTTTTTTTCTCAGGCACCAAAATGTATCTCTATGGATGGATATATATTTTAAAATAGTTTTTAGATATTGGGTGTCAATTTAACATATATGTTAAAATTTAACAATAAAAAATTAATTAATTAATTTTTAAAATGAGAAGGGTTAAATAATATGTTTGTAGAAACGAGAGGAAATAAATTATAATTTACTCCATGCTAAAGCCAGCAAAAAGCATCTACAAATATCTGCAACTTGTGAAAAGGAATGCCTTTTTCTTTATTCAATTGTTTACAGATCTTTTGGTGAATTCTTTTTAGGCAGGAAGTATGCTTTTCTAGTTGCTTCGTGATGGCGTCAGCTCTCCTTTTAACCTGAAGATTTGCTTTTCGAATACCTGCCCACGTTTATGTTTATTAGGGGTTCAATGGTAAATTTCACTCCTATATTTTATCGTGATCTGATAATTTCAAGTTTTTAATAATAAATTGTACAATTTAAATTCTAAATTATTGATTTGTGAACAAAATTGATTAAATTTTTCTAATTATCGTTATATGTAATAGTCAATTGGATTGATCGTTATTTGTAATGTTAAAACGACGTTGTTTTGATATTTTTGTCGTTAATTATGTTTTTTAAAAATATTTTTAACTCTCTAATTTTAATTTTTTTAAAAAAATTTCTCATGATTTTTTATAAATTATATAAAAAAATATTTTATAAATATTTTTAATCCCTCCTAATTTTGAAAAAATTTTTATAACATATTATAAAAAATTTATAAACAAATGTTTTTTTATATAATTTATAATTTATAAAATTACGAGGTCAATCATTAATTATGCTCATTTTGATTTTTAAAATATTTATTTTAAAACTTGAAATTGTGTATTGTTAATTATGGTTTTTTTACCAACTTTTTTTATAAAATGTTTATAATATCCACTGAGCATTAAAATGTTTATAATATAAATTAGAATATTTTATAAATTAAAAAGAAAATAATTAAGGGTTGACTCTCCTAATTTTATAAGTTCTAAATTATAAACATTTTATATATATATAAATTCAAAATTAGGGGTTAAAAATATTTATAAAATGTTTTTTTATAATATTTTTAACATCAACCCTATAATTTTATAAATTATAAATTATAAAAAAAATTTATAATTTTATAAAAAAATAAAAAATTAGGGGTTAAAATATTATAAATATTTTATTATGAATAATGATTTCTGCTTGTACAAGACTTTTATTTTTTTTTACTCTATAACTCGAACTTCATATGGAGATTGTTTTCATTATCAAAGGGATAGAAGAAGAATATTGCTCATAGCAGCCACATGATTAATGAAAAGAGGGAAAAAAATCCATTTTGAGATTCTATGTTTCTATCAAATTGGTAAATTAGATCATGTTTAAATAGTTTGGCAAATTTAACTCTATGTTCATTATATTTATATTTAGATAATTAGATCCAAATACCTTTAATTTTTAAGAAATATTTAAAAAAACTAGATTTATAAAGAAGAGTAGATTTATTGAATTGAGAGTCTTATTTCTTGTCTTTTTGCTTTCTTAAAATATGCAATATGAGGTGTGCCGTTGTGGAAAAAGTCACGTGAGGATCATATATAAGTTTTGTTCAATTTTACAAAAAATATTTCGATTTTTTTTTATTTTTATTTTTTATGATGGCGTATTTTAGTCAAAATTATAGACCATGTAGTTAATATATTTTACATCAACAAGTTTTTACATATTTGTTAAAAATTGAAGATGACTGCACCGAATTATCTAAATATAAAATCGAATTTTTCAAATTATTTATACATAATTTAATTTGTTTATTTAACGGAAACACAGTATTTGAATTTTTTTCAAAAAAAAAAAAAAAGGATTTTTAATTTTAAGATAATTGATTGATTTGTGTTTTTATAAACCGTTGGATTCGCTTTGACGAGGTGTCCTATATATACAGTACATCACATCATTTGAGGGAACTTGAGGAATATTAAAGTCGAGGGAAGCCGGACCCTTCACTTACACCCCTTTTTCTTAACGTATTTTTCTTTTAATTTGGAAAACTAAAACACTTTTTTTTTTTTAATTAACGTTGCAAAATGCCAAAAAAAATTGTATTTACGAAAAATAAACGTTAAAACACAATCAATTGAACACGTTACACGTGTCACATGTTTAGTGCAATTACTGTTTTTCAATAACAACCTTAAAAATGCAAGGTTGGGATCGAACAAATTCTGATTGTAAAAAAATTCGATCAGCATTTAGATGAGTAAAGATATCTGATTAGATAAGTTTTAATGCATCGTTTTAATTCAAAAAATTATGAACCAAACTAATAGATTTTTTCTACATTATTAGAATTATTTTACAATCGATCTATTAATATTTATTTTATTCATAATTATGAACGTGAAATTATTTACATTCTAAATGTTAATTGCTAATAGATAATTTAGATAAATTTAATTATTTATAATAATTTTATCCGTTTGGTCTATCCAGTAGAACAAATCCCGGTAATAATTTCTCAGCAGCCAGGTGTCAGCCATGGCAGTTCTCTCGTTGCCACCTCTCCTCTTCTCTGCTTACTAGCTACGAGTTATGAGTGCGACTCGTCTCTCTCTCACTCTCTCTCTCAAAAAACATTCGAACTTTATTTGTCAAGTTTCGCTGCTCACTCAGTTACTTTGCTTTCATTTCATTTCTAAGTAAGTCACTCTCTCCCTTTTCATGTACTGTTTCTATCTTACTCGTGGGCTCTACTCTTCTTTTATTGGTGCTGTATCTTGACAGACAGATCACAAGAACTGCACCTTTCAAAAGTGTGCCCGGTCTTTTCGAAATTAATGTTAATGGCTTCATTTCTGACGATCTCAATTCTCTTTCTACAAAGCTGCCCAAATGGGTTTTTTTCCCACTAATTAAGTTTGCCAAAATCATTTTTTTTAAGAATTGTTCATTTTGTTTTAGTGCAGAGGAGCAATTTAACAATGTCATTCGCTCTTCACTATTGCCTCCATGTTCCCTGTGCCAAAAAATTCTGCTTTCAGCATTTCTTGAATCATATTATAGCAATAATAAATGTACATTCATTCTTCTGCGCAGCTCGTGGACATGCAGTGATTGAGCAACAGAGAGAGAAACTTAATTGGTGAATCATAATGGATCCTATGGTGCTGTTTGCGGAATCAATGGCTACTGCTTTAATCTTGGTGACAAGGCCTTTCTCACTTTGCAAATTGGCCATCATGATTTCTCTCAAAATCATGTTAATTGTGATTCGCACTTGGGTGGAGCTGCTGGTAGCCACAATCAATTTTCATCTAAATATGTTCCGGAAGACCATGATTTGCTTTATTGGTCTTGTTCTTTTTCCTGTTCGAGTTTTGAATGCCTTACCAAGGGAGAAGATGGTTAGTTTCACTCTTTGATATCTTGTGTGAGCTGGCTAGGACCTACACAACTGTATGTTAATGGTGAACTGCAGCTTCGTTTGCATTTCGTACTCATTTTTTAGCTGCTTTGCTATTATGATTTTCAGCTGGAAGACCATTTGCTTCAGATGCAGATTGAGTTGGATAATCTTATTTGGGAAAAAAAGGAACTTCATAGCCACCTCCAGATAGCAGTTAAAGAACGTAGAATTTTGGAATCGATGTTTGCAGAAGTTGAAGAGGAAAATGACAAGACGATTGCCAAAATTGAATTGCTAGAGGTTGAGGTAACAACTCTATCCTCTGGCAAATTCAGTAAATTGATTAAGTTAATTTGTGGTTTCATTCATCTAACACAGAGTGATGGCAATGGCAATGTCATACTTTTAAATTACATTTTCCAAGTGTCCTTATAAAAGTGTTTCGCTTGTAATTCTCTCTTGTAATTGACATGTTTCGGTTGTTCAACCAGAAAGAAAATGCAGAGAATTGTTCCAATTTGAACGTTTATCTGAATATTCAATTTGCTTTATTGTGACCTGACTTGTAGAACTTTTTTACCGGGACTTTTTTGCTCATAATGATTTACATAGTATCATCCTTTAGATCGAAATTTTGATAAGAGGTCTGTTGAAAAAGTGCTGCTGGTAAAGTTGCCATGTCTAACAATGTGGCCAGCCTAATTTGTTTGATGTGTTAAATTACCTGTATTAGTTTTCTTATGGTCCTCTCCTTTTTCCTTTGCATGTGTCAGATTGAGTAGTCCATCATTTCTGGTCTTTGCATAATATATGACCAATCTTGTTTTCTTATTTTCATCAAAAAAATCTTGTTATCTTATTTATCTGTCCTTTCAAATCTGAATGCTGTTCTAAAGCAGTAGTTGCTGTTGCCATATTGAAGGATAGACAACCTGGTAGAGTGCCATTCTTTCCCGACCTTCCTAGTCAATTTGAAAATAGCAATTTAGCATTACTTACAAGTTTGGAAGTGGAACGAATTGTCAAGATCTCACTTGACATGCCAAAAGGTTATATAGGGCGCACCACAAACAAATAAAGTCAAGGAATCGCTTAATCTAGGTTAGATTTCGGATCTGTATCTGTAATTTTCTGTCAATTTACCTCAACTTTTACAACTTATGCATCCATATAGATTAAAGTTAATCTCTTCCAGTGCTTTGCCTACCTGTATTCTGTACAAATGAAAAAATGTGTGGGTTCCAACAGTTACAGGATCTGAAGGCTGAAAATGCTCAGCTGAAGGAAAATCTGGTTAAAGGTCGTTGGAGCTTTAAAGATCATGATCACAGAGACAATGGCCGTAATATCATAGCTGACAACTATAGCATTTCCTCTGGTATCCAGTCATGGAAATCTGACTATAAAGGAACTGGAACCCTGATCCAAGACCTGATGATGCAGAAAGATGGATGGGAGGGCAACAGCAAGAGCAAAGCAGAATTTGTGTCCACAGATAGTGTGCCTGTCCACCAAGTTACTGCGGGTATTTTCTCAAGGAATTTAGACACAATTGAGGCTCTGGAACATAGAAGGGATGCTGCACTTTCTCAGTCTCTTTTCAGTGCTGTGCTTTCACTTTTGGTAGGAATGATCATCTGGGAAGCTGAAGATCCTTGCATGCCGCTTGTGGTAGCTCTCTTCACTGTTGTTGGCATGTCACTGAAAAGCGTGGTTCAATTTTTCTCCACTGTAAAGAACAAACCTGCTTCTGATGCAGTTGCTCTTTTAAGTATCAACTGGTTCATACTTGGCACACTCACTTACCCAACGCTGCCAAGGGTAGCCCATATGTTGGCACCATGGGCCTTGAGTTTTTTGGACCGGACAGTGAGCTGGCTTGGCATCTCTTCCCGTTAACTGGCAATCTACTTAGTTGTAGGAAGCACAGTATGCAACCATGTAATGTAAAACTGACCATAGGTCCTTTTTGAGGTTTTCTTTATTGTAGTAAACATGTGTATACCTTGTACGATGTAGGCTTTTCCTGTGGTCTTTTATTTTTCTTCTCTGCTATCTACTTGTGAACTTCTTTTTATCTGCCTCGTAATTAAACAGGAAGAATTAGAATTGTAGGAATTTGATTGTAGATCGTGTTATCATGTATGTGGCATCGCGTATCGGTGCATTTGTGTTTTGTATGCATGTTTATTTTTTGTATGTAGTGGCTATCTTTATCAAATGCTTTTCCTCTAGAGGGCACGGAGTCGTGATGTGTTGTTACCTGGGACTTTTATAGTGATGCAGGATTCATGAGTGGGTGGAAGAGTTCAGCACATACTTAAAGAAGTCCCATTTGATGTGGTGTATCCAGCGGTGCACATGTAGCTTCTCATATATACACTATTGAACTGCACTTCACTTCCAATAGAGGTCAGTATCACCTTCTTTTCCATTTTTTGCCTACGTTTCTCTTTATAAAAAAGGGTAGAACGATACAAATTTTGATGGCATAAGTGGTTACAATCAACCAACCATATTTTTCTAGGGAGTCGGTCAGTACAAGGTTTAGTCTAATCTTATAAAGTTTGAATGTCCTTGAACTCATGATCTGATAACATTTTACTGGTTGAGGCTTTAGCTTAGTTACTGCTTTGAATTCGAGTGGTATTAGAATCGGGAATTTTTTTTGCAAGAATCATCTTCAAATTCTCATCACAAAAGTAGAATAGCACAGTATTTGCACTTGTGGTTTGTAATTGTGGGCGCAATAAAAAGGACGTCAGAGCCTACCTTTACATCTCTTCCATGTATATATATAAACAGGAATATGCTTGTGGGATCATGCTTGTTTCTCTTTTATATTTAAATTTATTCTATTTAAGTGGGAAACGGACATGTGGTGCTATTGTGAGTTTTAGGGCCCAACTTGGGAAAAGAACGGACTCAGTTGTTTGTAAAACAACTTCCTTTTAAATATGACCCTGAGTGGATGGGATGACAGAAGATTGTTACATAATTTAATTTCTTGAATCTATTTTAGCATAACTTGCACATTGCATGTTCGCATTGGATAGCTGCAACCTTCTGTGATTTTGAAAGCTCTTCAGCTGAACATCCAGTTACGAGAATGAATTATGTTGCAACACCTCTCTGTTGTCCAAGTAGGCACTTTATCAATGATGGTTCGGTGTGGTACATTAATTGAAGCAAGTTTTTGAATAAAAATGCCATATTTTACCTACAGTTGTGTGGTGCCATCATTTGCTAGGACAAATATGTCGGCTCATCGATCACATTATAGGTACAATGATACAATCTGAGCTGTCCATTTAGTAGTCATGTGATCCTTTTGGCTTATTACTTGGATGAGAATTTGAAGCAGGCTACTGTTTATCTAAGTGGAGAGATTAGCTTGAAGGTTGATATCGATTCTCTTCTCAATCATGCAGAGTGGTTTGATTTACAGTTATTTGTCTAATAAGTTATATCATGCACATTATTACTTTTTTCTAGAATGGTGTATAATTTATTGAAAATGCAAAAGAATATGACATAAAAAGAGCTTAATCAGCGATAAACTTTAAACGTTGATAGGGTTATGAGGTTGTTAGTTGACAACCTGTGATGTTATTGAATGAGGTATCAGAAAAAGAGTGCTCTGGTTGAGAACAAGTTTCCTGTGGTTGAAAAGCCATAATCTGTGACCTTTTGGATAGAAAGTCTTTTGGATTCGGTTCTATGGGGCCAGAAGGCGAAACTCAAGCGCCTCAAATTATGGTGTTGATTTAGCAGCATTTACACTATGAAAGGGAGATTCAACAGTTTTAATTGAGTTGGATATTGCATCAGGAAGAGAAAAGAATAGAGAGGAATAGACTGGCTGTGAGCATGTCTTGACTAATGGTCCTAAAGGACCATCAGGTTTTAAAACCATGTGCATGATAGGGCCAGAGTTCAACGCTACTTTTTGTGTGTGATTGTGTTAGGACACTCTCCTAGATCAGGTTAATCAGCTACAGATCCATCAGATAATGAAAAATGCAGAAAACTACAACAATCACACACGAGAACACAAACTCACCTACATGATTGGTTTGCCTTTGTGATTCATAATAAACATCTCTTATGCCAATCAGAGCACAGGTTTTTCTATCAGTGGGACAGGAACCATTGACTCGTTAAACGCTATTGTTGGTGTCAAATGGTCCAGCATCTTCTGAAATCATATTAACCCTAAGGACCAGAGAGTGCTTCTGTCTGTAATAATGTGAAGTTTTTTATGGCATAGTGTGATCTTGATTGTCCTTTTCTTTGAATGTCTCATGTCATGACATAGTCCACTGAATTTGGATAAGGTTGGATGGATGTTGTGAGAATTACAAATCAACAAAAAGATATAAATGTCGGGACCAGCTTTAATTATTCCAGCTGTGAGCTTTAGTCTCTCCTTCCCTATTAAATTCTCGTGTTTGTGTTTGGTTTTCCTCGATTAAATTGTGTTTCCTCTGTAAATTTGAAGCGGCAGACGCATTACTGTATTTTTGTTGTTTTGCATACCGGGCATAGTATTTTAGGGGTTTAATTCTCGTTTCATCTTACAGGTAGAATTAATCATGCTTGAGGTAGAAACAATAAAATTTCAGATTTCGAATTCAATTCATTGACAAAAAATCTGCATGACATCAGTTCACGTTCAGATGGCTAGAACAATAACTTATTGGTTATGTTTAATTCATCTTTCAGATATAATAACTGCTATACCACCGTAGTAGCATAGCCTTTTAGGGTTTAATTTTCAGTTTACATTAGAGATGTAATTAATTTCAGAATTCGAATTTTACATATTTATGTAAAATTTATATGGGAATGAGCTCAGTGTATGGCTGGGCAAATAATTTGTTCGTTGGGTTTTATTCATCTACGTGCTTCTTCTCATGGATAACTGCGAAAAAGAAGTACTTTAGTTTAACGTGGACATGCGCGACAGTCTTCGCGTAGAAGACTTTTCTTCTATTTCAAACGCAGCATTATCATTGCCAAATTTCGATTACGTCTCACAAGTACGCCATGCCTTTTTGCGCATGCAGCTTGCCTTCTCTTTCCATTTTTCACGCCTTCTTCTGTCTCTCTCTCTCTGTCTCTCTTGCTGGGCACCTTTTGGGGGAAACCTCAATTTAACATCTAAGTTGTAAGTTATTACTTTATTATCTATTAAGTTCCAATTCTTTTGAATTTATCAATTTTACCCTAAGGCGAATTTGCCTTAGATAATGTTAGTGACAATTAAAAGATTCGGTTCAATTTGCGCGTGATATTTGTTGAGATTTTTAACTCCACTTTGTTTAATTTAGATTTCATCAAACAAATAATTAATTAAGTCAAATGCATATAAAATCCAATAGCACAATCGCAAAACATCCAATTTATGTGCAAAATCTTCTCAACCTCAGAGAAAAAGACCTACGATATTAGTTTTAAAACATCAAATTTATATAAAAAACCCTTTTCAATCGTAGAGGAAAAAAAAACAGGAGACCAACTCTAAAACAACTGGTTATAATAAAATAAAATCACTCAAGTTTTTTTTTATGAACATGACAAGTAAAACTATTAGTAATAATACAATTTATCTCTTTAATTAGATCTATCTTACCATCAAAACCTAAGATTTACGAAATTTTTGAATTTTTACAAAATTTTAATTTTTTGTGAAATCACCACTTTTACTGCTACAATTCTTAATGATGGTAGTATCTAAGAATTAATGCTATAGAGAGATCCAATGTTTATTGAAACAAAAATCTTTACTTGTTTTTATTAGGATTAATTTCATTTTATCCCCATAAAGTATGCGGGTTCTATTAATTTCTTTCTAAGCATTTATTCTTCATCAACTACCCCCTTCATAAGTTGGTTATTCTCGTTTTATCCTCTTGTAGACGAAAAGGAACTTACTGATAAATGGGTAAAAAGGTGAAATTAACCATTATTATTATAGATAAGGAGAAATATCAAAGAAATACTCTCCTTTTGTTTTTTCCTTGTCCTTCTTGTTACTTTCTCTCCCGGTAACAACGATAAAAAAGGAGCACATCTTTCTTCTTCTTTATTTTTTATTTTTTATTTTTTCCCTTTTCTTTTAGACATGCTGGAGATATTTTTTTTTTACTAGGATTGTTTTACTAAATGACGTGACAGTACATAATTGATGATTGGTTAGTTAATATATTTTATAATTACTGTTGTATCATTAAATATGACAAGAAACATGATTTGAAAATATTTTTATGTAGCAAATGCATGATCACTCGGTAAAAAAAATAAAATTGTAAAAGATTTAAATACCCCCAGCATTGTCCTTTTCTTTTTCATAGTTTGTCCGCTCACATTCACGCATGCATGAACGTTTTCATCCATAATTCTTCTTTTTCTTTTTACTTTAATCCTTTTCTTATTTAGTCAATCATAATGAGCCATTATGGGTTGAACCCATTAAGTGCTTCCATTCAATACGCAAAATCACTCCTAGTATATATCATGATTTCACACTAAAATTGTCTCGTAAGGTACATTAAAACTTATTTGAATGCTTTGGATGGGAAAATATTAAATATGTTTGAGATAAAATTAATAAAGTAAAAAAAGAAAAAAGGATTCTATTGATGATGGGGTAATAATATATTAGTAGCTAATTTGAGGTTTTCCTTTTCTATAAATATTTGGTCATATAGTGCCTTTCTTGGTGCTAAAACATGTGGGTTTGAGACAAGTATATACATGTTCTTGGCATCCGAAAATTATCCTCATTTTTTCACATGGTCGATCATTATAACCAAATTACAAGTCCAACGAGCATCTGTACATAGGGCCCTTTTTCATGGAAAAAAATGACACCGTATAGAAATTTTGGTTCATCAAACCTAGAATAAAGTCTAGGTCAATGAAGAAATAATAGTAATAACAATAATGGAGGCAAAATAATGTAGTTGCTTGTGCGAATGAAAATTGGGAAATACCCGGCAAGTCATGTTCTCCACACCTTTTCAGGGGCTATCATCTCCATAAACACGCACCATGATTTCCTTTGACAATTTTTCTTAATCTTGTCTAGAGACAACGGACGCTTTAAAGGGCGCCCCTTGTTTAGATTTTTTATCTCCATTTGCATATATGATTTTTTTTTTATTATTAACATATGGCAAGATATTATTGGATAATTTTTTCATCAATGGATATTAAATTTATTATTTTCTACATTAGATTAGTGTTGAATTATATTTAATTTTTTATGGATTTTAAATATCGGACCTTTTGAGTCTGCTAACAATTACATTCAGTGCCACGCAAATAAGAAGATTGAGTTTTTCAAAGATGAAAAATCAAAACCCTAACTTGATGAGTTAGAGATACTATTCTTATCACTTTATCTACAATTTTTTTATAATTTTGCATGCATGATATTATATTTTATGAATTTTTTTAATTCAAGTTGAGAATTTTAATTTTCTATGAAAGAAGAATCATGCTTACAGTTCAATATTTTATATTCAGATTCTAAGAAAAATGAGATTTAAAAGTGGAGGAGAATAATTCAACGTTCATTGAATCAAGTCTTCCATTGAAACAAACTTGAAACTTAAAACTCATTAAGTAAATTTTTATTTTATTTTATTTTATTTTATTTTACATTATGGGCCTTGCAAACACCTCTTGGAAAAAAAAAACGATAAGAGATTTATGTAATTTTCCATTTTCTATGGAATGAATTTCTTACCTCTTGCCAGCCTTCATGGTACCATTATCGGGGAAAAAATATATATATATTTTAAGGAACTACTTTGGCATCTTCACGCAGAGAAATTAAGAACGAAAAGCGTACCATGCAATAAACAATACAATTACATTACCTAATTTGTTGCTTTGTTAATGGATTCAAAAGCTTAGGACGGAAAGTGAAAGTTGATGTAACAGTACTGTTTAATTTATTTCTATTAAGATCTCACTCATTTTAATATATAGTAGTAATTAATAAAAAGCAGGACCGATTCCTTGGAATCTTAAAATTAATGATCTTTCAAGTTTTGGCCTCCAAATGCCTAGCATATATGATGCTGTGAAGGAGGCCAGCCATGATGAGCCATGAGCTTAGAAAATATTATTCCAAAATTTTCGACATGGAGTGGAAGGTCACCCATTAGTTATACTAGTATTTATTAATTACAAATATACCATTTTCTGAATGTCCATATTTTATGAGAAATTTTATAGTAATTAGTGTAAGTTATTCTACAAATAAAAAGAAATAAACACAAAAAAATAAAAAAAATTCTTCAATATGAAAATTTTTTTATTACTTTTTATGAGGTCAAATTTTATTTTATTTTTTTTACGTAGATCTCTTTTTTTAAAAATAGGTTCATAGAGTAACGAATGTACATATATACTAATTACTCATTGATTATTATAAAATTTCTTCATATTTTAACTATAAAAAAATAAAAAATGAATGGCAATATTTTGTAATTATTTATTTTTTTATTTTATGGTAATTAAGAGTATTTCGGTTTGTACACATCCAGATTAATTAAATCCACCTTCCTTCAGCTTTATATAAATAGAATAAAACTTCCTTTTGTTTTAAACATTGTTTTTTAGTGCAAAATTAAGAAAGGCAAAGACAAAACTAAGTCCTAAGAAAAGAAACACGACATTGTGAGCTCGAGGATGCAAACCAACTGGAGTGTCCAAACAGGCATAGAAACATCATGGCTTCGCTAAGAAGTCGGTACAGAATGTGACTTCGGGCAACTGACGAAATGAGTTGCCTGCCCTTCTGGTCATGGGGACATGACAGTCTCACAATTATCGTGATAACGAAATGCCACCTTTTAAATGATACGTGTGTCGGCTACTCGAATTTCATCATTTTTAATATCAATTTTATTTTTAAATTTTTAAGAGTTCTCAATTAAAGACTTTCATCATTTTTTTAAAGAATTTTCGTCTATATTTTTCTTCAAATTGTACTTTATGTAAGAAATTACATCATTTTATAAGGACATAAGTGATTCTAACATAAATCTTTAATTGAGATATCAAGATATAGTTTAATGATAAAATTGATAAAAAAATAGTTTGGATGCAAGATTGATAATACCCAATAATTTGATGATATATTTTATATTTATCATTGTAAAAATGACTATATTCTCTTAAATTTTAATAAATTAAATTTCTTTACTTCGTTTTTTTCTTATTGACCTAGTGGTAGGTTCGCTCCATTCATTAATTTATTGAGTTCAAACCTTGATGCGAACGTTTAAAATTTTTTATTAAATTTCACTAAACGCATTGGATTGATATTTAGTGTCTTTAAGATCATTCAGGAAGAAATTTAGTCTTCATTGATGTACAAGCTAACATGATAATATCTTTACCTTCGAATTGAAAAAAAAAATCTCCTAAATTCGTGCATACATAAGATCATCCAACGAAAAACTTAGTCTTGATTGATATACAAATTTGACTTAAGAATATTTTCACTTTAGAACGATAAAAAATAACTTTCTTTTTCTAAATTCAAATTTCAATTCCTCAATAATGAGATAATAACGTAGTGGTGAGATGATGATCCTCAATTATTTAATATTGATGAGGTGGCTTGTCACATGACTCGGTAGAGAATGGTCCTACTATGGTGAATTGAGATCAAACAGTTTTGAATACCTGCAAAATAAGTTTTTATTTGATGATCGGAGGATCTTCTAATAACTATATTAGAAGACAGAGAGAGGAGATGTAATGATAGGTTGTAGTGTTAGTATGTTTTCTCGTACGTAGGAGATGATAAATAATATATTTATCAATTAGAGAAGTAAAATCTTTTTAAACTTTTAGCTTATTGGACCTTTATGTAGTGGAGGGTATTGAATGAATTGTACAGAGAGGAGGGTAAACTCATATATGTCCAATATTTTCTCGACATCCATTTGATGAATTAAAATCTTTTTTTTTTTTTTAATAATGACTCATGTTTGGCAATGCTTCTATAGTTGTGGTTGTTGTAGATTTAATGGAGGTGATTTAGAGATCATGTTGTCATTAAATGGACGTCCATTTCATCTATCAAGTGGGTTAAAAGCACCGTATCCATCCGAGTTGGTTATTCGGATGGATATCACGGACTATGCCTAGTCATGATGGTCATTAAAGCGTGTTTGATGATTGATCTCATCTAGGAGGAGGCTCTAACTGGAGTCATAAAGCCATGTGATGACAAGTGTTATTTGGACATATCATATAATGCAATGGATATACCCAACTATCTACTTTTTTTTTTTTTTATGGGATCTTCTTAGGTCTAATTCCCATTATCTTGATTGGATTATTCATAATTACTTATTTACAATACATATATGGTGACCGAGTTGGATTTTTTATTAATGAATGCTCTTTTTTGTTACCTTCTCCTTTTTTTAATACACATAAGGTCGATTAAGATTGTTGTTCAAGTTTTTCCCTAAAGTTTTTTACTTAACAAAACAATAACGAAATCAAGTTAAGTCAATTCTAAAAAGTAGTAGCAAGTAAGATTCTTGTTGTTTCAACTCATATCTATATATTGATTAATGCAAATAGTTAAAAGTATGAATGTGGAATATCAAATTAGTGATATTATTTATTGTCATAAGGTGACATCTAGATAATCGTAAAAAATATGGTTTCAAAATATAGAGTTGTCACTTAAGTTTTTAAAAGGTAAAAAGTAAAAAATAAAAACCAAACAAACTAGTACTCTTAAGTGTTATGACTAAAGGGATTAGTTATATAATTGAGAAGACCACGATTATACTATCAAGGTCCGAGTTGGTTATTCGGATGGATATCACGGGCTATGCCTAGTCATGGTGGTTATTAGAGCGTGTTTGACGATTGATCTCATCTAGGACAAGGCTCCAACTCGGAGTCATAAAGCCATGTGATGACACGTGTTATTTGGACATATCATATAATGCAATGGATATACCCAACTATCTTTTTTTTTTCTTTTTTTTATGTGGGATCTTTTTAGGTCTACTTCCCATTATCTTGGTTTGATTATTCACAATTACTTATTTACAATACATACATAGTCACCAGTTGGATTTTTGATTAACGAATATCCTTTTTTTGTTACCTTCTCCTTCTTTGAATCCACATAAGGTCAAATTAAGATTGTTGTTCAAGTTTTTTCCTAAAATTTTTTACTTAACAAAACAAGAACGGAATCGAAGCTAAGTCAATTCTAAAAAGTAGCAACAAGTAAGATTCTTGTTGTTTCAACTCATATCTATATATTGATCAATGCGAGATAATTAAAAGTATGAATGTGGGATATCAAATTAGTGAGATTATTTATTGTCACAAGGTAACGTCTAAATAATCGTAAAAAAGGTGGTTTCAAAATATAGAGTTGTCACTTAAGTTTTTTAAAAGTGAAAAGTAAAAAATAAAAACCAAACAAACTAGTACTCTTAAGAGTTATGACTAATGGGATTAGTAATATAATTGAGAAGATCATGGTTATACTAGTGTATCTTCGTAACGAGATTACCATACAATTCTAATTTATGAGATTTTTTAAATTAATCTTAAATGAGGTGATTTAAAGATTAAAAAAAGACTTAATTTCAAATCCAAAATGTGATTTGGCTGTCGAAGCTTGGACGGAAGGGTGGAAGTCCTTGCGTAAAATCCATTTGTAAATTAAATAACTCTGAACCTATACAGAATACACATATATAAAAAAAAACAAGTTTATTTTATTTTTTGAAATTTTGTTTTCGAGGTAAAACATGGGGCGATGACAGCTATAATTTTTGAAAATTTAGAATATTGACAAGAAAAATGATATTTTTTTTATATATTTTTATGTTTGTTTTTTCTTTTCAGTTTCAAGATAATAGATTCTCGAATTTTTCTAAGTATCAATAAAGATTAATATTTTTTCCTCAAATGATTTCAAAAATACATTTCTCATATCGATTTGATATATTTAGATCAATCAAATACTAACTCAAAAAAACAGAGAGAGAAAGCTAATATCTTTAACCATCTTCCAAGCCTCTTGAGTTTATATTTACTATAGTTTTATGTTGTGGTATAAAAAAAACAGCACTAAGGCTGAAGTACCTTAACGAGGTGCATTCCCGCGTATTGACTCGAGTCCAAGTTGTAGCTGAAAATCAAGCGCACGTGCGCTTACTGTAGCTCCACGTAGTTCAGTAGGTAATGAATGAATGGCACATATCGCAATTTTCACAAAACCTAACACTATTTTAAAATCATATCATGGTTTAACAAATCAAAAACCACATCCCGCTTATGGTTGCCGCCTCAGGAAACGAGAGTCTGCAGGAGACCACGTGTCGAAATCATGTTCGTCTGTGCCCACTATAAATAACCCCCATCCCACTCCAATACCTACCCACTCAAAGCTGTTAGTATTTAAGTCCGGTTATTTACTGAAAATTTCAAAATTATTTATTATTTATCATTATTATTTACCCGTGAAGGGAAAAACTGATTAGAGAAGGAGAGAGGATTTATTTACCGGCGGTCTCTAATTCGCTTGGTGCAGGTCGGGAACTGATTCATCGATTTGATTGGCAGATGCCTAAACACGATTGGCTGCAAGGAAAAAACAAAAAGAAAAGTGAATTGGATCCCGCCTTGCATCAACTGAATCGGAGACCGCGGTGAAGCAGAACCCGCCGCCGCCTCCGAAGCAGAATCAGCAGTAGCAGCGTTAGATCTCTCTCAATGAGATCTCAGGTTTTCGTAAAGTTTCTATTTTGATTTCATTTCTTATAATAGATCTTGGCTTTGAATCCAATCGAATCCGATTGAACCCACTGTACTTGTTGTCTTCTTGTTTGTTAGATCTTGGCTTCTTAATTTGTTTCAATTCAATTCAATTTACGATTTTAGGTTATAAATCTCTTTCACAATACAGTTAAATTTGTTTTAATTTACTTCGAAAAGCCAAAGGTTTATTTAAAGTTACTAAGCACGTTAAATATGTTCAGTCTGGTTAGGAAATAATTTACTTTTTAGCTGGCTTGTTTTGTTTTTAAATTATTTGGTGTCATCTATACTTTGGGATTCTATGGCTGTGAGCTGGTGAAATTTGAAATTCCAAGGGACTGTATTCTAGTGTTTGTTTTGCGCATTGTCATTCTCAAAATTTGTTTGTTTGAATTTTTTTTTGGAAACATGGAAATAATGGAAATTTGGGCCGACCGACAATTCCCGTAGCTTTTGCTTTCAAATTAGGGCTGCTTGGTTTTTTCTAGATTTAACTCTTATGAATTTTAGCATTTTGGCATTAATGGTAAATATGTATTTTCTTCATGATGTATAAAGCGATGTAAGTTTTCAGTTTGTTTGTAATTTAGATCTTACTAATTTTTTACCAGCGCTGCGTATCGGACAAAATACATAAAATTATTTAAATAAAAAATATTTTATTTTGATGTTCCGTGTTATAGTACACGTCTAACAAAATATATCAAATCAAAACTAAATAAAAATTCATTCAATTTTATTATTTTTTAATTAAAATTTTGTATTTTATTAATTATTTTTTATATTTGATAAATTTTTTTATTAAAAAAATATTATTTATTTATCTCTATCCACATTTTTAACTAAAATCTTATTTTGTAAATTTTTTTTTCTGAACATCTTTTTGTCTTAAAATTTTAATTAAAAAAATCAGAGAAAAAAAAGTAAGGAGGAAAGTGACCAAAATGAAACAAAAAAGTAAGATCAAAATCAAATGAAAAATATTTACGGATTAAAAAAACAATATTTTAAAAAGAAGGATTAAAATATAATGTCACAAAAACTTTCATAATAAATGTCTTAAAAATATTTGAAAACTATAAAAACGTTGTTGCAATTAGGAATATTGCATCTGAATCTGGGTGAACAGTGTGAATGAGTTTGGATGAACAATGTTTCAAATAGTATGGTGAATAGTAACCAATGGTTTTAATTTAGTTTTTTTGTAATTTAATTGATAGGTGTCGTGAGTATAAAAATAAAAAAGATAAACACAATTTAATGGCAATGTAGAGATATTGAGTTTTAGGGGTACAATACATTTTAATCTTTGGATTGCCAAGGTCTAACGATTAGCCAAACCATGTCAAAATGTTTACTTGGAAATCTGCCAAACAAACAAAAATGTCTCTGAGAATCACATTCCTGAGCAGTGATCCAAATAGGAAAAAAGTTCCACATTCTTTGTCTTTGAAATTAAGGCCTCCAGCTAGACCGTAAATGTTTACCTTTACTGCTAATTGGCATATTTAAGTACATGGAAAATGCTATGCAGGTGGTGGTTAGGTGTTTGGGAGAGAGGATGAGGAGAAAGATCTCTATTAAATACCTGATTCACTATGCTGTCACTCTACTCTGCTGATCTTGTATGTTTGTGTGCTTGCAAATATGTCTAAGAATTTATACTTTCTTTTGAATTCATTTTGGACCCACTTCCTAATTATTCTCATTTAGGGAAGTGTAGCTTTTTGTTGAAATTTAGCTTCCATAACCTGTTTTGGAAATGCACCTTTTGCTCCAAAAGTTTCCCTGGAATAAATGGTCCTCCTGCATCCCTACTGCTGAAGGTATCTACTAGATAAAGCCTTACTTAATTCCAAGTTGTTTAAAAACTTGCTTGAACCATCAAGAGTGCTTTATCTTTTCAATTAACAGTTCCCCATTTTAGTTTGAAGAATCAAAATGTTAATTGAGCTTGTGTCTAACACATGTAGTGAAAAGCTTTAAGGAAATGATATAGCAGTTGTAATATGGACCTTCTCGTAATTTATTTCCGTCAGTACTTTGTGCAGTTTTTGAAAACATGGTCTTGGCTCAATATTCATAGGCTGATAATGATTCAATGTTAAGAGTGTAATTTGGATAGAATTGCTAACTATTAACTGGTAGGGAATGGATGTGGTCATGGACAACCACTAGTAAATCCTTTATGCTGACTGATACTGGTTAAGACTGAAATGCCAGCAGCTCCTCACCATATTCTCTAATGGTAGTGTATATGTATCTGAACTTCTAGCGTTCAATAGAACATATATAGTCTGCCCTTTAGTCCTTCGCTGTGAAGTGAGGAACAATACAATCACAGATGTCGGTAGTTGTGGTACTTCTGCAGGTACACATGCCAATTTTCCATACTTTTGAATGATGTATAATTTGTAGCCCATGAACTCTTCTTTTCCTGTATTGAAATGATCTTAAGGACCTTGGCCTTTTTCAGAACATTACAAAGCTAGTGACCTGTATCAATGGAAAACAGGGAGTTCCATAACATGCTGCTAAGCGTGGAATTTAACTTATCGAGGAAGTCTCTGGTAATGTGACAGATAAATAGTTCTTCTGGCAGGCAGCTCGCAGGAGGTTCAGCTTTACACGTTCAGGTTTTCAATCCCTTTGTATCATGATGTTCCTTTTTCTGTTTTCCGCATAAATTCAGATCTTCTGCAGTACTGAAGGATTTATATGCATGACTCAAGGATCAATAATGGCTATAAAACATTGAAGCCTGCATCTTTGTGTACTCGAATTAGAAAGGAAAGAAAATATGGATCACTGCCTGATGCAATGGAGAAGCTTTTTCTATTCTGCTATCAATTAGTCTTTTGTCATGTTTCTTCACTTAAGTAGAACTTAAATATTCAGTAAGTGATCAGTTAGTATTTCAAATTCTCATGTTCATTACCATTTTGGGGAGGGAAAAAAAATTCCCGAGTGTATATTTGCAGGATACCTTCCTTTTCCATCTTTTCATGCTAAGCATTTTGAAAGGATGCACTAACACGAGCGTCATTTTGTTCTGATCCTATTTCCCTGAATTATCTATTCATTTCTTCAGCATCTCTGAAGGACTCTCCCATCATTGTCTCTATAGGTAACTCTTTATTTCCTACAACAGAAAGAAAATCCAATGTGAAAAGCCTAAATATTCCATTGAGGGTTGTCCCTTTGTCTCTCTGTGCTTGCCCAAATTGTCTAGGCATCTTTTTCTCTCTCATCATCTAGTCATCTCCTTGGTGTTTAATTGTCAACACTCTTAACGCTTTATGTATTTAATCATTTCATTTTTTGTCTTTGGACGTGTTATTCTCTCTTTCGTCCTTCCTCCACATGGAATTTTGGATATCTTTTTGTCAGTGTATTTCCATTTGCATGATTGGGACTAGTTGCCCAATTGCATCGCATCGATTCTATACTTGGTAAAGCAAAAATATCTTGTGAAATAATATTATACGTCTCTAGTGGAACAGCAGGTCATTTTGTTCTTCTACTGCTTTTATCTTGTGGTGTGTATATATATGTATTTTTTTTTAATTAAATTTATCAATCAAATTGTTATTCTCAACATTTTTTTTAGACAATTACTAATACATCCTATAAGAAATATTTGGAGAGAATGTATTTACAAGAGAGAGGCTTTGTTGGTGTCCAATTTTTTATTTTTTATTTTTATGCCCAATCATTGACTTCATGGTTAACTATTTAAGTTTTGATTTTTTATTTGTTTTGATGTCTGAGTTCATTTAAATTATGATTTTGTTGATGTGTCGACAAGATCTGTCACGCAGCAATCAAAAAATACCACGTGACAGTCAATCCTATCGTATCAACACATCATACTTAGGTAGTTATGGGCATTCAAATAGAAAAAATAAAATCAAAGTTTAGGCATTGAAATAGGAAAAAAAAATTAAAGATTAGGCATCTCAATAGAAAAAAAAATATATGGCTGGACATAAAAAATATAATTTTCTCACTTCAAATATTTATCTCCTTTATGCATTTTGTGCATCATAATATATATGTATAATCTTACAAAACTTTCTTTTTGATATTAAAAATCATATAATTTTAAATTTAAAAAATATCAATAATTACATTCATGCATATTTTCTTGTTATTATGTTAATTGCATAAACAATTTTAACAATGTATTAATTTTTTAGCTTCACTCACAGCTTACTTATTATCTTTATCATTATTGTTATCGCTATAAAAAATACTAAACTTTAAGCGCTCAAATCAAAAGGTTTGATTAATAAACTTATTTATATCAATTCTATCCCATTTCAGCTTATTATAAAAAGTTTAGCAAGTTATTGGCTACAATAAGGTTATGTCACTCATGATATGTTGGTCAATTTTCTCACTAGACAGAGGAAGCAATTTTTATTTTTTGTAACCTTTTTCATTGTCCAACCATTTGTTCTGCAAATGACAATTATAATTAGATTTTATATGTTTTTTATTTTTATAAATTTAATCTTAATTGAACTTTATATATATTTGGATTAAATGACATAATTTTAAATTAGTCTATATATGTAAAATGGTTTAGAATTCTTAAAAAGTAATTTTTAATCGATATAGAATATTAAAAATTACCATTGATAAGTAAAAAAAAAAATGCTACGAGTATAATATGAAAAATATTTAGTAGAAATTGTTGAACTAATTTTACAATCTCGAGATAATAAATTTTTTTTCAAAACTACATATTTGGTAACTAATTTTTTTTCTATTTTAATATCTAACCTTTGATTATTTATTTATTTATTTGAGTACTCATAGCTATATGAAAGTATGAAGTGTTGATGTGGCGAGTTGATTATCGTGTGGTATTTTTTAAGCTGTCATGTGACAGATTTCGTCGGACACATCAGCAAAATCAAGATTCATGTAAATTCAAACATCAAAACAAGTAAAAAAAATTAAAACTTGGATAATCAATTATGAGAAATCAACAATTGGACATAAAAAAAAAAATTGAAAGGTTGGGCAGTAAAAAAACTTTTCTCTCATTTATAATTTGTTTTTTAAAAAATTAATGGAAATAACGGTTTGGTTGGTATATTTAATGGTACTCTATGTGTGGTAATGAGAGAATGACAAGACCATCGATGAAAGAAAAGGCTAAGGGCATCTACCTAGATCCCAAAATACTAAATGATACTCGGCATTGAACAGTGACATATAGATTGATTCCATAGGTTCAATGCCTGACCGCTGAGCTGGCAATTCAATCTCCATGAAACCCTATTTGCATTGGTAGGTCGAAATTGACGTGTAATAGTGTAATTGGTGCGTGGCGCCTACTTGAACGGATTCTGGGAAAATACCAACGTACATCAGCAAGTATCAGGATCTCTGCCCTGCCTCTAGTCGAAGACTAGGAAGTCATGCACGATGATGTGCAAAATTTTGGACATCTACATTGATTGTATTTGGTATTTATTCTCCTTGGATTGAAAAATTAGAAAAATTTTATAATAATCAATGAATAATAAAGGTATATATATATAATAGTTATTTCATGGAATTTATTTTTTCAAAGAGAGAACATTAAAAAAAAAAATTAAGCCAAGGTGATATTATATTTCAACCAATAAAAAATGATAAGAAAATTTTCATTTTGATTCGATTTTTTTTTAAAAAAAATTCTCTTTCTTATTTCTATTTTGTTTTTATATCTATCTTTTTTATAAACGAGTGAACTCATAAAATAACTATTGTATATATAAAGTAATTATTTTGTGAATATTATAAATTTTTTTGAAAAATTGATGATGGTGTTCTTTTAAATCTTGCGAGCATTTAGCATAAGTATCGGTATTAGCGAGTGGCCTCGTCACTTCCTAACTTTCTTTGGTTGTGTAATTATTGTTGGAGTTGTATTTTATGAGGAAGAGAGTATCTTTATCATGGTTTTAAAAAACGGCCGTTACGTCGCGTAACGGCTGTTATATAACGGTAACGAAGGAACCCGTTATCGTTTTTCGGCGTTATAAGAGCTTAAATGCCGTTTCACGCCTATAACGATAGATAACGGCATTACCGTTATGTAACGCCGTTATTAGCCGTTATATAACGGCATTATATATAAAAAATTTAAATTGTTGAAAAAAAAGCTTGAAATGCAATTGGATTTTTTTTTATCTTCTTTTGCTTTCTTTCTCCCACAATTACTAATGAAAAAGAGGGATTTTTTTGTCTTCTTTTGCTTTATTTCTCTCGTAATTATTAATGAAAAGAGGGAATTTGTTTTGCCTTCTTTTGCTTTCTTTCTCCCGCAATTGCTGAAATTATAATGTATTTTATTATTTTTCATGTGATATTAATCTATTGGAATTGTTATTAATTACTTTTTATAATAAATTTAACTATTGTTATATATTATTAAACTATTAGAGATATGATTACTTATTATTATGTTTAATTAGTAAAACTCGTCAAAAAATGTGAATTAGAATAAATTTATTGTCGATTGCTAATGTATTCACACAATTAATCGCCGCGATCGTTATTTTACGACCGCGATGAGCCGCGACCCGCGATCGCGATCACAACCGTTTTTTCAACAAATGACCGCTATTTAAAACTATGATCTTTATACGAGTGAGAAATATAGAGTATCAAGTATATATAACTATATTTTGATAACGTAGGTGTTCGGATCGCTTTACATGCACCTTGACTAATTCCACGGGTTCCGAAATTAACGATCATGTAAGCTTCTAGTGGCCACTAAGGAGAGCAATCGGGAATCGAACTCGAGACCACAAGGGAGCAAATCCCTTGATATCAAGTCCCCGTCGCTGCGCCACCCCTAGTGGTTAGTATCACGTATATTTTTAGTGTGCTGGGCAGGTGACTAGCATATTTGGATAAAAAAAAAGAAATAGAGTATAATGAAGATGTCATCCAGTTGTACAGAGGATTGGATGGTGGAAATTAACAAAGCCGGGGCTTGCCTTTGTAGAGATGAGATGCTATCAACAGTTGCAATGCGAAATCAATATCTAGTAATGGATACATAGAGCAGGGCTACCATTACTAGATAATGGGCCTTTCGGCCCTTTCCTAAGAGTTACTCATCTTGCAATTAATTCATAAAAAACAGTCTAATTAAATTTTTATAGATGCTAGTAAATATTTAAACTCAAAGCCTTTTTTGTTGCCGACAGAACTTTGTAGATATTGATTTCGGATTAGGGAAGCCCATGTATACATAGATAGGGCTATCCATTATTAGATAATGGGCCTTTCGGCCCGTTCCTAAGAGTTACTCATCTTGCAATTAATCCACAAAAAACAATCTAATTAAATTTTTATAGATGCTAGTAAATATTTAAACTCAAAGCCTTTTTTGTTGCCGACAGAACTTTGTAGATATTGATTTCGGATTAGGGAAGCCCATGTATACATAGAGCAGGGCTATCCATTATTAGATAATGGGCCTTTCGGCCCTTTCCTAAGAGTTACTCATCTTGCAATTAATCCACAAAAAACAATCTAATTAAATTTTTGTAGATGCTAGTAAATACTTAAACTCAAAAGGTTAAAGATAGATGGCATATTTCGTGAACCATCCGACCAATTATTTGAGATTAAAATAACTTTATTGTTTTTAAACTATATGACAAATTTGGTATTTGTGCAAGTTAAATAATAATAATAATAGGGCAAGGAAAGGTAGAACTGTTTTTCTCTCTTCTGACTTTAAATTAGTGGCTAAGGCCACGATTGATGGTGGCTTGCATATGAATTTGATCTTTTACGATGCTGCTGCTATTATTATTATTATGATAGATGATGATTTGATTGGAATTATCGTGTAAGAGTATCTTCATTGAATGTTTTACTTTCCTTAGCCATCGTAGAGAGTCCAGGATAGGCTGCTTCTGGACGTGAGAGTCCTAAGGCCTTTCTCGAAAAAAATGACCAGTTCTCGGGGAGGCTGTTGATCTTCAGGGACTTCGAGCATGGACTGGGCCTGGTGAATTGACGATACATATATTTTTTAAGTTCAATTTATATGTTCGATTATCTGGACCTAATCACCTAACCTAACGCTCTTGATTGGGAGATGTATGACTAATCTAGCAATTAGCACTTGCCTGTCGCCAAGGGCATCAATATTACCACCTTATCTCTAATGTTTGGTGATCGTCCGATATGGACGAGACCATTTATTGGAATTCCCATAGAGCTAAATTATTATTCTTATCATCCTCTCCTATTATTTATGTTGCCGGCCGGCAAAGTATTCTAATTTCTGGCCACTAATTTATTAGTATAAATTACGATCCCCTTTCAAGTTGACAAGGACTCATAATAAATTCAGTGGAATAGATCTCCTTAATGTCATAATTATAGTTCAATTGTATTTTGTGCAAGACTCCATGCAGGTATCTAATTTCTCGAGCTTGACTTTTATTACAGATTCTATCCCCTTTACCTCCATTGAGAGCTCGTTTAGTTTTCAGTCATTTTCAAGGTGATGTTTCGCTGTCGTTTAATAACTTCGACAAGGTAGTCTCATAATTAAGAATGTTTTTTTCCCCCTTATTATTTGGATTCAAATCTTAGAATTAGTATTTTTGAAAAATTATTTAAAATTCTTTTAATTATCCCAGATCGTACATCTTTAAAATTGTTCAAAAATAAATTTAATTTTGATTAATTTACAAAATAACTTGAAAATACTCTTTATTAATCCGTATAAAAAATAAAAAAAAACGTAGCAAAATTGTCAGCTGTGTTGGTACTTAGAGTCATTGTTTTATATCAGCTGGTGACCTAAACAAATCAAAGATAACCAACTCTTGACAATTACTTGCTTTGCAAAGCTTGAAAATCAAGTCAACCAAGTAAAAATAAGAAGGGATCGAGGTAGGACTCTTAGAATTTCAAATTTTGAAACCAACTCAAAAAGTCCCAGGTTGTCATCATGATTACGTTCTTGGTAGATAAATAGGATCCTGTAACTACCTCCTGGTTCGTCCAATCATGTTTACGTGTAAGTGAGCTTTTAGCTTGTCATCAGTTGTTTATATATAAGAAAAGAAAAGAAAAGATTGTTTTGTTTTTAAATTTCTCAGAAACTCTTGGATGGAAAGGATGAGAATTTTCTTCTTTTGGAAGGAGTGGAGGGTGTGAATATGATGTTACAGCTTGGTGACGTGACACGACACCTAGCTGGAAGCCTCTTTTATCAAAGGCGCCAATGCCATGAATAAAGAATAAAAAAGACATCGATATAAAGTCGTGTGGAGTTGGGTTTCTTTTATGCATGCATCATTGGATTTTTGGACCATGAAAGAAAGTAACGTACGAAAGTGCACATGATGAGTTCATGGATTAGATTGGCTTGTAGAAACACAAGTTTGAGAAAACAGTTTAAAAGCATAAATGCATTTTGATCTTTTAAACAATCATAATTTTTTTATTTATTTAAGTATTCAATTAAATCATATTAATTCGAAAATTTTATTCAAAATCTATAGCATCGGATGCCCGTAACAATTGTTACAAGACTTTTTATTTAAGACATGAAGAATCAACTTAAGTTGCTATAGTTTAAGAATTAGGATTTTTTTTCTTTTTCTAATTTTTATATATTTGTAGTATTAATTTTTGAATTTCTAGTTTATTTTATTTTGTAATTTAGTTTTTAGTCAACTAAAATAAACTACTTATACTGTTTACTGATTTTTTTTTTATCATTATTATTATATCATCAAAAAATATTCAAATTTATAAGTTTTGTGCATTTTATTGTTTTTTCTTTTTTAGGATTTTTTTTAGGACTACGTAACTTCGTATCTTTTCATGGTCCATCCGGAAAAGAAAGAAACCTATCGGTTTTGCTGCATACGTATGGGCATGGCCCACGCCAAGTTGGTCATTGACGATGCTTCCGGACCAGTTGGTTGGTCCAATTTAAGGTCAGAAAGTTGCTGCTACAACTTTTAAACAGTTTTGCTGATCTTATCACATGATTGTGTTAGGTTGTGCAATTATCCAACAAAAATAATTTGAATTAATCCATGTTATATTGTAGCAATTTTCTCTGATGTATTTCTGCATATTAATATCATATAACCAAATTCCATGTATTTTCTTAAAAAAAGAGAAGAGAGAAATAAAGGCAAGCACGTAAATCCCTATTGTATTTTCCTATAATTTAATTTCCGTGATTCTCCTCCATTAAGAGATTCGATTAATCAATTGGTACAGCTTTATAGAATGGGGTGGGGAACAATGGAAAGAACATATTCTAAAGAAAAAAAAAACATAAAAAATGTTCCAAGTGTCTCACTTTTTAGTGAGCACTTAATTATATATGTTGGGCTAAGCTCAACAGGCATTTCTAAAATCATCTTAGCAATGTTAGTGAATTACAACGAATCAACTAGCTTTATGCTATTATAACTCAAGTTTTACTCTGATTTAATCTAAAAAATGATAAGTTTCATTTTGTTTAATGTAAAAAATTGATCCGAAAATACTCATCATGAATCCAAATTATTAGCTTATATAAGTTAAGATACGTCCTTCAATAATATTATAAAAAATTTGTTTTTATTAAAATAAAATAAAAATTTGTTTTGAAATCTAAAGGTGATTTCAGTTTAAATTAAAAAAATAAAACTTTCAAAATTCTACAATGAATAAATTAAAAAAAAAGACTAAATAAGAAATAATTATTAATATGAATACGATATATCTGCAATCAAATGATTTACATTAACATCGTAAAAAAGATAAAATAGAATGAATCTATAACGTATGATTCAAAATAAAAATTTAAACAAATAGAATTTATATAAAGAAGAAGAGAACCATTTGCTTTTTTACGTGGTTGATTAGCTATCTAATCGGCTAACGATCACCATTAACATTTTATCTTTGAGTGGTGGATGATACGTCCCCAGCGAAGTAGGCAACCATCGAACTCATCAGTAAATTTGAAATATTTTATTTCGAATTGCCTAGCAAGTCACTCAACGCCTACAATCTTCAAATTCACGGAGTCGGGTGATAGGCCCATAGCTCAGCTTGTCAATTATTGTTACAAGCTTATTTCAGTTACAACGTACAATCACAACAACTGACTTCTTCTTCTTCTTCTTCTTTTTTTTTTTAAATAATCATGCATCAATCAATCGAAACTATCTTTTTAAAAGTCAAAAGCATATATTTCAAAAGGATTTTAAAAAACATATATTTCAAATCAAACTTTATATATTTAAAAAAAATAAATGCTTATAAATATTAACTCAAATTTTTAATTATTGATTTTTTCAAACGACAGATCATTTCATTCACTTCATCTATTGTATCGTTTAATTATAATAAAAAGTTTAAATTTCTTATATTTATAGAAAAAGTTAATTTATTGTATTTTTAATGGCTGTAGCATGATCATACAGTAGATTGGCTTGTTTTTTTATAAATATTTATTTTCGTTAAGAATTTTTATATCGATAATGATTTTTTCAGCTGTCTTATATTTTTGTCAAAAGATATTTATGAAATTAGGGCTCCCAAATTTTATAATCTATAAAGGTTTTCCGAGATTTGTCTCTTACTTAAATATATCAAAAAAATATTTTTAAAAAATTATTAACCACCAACCCAATACTTTAGCCTCCAACCACAACAGCGAGTAAGATTAAGAATGCAAAGAAAAAACGAAAGCACATGGGCAGAGGCAGAACCAACTTGTGACCCCAACAGAAAACCGGTTACCGCCAATCACGTGACAGATAAACCATAACTAATGATCATCGAACACGTGTTGCGATGAGCTTGTGACGAGGTCCACTTCCAATGATGGACTGTTCCTCCGCTTCCACATTCCCATGTTTCTTCCACACAAGTTGGCGAATATATCTCTACACATCTTTTCGTCTTGTCCCTCTCTAAAAATAAGAGTAAACTATAAATTAGTCACTCTATTTTTTATAAATGAATTAATTAATCCTTTTATTTTAAAAACCAATTATTTTAATCCATTGAGACTGCACTTAAATTAATATACTTTATTTCAAAAAATATCATCTTTACTCATCAAACCTTCAATATTTTTTTTCTATTTCTTAAAACAAAATATCAAAAGGAATTGAAAAATAACAAAAAGGATTAAGTTGTAAGAAAATATAAAAATTAAATAATTAGTTTTTGAAATAAAAGAGATAATATAATTTGTTTCTCCAAACTAAAGGGACTAATTTATAAAAAAAATAACACACATTTGTAGAAGAATAATTAAAGCTTTTGTATATACAGTAGCTTCTGATCATGCTTTGCCAAATCAATTTTTATTCACAAGGATACAAATTTTATAGGATGTGTTGAGAATTAAAATTTTTATCGATATTTCTTTTTTTTTTTAATCTCTTATTTTTCTCTTTTTTTTTTTGTATTTATCTTTCTTTTATGGAGTAATTTACATTAGTTATTACTTGAATATTATAAAATTTATAATATGATATCTATTGGTTTATAAATATTTTTCTCAACTTGTTTGGAGCAACGATAAAACTTGGTCTCAATTATTATTATTATTTTTTTTGCTTTGGTAGATGATAAATGTTTCATAGTGAGGAGAAAAAAAAAAAAAAAGGAAGAACATATTCTCCTTGAGTAAGCGGGCCATGTAGGGAAATCAAATGTTCTTGGTAACCTAATTTGAGTATCTGATTTTGCTCATGCATTTTGGGTAAAGTAATCTTTAACAAGGCAAGTACGAGACCAAATGAGAAACAAAATCATACATGACGTAAATGACAAATTTTTCCAAACCAAAATATTTTACCACGTATAAACATCCATATATATATATATATATATATTAAAATATTTAAAGAATAACTATAAATACTTACTCTATAAATTCGAAAGAAAAAAATATATAAAAAAATCACATCTAAACTCATAAAATTGATAAATATATTGCTATTTATTAATTTTTTTTTCATTTTCTTTATATCTATCTCTTTTTTATAAGATAAATATTGATAATTACTTTTCAAATAATATATAATTTATCTCCTCACAGATCTCGTTATCCCATATTTAAATTTGTTTGAAAAAAATCTCATGTACTTTTAATTCTTTCTTTTAATTTTTGAAAAAAAAAACCCTTATATATTGATCTTGTAGTCATTTTTTGATTCGATGTTAATGTCTTCTAAAACATATCCTTGATACTTATTTTTAGAATAAATCTGATGCCAAGAATCTCAATTGATCTAAGTATATATTTTATGTAATGTTTTAATATATATATATGAAAAGTAAAAAAAATAAATCTTTTTAGAATAGAAAGAATATAAATGAAAAGGAAACTTTATTTTGTTCGGTCCATCTGGCCCATTTAATTTAATTAGCCGCGCGGCATACGATGAAAATTGGTTACGACATTACATGCCATTTCGGCGCCGCTAAATTTTCGGGTCGGGTTGTTGCCCATATAAACCCGTGACAAACCAACTACAATAATTTATCCAGGTGTAATTCTTTTTACATTTTTACTCCAAGAGATTCAGAACTATTCTACTTTGATCCTTAAAAGTTCACAATTTTCTAATTTGAACCGTTATGTTTTCCCTTTTTTTCCTCTAATTTTTTAAAATTTTACAAGAACATAAACACACACATAAAGATCGAGAACGAAAAGATAAAAGAAAAAAGCATTTCGAGTGTTTTCTAAGGAACGAATTTCAACCTTCTTAGATACCTGGATCAATATAGTTTTAATATTGATGAAAAAGCCAATGTGATCTTGCTCAACGATCTCTAGTAATGACGAATTAATTTTACTATTATGAAAACACCAATGTATGTGTTGTTATTTGTAATTTTTTTAATAAACCAAAAAGAAAATGTAAGCATTCGTATTCCATATAGAAATTTTATACTATAAGGTCACATAGAGCCAACTATAGGTTTAATTAGATATTTAAAATACTCACATTAAAAAATTCGTACAGAAGAAGCTTGCGGAAAGCATTAAAGATATAATATTGTAAATTTTTAAACTATAAGAGCCAAAGTGAAACACTCAGAAATTTAAAGAGTAAAAGAATAGTTTAACCATTTATTTATTCCCTTATAAATTCCTGTGCTTGTGGACGTTTTAAGCGAATGAGTGTCGGCTCCCCTTGTGTTCTCTGCTCAGCAAAACAAAGGAGAAAGTACTTGTATAAAAAGTGCTTTCTCAGGCACACATTTGCTTCTCTGCTCGTATCCAAGCATTGTTTCACTTGCCAAACTTAGTGGGATTTCCTCTCATTCTCATCTTTAAAAAGCCAATGCACTGCTGAACTCCTTACTGGGCTTCTCTCATTTCGTTGTTTCTCTCAACATCTAGCAACGGGTAATGATCACTGATTTTATTACCAGAAGCACTGGTTTTTTTTACTTTCTCTCAACTTTCTGTCATTGAAAGGATACAGCTTTAATGTAAAAGTACGAATCCTTGTAAGGAACGGAATAATCATTCAGCATTGTAGTTTTATGTCAATGGTGGAAATTATGTTGCTTGATCTGTTCATGTTTTCTATTCCTATTTATTTGCTTTGTATAGTTTTTTTTTTTTTTTTTTTTTTTTTTTCAGCCGGAACCAATACAAAAGGTTGCAACTTTATTGGTTGCCACTAGATTTTATGGTGTCTTTTTCTTTACATTCAATGCATATGAGTTGGCTGCTTTTATTTTTTTGTCAGGCTACCCCATTCTGTGATTTGACCTTTTTATTTTACAATGTTAGCACTAAAAATGACAGACCCCATGATTTATGTTATAAAATGTAAAGATTTTCTGATCATAAGAGTTCACTTCTCCATCGTCTATTGCTAGATTCTGTGGTGTTATTGTATAATTATATGTCAGTTTGTTGATAATTCTCACTGCCATTCTCTGTTTTCTTTTTGGTTTTGGCTTCTTTTCGCTTTGCATTTCTACATGTCAACTTGTGTTTATATTGTGTAATCATTGTTTGTTATGTGCAGAATGTTAGATTCAAGATTAGGCCAATGGTTAAAACTTCTGGTTTCTCTGCTGTTATTGCTGAAAACACAAGGGGTTTATGTAGGAATTACCTATGTAAAGAATGCGGTGGCGAAAGGAGCTGGTTAGAAATTACAAAACTCCGATTGAATTCAAGTTTTTATTGCCTTACTTGATTTCAATTACAAATTTGTAAATCTTTTTCTTGTATACAATATTTGTTTTTGCAGTTTGTTTGGATGGAAGCCCACCGGCTTACCACTGGGATAAAGGGTTTGGTACAGGCATTAACAGTTGGTTGATAAATTTTGAGGTTTGTAGTCGTCTTGCGTTGCTTCATAATTTCTTTCAACAATAAAAGGAAGCTGTTATTGGTATGGTGTTGGAAGGTGAAGGAAGGGGACATAATTCGATTTTGCTCTCTTACTTCGTTTCTCTCTCTGACTCTCTCTTTTAATTAGTTTTCATAAATCTTCTTGGATAAGATTTGGGGCCTGTTTTTTTATTATAGGCAAATTGCTTTTGATTTTTGATGAAAGGAAAAAGAGCATTTAGTTGTATGAATTAGATAATAAAAGCAGGTAGACAGGCTTAAGGAAATCCAGTTTTATGCATTTAGAATGGTTTGTTAGTTTGATAAGTACATGAACTGTTTGTATTTCATTTCATCTTGTTTAATATGCCTTTTGCTTTTGATTTTAAGGGAGGAGGATGGTGCAACAATGTCACAACCTGCCTTTCCCGTAAGAAAACTCATTTAGGTTCATCTAAGCTAATGGGACAGAAAATTGCTTTCTCTGGGATTATGAACAACAAGCGACAGTTTAATCCAGGTGTGACCAAATATTTCATTATTTTAGACCTTTTTTATTGAATTTGATTAGCATGGTTCTCTTGAACTTCGATTCTCTAGGTTATTGAGTTTTGTTTGGATTTGCAGATTTTTACAATTGGAATAGAGTTAAGATCAGATACTGTGATGGGTCATCATTTACTGGTGATGTGCAGGCTGTCAATCCTGTAAGTTAATAAAAAATTGAACAGGAACCATTTTAAAGTTTCATAGTTTCATTTTTAATCAGAAACAATTTGATCAGGCTACTAATCTTCACTTCAGAGGAGCTAGGATTTGGCTTGCTGTCATGGAGGATCTATTAGCTAAAGGATTGAAAAACGCTGAAAATGTAAGATGCATTCGAAGATCTGTCAACATTTTTCTCTTTTGACAGAACTTTCTCTATAACCTGTTTAGTCATGTTCTACAGGCTCTTCTTTCTGGCTGTTCAGCTGGTGGATTGGCTTCCATTTTGCATTGTGACAGTTTCCATGCTCTTCTACGTATGGGTACTAAAGTAAAATGCCTTTCAGATGCTGGTTATTTTATCAACGTGTAAGCTCATTGATAGGACCTATGTCCTGACCTTACCAAAACCCATGCTGGTATTGTAATATTCTTTTGAGATATAATAACAAAGTATTTTGTAACAGGAAGGATGTATCTGGAGCCCCGCATGTACAGTCCTACTTTAACCAGATCGTGACATTACATGTACTTTCCTCGGATTTTCTTCTTCCTTCTAATGTAGATTTCACAGAAGAGCCAATAAACACTTACGATTATTTTGTTTTCTGCAGGGATCAGCAAAAAATTTGCCTCTGTCCTGTACTTCAAGACTGAAACCCTCACTTGTAAGCATATTTTTGCTGATATGGTTTTTTCTCTTCATTGTTTCCTGCAGTCTTACTGATGCTTCTCTCAACAATTTACAGTGTTTCTTCCCACAGTATGTGGCCCCACAAGTACGGACTCCACTTTTCATTCTAAATGCAGCATATGATTCATGGCAGGTTAGCATATATCTGGTTCTCTGTAAACAATTACTTTCTTTTTAACAGAAGAATCTCCTAGATATCTGGAGCAATCTGAGCACTTTCTCTCCATTACAATTTATTTATTTTATTTCTAATTTATGTCATAATTAATTCAGATAAAAAACATTTTGGCACCGAGTATTGCTGATCCCCGTGGAGCCTGGAACAGCTGCAAGCTTGACATAAACAACTGCTCACCTCTTCAACTGAAAGCTATGCAAGGTGACTGGAAGCAACCTAATTTACACACAAAGCATTCCTCTGAACTTACTCAATTCTGAAGATTTTAATTACAAATCTTATTTAAAGACTTCTAGGAATTAAAAATTTAAGATTAGAGGGAAAAAAAAACTGTTGTACGAACATTCGTCAACTGAGCTGAAAACACATCCATGATTACTGGTTCAGCTCTTAAACATTCCTATTCGTAATTTTTGCATTAGTGAGCAGAACCTTTTGTGATATCTTTGAAAAACTTCTTGCAGTCAACAGAGAGGATTCATAGATAGCATTCAAAACAACCAACTGTTGGAAATTTTTTCAAGGATTTCATTGTGGGTTTGTTTTTCAGATTTTAGGTTGCAGTTTCTGAATGCGTTGAATAGAGCAACCAACTCTTCATCTAGAGGATTGTATATAGACTCTTGCTATGCCCACTGCCAAACTGAAACACAGGCAACATGGTTCACGGCAGACTCCCCAGTGCTTGCTAAAATGGTAAGAGACCACAAGTTTTCTTCTCGTTGTCAATCTTTTCCCATTGTCTATTCATTAGTAATTTTTTTATAGGCTCAGCTCATTCTTTCTTGTTTTTTCTTTTTCTAAGCTACAAGAAGTGATTTCCTATTGTTTTCTAAAACCATACTATTTTGCAGAAAATTGCAAAGGCAGTTGGAGATTGGTTTTATGATCGGAATCCATTCCAAAAGATAGATTGTCCTTACCCTTGCAATCCAACTTGCCAAAACAATGGTTTGGCTCCGCCAAACAACCCAGAAGTATAGATTTATTTCCTCAAACCAGATTTTTTGTTTTCATTAGTCACAATTACAATAAAATTAAGCTTAAACAAGCAAATAGAAAATTACAATTGATTAAGGCTTCTGAATAAGCAAAAGTCACCACTGCACTAAACCTGTGTGCTGGGTGTCTCCCATCATTGTTAGTGTATTCAATTATTACTCAAAACAAAATCATTTTTTTCTCGATGAAGAAATAGTAGTAGATGGTTTTTGTACTAGATACTGTTTTTGTGATTTGCAGCTTTTGCATAAAAGAGCCAAAACCTTAAAATACTTATCACAAATCTCTCTCCAAAGTCTAATGCTTATCCCTGAAAACCCCAGCTTTGTTTCATAAGCATACTCATTGTTCAAAGTAACTTGAAGAAATCTATAATCACAAAACTGTGAAGAAACCTCCATGGAACCTTATTTTCATTTGCCAAATTAACAGCAAGAAGAAATGAAATTGGAAAACCAAGGCCACATGAGTATAGCAAATAAGCTCAAATGTAAAAATATCCAGAGAAATACATTCTTGAGAAAGAAAAGGGACAATGTATTGGCATGGTTAATAAATTGATGGTTTGCTTTTGCAGAAGAGACCGCCAAATGGCTCTGCAGCATCAGTGAATATGAGTTTGTTATTGTGTGGGTTACTAATGCTAATTGGAGTGATGTTGGAGTGAGAATCAGTCTGTGAAACATCAAATCAAGTAAGCACAAATCAGAGAGTAAAATTCAAGCATGGAAAGGTTGCAGTACAGCTGTTGAGTCTGCTCATGTCTTGAAGTTCAGGAACATAAACACTAGCTTTCTTTTTTTACTACAGTTTAGAACAAGAGCTAAGGACGAATTCGCTGCAGACCCTCAAGAATTCTTGTAAAAGGCAGCCACTGGAAGACAGCAGTTCCTGGAAGTGGATGTAATGGCAGCGACAGCGCTAACAAAGCTGTGTAAACGGAGTGGACATCATTCAACTCTAAATCAACGCCCGTCCTCTGGAATTTTCTTCATTTGCTTTTATGTTGTAGTAGCTAGGCTTCAACAAGTTTAATTCCAAATCCGAATTCTAATATTTGATTATCTTCACATTGTTTGAATAAATCCGAATTAACCCTTTTGACCTTGTTCAGTTGCTTGTAGCTTATTACTTGCTCTTGTTCGTGTGAGCTAACCAGTTTAGCTGATAGAATTACTTGTTATTGATCGAGTCACACTAAGCAAAAGCAATCCAACTATCTAATCTTGGAATTACTGCATTTAGTACTAGGTAGTATAACTCTCGTTACAAATTTGTGCGGTGGAAGATGTTTCTTAAATCTTATCACTTCTTCACGGCTAAAGAAGACACGTCGTTATCGTGTCACGATGCTGTCTACTTGTCCATGGTACATGCTTAATTGTTTGTTATTAAACACTTTCAATTTCAACCTTACACGCACCTGTTTAGATGCAAGTATGCAACACCGAGACTTTCATTGGAACAAACGTATCGAGTTCATCTCAGAAGGACCAACCAAATTTAACTCGCATCCGTGTGGAAAAAAATGTTTATTCTTTTATTCCCAAACTTATTTGGGGTCTGAGTTTGATAAATTAAATAGAAAAAATGGATGAAAAATCCATCAAGCTCTTCAATAGATTCTTCTTAAACCTTTTGAATTGGCTTCACCTAAAGTCTATTGAGATTGTTCTCTTTGAGCAAAAATCATTCCCAGCTTATTAAGCCCAACAAATCAACCCTTGAAGATGAACTCTCAATCAACAAAAGCTGGACAAAAACACAATTAATGTATATGCAGTTAAAAAATAACAAAATTTCAGTAGCAATAAAAACACGATTCAGACATTTAGAAACAACGTGGAAGATTGCAGCACAAAGATAACATAGCAGGACACTACAGTGCGAGAAAAGAAGGACACGAATGCATTGCAGGGTAAGGAGAGAAGAACATGAAGCAAATTGTATGAGGAAGAGTGACCGATTACTAGAGGTCACAGAGGTGCAAAAAAATCTATAAATACCAACTGGCAACTGCAACCAAGGAGAAAAATATACAACAATATAGCACACAAGCAAACTTTTGCAAATCGCAAACAGTTAAAGAAGTACTTTTACAAATTGCTCAGACTTGTTTGCTGAAACTGATCACTAGATTCGTTTGGGACACATCCTGGTTCATGTCTTAAGAATTTTTTTTTTTGAAGGTGATATCATCGTATCCTGTAATGTGCGATACCTTGAAAGAACAAAGTTTATTCTATATAAATAGATTTTTAGGAAATGAAGAAATTTGGATTTTCATCATTTCAGTTACGAAATGTGCAAACATAGCTTTGTTGTCTGATCAATTTGAAGTCTGTTGTCTCTAAGTTTGAGAGTCCAGAATGACTGATTCAAGATTACGCCAACGTTTAAGTGTTATAGTTTGTCTGCTGATATTGCTCAAAACAGGAGGAGTTTCTGTAGAAATTACTTATGTCAACAGTGCAGTGGCCAAAGGAGCTGGTGAGAAATTCTGTTTTAGAATGTTGTTGCACAATTATTGACATGATAATTTGTTATCTGTTTGCAGTTTGTTTGGATGGAAGCCCTCCAGCTTACCACTTTGATAAGGGATTTGGTGAAGGGATTAACAATTGGTTGATTCAGATTGAGGTTAGTCCTTCGGTTTCGCCCACTTTGTTGGAACCCCAAGAGAGCTCAGCTCGCTACTTTGTTTCTGTGTTTTTGGCCATGGATTCTCAGGAGGGAGCATGGTGTAAAGACATCAAGAGTTGCCTTTCTCGTAAGAACACTGCTTCAGGTTCATCAAAGAAAATGAAAAAGCAAATGGGATTTTCTGGGATACTAAGCCGACAGCAAAAATCTAATCCAGGTTTTGCCTTGAATACAATTAATTATGTATCGAAATTTATACATCAGCATTGTGATTTCTCTACTTACTGAATTTTAATTCTACTCGTAGACTTCTACAACTGGAACAGAATTAAGGTTAGATACTGTGATGGATCGTCCTTCACCGGCAATGTGGAGGTGGTTGACCCTGTAAGTGAAATATATAGATATAGAATTTGCTTCAAATCATTGAATTAATGACACTGATCACATATATTTGGTGCATATTATATATCCAAAGATTCTCTTGATTATTATTAATCAAACAGTAATTAATAACTAATATGATCAGGCAGGTTACTAATCTTCACTTCAGAGGAGCAAGGGTTTGGCTGGCTGTTATTGAGGATTTACTAGCTAAAGGAATGAAAAATGCTCAAAATGTAAGATCCATTTGATCTAAGTAAGCTGTATGGAATTTCTTGACTACCTTTTCTGATAGCTGATAATTATTAGGTCTAATTACGACAAGCTATTCTTTCTGGCTGCTCGGCCGGTGGATTGACAGCTATTTTGCATTGTGATAACTTCAAATCTCTGCTGCCCAAGAATGCTAAAGTAAAATGTATATCAGACGCTGGATTTTTCATTCATGAGTAAGCTCGTACAGAGAACCACATTATACATCTATGCATTTCAATCTATATTTTGGTTTCAAGCTGTATTGTTCCATTACAGGAAAGATGTTTCAGGACAGCAGCGGATCGAAACTTTCTATAACGAAGTTGTCGCGACTCACGTACTTATTTTCACTTCCGCAATTGAATTCCTTCTTCTCAATAGTTCAATATGATGATCAGCTGGTTTTTATTTTTTATGTTACAACTTGTATATAGCATGGTTTTTTACCCTAGCTGATTTAATCCAATCACTAACAGTTCATCTAGGGGTCAGCAAAGAATCTGCCTACATCATGCACCTCAACAACGAAGCCTGATCAATTGGTAAAGTTGGCGGTTTGGATACCGTGATACGATTATCGCCTCCACCATTTTTTTCTCTCGTTTTACATATAGTTACATGTATACTTCCTGGCAATATTTGCAGTGCTTCTTCCCCAATACGTGGCAGAGAAAATGCAAACACCCCTTCTCATTATAAATTCAGCTTATGATTTCTGGCAGGTAAGCAAGTCCATCAGTTGTTTAGTTAGAATTGTACTTTGTCGAAAACCAAATAATCATACAAGATGCCAGTAACGTTACCATGTTCTGTCTAATTTAGATAAAGAACATTTTAGTACCAAGTTCTGCTGATCCCAATGGACTCTGGCATAACTGCAAGCTTGATATAAATAAGTGCACACATAGTCAACTGGAAACCATACAAGGTGACCAGAAAGGCCTATTTTACTTCAGCAATATTGCCAATCCTTTCGTTTCCTGCTGACTGAACAATTTTTTATTTTTGTTTTTGTTGGATTTATCTGAAGATTTCAGGTTGAAATTCTTGAAGATACTGAGTGAGTTACCCTACTCTTCAACGAGAGGAATGTTTATAGACTCGTGTTATGCCCACTGCCAATCTGGAAAACAGAAGAATTGGCTAAGTGCTGAGTCTCCATTAGTGAAAAATACAGTAATTATGACAGACTTGATCTTCATTCTAATTTCCCATTTCCTCCATTTGCAACATATATATATATATATATATATATAAGCACTAATTTTTTTTTCTCTTTCTAATGTGATTAACATGCTATGTTTAGACAATTGCAAAGGCAGTTGGAGATTGGTTTTATGAACGGAGGAATGTCCATATGATTGATTGCGTGTGCCCTTGCAATCCAACCTGCCACAAAATTGTTTCTGATTCCCTACTAGATGAAGAGGAAGATGAAGATGAAGAACAAGAAGTAGAGATCGATTGATACTGAGAAAGATGATGATATACTTTTATCACTCAAAACATTGCAAATTACGAGTTTTCACTTTCTGTGCTAAGGTTGTCTGTTGGGAGTTTTATGCAATAGAATAACAAAATACATTTCAGAAATGCAGTTCTTGCTGCAATTGCCGTAGTACTTGCCAGATCTTATAATCCACCATTCCATTATCTATGGCTTAATGAAAATTGACAGGGCAGCAGCATCATAATCAACGTTATCTTAAATAATAATAATTTAACAATTTCATTGATGGATAAAATCAAACAAATACATCAAAAAATTTGCAACCTATCATGCATGGATCATTCAAGGGTTTTATATATATATATAGATATATATATGCAAGATGGAAAGACAGAAAAAGAGAAAACGCCTCGAATTCTATGAATATCCTCATCCAACTTATCTTTAATCCACCAGTGTTAATATTTATCATAAAAAAGAAAAAATAATAAAAAACCTTACGATTTTAGTAATATTAAGAGAAATCTATGTACTATTATTATTATTTTTCCCCTCAAAAAACGTTTTTTCAAAAAATGATTCTTTATGGGTTGTTGGTTGGCTTAAACTAAATTTGACTTTAGCTAAACATAAATTCAGTGCTGGATGTATTCAATAAGTGTGGGTGGACCGTGGACTTAATTACTCGCACCAGCATTAATTAAATAATTTGCTTCTGGTCCTAGATCCTTTTTTTTTTTTTAATAAAAAAATATAAATTTTATTAATAAAGTCCAAATTATTTTTAAAAAATCTCAACCAATTTTTATTTATTTATTAATATTCATCAATATTTTTATCAATTTGTTTTCAATTCGGTATTTTATTTTAGTCTATAAATATACACATCAGTTGAAAATATCCATATTCATTAACATTCTCATAAAATTTTCTTTTAATCAACATTATTTTGGTGTATAAAATATAAAAAAATATGAAATTTAATTAATAAAATGTATTGGTTTATGATGTAACTGAGAATAAAGACATAGATTTAGGAATAAATTGAGGATTTTCCAAAAAATAATCAGCTGGCTAAAATCAAGCTGCGAGACGATGAAGCCCGGCCCATAGAGTTACAGTAAAGTTACAAAGATAGTTTCGTCCCTTTATTGTTGACTATAAAAAGCACCAAACGCGTCATGACTGTCTGTCACGAGTGAAACAACCTCGAAGGTTGTAGGAAGAAGTACTATACTAATAAAATAATAATAATAATTAATAACGCATGCCTGCGTAGCCATCAGCATGGACAAGATTCTGTAACCCAATATAAAATCTATTTTATATGATATTCACCGGCTAGCTGCTTGACCTATTTTTCGACCTATATATATATATATTTGGAGAAAGAAATTTTAAAAAATATATTGAATAGATAATTTATCCAAGATAATTCCTCTTGTGATTGAACCAAAAAAAAAAAAAAAAAATTTCAAAATTCAAACGAAAGAAATAAACATATATTGGACCAATTTGAATAATAAAAATGAGTTAAAAAAGCATAGTAAATAAATAATCATTTCAAATCCAAACTTAATGAAACCTTTTAGTGAGATTTGTGTTTCTATTAGTTGATGGTGATTCAAAATGTTCTTGTATACGTAAGTTGTAATAACAATATTATTTAATTTTTTTTAATAATAATAAAAAAAAGTCTGATTTAACATCCACAAATAGACTAACTGTGACTTAAAAGATCATATTTTATAGTTATTGTTGGTTGTTTTTTTATATATTTTTTTCATTAATAAGTTGTAAATTTTATAGTTATTAGATTATAAAAATAGCTATATATTTTACATTATTTTGTGTCTAATAAAATTACTATATTCCATGATTAAAAAAAGGATAAAAATGACGAAAGTGTACATAAATACGAAAATGCTAATTAGCTAGCGTCCCTTAAAGACCACCGACAGCAACATGTCTCCATAACAACGAGGATAAAGGATCAAACTTTACATTTCACCAACAGCTAGCAATGATAGTCAAGTTTTTGTAATAATTCAAAAGATAAAGAGATGGGCCAAACCTCCTAACCACTATAATGATAACTCAAAACTAAACGACAAAGACAGATAGAAAATGACTTTTATTTGATGAGATAGCATAATATTTTCTCTTACTAAAAATATTTTTTTTTAAAAAAACTTTTTGTTTATATATATATATATATATATATATTTGAGACAGGAAGTAGCCATTAGCATGGACATCATATGAATCATGGAAAGGGACAATCTTCCTTAGGCCATCCATTTGGAAATCTTTCACAAGAAGACTTACAATATTTCTATCCAATCAAATGAATGTAATGGTAAATTGTCAGAGAGCCAATAGGCAGTAACGTAGAGCTCATAGGTTGCAGGCAAACTTTTTAGCGCCTAGCTTTAACGACTGGTTTGACTCCATTATAAATAGAGGAACTCCTGGTTCTCCTCTTTCTTACAAAAACAACAGTAACAGTGTTACATTCCTACAGCTTGCCCACATTATCTCATACATACAGGTGGCATTTTTTTGGTTTCTTGTCGGAAGGAAAGTTCGGTGAATCTATACCGTTCTTTGTATGACGCAATCTCTGATCTCTTCCTTGCACATGTACTACTGCAATACTTCTCTTCTCTATATATATTCCCAAGTTTCTATCCTTTTCTTCAAGCATCAATTTATTCCTTTTTGTTTATATTAATTTTTTTCCTTCTAAATCACATTGTTTCTTACAACAAGCATGCAGCATATGGCTGGTTCGAAATTAGGCCAATGGCTGTGTCTTATTGTTTGCGTACTGATATTGCTCAAGACAGAAGGAGCTAGCATTCCCATTACTATTGTCCAGAGTGCTGTTTCAAGAGGAGCTGGTGAGCTACTTAATCATAAACTGATTTATTTTGTGCTATTTCTTCTTCTTCTTCTCTCTCTCTCTCTCTCTTAATCCGATTATCACTGTGATTTACTCTGCAGTTTGCTTAGATGGGAGTCCACCAGGTTACCACTTTGAGAAAGGATCTGGTTCTGGGATTGACAACTGGTTGGTTCACATGGAGGTCAGTTCTTATTCGCCTTGACCTTCTTTCCTGCGAGCTATACTATGGAGTAGACTAACAAATTTAATTAAATATAATAAATTAGATCTTAATTAGCTATGGTTAGCAATGATAGTTGCATGAATTTGATCTGCTTAAGTATAACATGTCTTCTTGTGATATGGGGATTCACAGGGAGGAGGATGGTGTGACAGTGTTGAGTCCTGTGTTTCTCGTAGGGACACTTACAAGGGCTCTTCATTGAAAATGGAGAAGACAATGGGGTTCTCTGGCATACTGGGCAGCAAGCAAGCAGCCAATCCTGGTAGCTAGGATTCAACATTTTCTGGTTTAGATCTTGTTATTCAACATTTAAGTAATTGGGTTCTGTTTGAATGTGTAGACTTCCATAACTGGAATAGAATCAAGATCAGATACTGTGATGGTTCATCCTTTACTGGTGATGTCGAAGCTGTCGATCCGGTAAGCTAGCTGAATTTACCTTGAAACTTCAAAGACTTCTGGTAGTTGAAAATTCTAAATTGTTTACGAACTGAAGGTAGTATTTGTTTTTCTGGACCAGAAAACTAAGCTTTTCTTCAGGGGAGAAAGGATTTGGCAAGCCGTCATTGATGATCTATTAGCGAAAGGAATGAAAAATGCTCGAAATGTAAGACTCCCGTTAAAAAACTACTACAACTTATTTACTTGCATTTCATCCATTTATTTTCTTAAGATAAGCTGTTGGGACTTGTAAATGACAGGCTATTCTTTCTGGATGTTCTGCTGGTGGATTGGCTGCTATTTTGCATTGTGATAAATTCCAATCCCTCCTGCCTGCAAGTGCTAGAGTAAAATGCGTTTCTGATGCTGGTTATTTTATTCACGGGTAATTAAGCTCATATACCAAGAACAGATGCTATCTCCCTTAGTTTTAATTTCATGAAATTTCTTAATCAGTTTTTATTATTATAATTTTCTTTACAGGACGGACATTTCCGGAGGGTTGCCAATTGAATCCTTCTTTGGCCAAGTCGTTAAAACCCATGTAACTCTCTATCTTTGACCATTGTTCCTATCTTATTCTTTGTTTCTGGCCTTCCTATATTGTCCTTGTACTTAAACTTGAGTTTTTTTCCTTCGCTTGTTGTTAACTTGTGGATTTCATTTGCTAGAGTTACATTTTATTAATTGCAACATCTTTTTCGTTCTGTTTCTCTTATCTTTTCTGCAGGGATCAGCAAAGAATTTGCCTGCATCATGCACTTCAAAAATGAGACCGGATTTGGTAAGGAAGGCTATTCTAATAATGACCTAGTACTGCTACTCTTCACCATTCTTCTTCCTTCTCACAAATGCTTTCCTGTCATTGCAGTGTTTCTTCCCACAATATGTGGCACAGACTATGCGAACACCACTTTTTATCATAAACTCAGCCTACGATTCCTGGCAGGTTAGCAAATTTCTGCTTCTTAGTAAAGATTTTTGTTCAATATATAAATACATTTTGCGAATAGTTTTCTTATTGTTCAACTATATACCTTCCTCTTGGCTCTTGTTGTTGTATCTTTCTTGTAAGACTATGGAAATGGCAAGGATTGCGCCTTGATTTATATTAACTTGTTACTCAGTAACCCTAAAACTGAAATACGCAATAAATTAAGATACTGTTGTTAATAAAGAACGCAACGTACATGACAGTTATCTTCTTGTATTTTATCTGATCTTCCGTCCTTTCATATTGATTCAGATAAAGAACATCCTTGCGCCAACCGCTGTTGATTCCAAAAAAGAATGGAAGAACTGCAAGCTTGATTTGAAGAAATGCTCAGCTAGTCAACTCCAAACCGTGCAAGGTGATCATTTCCATTCCAAAGCTTTTGTTCCTTTATTAATTTTATAACAACCAAATTCCGAGTTAATGATGGGAAATGAGTGAAGTTCATCAGCTTGGTAATGAGGTAATCTTTTGTGCCGAGAGAAGTTTTACTCCGAGGATTTTATTTCAGGTTATAGGACACAATTTTTAAAAGCAGTGAATACTGGACTCGGCAACTCTTCATCAAGAGGATTGTGGATAGATTCTTGCTATGCTCACTGCCAATCTGGGTCGGTATCTACGTGGTTAGCTGACAAATCTCCAGTTGTGGCCAATACGGTAATGACTGACATATCTTCTTTTTCTTCACTGTTTTTCAACCATTTATAATCATATATTGATTACTTATGAATTTCTATTAATCTTTTGTGTATGGACCTTTTTTTAACTGCAGAAAATTGGGAAGGCTGTAGGAGATTGGTTCTATGACCGAAGTGCCTTCGAAAAAATCGATTGCCCTTACCCTTGCAACCCTACTTGCGTCAGTGGTGATTCTGAATCATAAAAGCAGGCAACTAGTGTAGATTTATTGTCATTAAGAAACATGCCAATGTCATGAGTCGTGGTTATAAAGCTACAACCAGCTAGAGTATGAGTACTGCTTATGATTTTGTTGCCGAGTCTTCAAAATAAAGATCATTACACAGAATAGATTTGTGTGTTCTGTCATTGTTTATGTAATACTCGTTCAGAAGATGAATCATTATTTATGTATCATTATTATCCGTGTAATTGATTCTAATGAAACATGGCTGTCCTAAATTTTTCTTTTAGAATTCTATTGCCCTTTATCTTTGTTATAATTATATTTACTCACAAAAACAATATAAGACTGACCATGGAACTAACAGTTTTTTTTCTATAGATACGATCTTACAACCCGCTATCAATAGTTATGGTTATCGTTAGTAGTTGGTAAGCAAAATAAGAGTCATATTGCCACAACAAGGATTAACAAACATAGGGCATTATATTAATCTTGTTTAAAAAAAAACTGGAAATTTTGCATGGATCAAATTTGAGCTTGAACAAAGTGGAAGTGTTCAAGAAGGAAGAAAAGCTGCTTGTCCATTGTTGATTTATTTTAAAGACAGCACTTTGTTCCTCACAAGAAGGAAAAAAAAAAACAAAAAAGCAAGCCAACTGGCTGTAGCAGAGCACAATCAGCAAGAAAAAAACAACAGATAGCAAACATCGCCTATTAGATTTATTTGATAGAAAGGAAACTATAGAACGAAGTAGTTCAGGTTGCTTATACGTCAATGAGAAGTCAAGGAGATGATACGCCAAACCGAGCAAGTACAGATGAGCGATTTCTTCCCCCACAAGGATTCGGTATAGCTTGCAACCACAATACTGACTGCTCAGAGTCTTATGGTAACAATACAACAGACCCAGATGTTTTTCGACTCTCCAGATCTGCATGTGCCTGTGCTGCTTGAGATAAAGGGTAGGTGTGATTCGCACGAACCCGCAACATGCCAGATACAATGTTAGCAAATACCTCCCCAGCAGTTTCCAGCAGCTCATCCCGGGTTGCAGTATAGTGCATCATGGTGGGCCTTGTCAAGAACAATGATTTGGGTGCAAGCACCGACACTGGGAACGGATCTGGTGTCCCAGATGACTGTCCAAAACTCACCATGTAGCCACGAGTCTTTAAGCATGCCAACGAGCCCTGCATACGGAAACCTACCGATGAGGACTTAACCAATAAAACTTTAGAGCAGAAATGTGCGGTTGGCCTTAGACTAACAGCCCAACTGGTCAAAATGTAACTACTGTGTTCTATATAGCCTTCTTCTTAGTATAAGTGAATAAAAAAAAAAAATCAGGTTTCACCAGATTAAAGCTAGAAGTAACAGATCAAATTTGAGATCAGGAGCACTTTTTAGACAGTTTGAAGTATAAGATCAGATACATTTTTTTAAGAGAAAAAATGTCTCTCTTTGGGTCCATGACAAATCAAACCTTCTAAAAGTACCTTAAAATGACACCTAGTACATAAAAATGAGATAACAAGCACATAGAGGATGTAAAATCAACCTAAAGCCAAAAATATCAATTTGGGAAATAAAGTTTCTGCCTCCATAGACAACTCAAATCGAAGAATAGAATAAGCATTACCTGAAAGGTATCTTTCCCCACGGAATCGTAGACAACATTGACGCCATTTCCTGATGTTATCTCTTTGACACGGGCAACAAAATCTTCCTCTTTATAAATTATAACATGGTGACATCCATCGTCCTTCGCTTGTGCTGCCTTCTCCTTGGTTGAGACAGTACCTATGACAGTGGCGCCAAGAGCATTTGCCCACTGACATAACAGAGACCCGACTCCACCAGCTGCTGCCTGAACAAGGATAGTGTGTCCAGGTTCAACCTGGAATAAAAAATCTAACTTAGTTATTTGTTTCTCTGGAAAAAGTCAGATAATGAACTAATTGAAATAATCCACTGCAAGACATGTTTCTTTTTATAAAGAGTAACTAGGTCCATGTAGCCAAAAAATGTTGTCCAAACAAAAAGTAGAACAACTAAAAAAATGATGATAATCATAAGTAACTCTATATAACAAGCTGAAAATGCAAAAGTTAGATCGGGCACATAGAAATAGAAAACTGTATGAAAATGTGTTAAGATACATTGGCATTTGGATGAACGAATGTTGTTTTTCCTTTTTTGGTATTTAGATGTCAAATAATAATTTGACATTACCTCTCAGGTTTACGAACCCAATTATTTTACAACCTGATTGATACACATGATAGGACAAGTTACGATTGCTGAAGTCAGAAAGCAGCCAGACATACAACCTACCTTGAAGCAGCGGCGGAGTAAAAACTGAGCAGTCATGCCTTTAAGCATCACGGATGCTGCAATTGAAGGACTAATGGAAGGAGGAACAGGCACAACGTTGTTTGCAGGAAGGATCTGCTCTTCAGTATATGAACCCATAGGACCACCAGCATAAGCTACAACTTCTCCAACTTTTCTATCTGTAACTCCAGGGCCCACAGCTATCACTTCTCCAACAGCCTCCATGCCTTCAATAGAGAAAAATTCTCAACTACCTTCAGGAGACATAACTTTTAAATGGCTTAAAGCCCAACATTGGCTGATAAATGCACACCTTTATACTGTCAAAAACTCTAGCAAAAGCTGATGAAGAAAATTCCTACACAAACTATATACTAGGATTCTGATCTTAAGACATTCCTCGTATGTGTTTGTGCTCTCCTCCAAAATTGAAGAGTTTTTTCTCACACAAAAGGCATTCTACTAGAAATATGTCCACTGTTGTTGAATAATCACAGCTGTTACACAGTGAACCGAGAGGGTTATAATGTCAAACCTGGAGTGAAGGGCATAGTGGAAGCCTTATAAACTCCTTTGCGGAAGTAGACATCAATAAAGTTAAGCCCAATGGCCTTGTTCTTCACGCGTATCTCACACTGACCTGGCTCTCCTATCTCCACATCTTCCCACTTCAGGACCTGTATATATCATTGCCATCATGCGCATTCAGTAAGCAAAAACATGATTACCCAATCAAAGGATAAGAAATTAAACACAAAATGGTCACCAATAAAGATGATTCTAACTATGCAACACCAACACATGATCTCAATACACATTTTAACAGAAACGAGGAAAGGATATGATCAAAAGAACTGAACTTTCAATGATTACAAGTCCAAATTCACACACGGGCACACTTTAAAGAAAATATATGATCATAAGCACAATCAAACACCAACACATGATCTCAATACACACTTTAACTGAAACGAGGAAAACGTACGATCAAAAGAATTAAACTTTCAATGATTACAAGTCCAAATTCACACACGGGCACACTCAAAAGGAAAATATATGATCATAAGCACAATCAACTTGGACAAAACAAACTCAGGGGCCTTCTCTTTTGACCAAAGTATGGTGTCTGAACCACCCATTTACCAACCTATATAGATGAATCATTTGATTTGAAAACAGATAAAACTAATCCTTATCAAACCTTAACAACAGGTCAACGTAATTGGATCAAAAGAACAAAACTTTATCAACCCATCACCATAATAAACCATTAGTACCCTATAAGATCACATGTACCAAACACAACCAAGAAGAAGAGAGAGATACCTCAGGTCCACCATGCTCATAAACCCTGATAGCTTTGACCATTTCGGTTGTTGTTGTTGCTGCAGCTGCTCTTGTAGTGAGTGCTCCCAGGACAACTGGTGTTATATGGCTTTTTGATGTTGAAAACGAAGACAGATAAAAGAAGCGTTTAGTTTTGTATTTGCTACTCAAACGATGAAGTTGAAGATGGCGACGATGAGAACTTAAAGTTGGTGACTTTGGATGATGACAAAAACAGTGGAGTCAATAATTATAAGCATTGGTTTTGAAACTTTACCCTCAATAATCCCATTTTATGACTTGAACAGGTAGCCCAAGATCTCGAGTTTTTTTATTAGGCGAGCCAGCTCCATGGTCACACAGAACCTCTGTTCGTGAGATCCACTTTCTTGAAAACTTAATTAGTTTTTCTGGATTCAATAAAAAATAATAATAATCAATCCTCGTTATTTCAAAAATTAATTATTTAATTTTTATATTTTAAATTCAAAATTAGTTTTTAAAAATAATAATAATAATTAATTTGTTATTTCAAAAATAAAAGGATTAGTTTGTCATGGTTCTGATGCCATGAAACTAACAGTAGAGAATTAAGATCATAGGAAAACAAGTTAGTTTTTTTTTTTTTTTTTTTTTTTTTTTGCGTATTTCTCATGTACCTATTATATGGTATTTATATGCAAGATTTACATAACTATGCAAGGAATGAGTAATTTACTGCATAAATCGTAATTGCATATTCAAGTTTGTGGGTTTAATGATGTTAGAGGTCGATGTGGTATCGGTTTTGATAAAGAGATTCTTGTAATTTTAATTTAAGCAATTGAATAATCATGGGTTGAGCCGTTCTACTTGTCTATCGTCAATTCAAGTTTCGGTTAATTTTGATTTCCGTTCTATTTGTCTATATGTATGTATTTGGACTTTCGGTTTAACTTTTTCAAGTCATGTAAGATCCTTTTTTCCCTTAAACACTGACCTCCACTTATGTTTCATTTTTCCTTTTTTTTTAATGCAGGTGTCCGGATCGGTTTACGCGCACCTCGACTAATCTTGTGAATCTTAAAGTTAATGACCATATAAGCCTTCGGTGATCATAAAAAAATAATTAACACTCGAACCCAAGATTACGAAAGAGTAAACCCCTTAATACTAAATTCTTGCCGCTGCACCACCCGTTGGTGGTTTCATTTTTCCTTTCTTGATCATATGTCTTCTTGCTCTTTCTCTTCTTTTGTTGATTTTTTTTTCGATTCTTTTCTTTTTCAATTAATCACGGCTTCCTTTGTCTCTTTTTGTCTAATTCTTTAATCAAGTTAATTATTGCAAATTTTCAATGTATTTTAAACGTACCAATGTATTTCAGACTAAGCTCTTAATGCATTTCAAACTCCAAAAATTAGCTTCTCCTCTATTTCATTTTTGTTTATTTGATTTTTTTATCCTAAATATTTTTTTTTTAAAGTAGCCATTTTGATAAGATTTTAGTCAAATTTTCGGAAGCAAATAACAAATAAAATAACATGCTATATATATAAATGACATGTGATAAATTTTTATCATTTCACGTATCGGTTTTATCCGACATATTAGTTTATTTGTTAATATTATTTAAAAAATTAAACTGAATTCCATAAAAAAAAATCATATTAATTAAAAAAAATTTAAAAATAAAAAATACTCCATAAATAAATTAAAGAAAATAAATCTAAAGAGTACATAAACCATTGATATTTTTATAGGGAATTAGGGCCAGGCTTATAAGCCCTTGGATATATAATCCATTAACAAGCAACTTGACCTATGCTAAGCATCTTCTAGTTATTTACTAGCATCATCCAACATTCATTTACAAGCACCACACCACTAATAATTCTTCTATATATACTAGCTAGCTAGCATGTTCGTAGTTGCCTAATTGGTCCTAATTAGCCCGCAAACTCAATACATTAAGCATGGCCATCCTTATGCTTGATTAATTGCAATAGATGATAGATACATCTCCTTAATTATGGAATTTGTCAAGTAGACAAGAAATTAACCAAAGATCTATAAGTTGTGCCAGGCTTCCATCCATCAGGAATCACGTTCTTTGCGACCAGGGTTTTGCCCGAGTACTGAGATGTCAATCGGATAGAAAATGGAGGATGAAGTTGTGCTCCAGCATCAAGCTTCCAGACTGCACCCCATGATTGTTGCATTTCCCTCCATTCTTCGTTAGATTCAGTCGAACCTTCCTTTAAATCTACTCTGGCTAGATCACCGTCTCCGTCTTCAAACTCCACCACAACTGCAATATAGTTGGAGTTTGACCCCGGGTCTACATGGAATGCTATGTTTTTTCCTGAGTAGTCACATGGAACCCTAGAGAACACAGAGTCGCGAGTCGTAAGTACTATAGATGGAATTTGAATTTTGACTTGTTAGATTTAGGTACGCACCTTGCAAATCCGATTTCTAAGGTTCCAGCATCACGAAGTTTGTCATCTTGACCTGCAATTGCCATGGCACCGAAGGCAGTACCACTGAGATCAAAATGAGCTGATTCAGACACACATGGACCTCCAGGGCAAAAATCTGTTATTACCACTCTAACTGGCTTCCCAGAACACGATGGATGTTTCGTACATTTCACCTACGTACGCACACCAATATTACAACATATTTCGTGTTTGTTAAAAAATATTCAATAAAAAAGCTGGATAGGTAGATATATAAGCCAAGGAAAGAGTTTGAATTTTGAAGCACAATTTGGTCTACACTAAGAGGGAAACAGTAGTACTCAATGAAGACACATGCCACGGAAATTGTTCGTACCTGATAACAGGCTCCACATTCTTTGCCAGACTTGTATAGCGATGGACCTATGGCGGTAACCATTGAAGACAACGGAGATTGTGAAACTGCAGCTCCATATCCACAGGAACCTCCTACATGAACAAATTATCAGTCACTATATATACTCTGTGGGTGTGTGTAAAGAAAGAAATCTGATCTCTCTTTAATTAATTACCATCACTACCAGCTCCATTAGGGCTACCATACCAAGTAGCTCCAGCAGAAGACCAACGAATGCCTACAGTACTTGATGACAGGTTTAAATTTCTGGGATTGAAGCAAAAGCATAGCTCTAAATAGCCAACGACAAGTACTATTAAATATAAGATGAACAAACCATTAGAAGAAAAATGAAGAGTGGGGGTGCCATGGCTCTTGCTAGTCACTACTAGCTGCTAATTAATTACTTCTAAAGATCCTGACCTAATGCAGTAGATTACGTAGATTATGGTGATTGATCACTACTTACTTGTAGTATTTATAGAAGAAGCAAGTGACATGTTACAATCATTCCACATCAATTAATTTTTTTAATCATAATCCTAGAAATATAACTCTTACTTAGAAGGACGTTTCTACCCCTTTTTCTTGACATAGTAATGATTAGTGGTTAATTGTTAGTGTTAGAGAAAAGGAGAAGCCAAGCTTAATACTCATCAACAAAGGATTAATTGTACTGGTGCCACAGCAAAAATCAGGGTTAACTTTGGCATTTTCTTGCAAGGAGATTTGGTTTTCGATCCTTAAGTTAGGAGTGACGTGATTTATTATGTTAGCTAAATTTAGATCATTGATTTTGAAATCAATCAACGGTTCGGATTTTTTATTAAAAAAATTATTAATTTTTTGTCAGAAATTTAGCACATGGTTGGTATCACATGTGCATAAGATTTATTATATAGTTTGGCAATCAAAATTTTCTTTGTGACATATAATATAATCACAAAATTATTAAGAGTGTTTCGCTGACTATAATTAGAATTTAATAATATTTCTTATTGACGTATGTTGAAATTAAATATATGAATGTTAGATTTTTTTAAAAAAAAAATTAAGAAATTAAAATTGAATTCTCTTCTCTTCGAAATAGAAAAGAAAATGGATCAAGATCTTAGGTTCATATCAAATTTTAGTTTCTTGTTAGTCTTAATATATATATATAATTTGGTGTTTTTTTTTTTTTTTTTTACAATAGTAATAATAATAATAAGTATCATGCATTATTCTTTCTCACCATCTTCAAATTTTTCCATGATAAACAGCAGAAGCTTAAGGCTTTTTAATCAATGCAATCAATTAGTCGATTCTTGACTATTTGCAAGGCTTGAATTACTCAAGGAAAAAAGTCTTGTCTGTTGAGATGGGCGTACAACGTAAATTAGTTTAGTCCTTCTTGTTTCAAAAATTAATTCTTTAACTAGTATTTATTATACTTAATTTAATATTAATTTATTTAAAAATATCATTTTTTCATATTATTTGTTTTATTTCTTAAAACCAAAATATCAAAATAAATTAAAAACAAAAACAAAAAGAATTAAGTTATCAAGAAATTTTAAAATTAAATAATTAATTTTTGAAATGAGAAATACTAATTAATCATTTCTCAAAACTAGCGTGACTAATTTATAATTTACTCGTTAAATGGGACTCGTTGATTGTAAATATTTTGTCTTCATATCCTTGCACCGATAATTAATATTTTGAATCCATGAATTTTGCCGTTGATGTTGGTTATTGGTCGTTAATCACTCGAGATTCCCGCGATTCATTCCTGTTTTATCTTAAAAATCCTATTTATCAAGGGCTTTCAAGGGCCCTCCAATTACTAACTTATTGCCTCTTGAGGTTGATGGAGATGATCTTATGAAATTTGATCTGCGTGGACAAGATATATCAACAGGAATTCCTCACATGCAAGACTTTGTATTTATTGTAAGTATTAATCTCTAGTGGTATAAAGAAAAATCTCAATGAGAAGGAAATTTCAACTACCGTAGATATCTATTGTTTTGTACTTTGTCGGTCAATAGCAAAGATAAAATATCCTCTAGAGGGTTGCTAAAAGAATGGACTCCTAACATTAATCTGTGAACACAATTAGCTAGCAATCCAATCCGCACAACGATTATCCTCCAGGAAAGTATGATTGATGCACAAAAGCTCTATAATCTCACACATAATAGGATCACCCATCTGAACATTCTGTACAGTAAAAAGTCCAGCTGCAATCACTATCGAATCAACCTCTCATTCAACCTTTCAAAAGCCCAACTGCCAAGCATAAAAAAACCCCATAACTTACCCACAAATCAGCTTAGCAAACGTCATGATTGGTGTCGTAAACCCAATTTTGACTGCCATAATTATTTTAGATTTTCTTTTATATATATTATTTTACATGATATAGACTTCCCATGAATATTTATTTTATTTTAATCTACTGCTACTATTATTATTAGATTCTGTTTCATTTAACTTTTAATTTTTCAGCGTAGATTCTCATTCCTCATTTTATCATAAATGCCAAGGAAAAAAAATACAAAAAGAAGAGCTTTAATGTCAGATTTTTTGCGTTTTAATTGTAATTAATTTTAAAATTTTGTGGGTCAATTTAGAAATACCAAAATCTTAAGGAAAACAATTGAGAAAAATAGGGACAATAAGTAAAATTTAAGACAAGAAGGACCAAAATGATTTAAATGGAAGGGTATAATTGAAATAAAATTAAGCAGAGAAGGATGAAATTTGAAAGATAATAGAACGACAAAGACAAACTTAAACGTTCGTCTCGAACGACGCGTCATCCGTCGTTCCTTTCTCCTTCTCCCACAAAATGCAAAGCTAAACGCGACAGAAGAAGAAAAAGAAACGGGAACGAAGCAGAGGGGTGGGGTGCTGGCTGGAGTGTCCCGAAAACCAGCACCAACTCCTCCATCCTGGCACTTAATCTTCATACTGACTCGCCTCACTAGGCCATGCCTTGGTCTTGCACTCACTAACCCTCACCAGACTCTCGGCAGCAAAGAAGAGAAAATGGTAATGACAGTAGAAGGAGAGGATTTTTAGGGATGGGAAAGGAAGGGTCAGGATCCAGGATAGAAGATCAAAGGGTTAAGATTGAAAGGTATATGGCTTTAAAAAGAACAAAACGGGACAGAAAAAGAGGAGAGAGAGAGACAGTAGGGTTTCTCAAAAAAAAAAAAAAAAGAGAGAGAAGGAAGTTCTTTCTGGATTTGGAGCTTGAAACCTTAGGCCATTTTTTCTTCTTCATTATGATAAGGGAGGTGTAGTTAATCTTAAGTGACCCTCTTTCCATTTCGGCCAAAGAGAGGCTTTCAAGAGGTAAAATAATCTTCCATGGCTTTTCTTTCTCTCTCTAAAAGCTCATCTAAGTTTTGAAAGATTTGGATGTAAAAACATTAATTGTAACTCAAAGTTTATAAGTATGTGAAGGAAGAGGATGAATTTTTTTCAAGTTTAAACAGATATAAATCAAAATGAATGGAGGGATATTTTTGCAGAATCCATGCATGCCGCTGTTACGTTTCTCTTGGATGGGAGGGATGGTGAAATCTGAAATTGATAGAATTTTAGTCCTTAGTCTAAAATCAAAGTTTATAAGTATTGGTTTCGGTTTTTATTCATTTTAACAAGTCTACCTACCTTAGTTATTTAAATCTGAAATTTTTAGGGTGTTTCATGTATTGGTGTTTAACTTGTGTTTTAAATTTTATAATTATTGGAGATTGTTTGCTATCATATTTGAGATTTGTTTACTCTGCCATTAACCAATTTATTAGTGTTGAGATAGCAAAATTGGAGCTAGGAATCCTTAGTCTTTAGGATTCTTTATAAACTAGGTGTTCAGTTGCGTGGATAATGTGGATCGCCAATAATTTGGCGATTGTTGCGATGATGTTCATTGTTGATGTGATAGAAAAAGTTTCCATATTTCTGGATATATCAGTTGGCTCTGCAATTCTTGGCATTTTACTAGTAAAGACTTGCTTTCTTTAGAGTTCGTCAGGACACCCTACTGATTACAATTTCTGAGGCATTCCTACATCAAATTGGCCCCGAGGGAAATTGCTTGTCTCCGAGATGACGTAAAGTCTTGTTATGTGCTGCCAGCTTTAGATGCGTTGCAGGTGTAGTCATCATTGATTTATCTTTGTAGATTGTACTGTCTAGGGGAGCCCAAAGGACGGTGCATGGGATTTTAAACAAATGCTAGCAATTTTGTCGTTTCGAAATCCCAATGCACCCATCATTAATTCTGCTAAGACCTCATATCTACCGCTTGGATTGGCCTTAGAGCCAGTTCTAATTCTATCTGTATTGGTCGTATCTCCTACCAGTTCAAACACAAAAGAAAGATAGAAGGGCTACGTAAACAACCTTCGGCAAAATATGGAGGGTCTTGGTTTATATATACCCCCTCTAGCACTTCTCTTTCTTTCTCTCCTGGTCCTCACCAACATGTTAGTAGAGAAAAAATGCCCACCACGACAAACACATCCTATCATGCCTTGATGCATTTGGCTCCAAGGCCTCTCCGAAAGGTAGATGTGAGGCCTTAGGAGATAGAGAAGTGACATGGATTCCTCTTGGGGTAGTTAGGTTGGCTTTAAGTGCCTTTAATGATGTTTTTTTTTCCAACAGGGTAAATGCCAATAGGCTAAGAATATATAGTGAGCAATTGAGCTCTAAGCATGAGGCGAGGGCTTCTCTTGCTAGTGATAGGATTACCTAGCCATCTAGGGCTAGAGAGGGGCACAATGATATCCACCTATCCTCGTATGTATGCTCACCTTTAAGGAAGAAGTTTGTTCCAATAAAAAAAAGGGGATAAAATCATATCTTGATTTAGAAAAAAATTAAAATTAAAATTTGATACTTTAGAATAACGAGCACATCATCAATTAATGAATAAATTGAGAGAAATATTTAATTGATAGTTTTGAAAAAAACATAACATACTCAAATAAAAAAAATAAATTCATATACTTAATTAAAAAAAGTAAAATTAATGTACTTGCCTCAACTATAATTTATGATGATTTAACAGCAATTTTTGCCCCTAATTATTCAGGTCAAAGACATTAAGATTTGAAGTATCAGTTTAGTTAATTACTAGATTTTTTACCCGCACTATGCCGTGGATTGGATAAAATATATAAAATCATATAGAAAAATTATTTCAGTTTAATAATCTGTTTTATGATAAAAAATAATTATAATTTTTAAATGAAAAAAATTTATATTTAACTATTTCTTATTTGTGTTTTTAAATTTTAGAAATAAATAATAAAGCAAATAAATTATTTATTTCTTTAAAATTTTAACGCCCAATTAATTGTTGGTTCTTTTAAAATTTTAACACCTAATATTATTAAGAAATTAAAATTAAAAAAAATTCAATGTTTAGGGAAAAAAAAAGAGGCCAGTAGTTTACTTGTTCATGTGAATAGTAAACGGACGGAAATTAAAAAACAAATTAGTGTTTAGAGGGAAAAAAAGAGAGCAAGCCGTTTATCATTCAAATGAACAAGAAACGGGGTAAAAAAGGAGGGAGAAGGCCGGTGGGTGCTCGGTAAAAAAAAAATGAAAACTTAAAAAACCAAAAAAAGCCAAAGTAATATAGCAATGAATAGTGATTAACACTATTCATTACTACGATGAAAATGGTTTTTCTTTAGTATATAGTATCGGATTTTTTACTCGCGCTATGTCGCGGATTGGATAAAATATATAAAATCGTTTAGAAAAATTATTTTAATTTAATAATCTGTTTTATGGTAAAAAATAATTATAATTTTTTAATAAAAAATTATGTATTTAACTATTTCTTATTTATTTTTTTAAATTTTAAAAATAAATAATAAAGGAAATAAATTATTGGTTTCTTTAAAATTTTAACACTCAATTAATTATTGGTTCTTTTAAAATTTTAACACCAAATACTATTAAGAAACAGAAATTAAAAAAAAATCAATGATTAGAAAAAAAAGGGTGCAAGCCGTTTACTCGTTCATGTGAACGATAAATGGATGGAAATTTTTTTAAAAAATTCAATGTTTACAAAAAAAAAAAAAAAGAAGGGAAGTCGTTACTTGTTCAAATGAACGAGTAAACGGATGGGGGCAATGAGTCTAGCCAAAAAAAATAATGGAAAAAAAAACACACGTAGCAATAAACGGTGATAGACACCGTTAATTGCTATAGTGAAAAAGCATTTTGGTTTAGTATATAGGATAATGTCCTCGAATGTTTTGAACAAACTTTATGCTTTCTTTTGACTTGACAATTAAATCAACAACTTAGAATTTGACCATTGATCAAAGGTCACCCAAAAAAAAAAAAAAAACAAAATGAATCTTTTTTTAGCATTTTCAATTGATTTTATAGATGTTCATGAAAATTCAATCCAAGTTGTAAAATAATTTTAAAATTGTTTGAGGCTGAAAAGTTTTTTATTTTTTTAGAACAATAAAAATTCAATAAATTTTGTAAAATAAAAAATGAGCTAGAACATTTTCACATTTTGTAAGCTCCATAGGGAAATCATATGAATTTTTATGGATAATTTTGATTTGATTCTCAAAATGTTTGCAAATGTGATTCCTATAATTGATATATTTAACCTTAATTAGATTCTACCCATTCAACCATAAAAATATTTTAGCTATCACATTAGAACTATGAAGGTAACTTTTAATAATTTTTTTACAACCCCAAAAAAATTTGAGAGTATTTCAATTTATTTTCTATTTTTTTATTTTTTGCAATTTTTATGAATATTTAATGTTTATTGAAATAAAACAAATACTTCGTAACCTCTGAAATTTTGAAATTATTTTTGAAAACATATTGAATTATTATTAAAATGGTCAAAATCTGACTGGTTGACCTAACGGTCAAATAAAAAAGAAGGACAACATTTGTCAAAATATTATGGTCTAAGGATATAATTGAGCAAATTGATAGTTCAAACCTCAATTAACTCCGATCCCATTAGTTAAGGAGCAAAAAGTTACCATGAAACCAATTTTTGATCAAGTAAAGATATTGTCCTCCAATAATTGGGGACTGCCATCCTACTGAAATATCTTCGAACTTCAAAGTTTGAACAACTTTTCTAGCAATTATATATTACATGGACACCATGTTCACTTGTCAAGTTAGCTTGTCCTGCAAATTAAAATTACGTGTTTGAGAGTGAAACCATACGATATTTAATTGAAGTCAAGGAACACTCCAAAATTTTGTCCCACAAAAATCCAAAGTGTAAACGATTTGTATTGCAACATGTGCTTTGAATCTACTGAACTCATGCTTCTGGTGCTGATATCCACAAGTCAAAGGAAGGCTACCCTTTCATTATCTAGCTACAACTATCTGCAATCTTTCCTCCTCCTTGGCTTCCCTCTTACAGACATTTGGGTGTAAACTTGGAGAGTTAAGCCATGGCAGCAGGGTTAGCCATAGCAAGTGCAGGAGAGCAGTACAATGGAAAGATGACTTGGTTCGCTGTTTTATCTTGTATGATGGCTGCCATGGGAGGAGTCATTTTCGGCTATGACATTGGAATTTCAGGTCTGTCGTCATGCTAGCTCTACTATAAAGTCTTTAAAATGATATCTTGCCAATTACCTGCATATTTTCTTCTTCTGTTTTCTGTTGTAAACTATATATTTGCAAAGATTATATGCTTTTTTTTTTTTTTTTGGGCTATGCATGTCTTGCCGATTTCTCATGTAGATCATAATACTTACCATGAAAGTATAAGGATGCAAATGATGATCAATATTACTACTAATTAACGGTGTTAGCATAAAACCAAGTAAACGAATAAAAGAAAATAAATACAAAGATTAAGTAATGTAAGTTCATGTGAAGGCGGAGTGACCTCAATGAAACCATTTCTGGAGAAATTCTTCCCTGAAGTGTACAGAAAGATGACAGAAGACACGAAGATTAGCAATTACTGCAAATTTGATAGTCAATTGTTGACCTCCTTCACATCCTCACTGTATGTTGCTGGCCTCGTTGCTTCCTTCTTTGCCTCATCGGTCACCAAATCGTTTGGGCGAAAGCCATCGATTCTTTTAGGTGGAGCAGCCTTCCTTGCTGGTGCTGCCCTCGGTGGTGCAGCGTTTAATGTGTACATGCTAATATTAGGCCGTGTCTTGCTTGGAGTTGGTGTTGGTTTTGCAAACCAGGTAATCCTTGAATTCTTTGATAATTTTATTCGATTCCATTGACCCCTCCGCTTTATTTTTATTTTTATTTTTTATTTTTCAAACTCAGAAACTTTAATAAACTTATGTTATTAAATATTGTTTGCAGTCAGTCCCACTCTATGTCTCAGAAATGGCACCTCCAAGATACAGAGGAGCAATCAATAGTGGTATCCAATTCAATGTTGGCATCGGCGTACTCTCTGCTAACCTTATAAATTATGGCACTGAAAAGATCAAAGAAGGTTGGGGCTGGCGAATCTCCCTAGCCATGGCTGCAGTCCCGGCTGCAATCCTTACTTTAGGTGCAACTTTCCTCCCTGAAACACCCAACAGTCTCATTCAGCGCACGGATGACCGTGAAAGGGCTAAAGTAATGCTACAAAGGGTACGAGGCACTGAAGATGTCCAAGCGGAATTTGGTGATCTTATCAGAGCTAGCTCAATCTCAAAAACCATTGAGCACCCGTTTAAGAAGATCATAAGAAGAAAGTATAGGCCACAGCTAGTAATGGCGATAGCCATACCGTTTTTTCAGCAAGTGACAGGAATCAATGTCATTGCATTTTATGCTCCAATACTTTTCAGGACAATCGGACTAGGTGAAAGCGCATCCCTCATGTCTGCAGTTGTGACTGGGGTTGTGGGCACTGCTTCAACGTTCGTATCCATGTTCATAGTAGACAAACTAGGGAGAAGAGCATTGTTTCTGTTTGGTGGCGCACAGATGTTTGTGTCACAAATAGTGGTTGGAGGTATTATGGCTGCTCAGCTTGGCGACCATGGCAGCATAAGTAAAGCGTATGCTTATTTTGTTTTGACTGTGATATGCATATATGTTTCTGGCTTTTCTTGGTCTTGGGGTCCATTGGGATGGTTAGTTCCGAGTGAGATTTTTCCTTTGGAAATTCGATCGGCAGGGCAAAGTATTGTTGTTGCAGTAAGCTTTCTCTTCACTTTCATTGTTGCACAAACCTTTCTTGCCATGCTTTGCCACTTCAAGTCTGGGATTTTCTTCTTCTTCGGGGGATGGGTTGTGGTGATGACAGCCTTCGTGTACTACTTGTTGCCAGAAACCAAGAATATGCCTATAGAGAAAATGGATAAAGTGTGGAGGGAGCACTGGTTTTGGAAGAGATTTGTGGGGGAAATGGATGAGAATATTAAGAATATGGAACCTGCATGGAACATAAGGAATTAAAATTTCCGAATTTCTTGTGAAAATTTACTTATATTCGCACTGGTTTTTTTTTTTTTTTCCTGTTCTGGTTGGAAGTAAAAGAGTTTGAGTTGTTCAGTTCGGTTTCTTTGTCCCCTGCAAAGCAGAGAAAAGAAATGTTAATGTGATAAATTGCTGGTCAGCCATGGATAACAGGTCCTACTCAGACACTAATTGGAAAAGAAATGATTCAAACAGGTCCTACTCAGACACTAATTGGCAACTAAGCAAGCAAGCTAGTCCTCCTAATATTTTAAGTGTATGAGAGGGAACCACACAAGATTCCATGCCGATAAAATTCTAAAATTTTGCCCCACTTGCTCCTAATAGTTCCAAGCGTTCATGGAATTATTTATAATTTTGAAGACTGCACTGCTGGTTTCGATGTTGACCACTACAAGTCAATGAAAACTGCACTTTCCATCATCCATCAGAAATATCTCCTCCTTAACTGCCTTCTCTCTCACAGAGAGACTTGTGTGTGAACTTGGAAAGGTTTAGTCTCATGGAAGTAGGATTAAGCATAAAAAGTGATCAAGGAGGGCAATACAATGGCAAGATCACATGGTTTGTTCTTTTGTCTTGTATGATGGCTGCCATGGGAGGAGTCATTTTTGGCTATGATATTGGAATTTCAGGTCTGTTTTTTTATGCTCTACATCTACTATATCAGTCCTAAACATGATCTTTCTTTATTGCCACTTGTTTATGTACTATAGAATTAAGATTATATTCATGTTTTCTGGATTGCGATTTACCAGTATTTTAAGCACACCATAATAACGTATAACGACTTGGAGATAGCATTTAAATTAGCTTAATAATGAAAAAGAAGAGAAAATTAGCATCTTTTAGAATCTTGCTACATGCAGCTAACATTATAACTTGCTTGATTGAACTCGTTTGACCATCACATTACTAGTCGTTCGCTGAATCAATGTTGATGTTAAAAGATAACTAAACAAGAAGAAGATTAACTAATGCTAGTCTACATTGTGAAGGTGGTGTGACCTCAATGGAACCATTTCTGGAGAAATTCTTCCCGGAAGTGTACAGAAAGATGAAAGAAGACACAAAGATTAGCAATTACTGCAAGTTTGATAGCCAATTGTTGACCTCCTTCACATCCTCAATGTATGTTGCTGGTTTTCTTGCTTCATTCTTTGCCTCATCGATGACCAAAGCATTTGGACGCAAGCCATCGATTGTTTTGGGAGGTGCTGCCTTCCTTGCTGGTGCTGCCCTGGGTGGTGCAGCATTTAACATTTTCATGCTAATATTTGGTCGAGTCCTACTTGGAGTTGGTGTTGGTTTTGCTAATCAGGTAGACTGCCTGACTCCTTTTCAATCATTTGTTTAATCAGCTTGTTTTACGTTTGACTTGTTCTGCAGTCAGTCCCACTCTATCTCTCCGAAATGGCACCACCAAGATACAGAGGAGCAATCAACAATGGGTTCCAATTTAGTATTGGCATCGGGGCACTCTCTGCTAACCTCATAAACTATGGCACTGAAAAGATAAAAGGCGGTTGGGGCTGGAGAATGTCCCTAGCCATGGCAGCAGTCCCAGCTGCAATTCTTACACTAGGTGCACTTTTCCTCCCAGAAACTCCAAACAGTCTCATTCAGCGCACCGACACAGAAAGAGCTAAGCTAATGCTACAACGAGTCCGAGGCACTGAAGATGTTGAAGTAGAACTTGATGATCTCATCAAAGCTAGCTCAATCTCGAAAACCGTTGAGCACCCGTTTAAGAATATCTTAAAAAGGAAGTATAGGCCTCAACTAGTAATGGCAATAACCATACCATTTTTTCAGCAGGTAACAGGAATCAATGTCATTGCATTCTATGCTCCTATACTTTTCAGGACAATAGGACTAGGAGAAAGCGCATCCCTCATGTCTTCAGTTGTGACTGGGATTGTGGGTACTGGATCAACATTTATATCAATGCTTATAGTCGACAAACTTGGCAGAAGACCATTGTTTATATTTGGTGGCGTGCAGATGTTGGTGTCACAAATAATGGTTGGAGGGATAATGGCAGCTCAGCTAGGTGATCATGGTGGTATAGACAACGGGTATGCTTATGTTGTACTGATTTTGATATGCATTTACGTTGCTGGGTTTGGCTGGTCATGGGGTCCATTAGGATGGTTAGTTCCCAGTGAGATTTTTCCTCTGGAAATTCGATCAGCTGCGCAAAGTATTGTGGTTGCAGTAAGCTTTCTCTTCACTTTCATTGTTGCTCAAACCTTTCTAGCCATGCTTTGCCACTTCAAGTCTGGGATTTTCTTTTTCTTTGGGAGCTGGGTTGTAGTGATGACCGCCTTTATGTATTACTTGTTGCCGGAGACCAAGAATCTGCCAATTGAGAAAATGGATAGGGTGTGGAGGGAGCACTGGTTTTGGAACAGAATTGTGGGCGAAATGGATGAAGAGGCTAAAATTGAAGCTGCATGAAACATATACAATTAAAGTTTTCAACTTTGTTGTTGGGAAAAAAAAAAAAAACCCTCTTTTTGTTTAATACCTTAATTGGGATCGAAAAAGGGTGTGATCAGTTCAGTGTTCAATTTACTTCTGAAAATGCTCCTGTCCATAAACCCTGGATATGGAGGAGGATGGAACTGGATGGCATATGATTAGTCTAAATCATTTCAATTACATTTGAATGAAATTTCAAAGTCTGCTGTTAATTTCTAATACCAATGATGTAACTAGCTAGTCTCCAATTTCTGCTTAGATTTTATGCTACTAAATTGCTAGACTCCAAATCTTCAACTTCAACATCCAACGCTACTTGCTCTACCAAGTCTATTTCAGATATACATCACGTACAAATTTTACTTTGACTATCCTACGCCGATAAGGTTGGTGTAGTGATCTCTATAAGTCAAGAAAGGCTGCTCTTTTTGTTCTCTATATACTATCTACATCTTGGAATATCTCTTCCTCCCTTTGAACTTGGAGGTTTAAGCCATGGCCATAGGATTAGCTGTAGCAAGTGAAGGTGGGCAGTATAATGGTAGGATTACTTCGTTTGTTATCCTATCTTGTATGGTAGCTTCCATGGGAGGACTTATTTTTGGTTATGATATTGGAATTTCAGGTCTGTTGTTCTAACCTTTTTTTTTTTTTTTTAATTTCCTTGATTGAGCTTATTCAATCACCAACTACTGCTACTGTATTGTCAAAAATGTTTTTTGCTGTTTTGTTATATAACTTAAGCACTTTAAACTTAAAGGTGGAGTGACCTCTATGGAACCATTTCTCAAGAAATTCTTCCCAGAAGTTTATACTAGAATGAAGGAAGATACCGAGATTAGCAACTACTGCAAATTTGACAGCCAGCTTCTGACCACCTTCACATCATCACTCTATATTGCCGGCCTTGTCGCTTCCTTCTTTGCATCATCAATCACTCGATACTTCGGACGCAAACCATCAATCCTTGCAGGAGGTGCTGCATTCCTTTCTGGTTCTGCTCTTAATGGGGCTGCGACTAATTTGTACATGCTAATATTTGGCCGTGTCCTTCTAGGAGTTGGAGTTGGTTTTGCAAACCAGGTAGTTTACCTTGAATCTTCTAGTCCACCTATATTCCCAATTGATCACATAATTATTATATCTGATTTTCGCGTGGTAAGGAACCAAGGATTGGATCTTCATCTCTCTGAAATGGTTGCATATTTTTTTCCTGTTATTTTTTTTGTGCAGGCAGTTCCTTTGTATCTCTCTGAAATGGCACCTCCAAGATATAGAGGGAGAATCAACAATGGCTTCCAACTCTGCGTCGGAATTGGAGTACTCTCAGCTAATTTTATTAACTTCGGCACTGAAAAGATTGAAGGTGGTTGGGGTTGGCGAGTCTCCCTAGCAATGGCAGCAATCCCTGCGTCTTTCCTGACTACAGGTTCCCTTTTCCTACCCGAGACACCCAACAGCCTAATTCAACGCTTCAACGACGAACATAAGGCCAAAACCATGCTGCAACGCATCCGCGGCACGACCGATGTCGAAGCAGAACTTAATGATCTCATCAGAGCAAGTTTGGTCTCAAAAACCATTGAACATCCAATCAAGAAAATTGTACAAAAAAACTATAGACCACAACTAGTCATGGCAGTAGCAATACCGTTTTTTCAGCAAGTAACAGGTATCAATGTCATTTCATTCTATGCTCCGATACTCTTCAGGACTATCGGTCTAAACGAAAGTGTGTCACTCATCATGTCTGCGCTGATAGCTGGAGTCGTAGGCACTGCTTCGACATTCTTATCGATGCTCATAGTAGACAAACTTGGCAGAAGAGTCATGCTCATATTTGGTGGTCTACAAATGTTTGTGTCACAGATTATGATTGGAGGCATCATGGCAGCTCAGCTAGGTGACCATGGCAGCATAGAAAAAGGGTATGCCTATTTTGTTCTGATCATGATATGCATATATGTCTCTGGCTTTGCTTGGTCTTGGGGTCCATTGGGATGGTTAGTTCCTAGCGAGATTTTCCCACTGGAGATTCGATCGGCAGGGCAGAGCGTTGTGGTGGCAGTGAATTTCCTCTTTACTTTCATTGTTGCCCAAACTTTTCTAGCTATGCTTTGCCATTTCAAGTCCGGAATTTTCTTCTTTTTCGGTGGATGGGTGGCAGTGATGACTGCATTTGTGTATTTGCTGTTGCCTGAGACTAAAAATCTGCCAATCGAGGTGATGGATAGAGTGTGGAGGGAGCATTGGTTTTGGAAGAGAATTGTAGAGTAGTTTGACGAGAAGAGTAAAATGGAACCTGCATGATTTCAGCTCCACAAGAAAATTTTCTTTTGAGATTTATTTCTGCCTTGGCTTGTAGTTTTTGTCAAGAAACGAAAATACATTCCAGTATATGGAAGATTATCGTGATCCGGTAACCCATTTGGCTTGCAGAAACGGAAGTGAGGAAAAAGCAAGCTTTCCCATTTCAAGTTATATGGAGCAAAAAAATCTCTTAAGAAAAGGGAGAAAAAGAAAAATCAGAAATTGAGCATCACAAGCAGACAATGAATATAAAAAGCCATCATATGTTAATACTTCTGAGTTAGTCAGTCAAAGCATGCTTTTGTTTTTTCAATTAAAGAGGATAACAGAAAAGAGAAGGATATACTTAATCTGGGTATAACATAATCCCAAAAATGATGTATTTAATCTGATGTAAAAACTAATTCCTTAAAAACTAATGAATCATTTATTGCTTCTACTTTTCCCATCTTTCTTGATCAAAAGGTCTTTGCTGACTCTTTCTAATTTGTTGGGCTATTCAAATTAGTTGGTCCAAATACCTCAGCTGCAGCCTACAGCCTCCAGCCTCCAGAGGTTAATTAATTGATCTAATTCCATCTACTCACATTAATATATAATTCAAAAGAACAAAAAAGAAAAATTCCACTATTTCTGAAAATAGAAAGAAAAGATGGTGCCTTCTGTGTTGCCATCATTTTTGTCAAAGATTAACCGGTTATAAAGTACATTGATTTTTTTTATCAACACAATATATATATATATATACACACATAAATGAGAAGACAAATATTATTATTTTAATAATTCACATATTTGAGAGTCTCGTTCAAAATACGAGTCGTTGTTTTAACATCTCATGATGTGTCTTTTACGTAAATATGATGTCGTCCGAGATTAATTAACGAGATAAAATAATTTAATTACGAATAAAAAAATAAAAAATTTAAAACTCAAATCAGAATAAAAAAAAACTTTATAACCAATTATCCTCCGTTGAAACTCTATCGATAAATGCATCAGATGATTTTAAGGAATAAAATTTTAAATGCAAGTTTATTAAAAAAAAAAAAAAACTTTTGGCTAGAGGCATGGATTTGTGCACACTATGGATTGGTCAACGAGGGCATCAAGCATGAGACCTGCTTTACACATAGCATGATTTTTGGGTAATTAAGGTCTAATTAACATTGATTCAACTCATAAAATACTCGTAATGAAGTAATAATATGAGAAATCTTGGGGGTTAGATGATTACAGTAGTTATAGCGGTTAGAAGCATCCAGATAAAAAAAACAAGTACTTTATAAAATTAGTCACTCTATTTTTTATATTTAATTAATTAGTCCCTCTTGTTTCAAAACCAGTTATTTAATCCTTTTTATCCATTTTTTTCTAATTTTTTATTTGAAAAATAAAAAAAATAAATATTATAGAAAGATTGATAAGAAAATAATATTTTTTAAAAATAAAATAAGATTAAATTAAATGTGATTAATAATGATTAAAGGACTAAATATTTAGTTTTTAAAACAAAAGAGATTAATTAATTATTTTCTCAAGACTAGAGGAACTAATTTATAATTTACTCAGATAAAACCCAAACAAAGACGAGAAATATCCACGTGGCAGCAACCCTTTTTCTGTCCTGATTAGTGGCCCACCACAACTAAGTCAGTCTCCAATAATAAACAAACACAATTAAAAGTAAACCACTTCTGGCTCTCTTTAATTTTTTTTATATAATTTTTAAATAATTTAATCAGCTGACTATCAATTTCAATTTCAAAGTTTTAAACTTATCAACTTTTCTCACGATTCCTTCCGTTTAACTCACAAAAGGAAAAATCTCTGTCTCTGATTCTGCTTTTTCCTACTTTACCTTCAGTTTCTCTTATACCACAGAAGCTAAAAACAGGTACAAATATTCTCTCTGTATTGAATTTCTGGTTTTTATTTTATTTGATAGCTTCTTTATTTATTTATTTTTAATTTGATTCTTTGATAGATAGATGGATTCTGGTATTGTATTTATTTTTTATTTTTATTTTTAATTCTAAGTTTTAATAAAGTCAGGTTCTTCATACTACTACTTTGTTGGATTTGCTAGCTTGTCTGTTTCTTCTTTTTGTGTTCTTGTATTGTTGGTGAGAAAATTGGAGGGAAGGAGGAATTTGGAATTTTTAGCTTAGATTTAAAATTATGTAATCTGATGTTGATTTTAGTAAACTATTGCTCTAAATCAGAGGTAAAAGTTTGAACTTTTTGATAGCTGATTGATTCACTGATTTGTTTTAATTACTAAAAAGTTTGTGTTTTTAGATGGATTCTACAAATATGGGGGGAGATGTTGATTAGAATCAAAATGTCTTCTTCTTCTTTTTTTTTCCTTCTGTTTCAAATTTGTCAAGGCTTTAAGTTATATAAAGGTACGGGGCTTCTTACCTTTTTATGTTTCTTTGATGAGTTGCTTCATAACAGGTTTTTTCTTTAATAATTCTTTTGGAATTTGCTATTGGCTGCTGTGATTGGAGAAATGTCTTCCGCCGTCTCGCCTCAGTGGCAGGACAAGGCTACTGGTTTCTTTTCTTCCTCAGGTGGGTTTATTAAAATTTCAATTGCTTGCTGTTGTTTTCCCTTAAATTTCATTTCTTAGGAATTTAATTGATGTTTTTATGAAGGGGTGAAGCTTAAAGAAGCTGGACAATCAGCTGGAACATTTGTGGGAGAGGTTGCAAAGGATGCCAAAGGTAATGTTGCGGATGTAGCAGAAAAAGTTGGATCAGCAGTCAAAACTCGATGGGCAATTCTTAGGGAGCCATCAACTAGGCATGCTATGCAGGAACGTCTGATAACTGCTGCTGCTACGACTGGTATGTTCTTCAGGAAGGGCATCTCAGAGACAAAGGACAAGGTTACTGTTGGGAAGACAAAAGTTGAAGAGGTATTCACACTTGCCTATTGTCTTTGGTACTTTCTGTGGCTCAAAATTGGCAGTTATCTTATGTTGGCTGGATAATGCTGTGTGTATGTTGGCAAAGACTACTCCGAATTGTAATAGTAGACTTTAAATACTTCATACCTCCCATTCTCTTGGCTGACCATTGATTGTAACATTTTATCATTGAAAAAATTGATACTTCATAATATTCAATTCTTGACTACCCTAATCTTTATTCCTAACAGCTGAAAATAGTTTTATGGATTGTAAAGTTGAATGATCAACTCCTTTGACATGGTGAATTCTCTTTCAGGTAGCAAAAAAGACTGCTCAAAAGAGCAAGACGATTTTGACTGACATTGAACGATGGCAGAAGGTATAGGATTGTGAGGCTGCTTTCTCCTGTTTTATCCAGTTTTATTTTCTTTTGATTTTGCTTACAGTGACATGCTTTGATGTTCTTGCTTTGTCTTTTTTCCATTCCCAGGGAGTTGCAAGCACTGATGGTGAGTTTCATACTATCATAATCTTTAAATATATTGCTTATTGAATGAAGTTTGTTATTTTGTTCACTATTTCGCATGTCGTTCTCCTGAAAGTGTTTCAAAATTACTGATTACAAAATTCCATATTACATGGATCTTGATAATTGTTGGTAACATGTTTATCTTCAGTATTTGGAGTTCCAATTGAGGTTACTGTGCAACGACAACAATTCAGCAGGCCTGTTCCACATATATTGGTCAAATGTGCAGATTATCTCATCTTATCAGGTAACTGATATAAAACTCAGGCTAAATAAATCAGTAGTCATTTGTGATTGTGAAGTTCATTCATTTTGAACAGGGATTAATATCTATGATTTTGGTTCAGGATTAAACTCGGTGCACTTGTTTAAAGCCGAAGGGGATAAAAAGGTTATTCAGCAATTAGTTTCCTTGTACAACCAAGGTATGTATTGTTATGTGCTCGAAGCTGACAATTGTTTTGTTGAGTCTATATGGAATTGTATTGTAATGCTGAGTCTTTGCTACAGACTCCAATGCATCATTGCCAGAGGGTCTAAACCCAATTGATGTGGCGTATCTGGTCAAATGCTATCTTGCAAGCCTTCCTGAACCCCTAACCACATTTGAACTTTATGATGAGATCAAAGGTGCCCGCTCTAGCGTTCATGCAATGAAAAACATCCTGAAGAAGCTTCCTGCTGTAAACTACATGACTCTGGAGTTCATCACTGCACTATTGCTTCGTGTTAGCCATAAGTCACTTCTTAACAAGGTAGGAATAGTGCAGATTGTGCATCTCTCTCCCTTGTTGATCCTGGTTGTGTTATCATTAAAGGTTTTTTTCATCATTTCCTCATTCATTCCAATTCATGGAAGATTGCATATGGTAGCCATTCTTGTGTCCCTTTTCTTATTGTTCTTACCTGTTTGTCTACTGGGGGCTTCAGAAACATACAGTGTGAATTTGTCACTACATCATTATGATACACATTGTCTAGGAACTATTTGAGGTTAAAAACAAGCAAGCTGCTGCATTATATGTATGTAGACTAGACCTTTCTTCTATATAGCCTTCCTGATAGCATGCAGTATTTGTATGTGCGTATGCTCATCCTCATGCACATGTTATTGTATTTTTGTTCCTTATGATAGATTCCTCTACTGTAGATGAGAGGCTATGGCTGTTACCTACATAATACACTCTGAATCTCACATTCGTCACAACCTCTGTTATATGGATCTCAATGAGGCATTTGTTTGCCAGCTTTGGATCTCTTTAGGCCAAATATATAAGATGCAATGAAAAATTGAATATTTTATAATGATGTCCATGTTCCTCTTTTGGTTGAGCATGATTCATCCCTAGATAAGTGAATCAAATATAACTTGCTCTATATGTTTAATCTGAAAAGAATGTTGTAGCCCATACCCTTCTTTTTGATTATCTGGCAACCTTGAGTTTAATCTGAAAAGAATGCCTTAGGTCACAACCTTCATTTTCATTAGCTGGCCATTTCCATTTTCCCTTGGTTGGCAACTCTTTAATTATGTGCATGAACTTGGTGGATTTTATTTTATTGTCCTTTTTATTGTTATGGAATTGAGCTCTTAACCCCATTGAGGTGAGATTACCATTGAGTGAAATTGATGGATATTGCACAAGTATATGATAAGCATTCTCCACTGCCAATCTGTCATCTACTTTCTACAGATGGATGCTCGAACCATTGCCTTAGAAATGGCCCCCGTTATTATGTGGCAAAAAGAGCGGAAGCCAGAATTTTACAGGTCATATTGGAATCATGTGTTGAGAAGTCCTTCCAATAAGAATATGGATCCAGCGCCTACCTACAGTTCATGGGACATGCTTTCAGGTGAGAGTTCATCTCAAACAATTTACTTACTATAAGGAGCACAATTTTTATAATTGATGAATCAAAGTAAATCCAAGGGATAGAAAGAGGTAAAAAAGCTAACCGATTGATGGGATTCTTTCTTTCTCTCATATGGATACAGAAGAAAGTGAAGGCATGGATGCTTCCTCTCTCATTCCCCTGGATGATGGAATGCCAGTGGACTTCAGTGCTATTGATGTTGTTCAGTGTCTCATAGAACAGCACAATGCAGTCTTTACTGATGCAGATGAGACTGTTTGGAGATGAATCAAGTGTCTTGGACTAGAGTCTGGTTCATGTATTCTTGATGCGACTGAGAATCCATCCTGTTGGACATAGCGATTGATTACTCGTCAAGATGGAATTCTGAATTTGATCTAGGGAAACCATTGCCCGACAGCAGATATTATGGTTTTAGCCAAATCTGGGACTATTGGATGTGGTACTGTAAATTTTAGTGATTAGCAAGTTACTATATTCAAATTTCTTTTGTGTTGGGAAGTGCAAAAATTTTGTCCTAAACCTGATTTTTATAAGAAAGTCGGAACAATAAGATCTGTAATCTTCAATGATTCCTTGCTATAGAAACACTGTTTTCTTTTCAAATTTTACCAGGAAAAGAAACCAATCCTTTGATTATGTGTGGAAGCAAGCAACGCAAAACTGTAAGTCGGTAACAAATGATGATTTCAAGTGCCCTGCTTCTGTTAGTAATTTGCCACATCCAAGAGCACATTTTCGTGAGAAAGGAACTGCCAACTCCAAGAGCACTTTCTCCCTCTTCTGTTAATAATTGTACTAATTTCTAATGATTTACTAATTCATACAAATAATTAAAAAGATATGAATACTATTACTTAAAAGTTATTAATTGTTATGTTATATCATAATTTTTTTCATACTATTTTTGTTAAAATTATTAGTTATCAATTTAATCTAACATAAAAAGAAAATTTATCCAAAATTAAAACGATAAATCAAAAGAAAAATCATTAAATTAATTAACGATTAAATTTAAAATAATTATAAAAAATAATATATTAATAGAAATATTTTGCTCTCAAATTTTGGAATGTAGTAAAGTTTTTACAAAAATAAATATTTTTTATGTAACAAAAATTTCTCTTAATTTTTTTTTTTTTTGTTAAAGGTAATTATATGTATAATGAAAAAAAAAATAAAGGTTTTGATTTTTTCAGTGAAAAAGAGAAGATGAAAGAAAAAATTGATTTTTTAATCAATTATGAATATTTTTAAAAAATATATTATTTAAAATTTTAACCAAACAAGTATTTTTTTTTTTTTTTTATAAACAGATAGAAAAAAAAAAACAATGTTTTTGAAAAAGAGAAAATAATAATTATAAATGCATCAAATCGGATGCAGGTGCATATGCATAAAAGACCCGTCCCAACCCGCTTCATTATCATCCTTGTAACCGTGTTCAAATTCATCTGCAAGACTAGTTTTACCCCTCTACCAGACAGTCATAGCTCAAATCCAGCACACTGTCACTGTTTTCTTGGAACAGAACAGAACGAAACAGTGTGGTTCCTCTTTAGTTCCAGTTCCATGGCCAATAGAATCCTACCCATCACCACTCTTGTCTTCTTGCTTACTTTGTTCTCCATGGTAGCAAAATTCTCTCTTCTTACCTTCTACTTGGATACTGAAAAAATGAATAATGGAAATGAAAGATCAAATCTTGATACTTGCTGCCTGTTATATTTCATGGTCTTTATTGAACGTTGATTGTTTTTATCAATTTATGACATGAGTGTTTTATTTATTTATTTATTTTGGTTTATCAGGTGATAGGAGATGATGGGGTTGGGATCTCAAAGCTGTACCCATTAGTAGTGAGCACCTGGCCTTTCAAAGAAGCTGTTAGAGCTGCTTGGAGGGCTGTTGATGGTGGCCTTTCTGCTGTCGATGCTGTTGTGGAGGGTTGTTCTGCTTGTGAGGAACTCAGATGTGATGGTACAGGTAAATTATTTGATTCAAATGTTAATTGCTTGATTAATCTGTCTATGGATTCAAGTTGTAATTGCTGTGTTAAGTGTATGGTGACATTAGAATAACTCAATTGCTTGAATGAAAGCTTTAGTTTTCATTTGTATGACATAACATTATTTACATGAAGTTTCATGTTTAGTGTTTTCACATATGATTTTAAATGGAGAATGTTATGATGTACTCTCAAGTTCATATTCAGTAGATTCATGCTTTGAATTGTTGTAGCGTTTAGCTAAGGTAACTGATTGTCTCGAAATGTGAATCTGAAATGAGCAGTGGGACCGGGTGGCAGTCCAGATGAGAATGGAGAAACTACTATTGATGCCATGATCATGAATGGGGTAACCACTATTCTCTTGTTTCTTTCATCAACATTCTTGTTCTCCTTACTGCTGCATGCTGGTTTGCTTCCTCTATAAATGACGATCATGTTGTGAGTTTTGCTAAGGATATGCATAGGTAACAATGGAGGTTGGAGCTGTTGCTGCTATGAGGTACGTGAAAGATGGAATCAGAGCTGCAAAATTAGTAATGCAGCATACAAAGCACACTTTGCTTGTTGGGGAGAAGGCCTCGGCCTTTGCCATTTCGATGGGTCTTCCTGGACCTAGTAACCTTAGTTCAGCTGATTCCATCAGGAAGTGGAGTAAATGGAAAGAGAATCACTGCCAACCTAATTTTTGGAAAGATGTTGTTCCTGTCAATAGTTGTGGCCCTTATCATGCGAAGGGTTATATGGATGTTAAAGAGGGGGATGTTCCACACTCAACCCAATGGGAGTTGTTGAACCAAGATCATCTCTTGTTGGCTGTCACAGTCATGACACTATATCAATGACTGTTATTGATAAAGTAAGCTGATGAAACTGCATATAAGAATTCCACTAGCATGCTCGCACCCGCCCACTCGCAGAGTCTTCCACGTATATATATATATTTACAGAAGGAATTTTTTTGCTTTTCATGTAGATGGGGCATGTGGCTGTTGGTACATCAACTAATGGAGCCACTTATAAGATCCCTGGAAGGTAAGGTGAATATGAATTTGATATGTATTAATCCATTGCTAATGCAATATAATGTAAACATTGTGGAAATGGACTATGATTTAAATGTGTCAGATTCTGCTTCCAACGAAATTTGGTAGCTGTAATCAGCAGCATCTTGTCTCCCACTTTTGAGTCTTGAAGCTTTGAGATATCTTTTCAAATGTAAACAAAATAAATATTTTAGTGAACTTTTCCTTGAAATATTGTTGATCAAGTAATTGACAAGAAGTTGCGTACTGCTTTAGTAACTGTACACCCCTCTCCTCCTTCCCTCCCTCTTTAGTAAGGTTTTTAGTTTAGGTTAGTGTGCAAAAGCCAAACAAAGGTGGTTTTATATTGTGGAAGCATTGATTTCATGTATATCTTCCTTTGACTGCAGGGTAGGTGATGGACCCATTGCAGGATCTTCAGCATATGCTGATGCTGATGTTGGTGCTTGTGGTGCAACTGGGGATGGCGATATCATGATGCGCTTCCTTCCATGGTATTTTACTAAATATTATAGTCTCAACTTTTGAAAGGTGAAGTTATTCTTGGTCCTTGTAGCAGGACAAGAATCTGTATTTCTTTAAAAGTAAGGGATTTTCAAATCGTTCAAAGACCTATACTTTTAGAGCGCCTAAATTAGGTTGAACTCCGGATAATGCTGTCAATCTTGATGCTTTAAGACATAAATCAGCTCAGCTGACAGGAAAATTTGCTTGGCTTGGTTTTCTCAGGAGTAATAAATAACTAGTTTGGGTTGTCTATGAGTTGATTCTCAAGTTTGAGACTTTTCCAGCAAATACAGCACTCATCTTTCGTATACAGTCTCAGCCTACCGCCAGTACTTAGCTTAGTCTTATTTATTTGATTCTTTGTTTTTACTTAAGAGCTAACTTGTCCTTGTCTCTTTCCAGTTATCAAGTTGTTGAAAGTATGAGATTAGGAATGGAACCTAGGCTTGCATCGAAAGATGCAATATCAAGAATTGCAAGAAAATTTCCAGAATTTGTGGGAGCTGTTGTTGCTGTCAATAAAAATGGTGTGCATGCTGGTGTTTGTCATGGATGGACATTTCAGTACTCCGTCAGAAGTCCAGTAACTGAGGATGTAGAGGTTTTCAATGTACTTCCCTGAAGTAGCAACTTTCTGCACTTAGCATGATGTCCCGTTAACATTCTTACATTTTACATTGTGCAATTGTAAGCTCCAATTAATTATTTCTGTTTTCTAATGTCTTTGTTTTTGAATATATATATATATATATATATAACAAACCAAAGCTGATCATTGGGCAATTTCTACTTGGCACCGGCGGTGAAAGGTTGCAATCATGCAAATCAGTGTAACCTGCCTGCCTTGTCCACATGAAAGCACGCAGCAGCACTTACAAGTATAACATAGGGATGACAATATGAACCGTCCAGACAAGGTCTGTCCAGCCCTGTCCCGTTTAGAGTGAAGATGGTACACGAAATATGTCCTGAACAGGGCACAGGACGAGGATGGGGATGGTCATCTCCACCCTGCTTTTGTCTCGTTTGGGCCGGAGATGGTACTTGAAATATGTCTCAAATGGAGCACGGGGCAGAGACTGGGATGGCCATTCCCGCCCCCATTGTCATCCCTAGTATAACACGCTCTCTCTATCAGATATGTAAGCTATTGTCAACCAATCACTAGGCTGCAGAATTCTTTTTTTAAATTACCAACTTTTCATCATAAAAAATTATGAACACTCGGAGAAAATTAATTACTGCTAGAAAAAGAATTCTTATGAATTTAAAATAAATTTTCTACATAAATTTCATAATTATTAAAGAATTAATAACATTAGCAAAAATACTACTTTCACGCATGCTTTTTTCTTCTTCTTTTTTCCTTGGTTGCGAAAGAATTAGAAGGTAAAAAAAACATGGGCTATGATATGATTAGCAGCATAGAGTGAACTGAGCCCATTAGAGCCCAACTAAGCTATGGCCCATGAATAATAATGGTAAAAAATGCCAAATTTGAAAATCCAACCAAAAAAACTCCTGACTTTTGATTGGGAGCTTCTATTATTCGTAATTGATCCTTGACTGAAACCAAATAAATAAATCAAGAAAAAATTCTGGTATAGTCACGTTTATTGAGAATTTGTAACTATTCATTGCTGAATTATATTACAGAAGCAATTTATTTATTCATTTGTTTTTTCATATTTAAGTCTGTAAAAATGGAGATGAACGGAGAAAAAACATATTGGGCCTTTCTAAGAATCTCATACAATACTTCAGTGATTTTTTTTAAATTTAAATAAAAATATTTTTGAATTTAGATGAAGATTTAAATATTTCTATCAAGACTTATTGATTATTTTTTAAAATTTTTACCATCCATATGATATATGTGTGTGTATGTATGCATATGCATATGTGTGTGTAGTCTCATACAGTTCTTTCATGATTTTCTTAAAAATTTAAATAAAAACATTTTTTAATTTAGATGAAGATTTAAATATTTCAACCAAGATTTATTATTTTTAAAGAAAGTGAAATAACTATCAAATTAACTCTTGGAGTAATATAGATAACAAAAATAGTAAACGATCATAAAAGATAATATATGAGAAATTTTATAATACACAAGGAGTAACTAGTGACATGTACAATAGTTATTCCTTGGGCCCACTTTGAGGAGAGAGATAGACACACAAAAAGAGAGAGAGAAAATAAAAAAATTTAAGCGGACGTGGAAATCTTTTTATCACTTTTGGTGGGTATGGATGTAATTTCTCTTTTTTTATGTGTCTATTTCTCTTCTCAAAGTGGACCCAAGGAGTAACTACCGTACATGCCACTAGTTACTCCTTGTGTATTATAAAATTTTCTATAATATAGTAGCGAGTAAATATGAGATTTCTATGAGAATTTTTAAAAAAATTTAAATACAAATATTTTTGAATTTAGATGGAGATTTAAATATTTCTACCAAGATTTATTAATTATTTTTAAAAAATTTTATCATCCGTATGATATGTGTGTGTGTATGTATATATATGTGTGCGTGTATAATCTCATATAGTACTTTCATGATTTTCTTAAAAATTTAAATAAAAACATTTTTGAATTTAGATAAAGATTTAAATAGTTCTACCAAGATTTATTTTTTTTTTAAACAATGAAATAACTATCAAATTAAATCTTGGAGTAATATAGATAACAAAAATACTAAATGATCGTGAAAGATAATATGGTAGCGGTAGGGATGAGACTTCTATGAGATTTTATAAGGGTGTTCAAAAATCATCAACTAAAATGCAATAACATATGAGGTATTAAAAATAAATATTTTTAATATTTGGAATTGGTGGACCAAGGGTGGTCGGCTGCTTTTCTAAAAATCTCATACAGTACTTTAGTGATTTTTTTAAAAAAATTTAAATAAAAATATTTTTGAGTTTAGATGAATTTCTACCGAGACGTAATAATTATTTTATATATATATATATATATAGTGTGTGTGTGTGTGAAATAACTATCAAATTAACTCTTGTAGTAATATAAATATCAAAAATACTAAATAATCATAAAAGATAATATGGGAGCGATAGGGAAGAGACTTCTATAAGATTTTAAAAGAGTATCCAAAAGTCAACAACTAAGATGCATTAACATGTAAGGTATTAAAAATAAAATATTTTTAATATTTGAATTGCGTGGACCCGTGGTGGTCGGCCAGCTTTTCTAAGAATCTCATACAGTGATTTTTTTTTTAATTTAAATTAAAAACATTTCTGAATTTGGATGAAGATTTAAATATTTCTAACAAGACTTATTAATTTTTTTTTAAGTAAAATAACTATCAAATTAACTCTTGGAGTAATATAGATAACAAAAATACTAAATGATCATAAAAGACTAACATGGTACTGATAGGAAAGAGACTTCTATGAGATTTTAAAAAAGTATCCAAAAGTCATTAACTAAGATACATTAACATGTAAGGTATTAAAAATAAAATATTTTTAATATTTAGAATGGCTGGACGTAGGGTGGTTGGCCGGCCGGCCTTTCTAAGAATCTCATACAGTACTTCCATGATTTTTTTTAAAAAAAAAATTAAATAAAAATATTTTTGAATTTAGATGAAGATTTAAATATTTCTACTAAAATTTTTATCATGTATATATATGATGTGTGTGTGTGTGAAATAATTATGAAATTAACTCTTGGAGTAATATAAATAACAAAATTACCAAATTATCAAACAAGATAATATGGTAGCAGTAGAGAAGAGACTCCTACTAGATTTTAAAAGAATATCCAAAAGTTATCTACTAATGTACATTAACACGTAAGATATTAAAAATAAAATATTTTTAGTATTTGGAATTGTAGGACCCAGGGTGATTGGTCAGCCTTTCTAAGAATCTCATATATTACTTTCGTGATTTTTTTTATCTCCACTTACCCCCTGTTTGGATAGGGATGAAAGTGGGAGAGAGAAAAGAAAATGGGGGTGAAAATGAAAAATTTTGCCCCGTTTGGATTGTAGAGGAAATGAGAGGAAAGAAAAAAAACAACAAATAAATGATATTTTCGTAGGACTCATTTTCCTTCCAATTTTGGGAGGAAACCGAAGGAGACCTGCAGCTGACTTTTCATTTGGTTTGCTTTTTCGTTTTTACCCTTGCTCCATCCATGTGACAAGAAAACAATAATAATAAATTCCAATTTTCCTCCCATCCCACGAGCTACAATTGTTCTTTTCTCCTTTTTTTTTTAAATTAATTAAGAAATATTTTTAGATAAGCTTTTAATAAATCAAAACTAAGTGTAATTTTGTGTAGGAATAAATTATACATTGTTCCATGCAGTTTCGAGAAACAAATTATTTAGTTATTTCTATTTTAAAAATTAATAAATTAGTTTTTTTTGTCTATTTTATATTTTTATATTTATTTTTTTCTATTAAAAAGGAAAAATAAATAAAGAAATGTTATGAAAAAAATTAATGAGAATAAAAAATCAAAATAAAAATATAATCCTAAGGGCATTATAGTAAATATACAATAATATATATTTTTTTCTTTCTTTTTCTTTCCACTCTTATCTAAACAACAAGTGGAAAATGATTTTCTTTCCTCTCCTTTTTCTTTTCTCTCACTTTCTTTTCTTTATTTTCTTTCCTCCCAAGAGGAATTATCCAAACAAAGGGGTTAATTTTTTCTAGCAGATGACATGGTAAATTATAAATTAGTTCCTCCAGTTTCAAGAAACAAATCAATTAGTCTCACTTATTTCAAAAATTATTATTTAGTCATTTAATCGAGTGTTTATTATATTTAATTTAATATTATTTTTATTTCATAAAATCTTTTGTTTTCTCATCAATTCTTTCATATTTTTTTCTATTTTTTAAACAAAAAAATAAAACTAAATTAAAAAAGAGTAAAAAGGATTAAGTTATAAGTAAATTTCAAAATATAAGGACTAAATAATTATTTTTTGAAATGAGAGGAACTAATTAATTCATTCTCAAAACATGAGGGACTAATTTATAATTTACCCCAAATGACGTGGTTCCACCGATGAAATTATGTACAAAATGTTTAATGGCAATGGCATTAACCCCGAGGCCCAAGCACACTCCAACATTGACTTGGACTTTTGACTTTAGCATCCTACGATACTCAAAAGCAGGAATCATTATTCGGTTTGATATTTAACCTTTTAATTCGGTGGTTTTTTGTTAATTGAATATATATATATATATATATATATAACAAATCCAAAGCGAATTACTATTAGGTTTTTGAAATTCCAATTTTTGAGTTCAGTTTTACAGTATTTTTCAATTTTTTAAAATAATATAAATAAACTAAAATAATTATGTTATGGCCTGTAGAGTCTTTTTCTAATCCAAATAATCTAAATTAGTCTATCTAAAAAACAACAAATATTTATTTAAATAAGACTGAAGTATAAAATTATACCTCATAATAAGCTATCAAAATTTAAATACAAATCTATTAATTCATATTTAAAATATATATATAAAAAAATTAGACCTAGAAATCTTATATATATACATGCAAAGCATAATTATTTATAAATCTATTTTTCTATTATCATGCTAGAATTAATCAATAAGATCATGTTCTTAACTTATATAATTAAAATCTCAAATAAACTTATGATTTTGATTTGATTGAGCTTCATTAACTTGATAATTCTAATTTGAAATCTTAATTTACTCTATTAATATATAATAATAATAAAAACTATTGATTATTTGTATAAATCGAACTATCGAAATTTCAATAATAAAAAAAGTTTAAAATATGAAAAAAAAAAAAAGTTTTCAGCAAAAATCAAACTAAAAGTTTTGAAAAATAAAATCGAAACTGAAAAATCATAATAAATTTGGTTCTGTTTCTTTATTTTTAACTCTATATTAAAAACCAAATCAAAAATCGATTTCGGTTGGATCTAATCTTTCAATTTAAATCGAATTCTGCTCACCTTACTCCAATTCGCTTTACTTATAGAGGGTCAACCCCATGGCCCAAAGCACACTCCAAAGTTGATGTAGACTTTTGACTTTAGCATTTTGGAAGACTCCAAAGTCCCTTCACTTTGGAAGATTCAACACTCCCATCAAAAACATCAAATATAAGGACGACGATAGGAAAATGTCACATTGCTCTTTACAATTACACCACCAGCATTAAAAATGTCTACACCGGGAGAGTAATCTCTCTTCTCTTCCCCTCTCTAAATTATCAAAGATTGCTTGTGTTTATAGATTTTATTTTCTTCTTCTTTATAAGGAAAATTGATTGATAATTTTCCCTTTTTTTTTTTTTTTTTTTTTGGTATAGGTACTATCGGTCCTTACCACCCGTGAGCAAGACATATGGGGTGGCTTGTTTAATGACCACAGCTGCCTATTATCTTGGTCTTTACCATCCCAGTTCCATAGCACTTAATTATGAAGATGTAATCAAACGTTTTCAGGTAAAATCTAGTATCTTTATGTCCCTTGAATATGCATTAATCGATGCTTGGAAGCTTAGTTAATTTATTCTGTCTAATCTTACATATTATTTCCTTGTAATTGATGCAGATTTGGAGGCTAATTACCAACTTTTTCTTTCTTGGGCCATTTTCATTCCCCTTTGCATTTCGCCTTATAATTATGTAAGAAAGTTTGAGTTTTTTTTTTTTTTTTTCCCATCTCTCTGCACTTTCTGTGCTTAAATTTTCTCAGGAAATGAGTTATTTCCCTTTCTATTTCTTAACTTGCACAGAGCAAGATATGGCGTTCAACTGGAGAGAGGACCATTTGATAAGAGAACAGCAGATTTTGTGTGGATGTTCTTCTTCGGGGCACTGTCTCTTCTGGTATGTACGTAAGAAGCTGTCTAGTATTTAAGGTTCTTTTATTTGACCAAAAACAGTTTTCGATAGAAAAAACAATTCTAGAAAAGTTTGTTTTTAAGAAGTTATTTTAAAAAAATATATATTTTATAACGTTTGAAAATTATATAAAAAAATAAAGATAAATTATTAAAATATTTATTATAAAAGTAATTTTAAGGTGTAAAAATAGTTTTTAAGAATATTTAATGTATTTATAAATCAAAAAATTAAATGCTAATAGAAATAGAGAAAAAATTAAATAATTAAAAATAATTGATTAAAAATAATTAAAAATTAATTTAATATGTTTTAAATAAAAAAGAAGACAAAGAAAAAAATTGTTAAAATATATCAAGAAAGAGATGAGTAATGCGAAAGCGAGACAACTCATGAGAGAAAGAATGTTTTTTTTTTTTTTTAGCTCTGAAGTTATTTTTTCAAAAATAATCTATTAATTTTTGTTAACTGGAAATCAAATTCTGTTGGCTTTTTTCCTAAACGTGAAACAACCATAAAAAAATAGAAAAAAATAGAAAAGATAAGTTTTTGGAATTTTTTTTTTTTTTTTGAAACAAACACAGCCTAATAACCATATTTTATACTTATTTTTACAAAATAATAATAATAATAATAATAATAATAATAAGATTGTAGAATTATTGACAACGATATAATAATTTTTAAGTTTCTTTGGTTGGAGAAACCATAGGTTAGCACCTTGATTATGTGTAGTGATTAATTTATTAAAAACTCTATTAATTTTTTTTTAATATGATTGTGAAATTTTTTTTTTTTAATTTCATTAATTAGGTGATGGCTGCTGTTCCATTTCTTTGGTCTCGATTTATGGGAGTTTCTCTGGTTTTTATGATAGTCTATATTTGGGGACGTGAGTTTCCAAATGCAACCATCAGCATATATGGCCTTGTGTCACTAAAGGTAACCCTAATCTTGCTTTTAATTACGTTTGCTGGTTAATTTTGCTGGTTTATTATTTGTAATTCAATATCAAATAAATGGGTTGTCTGGCATAGGGATTCTATCTTCCCTGGGCAATGCTAGCATTGGATTTGATTTTTGGCAATCCGCTAATGCCTGATATCCTTGGAATGCTTGCTGGACATCTCTACTACTTCCTCACGGTGCTTCATCCACTCTCTGGTGGAAAATACATATTCAAGACCCCTATTTGGGTGTATCCTTCCTTGTTAATATTCTTGATGCTCTAATATATAGTTTCATTATCATTATTATTTTGTCAACCAACATGATTTGCCTGTAGAATCTTTTTTTTTTTTTAATTCACACACCTAGAACTCTTAACGAACTAATCTGTTAGTATTTGAATCCGTAATCTCTTATTGTAAAATATCACGACCACTGGACTATAAGTTCTTTAGTACTTGACAGTTCTATACAAGTAAACATTATAAACTAATTAGGTCATTATAATTATTATGACTTATTTAACCAAGTCCTAAACTAGAGTAAAATGTCTCTTTGTCAGCCAATAGTATTCTAAGTTAATAGTAATATCTCTTGCCACCAAAGATTAGCAAGAAGAGTATTTTGACTCATTGAGTCGGAGTTTGATTCTTATTTATTTTAATTTTTAGAATTGATAAAAAATTAGACGTAATTTAGTGTTGATCTAATCTAGAAAATAATAAATTTAATTTTGATCGATAGTAAACTAACCTAAAAATATTTTACTGCTTGTGTGCATATATATAGTAATATCCCGTGTTAGAATTTTATGCATATATATACACACTTTGGTTGCCATGTAATATGAGTTGGAGAGATGTTTAGAGACTTTGCATGGCCCTTAACGTTGTTCATAGTCACAAATTAGTAGCATTCTGGGGCGAGGGAACGCAAGTAAATGCTCCAGTGCAGCGTGATCCATTTGCCGGGATTGCTTTCCGCGGAAGAAGTTATCGTCTCAATGGCACCAGAAGTAACACTACAGAGCAAGCACAGGCAAATTCTCAAACGCAGCAGCCTAATTCAAATGATGGAGTGGCTTTTCGAGGAAGAGGCCATCGTCTCGGTGGCCAGTAGCTACTCTGCTTCTTTCTTCTCTCTCTTTTTATTTGACCTATCAAGTTATTTGTATAACTTTCTAGATGGGTTTCTTCTGCAATCAGTGTACTTTTTTTTTTTTTAAATGCTAAATAGCTCTTTGAACAATGATCCTACTCCTAATCACAGCAATGTCAAAGTCTTTTATTTAATATTTGTTCTTTTATGCTCTTTATCAGTAAGAGAATAGACTATGCTTGCAGAATTAAGGAGGAATGAGCAAACCGGGGGTGTTTCCGGTGCTGGAGATTCTTTCGGTAGGAAGGGTTTCGTACATGTATATTTAACGTAAGTGGAGGCTCGTTCACATAATCACATTTGTGAGGGACACGTGTGAATGTGTGATTTTTTGAGTATATTAGACAATATTAAGGATTTAGTAATTGATACAAATATTGTTGAAGGATAACATTGATAATGATCTTATAAGTGAAGAGTATTTTTGTAGTTAACTAAAAAAAATAATAAAATAAAATAAAAAGTAACAGCTTCTTACTTGAGTAAATTGTAAAGTTCTTCTCTTTTCAATAAATAAATCAATCATTTATCTTATTTTAAAAATTGATTATTTAATCTCTTGATAAATATTGATTTAGTTTAATATTATTTTTTTCATAAAATATCATATTTTCTCGTACATTCTTTCATTTTTTTAAATAAAAAATCAAAATAAATTAAAAAGAATGAAAAAATTAAATTATAAGAAATTGAAAAATATAAAAATTAAATATTTTTTAAAATAAAAAATAAATTAATTAATTTCTCGAAACTAAAAAAAAAAAAGTAACTCCTTATTATGTAGTTTTCGAGAAAAAGACCGCAAGGTACCAGGCCATGGATTGATAATTTCTTTCGTTCAATTGGGCCAGAAGTCCAATGATTGGATTGTAAGCTCATTTGGTTGTTATTCAAGGCAAATTCCATTCCTTCCCTAACCCAAACGACGTCCAACGCCCTAGCTGCTACCCCAACTAGCAGAGTCTCCTGCTTAATTGGTTACCTGGTCTCCATCTGATGGTGACTTTATCGAGTTGAGGAACCCGGATCGAGCAAGTTTTTGTGGCCTTCTCAAGAATAGCAGTGAAAATTGGCTATTTGGTTTCTCGTGTCAGTCGGTGTTGGTACAAAACAAACTTGCTAGCTAAACTTTCAGTTATTTGCTGCGGTATTAGTTCAGCCTGGCATAATTAAGGGTTCAGAAATCTTGTTGTGGAGTTTGATTTCTTGGAAGTCATTTGCTTGATTGAGTTGCCTTTTACTGCTTTTCGTTTTTATTGGGTTATTATTATTTTTTATATTCGTTACTTAATTATTTTTTTTTAAAAAATCCAATATATACATTTACTTTATATATATATATATATATATGAAAATAATGATGTGTTTGTGACTTTTTAATATTAATGAAATGGGTTTTACACGTATTGAGATGAGATCTCATAAAAATCGAATTTTTTTAATTGAGATCATAAGGTTTTTTTTTTTTTTAATTCAAGAGTTCTACTCTTATGTTGTTATTGTTTTATAATCTAATATGTCATTTAAATATACGTAGCAAACTGCAAGCTCTAGCTAAAGATAATTTGTTATGTGTCATGGTGAGTTCAAATTTGAACGATTGAATTTAGCTAGAGTATTGACGTGGCAAAATGTTATTGATTAGGGTATGAAAGAATAACAAATAAGAATAGAACTCTTAAATTGAACAGAAAAAAAAATTTAAGATCCCAATAAAAAAAATCTTAAATTGTACGAGATCTCATTATGCGTAAAACCCTTAATAAAATACAAAAATCTTAGCCTTTAATTTTTAACACATTAAAAAATCCTTCAAATTTAATTTTTTGACATGCTTAAAATTTATTTTTATAATAAACAAGTACCATTTCATTATCATTTGTGAACTTAATTAGCAGCAAACGCCTCGTGATTCTTTTAAGTTTTTTAATTTAATAATGGAAAGAGACAGATAGTTAATTGTGAGGTGAAACCTCAAAAAAATTATAAAAAACAAAACTGAATTTTTTAAGTCCGGAGACCTATAACTTTGCTGCCGTGCCAAGAAAAAAACAAATTCCACGCCATAAAAAATCCTAAGATATCTTTTTAATTAATGAGGCTTGTCTGGTCACCAAACACAACACTTTCCCCAACTCATGTCCACGTGTGTATTAGTGGATAGCTTCCTCTGTCACTTGCACCTAGTACCTACCCTCTATCTACCCTTTAGAGATTAACTAGTTCTCTTATGACGATTTTAAAAATCTATCTTTATATAAGTTTAATACAGGAATTTCATAATTTTTTCTTGATATTAGTTCTAAAATTAAAAAAAAAATCAATTTATTTTTTTATAATAGTTTAAATTTTTAATTTATTTTTATGTTTTTAATTATATTTATTATGTTCTTAAATAAAAAATTTAATTATTCAATCTGTTTTTTCGATATAAATTTTTTTCATTAGATTGCCAAAAAAAAAAAAATCATTTACAATTATATGATTAGCATATTTTATTTTTGAAATATTTAATTTTTTTTCATATTTTAGTTAAAAAATTTATTTATAGTAAAAAAAAATTAAATATTTAAATATTTTTTTAGAATATAATAAATACAATTAAAAACATAATAACAATTGAATACTGGAGTTATTTATAAAATGACATTTTGGGTGTTTCTTGGATATATATTTTTTTTAATACGCAAGAAGACGACTTTGGACCACGTCTCACGCTGTTCCTTTCGCAAGTAAAAGATACCCTAATCCCTGCATTAAAAGATTTCAGCTGCCAAGTGAAGATTAACCTCATGTCATCATCATCTTCCTCAAGTTGACTCGTAGGAGAACAAAATGGCGATAAGTCAAAAATACTATTCCTAGTTCAAGTACACAGAAAACGCGTTGATGGTTGGTGATAGCTTTTCTTAATTGCTCGTGATTCATGAATCGTGCTTCTAGTTTTTCCTCTTTGTCTGGCTTCATTAAATGGGCTTACACCATGCTCACATACCTTGAGTCAAAAGGAAAGCAACCGTCCACCATCCTCATGAATCGTGACTCTTACCTTGACATGGATTGATATAAATATATATTAAGAAGAGATAAATCTCTAAAAAAAATTATTACATGTTACATAATTTAGAAAACATAACTTGGCAAATATCTTTTAACGATAGATTAATATATCTTAGAGGAGAGATATACTTTGATACACGTATTCAAGAAAAACAACAATTTTCACAAATTTTATAGTATGCTTTTTTACCGTAATATATATATAGAATAATCTTAAATATTACAAAAATATGATAAGGAAAACACTCCAAAAATACGCATGAACGCTAGATTAATGTACTTTTTAATTGAGTTCTATTTTTCTAGCTTTTTTTTTATGTTCTTAATATTTAATACTAGTATTCATTTATTTATTATTTTTAATGCAGTGATAAGAACTAACCTATATATATCTCAAAAAAAAAAAAAATTGGAATTAAATTTACTTACATCCATATAAAAATGATCAAATTAATTAAAGGAAAGACAAATTTCTCATAGATTTTCTAAAATACTTACAAGGAAACTTCTAATAAAAATTTTAAAGCCTCTAAATTGGCCCCACTAAGGTTACAAGAAATTTCATGGTGCATTCTATGATCATCCAATCAATCCACCAAGAATAGCAAGCCATGTTCCTAGCAATTAAATTATTTACATTCCAAAAATAATAATAATAAATTAGAGTACAATTTCAGGGAGTTCCTCTCACTTTGTATGTTGAAAGTTGTAAAAGGAAAATCAAAAGATAATTATACTGCAACAAACATGCATGACTGCTCAAATTTAGCTGAGGCGATTCACATGCATTGGGGGTAAATTACAAATCAATTTCTTTAGTTTTAAAAACTAATTAATTAATTTTCTTTGTTTTAAAAACTAATTATTTAATTTTTATAGTTTTAAAATTTTCTTGTAACTTAATCTTCTAGTTTTATTTTAATTTAATTTATTTTTTTATTTTAAGATCTAAAAAAAATGTGGAAGGATTGATAAAAAAATAATATTTTATAAAATAAAATAATATTAAATCAAACATGATTGGGATTGATTACTGGATTAATAATTAGTTTTTAAAACTTAAATGACTAATCAATTCTTTTTTTTTTTTAAATAGAGGAACTAATTTAGAATTTACTCCATACAATGGTCATGCACATGCATAATTGTAAATCGTTCTTGAAAATTGAAAAAGACAAATTGATTCATTGAATTCGAAGGTGGGTGCTCTACTCTTAAGCCAATACAGTAACGATCAATTAATCATCTGTTACCCAAATGAAAAGATTACATTGTACACTTAGACAAGACTTGTTAGAAAAGCCAAAGGTAAGCAGTCTTTTGGATCATTAGATGACTACACGAATTCTACTATGAACATTAAACAACAAAAGAATTATACAAACTGATCCTTTATAATAATAATATTAATCTATCACGCAACTTATGATTATTTTTATGTCAAAGTCTGCATAGAAAATAAAATAAAATAAAATTTGTACATAGAACCAAGAATGAAGGTCTATGTCCGGGATAAGCATTTTGTCTCACGGCTCAGTTGCCTTTGAATTTACTAGCAAATACAAAATGCACTTGTTGTGGGGTAGGCTTGCTTGTTTGATGTCACCTACTCTCCTAAGATAATAAAGGTTTGATCTTTTTGAAAATTTAGTTTTCTACTACAGGTACATACTGCCTCCGCCCTCCATTCCAAACTTTGAATTGTCTTGTGTCATAGATATAAATGCAGTTTCTGTTTATTTCTCAAAAGAGTCAACAAAGATCGAAGCTTGGTGTTTTAGACTGGTGGTAGGTATCATGTATGAATGTTTCTCAGTGTTTCTTGTTTTGACAGTTTCTCTGGTAATTTGCTTGCGTAGATGTTCCTGGGTTTTTCAAAGTTTTTCTTTTTGTTTGGAGTTTTAAAGTAAAAACTTGTCATGTGTGAGTATTTGATTCTGTGAAATTTTGGCAGGTCTTTGTTTCTCTGGTTGTCGTTATGACTCCTGAAATTTAGTTTTGGAAATTTCTCTTATTTGATGTGTGAGGATTAGTCATGGAATTTAGTTTTGGAAATTTACTATTGTACTGTTAATATTAAGGGAACTGAACTAAGACAAAGTGTTAAGGCAAACAAGGACATATAGGACCAAGAAGGAAACACCAGCAATTCTTATGCATGTTCTCTCCTTTTGGTGTCTTGTCTTGATTGACTTTCATGTTTTTCACTTTCTAGATTCTCATAATCTGATTTTGCATCGATACTATATATGGTTTCTTTGGGATTAAAGGAAGTGGAATTGCAGTGTTGGAGTTTCAACCTTTTTTGCGTGTGGATGTGTGTTTGTTGTTAGTAAAGCGACTCTTTAATATCTGATCCCAACAAAAGAGAATTGATTGCCCTTCCTTATTTCTCTTTCAAATACTATTGACTTAGAAGATCTCTTACTGGTCTTGGATTTTGACCTACTTGTGGGACTAACTGCAATTGCTGTGGCCATTCTTTTGCTGGCAAAGATGATTATGACGGAGCAAAGTGAGATGATTGAAGAGGAACATGTTCTTGGTTTGCCTCCTTCACCACCTCTAACTGTTGGGATAGCTATAGATGGAAAAAAAGCAGCAAGTATTTGGTGCACTGGGCATTGGAGAAGTTCATGCCTCAGGGAAAGGTTGCATTCAAGTTATTACATGTTCGCCCAAAGATTACAGCAGTCCCTACACCAAGTAAGCTGCTCCTCTCAGAAATTACATGCAGACACTAATTGTTGTTTGATGCTAATTTCTTTGCCAAATGCTTGTAGATTTGGTTTAAGAAAGTTACATATGTTGGTGTTGGAATATCGGGGGAAATAATGCAGGTGTTGCTTTTGAAGGCTATTTTCAAAAGCAAAATTTAACAAATTTGAAAAAATAATGGAAGATGATAGCGATTTATAATTAATGGATAACCAAATTTTCTTCTCTTGCCATCTGATTTTGTCTACTTTCCAGTGGGGAATTTTATTCCGATATCACAAGTACGAGATGATGTAGCAGCAGCTTATAAGAAGGAAATGGAGTGGCAGACAATCCAAAAGCTTCTTCCTTTCAAGAGTATTTGTACCAGGAAAAAGGTCAGTCTTCTTCCTTGCAAGACTGTTTGTAGTCAAAATAATGTTAATTAAATGGATCCTGGGAAGCTGATCTTAAAATGCACTTCAATTTCAACACAGGTGCAAGTAGATATTGTCTTAATTGGATCGGATGATGTGGAAAATGCAATTGCAGAGGAGGTTGCCAAGTGCAATATCAAAAAACTTGTTATAGGAGCAGCTTCTCGTCGCAGGTTTACAAGGTGTGTCCATGGTTTCAAAACCAATCATTATCTTAGCTTTTTATTTTTTGTTTTTTCACATGCTCATTAGCATGATACTCATTTCAGGAAACTCAAGGGAAATAATCTTTCCTCAAGAATCTCGGTTTGTGCTCCAAATTCTTGCACGGTCTATGCTGTTTCAAAAGGAAAATTGTCATCTATCCGTCCATCTGATGTAGAGACAAACGGAAGCTATAGAGATGACGGCAGTGTCACCGGTCGTGCTACTGACACCTCATCAAGTTCTACTTCAAGCTCACAGACAGGTAAGCTATAATTGTAGTGAAGATTTGAGGTTCATCCACTTATGACCACAAGCATAGATGTGTAGTTTGTGGAGAATAGCTGGCATATGAGTTCATCGTCTCATGGACTTAGCACCACACTTGCCTAGTGTTTCGACTGTCCGAGGTGCATAATTTGTCCAAAAAAATTGTGTATAAACAACTTTTGAATCCACCTTTGCCTCTGTTTATTGAATGTTGCAGATTCCAACTCGGCTTTTCCATACTCTCATTTCCGATCTCCATCCCTGCCAGCTCAGCGATTTCAAGCTCTCTCAACTATAAACCAGGGCTTTCTTCATACCAGAACAAATTCCTGTGAGACAAATCACTCAAGATGCCTGTCTCTGGATATTGAAGAAGGAAAGGATACAGAGAGTTCTTGTCCAAGTATTTCAGAAACAGAACACCCAGTCACTCAGAGTTCTAGCTGGAAAAGCCTGTCAACTGATTACCAGTCATGGGGATCTGATCAAGCTTCAACCTCAGATGTGCTTACAGATTATTCCTCATCTGACAGCCAGGTAGTTTTGCGTCTTTGTTTGTTTCTGTTCAAGGAAATGCATTTGAGGTGTTCTTGGAATCATCTATTTGCAAAATTCTCACCTGCTAGTAGTGAGAGGCACGTGTTTGTTTTTCTTTTCTGGGTTAGGGAGTAATGAAATCTTCTATTTAATATTGCTTTTGACGTTCTCTCATAATGATATGGAAGTGTGTGTACATACAAAGGATCAACTTCTTCATGCAAGCTTACTGAAATCTGTACTGCACCATAATTTTCATGACTATCTGCGCTAATAGAAGAACAACCTCTGCCAAATATTTGTTGTTCTTAAAAATACTGAATTTCAGGAGAACATGTTTTGTTCATTAGAAAGGCTCGTGTTTTAATCATAAAAAAAACACTCCTATTTTGAAACAACAGTTCAGTTATAAGCTAGTGCTTCAGCAATGACAATATGGTGGTAGACTTGTAGCATTTGGTGTGGTACTTGGAAGTCAATGTGAGATCTAAATGCCTTACTTTTAAGTTTTCCTTTGGAATCTTTCATGCAGGCAAAAATCAACTTTGAGCTAGAAAAGCTGAGGATTGAACTCAGACATGCTCGAGGAATATATGCAGTAGCTCAAAGTGAGGCAATTGATGCTTCTCGAAAGGTTAGTATCAGTAAATATATTGGTTTCTTTTCTGTGATGGTTCCGCTAGCCAATTGTTGATGTAAATTCTGCAACATCTGGCTTGAAGTATCAAATTTAGTGAGTATAAGTGGGTGACCCCTAATTTTTGGCTGTTCATATTATTTCTCTTCTAATCTACTATAGTCTTCCTGATCAAAAACAATACCGCAGTATTTTTGATAATATCTTCAGAACCTATCAAAGTTCTAAAGAAAAACTCATTGTGCTCTTGTCAAAGAGGCAATTTTGGCCAGTCTAATCAATAATGACATCCTATAACCATCCTTTGGTTGTGGGGACATTTTACTGTTTCACACACCTATATGAGTATTCTCGGTAAAGAGACATCTGTTCTGTTTCTACTGTTGCAAGTCAATTCTGTTGTTGTTTTTTTTTTTAATTTACATTAATGAGCTTGAGCTACTTCTCAGTTGAATGATCTTAATAAACGTCGGTTGGAAGACGCAACAAGGCTCCAGGAAATACACCATAAAGAGGAAAAAACCAAGGAATTGGCAAGGCAAGAGAAGGAAAGATGTGAAGCTGCAATCAGGGAAGCTGAAAGTATAAGGGTGTGTGCTGAAAGAGAAGCTTCACAAAGGCATGAAGCAGAAATTAAAGCCATGCACGACGCCAAAGAAAAAGAAAAGCTTGAGAAAGCTATTGTTGGTTCTGTGCAGCAATACCAGAAGATCAAATGGGAAGAGATTGTTTCTGCCACCTTATCCTTCTCAGAAGAGCTTAAGATTGGAATGGGAGCATATGGAACTGTATATAAATGCAATTTACATCACACAACCGCGGCTGTGAAAGTTCTTCATTCGAAAGAGAGCAACAATTCTAAACAATTCCAGCAGGAGGTATGCAAGTTGTTGAAATTAGTCAAAACCATAAAATTCACACATACTTGAATAAACTTACATGGTAAAATGTGTCAATAAAAGCATTTTAGTGTTAACCATCTAGCTGTTCTTGTCAAAGTTCAGTCGGTCTCGTATTTTGGAGGCATGTTCACCGTGTCACCTGCAAAACAAGGCAATTTGGTTCGCCAAATGGCATGCACAAACATCTTTTAGTTTCTGCTGCCCTATTATGCACTATAAACTCTTTCATGTTAAATTGGGAGTTTGCTCTTTCTAATCTTACTTGACCAAGAATTCAAGTAAATACTTATTTTCTTCCTATTGATTTCAGCTTGAGATCTTGTGTAAAATTCGCCATCCGCACTTGCTCATGCTTCTTGGCGCTTGTCCTGATCACAGTTGCCTTGTTTATGAGTATATGGAGAATGGGAGCTTGGAGGATAGATTGCAGAGGGTGAACAATACACCTCCTATCCCATGGTTTGAGAGGTATCGAATTGCTTGGGAAGTAGCCTCGGCACTTGTTTTTCTTCACAACTCCAAGCCAAGGCCAATTATTCATCGAGATCTGAAACCAGCCAACATCTTACTTGATCATAACTTTGTGAGCAAGATTGGTGATGTTGGCCTTTCAACAATGCTTCATTTGGATGCTTCCTCTGAATCCACCATGTACAAGGACACAGGACCTGTTGGGACATTATGCTACATAGATCCCGAGTATCAAAGAAATGGGTTGATTTCTCCAAAATCCGACACCTATGCTTTTGGGATGATAATTTTGCAGTTGCTGACTGCAAAACCAGCTATAGCATTAGCACATGTGATGGAAACAGCAATCGAGGAGGGTCATTGGGTGGAGATTTTAGATTCAGGGGCTGGGAACTGGCCACTGGAAGAGACGAAAGAATTGGCTATTCTGGGTCTAAGCTGTACAGAGATGCGACGCAAAGACCGACCTGATCTGAAGGACGTAGTACTTCCTACATTGGAGAGATTGAAGGAGGTTGCTGGTAGAGCCCAAGATTCAATTTCCAGTTTACAGTTGACACCTCCTAACCACTTAATCTGCCCAATACTTAAGGTATGTGTTGCCTCATGCCTATTGTTATTGTTATTATTATTATTATTTTCAAGTAAAAACAGAAGAAACTGACACAAAAAACAGTGTGCAGAATAGCTAGTCTTATGCTGTTTCTCTTACAGGATTTAATGAACGATCCCTGCGTTGCTGCGGATGGCTATACTTACGACCGCAAAGCAATTCAGAAGTGGCTTGAAGAGAATGATAAGTCGCCAATGACGAATTTGCCGTTGCCAAATAAGAATCTCTTACCCAGTTACACCCTTCTATCTGCTGTTATGGAGTGGAAGTCCAAAAACCCATGACATCCTCCACATTCATTCTTCAGGTTAACACATAAGGAATTGCTTTTAGAATCCCTTAGAAAAAGCCGTTCGTGTAAATGTAAAGTTCGCCGGTAGCAGTACTAATATAGGTATGTGGACAAGTTACCACAGTTGTACATGAAATTCAGACTGCAATGACAAAGTGTTGGGCTATTGAGTTGTTTTGATAGTAGTTTGGTGCAAACCTTCAAGTATAATACTATTGATCAAGAGACTGAACTGTAACTTTAGTTTCCTCTGACCATATTGACGATGAATGGATCATATGGCGATCTTTTGTTAGATCCAAGGACGAGAAGAATTTGCGTAGGATTGTTCAAAACTAAGGGTTGGTGATAGCTTGGAATATGGATGACTCGAAAATATTCTTCGACTTGAACTTCAATGGTCCTGCATGTGGTGTCCTTTAATTACGAAGAATAAAAAGTCTCAAATGAAAATACAGGAATTAGAATGATATTATTAACATTTTTATATTATGTTTGAAATAATAATAAAGAATTAAAATAATATATAAAAATTTTAAATATTTAATTTTTCAAAATGGTTAAAAATAATTTCATCAATTATAATTATAGTAAAAAAGATATAAGTGATTGTGGTATTAAAAAAATTAATAGAAAAACTGAAATTTTAAAGTAAATACAGTTCTATTATAAAACTAATAAAATTTACTAGTATCATTTAGTTTTATAAATACACAGTCAAGATATTCTTTAAATTATAATTTACTCCTGATATAGCTGAATTTGGAACCCAATTTGAAATTTTCTAATTAAGTTATAATCATCTAATTTTGAAAAGGTGCGTATTTTCAATTAATCCAAATCAAAGTTTGCAAGAAACCCTGATAAATTTTAATCAAGTCATAAATAACACACATTAAAATAGAAATTTGGGGCAAATCCACCAAAAACTTAAAATTAATGGATCCAATTTGATTGATTGCGTATGCCAGCGTGGAGGTTATTTTCTTTGACAAGTACTTTTAGTTTCTAATATATATATATATATATATATATATATATATATATATATATATTCATCAAATTTAACTGGTGTTAGCTTATTTTTTTCTCCAAAAAATCTCGAATTCCAAAATTTTTTTTTTTTGTCTTTTTTTTTTCAATTATATTTATGCACTACGCACAGATTCAATTTTTTTTTCCTTCTATATTCTTTGTATTTTTGTAATTAATGAATTCATGGACTACAGAACTCCTGGAGAAAAGATTTATTTATTTTATTTTATTTTATTTCTATAAAGCATATTTGGAGCGTTTGTCCGGATGAGAAAAGAATAATTGAGCTTTCCACAAAGGTTCACTTTAGTCTTTGAAATTTTTTTAATAATTTATTTTAGTCTCTATATTTTATTGTTAATGACATTTTAATCCTTATTTGAAATTTTTTTGGTCCTCTGATTTTATGGTATGTACTATTTGTCCTGAATAAAAATATTTGCAAAAGCCCGTATATGTAAAAAATCATTTTAATAAAATATAGATAAACTTAATCAAACTTTAGTCAACGAAATTTTAAAAATAAATAAGTGATAGATAGATAATGAATATTATTAAAAAAAAATTATATATAATATTTTTATAGATGATATTAGACAAGGTTGTTCCAAGATAAATTTATATTCAATGCATAAACTAAATACTTCACAACTTTCCAGCCCCGTCATTGCAGTGTTGTTGCATTTCAAATGAACCGGAGGCGAGGCGAGTTCACTCCAAGGCTTGAATACGGTGTCGTATTTGCTGTACTCTAAGGTAAGTTTATTGTGCTTCCATCTGTTACGGTCTTTCATTTACTCTAGATTTTGAAGATTTGGATTGTAATGAAAGCAATAGAATTTTGTTTGAATTGTTAGTTTCCTCCCATATTTTATTTTTTTCTTGTTTTTTTTCCTAAAATTATTTATTTATTGATTAATTTGAATTGCTTCTTTATTTTAACAATGTTACGGTCGCCTTTTCATCTCTTTTTTCTTTTTTGTTTTTTTCATTTTTATATTTTTTTTTGTTTTTTTAGGATATTAACTAATCATATCTGGATTTTATGTGTACATAATACTTTGTTAGGTTGTTTTATCATTTGAATAAAGTTTTGGTATTCTTTTGCCTATTGTTGGTTGAAAAAGATTAATACTTTTTTAGAGATTTAGATGGTTGATATCTTCCGCAAATAGAGTTTAATAATATGTCTTGTTCCTATATTAATTTGTGGTGATGCTAAACTTTGCTGTATGCGCGATATATATATAAAAAAAATTCTCAAGTTAGATAGTTTCTATCAAAAGGTTCAATGAGCTTTGAGTAACATTTATAAAGAGATTATTTATTATCTAGAAAATCAATTATACATCATTATTGTAAAAGAGTTTTGTCAAACTTTTTCAATATAGCAAGTTGCAATTTTTTTTATTGCTTTTGATTTTTTTTTTAATTCTTGCCAACTATTTTTCTATAAAAGGTTTATAATTTTTTTATTTTTTTATCAATAATTTTGAGTGAGACCTACTTTCTATTATGTGTTAATTAAAGATTGTTGCGTATTGGTGAATCCCAATTATCTTTGTATTTTTCAGTTTTAAGTGATTAAAAAAACTCAAATAGAAAAAATCAAATTAAACAGAAAAATAATCAAAGGTTAGACACTCAAATTGTATTTTTTTTCTAAATAATCTAAGTGGGATTCACTTTTTGTCACATATTTGTTAAAAACTATCATGTGACATTTCATTCCAAACAAATCAATATTTTTCAAACCCGAGATGATTGTGGATACTTAAATAAATAAAAAAATTACCAATTGAACACTTAAAAAAAAAAACACAAAAAATAAATAAATAAATAAAATTGAGCACTCAAGTTGTTGTTTTCTCATTTTTAGGATAGTAGTGTATAAAAAATGATGATGTACTTGTTTGATTTATATCATCAATGAAATTACTATGAAAATTTCATATAGATAATAACAAGCATGCAAATGTTTTAATTTTTCAATGATCCATATTTTATTTTTTCCTTGAAAGACTAAAAAATTTAAGTTGATTTTATTTTTTAAAAAATAAAAGCTCCATTATTAAGTAAGATATTTGCTTTTAACTGTTATTTTATCATAAATAAAAACTTAAATCCTCAAGAAATTCATCCAATACGCATGCTCATGAAATCTGCATAACTGGCTCAATGTCTTTTTCTTTAGAAAATTAAAATTTTGCCTCTTTACATCGATATTACTTACTATTAGATCGTTTCAAAATATTGGGTATATTCCACAAAAGATCATCAACCTTTATTATTCTTAGCTGGTTAGCTTGAGCATTTTCCAATTGCAATGAATAATTGCCTGCACACACAATAAAATAATGGATTTTTCCTGCAACTTACCTATAACACGATGATGAATTTATAAGAAATTTTGTTCGAGAATATCTTAATGATTAAATTACTCCATTAATTCAAAACATAATGGGTACTTAAAGTCTAGGTATAGAAACCAATTAAGATCCATAAATAATAAAAATAAAATGAATATAGCCATTATCATAAAAAAAGAGAGGAGTAAATTATAAATAAATTTCTTTAGTTTTGATTAAAAAAAACGTATTAAATAATTTTTCTAATTTAAAAACTAATCCATTAGTTTTGACGAGTATTGATTATATTTATTTTAGCAATATTTTATTTCAAAAAATACATTTTTTTCTCGCCAATCTTTTTATATTATTTACTTCTATTTTTTTGATATTTCTATTTCTCAAAACAAAATAAAATGAAAAAAAAATTCACCATTTTTTTATATTATTTATTTATTTTTCTCCTTTTATTTTTATTTTTTATTTTTTAAGAAAAATAACATAAATTAAAAAATAGGATGAAACATATGAAAATTGCTAGTTATAAATGGAACTTAAAAAATAGTATTTAAATATATAATTTATGAAACCATGAAGACCAATCAGTTAATGTTAATAAATTACAGGGACTAATTAACTCTTAATTAAATATGTCTCACTCTTTTGTCTTCTATCCAATCACACACAGCCACATAAGCCTCCAATCACACACAGCCACATAAGCCACTCCGCATCACATAAAACCCAAACCCGATTTCTTCCCCTACCTTTCCCTCCATATCCAACAACCCAACAAGAGAAAAAAGAACTTCGAAAACTGCAAAACCGAATATTCAAATCCAGCAAAGCTGTCTTCCTCGCTCAAGCCACCGACCATCCAAAAATCTGCAAGAATACTGTTCCTTTTGGGTTTTCTTTTGCTACACAGCTTTTTCTCTCTTATCGTCTTTCCTAAAGAAGCAATCTTTTTCCTTTTTCTCCGAACAAAACCTTAAGAAAAGAGAAGATAAGAAATCTTCAAGACTTCAACTTTCACTTTTTTTTTTTTTTATCAAATTCTAAACGGCCCATCAATTCAACTCCTTAAAAGAATCAAAATTTTTCACTGTTTATAAATCTAATTCTACGGTACAAAACAGCCCATCAAATTATTTTTCTTAATTTCGTCACATTCTGATTTCAAATCCAACTATGATTTTACCAAGACTTTTCCTTTTTATCTCATTGTTTTCTCTTGCTTTATCCAATGAGCAATCCAATTCTCACATTCTTCCAAGACCCTTGATTCTAGAAACAACTCATTTGAGGGAACTTGACAATGAAGTCAAATTACAGTGTACAAGCTGGAGATTTGCTGTTGAAGCCAATAATTTGAATCCATGGAAACAAATTCCCCTGGAGTGTGCAGAATACGTGGAAGATTACATGCTTGGAAGAGGTTATAAATTGGATTTAGAAAGGGTGTCTAATGAAGCTGGGGTTTATGCAAAAAGTGTGGAATTGAGTGGTGATGGGAAAGATGTTTGGGTTTTTGATGTTGATGAGACTTTGCTTTCTCATCTGCCTTATTATGCAGATCATGGTTATGGGTAAGCTTCCTTTTCTTTTCCTTTTTTTTTTTTTTGGGTTTTTCATTATTGTTTTATTATTGTTGAGTGTTTGTTTGGATGTTGAGAAAGCAGTATAAGCATGAATAACTTGAATTTTTTGATATTTTTATGGAATTCTATTTGGTTGGTACGATTTGGATTATGTAGGACTTGAGAAAGCAAAACATTTAAAAAAATGAATTGTGTCTACTTAATGCAGTTAGTGTTTGGATACTGAATATGGTAGAGCGCATGATTTTTGAGTAATTTTCTTTTGATTTATCGGCACCTCAGGAACCATATTAGGTGTAGCTAGTAAGGGTCGGGTTGATTTGATGGATAGCTTTTTCATTCATCTTGGTTTGATTACCTGTTATGGGTTTTTTTTCAACTAATTGTTAATTGATGTGGAGTTTTCTAAGAAAATAGTTCTTGTGGCGGGCTTTTGCAGCTTGGAGATTTTTGATCCAGTGGAGTTTGATAAGTGGGTTGGCAAGGCTCTTGCACCTCCTCTAGAGCCGAGTTTGAAACTCTACAATGAGATTATGGGTATGGGCTTCCAGGTTTTTTTGCTGACTGGACGCAGCGAGAAGCAAAGGAATGTGACAGAGGAGAACTTGATCAATGCAGGGTTTCAGAATTGGGATAAGCTTATTTTAAGGTGAGCATGAAGGCCTTTTTGTGATTGCGAATATTGGAACTTTGATTGGTATTTACATGTTATAAGGAAAAATGGATATGAATGTTGCCTTACTATGCCATTTTCTGCCAGTTTGTTCATATGTTATAGTATTTCGACTAGTACACAGATGCATAGGTATTTGTGCGTTGATTGGTTATGGAAGGATCGAATCCTTTCAAGGGAGGCCAATTTAGCAATCCATTAGATGTTGGAGGAGGAATCTCGTAACATATCTAAGGATAATACTGAAAATGTATCTCTTTCGGGAGAACACTACAGTTAGGGATGCCAATTCTGTTTTTGGTCCAAGGGTTGCAGGCTGTGTTGTTTCCTACCTAACTTTTAGGAAGATTCCATGGAATTCTGCTTCAAAAAACTTCAGTTCAACTTTGATGGGGGATTGGATGGGATCTTGGAACAATCCAAATTGGTTAATTTTAAACCTAGGCCATTCTCTAATCTCTTACCAATATTAGATACCGCTGTCAAGCCAAAGGTTTCCACGTTCTAGTTTGTTTCACGAATGCCAAGAATTAAAGGGTTTTGTTGTTAGGGTCCTATTCTAATGTTCATTTTTGAAATCATACTTTCCATTCTAGAAGAAAATGATGAGATCCAGTAGGGAGATGCTGTGGTGGTTTTCTTTTACCTAAAAGGAAATAAGGAAAACAGTAGGCTATTAACGTAAACCAATAGAATTTGTTTTGATACTCCTTGAAAATATTCTTATAAGAGAAATATTTACAATGCTGTTTTTAAAGATCTGGATTGCATGCTTATCCGAAAACAAGAAACCACTTTTAAAGCAAACCAACACACCTAAAATTTTGAATTATATGATCCAGGCTGCCCTTTTTGGTTATTTCTCGGGCTAATGTGGTTCATTACTGGTAAAGGTGCCAAATTTTATCGGTCAATCTTAGGCTAATGAACTGGCAACTTTATTGACGAACAGTTGGCTACATGGTAGAGACTCTCATTAGAACTAGTCAATTAGCATACATGTGATCTTCATCAGTGTTTGTTTCGGTTAGGAACTTGAAATAATGATTGTGTATGTGCATGATTTTCATGTTTAATCATTGACGATAAACAGGAAAGGATGAAGTAGCTTTGATGACACATCATAGAAATTTCCATACTGATAGTTTGGCATTTTCTTTGGTTAATTCTCTTCATCTGTCTTCCTTTTCCTGTTCTTTTATTCTCTTAATCATGAGAGACATTGAAATTTCTATCACAAAGAACAACTTTTATAGCATTAGCTTTGTAATAACTCAGAGTTACTGTACTTTTGCCGATAGCGTAATGAAGTCTTCTTCTTTCTATCCAACAGGGGATCTGAGGATCATGAGAAATTGGCAACAGTATACAAATCAGATAAGAGAGATGAGATGGTGAAAGAGGGATATAAGATCATCGGAAACTCTGGAGATCAGTGGAGTGATTTATTGGGATCCTCCATGTCAAATCGCTCATTCAAGCTTCCAAATCCTATGTATTTTATCCCTTGACCTAGCCAGAATTCTTCTAAAATCATTTTACTCTGAATAAGTACTTGCATAATAAACAAGAATCTAATATTGTGAATTGTAAAGGCATTTAAATTCTCTTTTACCAGGTAATTTACGATGCCATGCAAATGTTCCTTGTAATATTATTCTGCACAAGCCTTCGAATTTCTCGAACTGTCGAACCAATTGGCTCCTTGGCCTCTGTGTTCTTCATTTGGTTCTTTGATAGACAGACTTGTTTTATCACATCTTAAAACAAAATTGACTGAGATCAACTATTTTACTTTAAAAAATAATTATGTCTATTTTTTTTTTCCAAGTCTAGAGACGTAAATATGCTAACTACTTTTGCCATGAAGAGAGGCACCAAGATGCTGACCTTTCAGCTGTATCATTAGAGAGGACCACATCCCCACTTTTGCCGTAAGAGCCCCAATTCTTGGTTTGCAAATAGTGTATCTACATTTAGGTGGCTGCTCAAAAGGATACGCCTGCTTTTCAAAGTCATTAAAAACCATTAACGTTGGCTAGACTTAAAATTAGGTTGTGAGTTTCGAGTTTCGTTTCATGGTCGAAAATAGATGCTTAATGACTCTTATCAATTTGACAGCCGAACTGATTCTGGGACAAAACGATGACGTAGAGAGACATTAGTAAATGATATTATAGTATATAAACCATGAGTATCTTTGTGTATAATACACAGTGGAGTATTTGTGAGGTTTTTATGTATATCACAACTAATCTCTTACGGTTTAAAATTGATCATGTCAGATCAATGCAGATATCTTTTTGATATGGAAAATTGTCAAACACTTTTCTCCAAATATTAACTTAACCATCCAAAAATTCTTCAAACACCAAAAGAGAATTTATTTTGTAAGTTTTTACGTGTGATACTTTAGAAAATTATATTGTAATAATATGGCAATAATCTTTTTATTATTGTCATATATTTTTCCTCGAACGTACATTTTAAACCAAAAAAAAAAAAACCACCAACAACTTGGCCAATAAAAAGATTCAATAAGCGTATTGGCTTATTCCCCCTTGTTTGTGTTGGTGGTGGCCTCGTGATTCGCGAGGCATGCATGATTCTTTGATATTTTGAGGTTGATTATGCAACATTAAATAAATAAATAAGACAACTTATAAAGTTGATTTGAGTGGTTATGATTACTTGTTTATTTGGACATATATGGAGGGAGGATTGAGTTGGATGGTCTGTCCACAGCGATCCATGTGATTTCTATACATACTAACAACTATTTGCTTATATTTAATCATATCACTTTCCATGAATCCAATTATTAAATGGATGGATAGAATGATTCTTCCTTTGTAGTTTTTAGATTTTTTTTTTTTCAATGTGATCTTTTATTTTATTTATAGGCGTTTTCCATTCTTTTTTTTTTTACATTTTTTAAAGGTGGTTCTTTGATGGGATTATCTCTAATTTTTTAAATAAAAATAACAGATGGATTGACATGTCAATTTGCTTGTACTTTTATCCAAAAGATTAAGATATAATTTTATAGAAAGAGTCATGTTAAGAAGATTTAAAAAATAGAAAAACCTTATAAAAAAATCTATAAAAAAAAAAAAAAAAACAAGGATGAATCACTCTATTAATCCATTATACCTTTTTTTAGGAAAAAAATAAAAATCAATTACACTTAGTTGCACTTAAATTACAACAGTCCTTGATTTATATCCTCTGCTTTGGACAATGGATGTATTTATTCTCAACTATCATCCAATTCTCAATTGATTCCCAATTAGATCCTCTATCTGTTGAACATTATCAAATTAACCCTCTCCTAAAGTTTGTGCCTCTGAGATCGTAACAAATGACGAAGACCTATTTGTCTTAAGACAATGCCATTTTTTACATCGTTTTTAATGGCTGGTTTAATTAGTTAATGTTGAAGAAATGGAGGATCTAATTGATTTTTTTTTTAATTTAGAGATCTAGTTGACAATCACGTGATAGTTTGGGGATAAATATTTTAGACAATTCTATACCAAAACTACACCTCCATTAATTAATTTGGCATGCAGGTATACAATCACATATTGTACCTAACAAAAACATCTTGTGACATAATGAAAACCATACCTTACCAAGCTTACAAGTTACAAAACCTCTGGTCATTTAACCCAAAAAAAAAAAAAAAAAAAAAAAAAGATAGGTGAAGTTTGAATTCACAATTTCTTTCGGTTAGAAGAGATGATAATTACTATATTTAAATGACAATGATATAACCATATTATAAGATTTTATTTTAAGGAATTAAAATTCTCACATGTTGATTATAAAATAGACAGCCAAATTAGGTGAACTTTGTCAAGCAATTAATGTTGCTACAATTAATTTATCATGTGGAATATTTTAATGATGCGAAAATAAAATGCAATTTTCATGATCCCAGAGAAGAAATAGAAATAAACTCAGGGAAATTCACCTGATAATTAAGTAGCATATATATATTTTTTAATTATTAGAATTCAAATATCATGTCGTAAGAAAATAACTTTTTTATGAACTATTTTTCATTTGATCGGATGGAAGAATGAATTTAATTATTATTAAAAAAATACAGATGATAGAAGCAAAATTGAATTAAAAAAAGAAGAGTAAATTACAAATTAGTTTTAGTTTCGGGAAACGAATTAATTAGTTCATATTATTTTAAAAAATAAATTATTTAATTTCTATATTTTTAAATTTTTATGTAATTTAATATTTTTTATTTTTTAATTTATTTTAATTTTCAGTTTTAAGAAATAAATAAATAAATAAATAATGAAATTATGAATAAAAAAATATTTTATGAAATAAAATAATACTAAATTAAACGTGTTTAACATTAATAAAAAAAATTAAATAATTAAAAATAAAAAGGACCAATCAATTCGTGTCAAGGAATAGTTTATAATTTACTCATAAAAAGAACCATGTGGGCCAATATGTGTCAGACACTTTTGTATTAGATCTCACGTAATGGCAAAGGTCCCACCCCGTTTGATGATCAAGGGCATCTAACAAGAGCTTGAGCATTTGTCTGTGGGGTCTACCTAACCACCAAACTCATCCATCTCCGCCGTTAATTACAGCTACTTTCTCAAATGTGTTACATTTATATCAGATCACGGTACTTCCTTTTTCTTCTCAAACACGTGCAGGGACATGATTCGTTTATCTAATGTTGAGCTCCATGATGCATTGATGTCTACCGTGTGAGAATGATTTTTGATGTTATGATTGAAGTGGAGATTAATCAGATGGTGAGAAATCATGTTAGATTCTTCTTTGTGTTTATATGAATTGATTGCCTGATTTGCCCGCGTGGTCACTGGTCCCACCTCAGCCATGAAAGTCAAAGGTGAGTTGGAGGGTCCTTACATCATACGGCCATGGAATTTTGTATTAGATATATGATCGCATAACATTCTCTGAATGGCCCACCTGTGGTATAGACTTTGTGATTTTCTTTGTTAAAAAATATGGAGAAAATCTCGGTAATATCCTATGGATGTTTGTTTTTTCGTTTTTGTTTTTATTTTATTTTATGAACAACTTAATTTGTATTTATATAATATATTGGGTTTTTGGTATCTATTTTATTATTCAATTATTTTAATTTTTCAATTAAGAACTTCTGTTATAATTACTTAACAAAAAACCTTAAGTCCTTATAAATTGATGTCCTCTTTTATATATAAAAAAATTGTACAATTTAGATGGAAATATATACAAAAAAATAAAAAAACGGACGGAAGATTTTATTTATTTAATTTTTTTTAAAAAATTGAAGATAAATTGATGCCAAAAATTATTTGGTGCTAATACAGAACCTACCTATACAGTTATATATAGTTGAATAGTGTTTTTGAGATTTGTTCTAAAAATGAACACAAAAATATGGATGCAAAAAATAATTTTTTACATGGTATCATTAGACATCATTGAAGGTTGCAAGTGGAGTGGTAAAAAAATATGTTCTAACTCATCAAATCAAAAGTTTCGAAAAATCTGATTTCTAGAATCGATTTAATACTAAATGTTATCTAATACTAACTTAACGAAATTAATAATAAATTTAATCTCCATTAATATATAAAATAATTTAAAAATACCTTACTAATCATGATATCAGTAAAAAAAAAATATATTGCTACATAGCATATTCAGCATCGACGATCCCCGTAACATTTTGTTAAAATTCCATAGTTTTGATGATCATAAATTTTGCACCCACGTTCAATGCAATGCATATGCATTTTAGACTTTCTTAAGGAAAAAAAAAAGGAACAAATAAAATAAAATTATGAAACGAAAGCCAATGATTATGAAAGCAAAAAAATCCATATACAATGGCATGGTTAGAAGAGCGGAACTTCACATCTACAAAACAGTCAACACAGACAAAACATCACATGGCTAGCCTAGATCTGTCTGACAGCGTCTCATTAGATTCACTTCTGCAACTGCAGTCCTGACATTTCCACAATTTCTCTTCTACTTCATGTTCTTTTGAAGATTCAGTACAAAAATGCCTCTTTAATCTTGATCCAAGGCCCATTTTCATTCTAGTTTAACCTTTTTCTTTTCCTCCTTTTAACTTTTTTTTCACATAATAAATCTTGGGTTCCACACCCTCGCAACAAAGTTCAATTCTATCTTCATCTTGTTGTCCTCTCTTTCACACTTTTCCACACTTCTTACACCTAACGCTTTTCAATCTCTCTGCATCCCAGATCTTCTTTCTTTGTTCTTGTAAACGCATACCTGCTACTCTGGTCACAATGTCTAATACCAGGCAGAGGCTAAAACTTTTAGTATGGCTAACTTTAGGGATTTTCTTGTTCATTGTTGTAGTTGTGGTTTTTGTTTACTTGAGAAGAAGGGCAGAAAAAGAGAAGTGTAGTGACATAGAAAACACCGAGGAGAAGCATGGAGATCATGGGACAGAGACAACAGAGGACTTTGTGGCTTTTCAAGGTGGCCAAGACTTAACAATAAGTGACATTCTTGATGCACCAGGAGAAGTTATAGGGAAATCCAACTATGGTACTTTATACAAGGCCTTCTTGCAGAGGAGTAACTGTGTGAGGTTGCTTAGGTTCTTGAGGCCAGTTTGTACAGCAAGAGTCGAAGATTTTGGTGATGTGGTTCAGTTGCTGGGGTGCATTAGACATCCCAATTTAGTGCCTCTTTTGGGGTTCTATGCAGGGCCTAGAGGTGAAAAGCTCCTTATTCATCCCTTTTTCAGGCGTGACAATCTGGCTCGTTTCCTTAGAGGTAAGTTTGTTTTGTGTTCTTCTGCAAGTTTTATTTAGAAAAATACATGGACTTGATAGCCTAATATTGAAGTTGCAATTTCTGTTTTGTATTAATTAGTACATAGTTCCAATCTTTTAGTTTTCTGCTGAAACGTTCTTTTTTTCAGAAATGATTTAGCATCAGCAAATTCCATTTAGATTCTTTTGGTGTCACCAATTCCTTTCTGATTAGGATGTGTAAAGGGTTAGTTGACTGGTGCGTCTTGTTTTGGTATCTTCGAGCTTGCATAGATCTTGAAGAACCAAACCAACCAGAATATGAAGTTTTCATTTTTTTAGCTCAATCTTTCACTTGTTTTCATTTATTTAATTTATTTTTTTCTTGAGGTTATTGTGGTCCAGTGTTTCATAGAGAAGAAGGCTTTGACTGGATTAAGATTGATTTTTTTTTTTTTTTTTATACATTATACCAATAATGGTTTAAATGCTGCCTAATTTGTGGCTGTCGGCACCTACCTTTGTCATTTAGCCTTCCCTAAAATGATGCTCAGCAATTTTCAGCTTGTACAATCAAATTGTTTCTAGCTGTTTCAAGTAAAGTCCTGTCATTTTCATGCTTTTGGTTTGCAAAATGTTTAGCTTCAATGGACCAACTCTGTGTTTTTTGGGCAGATGGAAATGCCGAGTCGCACAAATGGACTGTCATTTATAAGATATCTATTGCAATAGCTAAAGGATTGGATCATCTACACACTGGATTTCAGAAGCCTGTAATTCATGGGAATCTCAAATCAAAGAATGTATTATTGGATCGCAATTTCCAGCCATGCATCTCCGACTTTGGCCTACATCTTCTCTTGAATCCTACTGCTGGCCAGGAAATGCTTGAAGCTTCTGCAGCTGAGGGATATAAAGCTCCCGAACTTATCAAAATGAAAGAGGTCACCGTGGAGACTGATATATATAGTCTTGGAATAATTCTGCTTGAATTACTTTCAGGGAAGGAACCAATCAATGAGAATCCAACCGCTGATGAGGATTTTTATCTGCCAACTTTCATGCGAAACGCAGTCCTTGATCGTAGAATTGCTGATTTATATCATCCAAACATACTTCTTAGCAATGTTAATGATAATGAAAGACCAGTTACTGAAGAATGTGTACTCAAATTCTTTCAGCTGGCTATGGCTTGTTGTTCTCCTTCCCCACCTCTTAGACCTAACATTAAGCAAATCCTCTGGAAACTTGAAGAAATTGGAAGATAATAACATCTGTGGCATTTTGCTGAAAATTGAACTGGGTTTTGGTGGCAGGTCACTCTGCAGTTGATTTTGGGCAAAAATTTTGACATTTTTTATTTCTTTCAAGATCTTGTGCAATAGTTACAACAAAGTCGATGACAAGGATGATGTCAACGTGCGTGGGGAAAGTGGAAATGGTTATTCACTTCAAGCAAAAAAGTTGATAGCTTCAGCCACAGACACAACAAGTGGAGGTTCGTGATGTCATCGTTTATGGAGGAAGTTTGAAGCAGCAATTCTAACTTGAAGCAAACTTTTGCACATTCCAGCCATCGGACAAGAAATGTGGAATTGATGATTGGCTTTGTTGGATTCCGGGACTACCTTATTGCTAAAAGCACCAACAACGCAAAGATGATATGGTCCCCAGCTTTGTTATGTGGATGCATATAAATCTGTGAGAAAGGGCCAATTAGCAACAGCGAAAGTGTCATGTCTCTTTCCAGTGCCCCAGCAATTGTACCTGTAAACTTAGCAAGTGAATTTAACAAACCTCTCCAGAATCCAATGGTAAGTTTAGCTTAAATTTGCAATGCAATGATGCACTTTTACAATCCTTTCAAGTGTTGGCCAAACATTTATTCTTTGGCCGATTCCTTGGGCAAGAAACAGTGGCAGCACAAGAAAGATGCTGATGCTTTGGACTAGTTAGATGCTTGCTTTTGCTCTTCTTGATACACCCAGTATTGCTTGCTCGCATCGTTACATGTATATTAAACCAAAATAGATATAGTAAATCGGGGTAGATTTCAATTATTATTCCGCATTTCTTTCTCTGTGCCTCTCTTTTCCCTGCTTTCCTATTAGCTGGCATAGAATGGTGGTGGGTGGCTTTTGAATTTTGATTGGTCTGAACAATGAGAAATGGAGAGATCACTTTCTGGTTGAGTCAGGCAATAACTCTTTTATCTTTAATTTCATAATGCAATTTCAACTACTCGATAATAATGACACTTTTAGTCAATGGCTCTTTGTGCTTTCCTACACCATCAATCACTCCGGGCCACTGACAAGTTCTTTAACAAGTCGTGGCACATTGACAGCGGCAGATGGATCGTTGCTCGTCCCATTTGTTGTCAGGTAAATTTAAGCCCTGGTTTGGACCTTGAAGCTTGCATATTTTTCTAATGAATATTGAAATATTTCCCAACCAGCTTCACCATCCATTAAATGCAACTTAAAGGCTTTTTCTTGCATGCTTTGCTTGAATTGAATTTATGCCTGCCATTATATTTATTGAGAAAGCTGATGGTTCTTCATCTTCTTAACTAAGTATAGGTGAAAAATCTACACTAGGAACCTTTCCATTTTCAAGGGCCATTTTTGGTTAGCAATATATATTTTCTTGTGAAGGTCTTTCACTCAGCCAAAAATTGCTTAGGAACTGGTTTTTGGGTATCAGTGATTAGTTAGATTTTCAAGTTAAAAGTTACTTCTACTTGAATCATGAACTAAACAATGATACCAGAACAAAAATTTTACCAACATTTATTCTGCTGAAAACTCAGAACAAGAAATAAAATCTGAAAATGCAACTCAAATTCATAATGTCAGAAACTCAGAATCAAACATGCCCAAAATAACTGAACTTTGCTAACCGAAACAACATCAAACACAGGAAAGACTCTCAATATACTGATAAACGTCAAACATTACGAAGTTCGATTCATTCTCCGGCCCAAAATCCAATCCCTCTACCGTCGGATTAAAGTCACAAAGCGTCGTCGAACTCTTATCCTTGAAGTCATAGCGTATAACTTTTCCTGGAATGTGCAGCAGCACGGAGAACGAGTTCTCCTCTCTTTCTCCCCTAACAAAAACCAGGATCTCAAAAGCATAACTAGTCACCTCCCAGAAGTTGGGAGACGAGCTCATAATCATCTCTGGAAATGCACCAGCAATTGCATCAAGATCGATGCGGCACTTTACAAACCATCCGGAGCAGTCTGCCCTCATCTCATGCACATCAAGTTGTGTAGTAGCTTGAGGGGGAAGCTCAACAAGATGCAAGCGCCCCTGAGATTCTCCAAAATACCAAACTTGTCTCTGTTCCAAACCATCATCAATTTGAGGAGCCGGAGGCATTGGCGTTTCTTTAAGCTGTTCTCCATCAACATCAAAACATAATAAAGTACCACCTGAAACATTGAGCCAGTGAATAACTCCATTACAGAAGACCCCGCTCTTGAATACCATTTGGTCTTCTGCGGTAAAAGGAGTACCAGAAACCCTCCACGGACCATTGTTTGATGAATAAATCTCTATCTGATAATGATGTTGTAAAGATCTACGTTTACGTACACAAATCACTTTGTAATGAGGTGAATTGGAAGGATCAAAAGCTAAAGCAGCACCTAAAACGCGACGCAGTCGAGGAAGTATAGTGTATTGCTTGGTAGTAGGATTGTAAACGTAGTAAGTTCTGTCAGGTCCACTTGGACGAAAACTACGACACAGCAACAATCCATTACAAGATTGAATGAGTTCGATTTCTGATGGATCATTAACAAAAGTCAAGTGTTTAAAAGGAGCTTTAGAGTGGCTGGAATCAAGAGCAACAAATTGGTATTCAGCATACGGTGAACCACACTCAACCAGAAAAAGACCACAACAGGGGGAGTTGTCGTTGCGGCGGTGAGAGAAGCGAGGGTTCGATATGAGAGAAAGCCAATTCTTGGATACACACTTGAATTTGAGGAGGGATTTGATGGGAAGACGGAGAAGAATTTCAGCTAAGAGGTCTTCATTATTGGCAAGTATTTCCGCTGATAACAGGAATGATGGTTGGCAAGAAGATAATCTTATTTTGGTTCTTTTGGAGGATAGCATGATTGTATCGCCTTGTTCTTGGGAGGAAATGATGGAATTTATAAGTGTCCTGTAAAGAAGATTGTTTAACAAGTCATTTTGCAGCTGATTCTCGAGCAAGTTTCTAGTTTTAATACGAGTAGAAATTAAGGTCAATGCCTAACTTGACAAAATTAAATATTATGAGGACTCTTTCAGAAGCAGAGTTTAAAAATCAGTTCCCGTTTTTTGGCGGTTAGTTAACTTTTTTTTACTTTTTTCATCCCTGTTTTTTTATCTTGCTTTCGTTTTAATCTTTTTTTATTCTCTTTCTTTAACCTTTCTTTTAACCAATTCTACAAGACCTTGCGTCCTTTCCCTCTCATGCTACACCAGTTTCGGTCAATGTTCATGGATTTTGAGCATCTCTCTCAAAATAAAATTGCTCTTTCGGCTTTCGGTATCCTCAAACACCATTATTGTTTTGCACATGCAAGATTTCTTTGGTACAGAATCCAAGACTTATACGATCTGTATGCATTAATTAACGATTGCTCCTTATCGTAAGCCCCACTGAAAAATTGTCCCACTATTAAGCTGACTTTGAAATTTTCTCCGTTGAAATTCAGAGTGGAGATGAGCCACTTTTTTAGTCCGTAAACTGAGCCGACAGCATTACCACTTTGAAATTCAGAGTGTATGCATCACCAAGTGCCAGTTAGTCAGTCATCACCGTGTTCTTTACCCTCTTCATTGTGCCTTGAGCTAACAAAAAATTAAGTAACCAAAAAACACAACATAATCTGCTCGTCAAGAAATCGGCTTTCCTCTCTCCCATAATGAGTTTGTCCTCAAATTTCACTCTTCTGCTCCTGTTTGTGCTTTGGTTTACTAGTTTTACGTCAACAGGTTGGCAAAGCTCTCCCTCTCTCTCTCTGTTTTTTTCTTTATTTTGGTTTTTTGTCTTTCCAGAGATGAGCTCTTTGTGATGTTAGTGGGGGGTGTAGTTTATTAAAAAATTATGCTTTATATAATGGACATTGTTGGGGTTTGGTTCATTAGTTAGAGTGATACTTGGGAAAGTTTTTTTCTTGAATTTAATGAATGAGGAAATGGGGTGGTTTCATTTGTGAAATATTTAAAGAATCATGATCTTTTGGTGTCTTTTTTACTTGTTTTTGTTAATGGATTTTCATTGAAATCCTGAGCTTTTTATTTTTCAATTTATAGCTTTCTACTATGGGTCGTGCCTAATGTAAGCGATTTCGGATTGTGGTTTTATCATTCAAGCTTGATTAGTAACTAGGAAAATATGATTAGAAAGAGAAAATTGGACTCTTAATTTTTAACTAGTAATACCCTAATCGGTGCTACATGTGGTCTTCTTTTCCTATTTTCTTTACTTTTATTTTAATTTTTGGTTTAAAGTTTCTGTTAGATTTTAGTGTCATTGCTATTTTAATTGTTGGCCAATATGTTTGAGTTTTGAGCTCTTAGCTCTTCTGCTTACCAGTTTAAATTTCTATTTTTTTTGAATAATTTTGGGCCATTGTCTTTCTAAAGCAAGTTGCTGTTTATCAATTTTGCAGAAGCCTACGATCCTCTTGACCCTACTGGGAATATTACAATCAAATGGGACATCATAAGTTGGACTCCTGATGGCTATGTCGTAAGTACTAATCACTGTATATAATCAACTAATGATAGGAAGCTTAAACTTGAACATGGATAAAGGCCAAATAGCATAATAGACAATTTTGATTCTCGTAGTAAAACAATGTACAGTAAATTTGGTATTTATGTCTGATGTACTTTATGTTTCGTTCCTTGCCATAGACTATTAGCTGTCTTTTGCTTTGGATTATTAACTACGTTTTGTTGCTGAAGTAGTTTTTCAATTTTGTCTTAAGAGTAGTTGTTTCTTGGGAGTTCTTGAAGCACTTGGTTAATTTTATCGGGCAATACAATCAATCTTCTACATCACCTGTATTATATTTGCATTTTACTTGAGTTCATTAGAGTTCCTTGAGCTTACCAACTTTTTAGAGTTGTTACAAATTCTAGTATAATTCATTTAGGGTGCATGATTGAAGTTTTCCGGTGCCCTGTTTCTTCAATAATTTGGGTTATCTTTTCCTCACTGAATTTTAATGCCTTTTGTCTCATTAAAGAAAGGGTGTACTTAAGTGGTATCATAATCTACTGAACTGTTCAGTAGTTTCTCTTTTGCATTTTTCTCAAATTTGTGGTTTGCTAGCATCCATGAAACTTGTAGCTTCTCTTGAGACTCCACATCTGTGGTTTACTAACAACTTCATGCATGATAGGCTGTTGTCACGATCTTCAACTTCCAGCAGTTTCGTCACATTCAAGCACCAGGGTGGTCACTGGAATGGACATGGGAAAAGAAGGAGATAATATGGAGCATGATGGGAGGCCAAACAACAGAGCAAGGAGATTGTTCAAAATTCAAAGGAAATGTTCCACATTGTTGTAAAAAGACTCCGACAGTTGTCGATTTATTGCCAGGAACTCCTTATAACCAACAGGTTGCAAACTGCTGCAAGGGGGAGTTATCAGCTCATGGGCTCAAGATCCAGCCAATGCAGCAAGTTCCTTCCAGCTTAGCGTTGGTTCAGCTGGAACTAGTAATGAAACAGTCAGATTGCCTAGAAACATCACTCTGAAGACACCAGGGCCTGGTTATACATGTGGTCTTGCAAAAATTGTTAAACCTACTAGATTTATAACTGCAGATAAAAGGAGAGTGACACAAGCTTTGAGTAAGTAATACCGTAGAGTGTAGAACAACTTATGCACATACATTTTCCTTTCTTATAATCAAAATCTTGCTTTAACCCACATCTATCTCTAGCAAATATGGTGGATCTCTAAAATATATGTGATTCAATGAATTTTAATTTGGAGTGACTGAAAAACCAATGCTTGCCTGCTTCCATGGAGATATTGGAAATAAGTTTCATACTTTTTTTTTTCCTAATTGCAGTGACCTGGAATATTACATGCACATATTCACAATTTCTGGCTCACAAGGCTCCTGCTTGCTGTGTCTCCCTCTCATCTTTCAACAACAAGACAATAGCACCATGCCCAACATGTTCTTGTGGCTGCCCAAAAAGCAATACTGTTTCAAAGGGTTGTGTAGAGTAAGTTCCTTCCCTCCTAGGAATATGGTTTCTCTTCTAGGTCTAGTTTTTTCGGGATAGACTAAATTTACCATCGCTTTACAATTTCTTGTTTGCAGTCCAAAATCACCACAGCTTCCAAGTCCAGGCCAAAAGAACAGCCTTACGCCTCTTGTCCAATGCTCAAGTCATATGTGCCCAATCAAAATTAACTGGCATGTTAAGCTTAACGACAAGGATTACTGGCGGGTTAAGATCACCATTACAAATTTGAATTATCGTATGAACTATACACAATGGAACTTAGTTGTCCAACACCCCAATTTCGACCATCTGACCCAGGCTTTCAGCGCTAAATACAAATCATTAGCTCCTCATTCAACTACTAGTAAGTCACATGTCTCCTTGTGGTTGCTTTTATTTGCTTTTGGATCAGTGGAATAGGTGATTAGGGGTTAATTCTGATCATCATATTGTACTTTTCGGACACTACAGATGATACTGCCATGCTGTGGGGAATTAAGTCCTACGATGATGTACTGATGCAAGCTGGTCGTTCTGGTAATGTTCAGCTAGAGTTGCTTTTCCGAAAAGACAAGGCACCAACTTTTACTTCCCAGAAGGGCTGGGCCTTCCCTCGGAGAATCTATTTCAATGGTGATAATTGCATCATGCCTTCTCCGGATGCCTATCCCATGGTTGCCTAGTGTAAAGTTCTGCCATCTTAATTAACCTCCTACCTTATTCTAATAATGGCTTTCTGTTTGCCAATTGCAAAGTCAATGTCCGAATGGGATGACATTCAGCATTTCATTGAGTTCAAGATGTTCTGTTATTGTTTTAGTGCCATTTTGTCACCTCTAGCTTTTGTATTGTATACAACATATTAAAAGAACAATATGAAACAACATGTGACCAACGAACATACCTAGAACTACAAGGGGCAAGTAATAGCCATGGCCCTTGTAAGCTTATTGAGAAGTTCCTATTCATCCCTGTTTTTCTAAGAATGTTTCATTTGATCCCTCCAAGTATTTTAGCTTTCATAAATATTGTCTCCTTTAGAAAAGAGAAAGAAAATGTGCTTAGGTATTATCATATTTTTAAGTGAGCTTTGGTTAAAAAGTTGCTATATGTGAACTATGTATTTGTAATATTACTAGCTTACAAGAATAAAGTTGGATATAGTTGCAAAGGCATAGTGAATATAATATATAGTTTTAATTCAGCCCCTCCAAATATCTTTCTCATGTTCTACTAGAAGCAAATATTATAGAACAAAAGTTTAGTGAGAGAAACTAGTAAAAAAAAAAATAGTGAAGGGAATATGTCAGATTAGTTGCACTTAAAATAAATTTTGTGTTAGATAATTCCTTTTATAGTTGCATAAAAATCCAATCATAAAAATTTTGTAGGAAAAAAACTAACATTAACTAAAAGAAAAAACATAAAACTAGAAAAAGGATGTTTCCTTTAAACTTATGAAAAATTAATGAAAATACTATAGAGTATTACTTTTATAATCATCTCGTCCTTATATAATACAAAAAGTCTTTCACATATTCCTAAATTTCTAATTGCATTTCATTTATATTTGAAAATATTTGAAATATTCAATCCGTCTTTCCAATTAATGTTTTTGACCATATAATTTTTTTTTACTAAAATACTCATGGTTGAAATGTAAAATAATTAAATAAATAAAATAAAAAGAGGATAAATATGATCATATGTTCTTATATAATATTTAAAGTCTTTCATGTGTCTCTGGATTTTTAATTGCATCCTATTTAACTCTCAAAGTAGTTAAAATATTTAATTTGTCTTTCGATCATTTTTTCCGGCCAATTTTTTTTTAACCGAAATGTCCCCGATTGAAATGCAAAAAATAAAAAATAAATAAAATAAAATTCTAAAGACTTAAAAAATGAAGCTTGTATGTCATGTGATTTTAAGTTTTTTTTTTTTTTAATAAAGGGCATTTCAGTAAATAAAATTTGATAGTAGAAAAATTTGATAAAAAAGACAAAGTAAACATTTTAAAAAATTTCAAGAACGGATTGGATGCAATCGAAAATTTAGAAATAGATAGGAAACTTTGAGTGTGTATATACATATAGACCTAAAAAAAGAACATGCAAATCATGTGACTTTGAGGGGGTTTTTTTTTTTTTTCATTTAAGTAAATGCCATTTGGGTCAAAAACATTTCATGGTCAAAAAATTTGATCGAAAGGAAAAATTAAACATTTCAAAAATTTTTAAAGATAGATAAAATATAATTGAAAAATTAGGGATTGATGAAAGACTTTTAGTATTATATAAGGATAAATAGGTATATTTATCCTAAAATTTTTATTATATGAGCAATAACAATATAAGAAAAAAAATGAAATGAGATATATAGAAAAGGGGAAAAAAAATAGAAAAGTTATTGAGTTTAGGTAGGGTTAAGTCAAAACAGGTGTTGATTGTGTGTATGTTAGATACACTAGAAGTACGCATCCAAAATTTTAAATAAGTATCACACCAAAGAATTAAGATATTCGTACTTTTTATAGAAGAATAAAAATTTTATATTGTCCAAAAAAATAAAAAGTCCTCCAACCTAACGATAAAATGATAAAATGTCAAGAAATAACAATTGTTACTTGTCAAACAAATAATTAAAGATTCTCTTTTCTTTTTCTTTTTTTCTATTACAAAACTTCCTTGTATTTTTAATCATGAAAGCCATTTGTTTTTTTTTTTTTTTTTACTAAATAGGTGATGATATCGGCACATGACAACATGTTTAACTATCATGTATTAGATTGGATGAATTCCTACTGTCATGTTGTCATAATTATTTTTGAATCTTAGAACTATCATAAAAATTTATTTATCAAAAAATATTATTTTTTTTAAATATATTTATAATTTTTAGTTATTTTATAAATTTTATGCTTTTAGAAAATGTTGGTATTCTTCCTATTTTTTTTTTAAAAGCCAAAAAAAAAAAAAGAAAGAAAAAAAAAGAAAGCTAGAAGAAAAAAAAACCAAAATGAAATTGAAAAAAAAAAACGAGAAGAAGAAACAATAGAAAGGAAGATTGGGATGAAACTAAAAGAAAATAGCAAGAATGGGGATACAAAAAAAATGCAATGACAAGATCAAAAGAAAACAAAAAGAATGAGGATTGAGGAGAATAAAAAAAGAAAGAAAATTGTTAAGTAGGGATACAATTAAGAGAAATTAAAATGATAAAGGGTCGAAATAAACAAATAAAAATAAAAGAAAAAACAAAAGGAGAAAGATTGAAGTAAAAAACGTGGAGAAATTGAGAGATTGAAACAAATTCATTTAATTGGACAACGTCGTTTCATATAACGAGTGAATACAAAAAATAGTAAAACCAGGAGTGAAATAGCATCATTTTACCTCTAGTTGGATTAGTGTTCATCTTTCTTTCCCTTCTTCCATTCCTTTCTTCTTCTTTTCAGTATTTTCCTTATTTTTTAGCCACCAAACAACCAAATTTTCTTCCTCTCTCTCACGCTCTAACTTTAGGCAAAATCACCTACCTCTCTTTTGACAATCTACCTTCACTTCTAGCTAAAAACTCGTTGTGACCATGTTACAAACCAACATTCTCTAGAAGCAATAGTCACTCCATTATCTCGTTTATCTTTTTAGAATAGGTTAGAATAAATATTGCCGACATGCACTTGTTAATTCCTTAAGAATAGGTCATTATTGTTAGTTTACTTCCTTTATAATAGTTCGTTTGATTGTTAACATTAGATTATTAGCTCTCCAATTTTGTTGCTTGTTACCATTGTAAGAAAGGCTATATAAAGTCCCCATCGTATTGACTAAAGACATGAACAATTCCCTTTGTATATATTGTTTGCTTAAGCAAACTATTTGTTGTTTCTAATACACAAAAGGACCATAATTAAATAATAAAAATTGACACAATAAATAAATAAATTTATTGTAAATTAAAATAAATAAAGAATTGGGAATTTTTACCTTGATGATTAGAAAAATTAATGATTAAAATCACATTACCATGTTTTATGGTATAAAGATGATCGAACCACCAAAATAGTTTTATCATAATTTTTAGGTGATCGGCTCGAGGCACAATCAAGTTGCTTTCTTGAGACGATACACATCATCCGTAGAATTTATCAAATGCAATGGATAAAGAATATATTACACGGTATCTCGGGGATACAACAAGTTTAGCCACCTTGTCGTGTCTTAACAAGTTTGCATTATTTATAAGACTTGAAACTCTAAATAAAATTTAGCATCACTTTTATCCAAAAACTAAAACAAATAAACATTATATGACTTTATAGTGGGAAAAAAAATAAAAATAAAATTGAAAGAAACTTTTTTTCTCTAAGCAAAATAAAAAAGAAATTATTTGTCATTTTTTTTCACTCTCCACAAAGTAAGAAAAATGATATTGTTGTTGTGTGTCTCATCAAATGGTAATAGCCATTTGAAACAAAACTTATACCTTTTTTTTTTTTTTTTTTTTAAATCTTAATAAAAATATATATTTTATTAAAAGTAATTCAACACTGCTTCCCATCTTCCTTTTGCTAACTTTGTCGAAATAGCTTGTGGCAGGACAAGAGCGCGAGGTCAAGGTGTATGCTCTGCAGAATTTTTAGGAACGTAACAGATGGATACCACTTTTTAGGAGAATAACTACGGTAGTTTAACTTGACAATAATTACTCTAATTTAAAAGTGGTTGGATTTCCTAATCTTGTTTTTTTTTTTCCTATAAAGTAAAAAAAAAAAAGGCTTATTTATGAGAATTATTTATGCATGACGTGGCTAACAATTTAACCACGTCTTTTCTTACTGTCTTCCTTTGACATTTGCCATGTTGCTGCAGCTGTTGTGGCAATTAATCAAATCAACCTTCAGAAGTCACCGATTCCAGCCGGCAAGTCCAAAAATAAAGATTACAGATCTTGAAGTGGAGCTACTGAAGTTCCTTTCAAAAAAAGCAACATCAAGAGAAATCCAGGTAATCCAAACAAAAAAAATATCATTTCTATTTTCAAGCATTCAATTGACTCAGATTCAGCTGCAGCTGATTCCGGCATACGAGGGCGCCTTATTTGACAATAATTCATTGTCGGTATACCAACTTTTATTTAATTTCAATCAAGTACATGAATTTTAATTACAGTCATCTTGATATATCTTTTTTTACTGTAACAATCAGGTAATTATGTCATCTATTTATTTTAAATATAGTTTTTTTCTTTATAAAAATACCCTTCCAAAAAATAACAATTAAAAAAAAACATCCTAAAATTGATATACTTGATTGATAAAAGATATAAAGTTTATGTACTAATAGCGTAATTATCCAAAAAGAAAAACATCCTTTTATTGTTTGTGAAAGAAGAAACCAAATTGCGATTTGGTAGAGAGAAGGAGAAGGCAGAAAGTGTGATGGTCTGCTTCTCTCTGTTTCTCTTTCATTTACTTCTTATGTGCTATGATATGATATGATTAAACGTGAGTTTTTGTATTGTTTTGATTGGTGGTTATATGTGATGTACAGGCAGAAAGTGGAGATATAAATAACAATAAGCTGAAGCTGTATTCTTACTGGAGGAGTTCTTGCGCTCAACGTGTTCTTATAGCTCTTAACCTCAAAGGTTTTCCATTTTTCTCTTGTTTTGCTTGAAGTTTTGATTTTTTTTCTTTTTTTTTTTCCTGGTGGGATTTCATTTTCAAATCTTGATTTTTAGTTTCTTTTTTACAGGGCTCGAATATGATTATATAGCTGTTAACTTGCTTAAAGGAGAACAGTTCAATCCTGGTAATGACTAATTACTTGCTACTAGTTTTTTTTTTTTTTTCCTCTGTTCTTATCTGTTCTTCTACTCTTTATTTCCTCTTCTTGTGTTCAGAGTTGTGCTAAATGTAGTCTTTTGTTTTTTTGATACGTAATCTGGGCAGATTTCTTAAAGCTGAATCCTCTTGGATATGTGCCTGCACTGGTTGATGGGGACATTGTAATTGCTGACTCGCTTGCCATTTTAATGGTGACCCATTCTCTCTCTCTCTCTCTCGCTCTCGCTCTCGCTTTTTGGGTGGTACTTTTTTGCTTCTTTGTTATACGATGGTGTTCATCGATTGACTCTCTTTTAATTTTTCCTGAACTATGTAGTATTTGGAAGAGAAGTACCCTCAGCATCCCTTGTTGCCTAGCGATCTTAAGAAAAAGGCCCTTAATTATCAGGTTACATTGCATATCCTTCCTAGCCTTTTTACTAGTACATCTTGTTTGCGCACCACTTGTACCAATAATCCATCAGCAAACACAAATTGGCTTCATCATCGGAAGTTGCACTTTTGATACAAGGTGCTCTGATCATAAATTTTGAGTTCCTGATTTAATTGGGCACAACTGTTTGTTATGGCTATATATGTTCTTTCCCTTGAGATTCAGCTCAGCTTTACCAACAGCTCCTGTGCTGAGTGTCAAAATATTGATTGTTTTCCTTTAATCTCTTCCATTTTAGGCTGCAAATGTTGTTTGCTCAAACATACAGCCTCTTCAGAACATGGCTGTGCTAGTAAGTATCATAATGAGATTATTGCACTTGCTAATCCGTTTATGTGTTAGAATTCAGATGATGTTATCTGACATTGCTAGACTACTTATGTTGCTTATGCTGTTTTGCTGCACCTATTACAGAAGTATATTGAGGAAAAAGGTAGTCCAGATGAGGTGATTCCTTGGGTTCAGAATCATATTAACAAAGGGTTTGCAGGTAAACCAACTTTTTTTTAAAATACAAAGCGGAAAAGTTGAAATTTCATTTGCTAAAAATTACATCCAGAGCAGTCTTCCATGTTGAATTCTCTTTCTGTGTAAAGTCCAGACAAATAGCTTTTCACTTCTCTATTTCCATGACGACTTGTACATACAGACCTTGCTTCTCTTGCTCTCAATATCAATATGATTCATAGGACCCGTTTATGCTATACTCTAAATTCATGCGCAAGAACAGTCACACAAGACTTGTAATAACAAGAAACTTCTGACAGGTTCATAGTTCCCCACTTATTTGTTCATGTTCAGTATTTGCGTGAATTATGTTTAAATGCAAATCAATGGATGATAGCCATTTGAATTTGGTTTGCCATGCTTAGATTAAATAAAATATAAGCTGCTGAAAGACTCTGCTGGAAAATATGCAACCGGCGATGAAGTGTCCCTGGTTTGTTTTCTATTTTCTTTGCCTCCTCTTTGTTTGCCTTGAAATTCAAACTTTCATGTACAATATACACCCTTTTCTGGGACAACAATCTGGATCTAGCTTGACTCTGGTCCCAAACCCTGGATCTGGTTTGCTGATATGAAATGGTGCTGTTGGAGCTCTACATGCTATAAGATGATGCATTTTTGAAGTGCTTGTGAAACATTGTGCTGAATCCTCACTTCTGTGGTGTGAGAATAAATTATGATGCATTATTTATTTCACCTTGCAGGCAGATCTGTTTATAGGACCACAGATTCAAGGATCAATTGACAGTGTCGGTTTCGACATGGTAGGTACCGATCCCTGAGGTTGTTTATTTGCGTATTAAATTCCTATTTTTGCATGTACCTTGAATTGGTATAAATCAAACATATGCTTTATAATATGCAGCAGTACTCTGCGCTGAAGGGTTGATCTTTAATTTTTGCTTGTAGTGTGTGTTGAATTTATTATGGTAGAATATTTTATTTAATGAAAATATGTAATACTAATGAAGATGAGGAAAAAAAAAAATGTAAATCCCACTATGAATCACACTAGTTAACCTGTAGCCACATTTTGTTACAGTGGATATCTTTGGTTTTGCTTTTTCGTCATTTATGTATTGCTTATCTCCCTCTCCCCCTTAAAATTGCTTGCATTTGAATTGTTGTGTACAAAGTGATATGACAACTACTTTCAAGGTTCTTAATTTTATGCGTTAGTTTGCTGTTCATTTCTTTACATACAATTTGACAACTGTGTTCTTCCTTTCTCGTTTGTGCAGACTCAGTTCCCTCTTCTATCAAGGTTGCATGATGCATATAGTGAGCTGTCAGCATTCCAGAATGCGGGGCCAGAAAATCAGCCAGATGCCCCACCTTCATCTGTCACTAGTTGAACCAGCAGATCCTGAAGGTAAAGGTCTCCAGTAACATTTCAGGAGCAAAATGATAAATACGTTGCTGTGCATATTGTTCCGATGTTCTTCAAGTTTATTTTCTTATTTCTGTTTTCAGTAATGCGATTGCTTTTTCATCATTCAGGGTCTATTTGATTAATTGCCCTTTAATTGTTCCCATATTTGCTGCTGTTTTATGTTCTTTGCTTGTTGCTCTACTGAAATTGGTTTGGTTCATTTTCCTTTTCAGATCAAAATTTTCCCATCGGAAAACATCGACGTAGAGCACCGTTCAGTGTAAAGCACTGTTGCTTACAATTTCTCGTATGACATTATAATAATGATTGGGTTGTACCAACATGTATGTATCAGTGCAGATTAGGGATAGTAATGGCATTGGAAAGGTGACCATCATGATATGAATAAATTGTCTCGTACGTATGCATGCCTGAATTATCCTGTCTTGATCATCATCTTATTATTATTGCTATATTGCTCTTGATATATTAGTATGCATTTTCTATTCCCTCTAATAGTCATTTTGATTAATTTCATCCATGTTCTTGAATTGTATAGCATTCAAAAGCATATTTTTCTGGAGCAGGGCCATGGATTCCTTACTCTGACAAATTAAGTTCTAGAAAAGAAATTCAAGCTTAATACGAGTAGAAGGTCAATGCTTAGCTTGACAAAATGAAATATTCTGAGCAATCTTTCAGAAGCAGAGTTTAAAAATGGAAACTTGTTGTATGTTGCGAAGGAATCTTTGGCTGGAAAACTTCCACAAAACATGCAACCAGAACGAGCATTAGTCTTCCACCTAGAAATTGTATTTTATTCCAAACACAACTAAGAACACTTACGTGATACAAGAGAGATAAACACAAAGACACGTACTTGGTACGATCAATCGATACAACGTAAAAAGACAAACAAACAAATAAGCGGATAATAATCCTACGAAGACGTGCAAAATGATGCTGCCACTATTTTTATGCGGACAGCAACCAAAAAAAAAAAAAATTTTTAATTGAAATAAATATCTTAAAAAGAAAATTATTTTAATTAATAACAAGCCACCCACATTTTATACTAAAGTTAAACACTGCTTTATGATTAATTAAAATAAAAAATTATTAATGTAACTAAAATATTTATTATTTTAATCAAAGAAAGAAAAATCATGTGATTTCAAAACTAAATGAAAAATTTAATAGATTTCTTATAGATGTACTCGATTGACAGAATAAAAAAATAATTTATTAAAATAAAAAAATTAAAATTTATATATTCAATTGAGAAAAATTAAAAGTTGATGTACTAGCATTACAAATTTCATTTAGTAAAATTAAAGGACGCATTATCAAAAAAATAAAAAAATTGAGAAATCAAAAGTTAAACAAAAGCATTTGATTGGAAGTTTTTTTTTTTTAAAAAAAAAGATATTCAAATGAAAACAATTAAAATTGATATACTTGATTGATAAAAGATATAAAATTGATGTACTAATAATGTAATTATCCAAAAAGAAAAAATCCTTTTACAGTTTGTGAGAGAAAAAACCAAATTGCGATTTTGTAGAGAGAAGGAGAAGGCAGAAAGTGTGATGGTCTGCTTCTCTCTGTTTCTCTTTCATTTACTTCTTATGTGGTATGATATGCTTAAAACGTGAATCTTTTTCTTGTTTTGATTGGTGGTTATATGTGATGTACAGGCAGAAAGTGGAGATATAAATAACAATAAGTTGAAGCTGTATTCTTACTGGAGGAGTTCTTGCTCTCAACGTGTTCGTATTGCTCTTAACCTCAAAGGTTTTCCATTTTCCTCTTGTTTTGCTTGAAGTTTCGATTTTTTTTTCTTGGTGGGATTTCATTTTCAAATCTTGATTTTTAGTTTCTTTTTTACAGGGCTCGAATATGATTATATGGCTGTTAACTTGCTTAAAGGAGAACAGTTCAATCCTGGTAATGACTAATTACTTGCTACTAGTGTTTTTTTTTTTTTTTCCTCTGTTCTTATCTGTTATTCCACTCTTTATTTCCTCTTCTCGTGTTCAGAGTTGTGCTAAATGTAGTCTTCTTTTTTTTTTTTTTTTAATACATATTCTGGGTAGATTTCTTAAAGCTGAATCCTCTTGGATATGTGCCTACGCTGGTTGATGGGGACATTGTAATTGCTGACTCGCTTGCCATTTTAATGGTGACCCATTCTCTCTCTCTCTCTCTCTCTCTCTCTCGCTCTCGCTCTCGCTTTTTGGGTGGTACTTTTTTGCTTCTTTGTTATATGATGGTGTTCATCGATTGACTCTCTTTTTAATTTTTCCTGATGTAGTATTTGGAAGAGAAGTACCCTCAGCATCCCTTGTTGCCTAGTGATCTTAAGAAAAAGGCCCTTAATTATCAGGTTACATTGCACATCCTTCCTAGCTTATTTACTACTATATCTTGTTTGCCCACCACTTGTACCAATAATCCATCCGCAAACACAAATTGGCTTCATTATCGGAAGTTGCACTTTTGATACGAGCTGCTCTGATCATAAATTTGAGTTCCTGATTTAATTGGGCACAACTGTTTGTTATGGCTATATATGTTCTTTCCCTTGACACTCAGCTCAGCTTTACCAACAGCTCCTGTGCTGGGTGTCAAAATATTGATTGTTTTCCTTTAATCTCTTCTATTTTAGGCTGCAAATGTTGTTTGCTCAAACATACAGCCTCTTCAGAACATGGCTGTGCTAGTAAGTATGAGATTATTGCCCTTGTTAATCCGTTTATTGCGTTAGAATTCAGATGATGTTTATCTGACATTGCCAGACAACTTATGTTGCTTATGCTGTTTTGCTGCACCTGTAAACAGAAGTATATTAAGGAAAAAGTTAGTGCAGATGAGGTGATTCCTTGGGTTCAGAGTCATATTAACAAAGGGTTTGCAGGTAAACCAACTTTTTTCTTTAAATGCAAAGTGGAAAAGTTGAAATTTCATTTGCTCTTCCCGAGTAGTCTTCAATGTTGAATTCTCTTTCTGTGTAAAAGCTAGACAAATAGCTTTTCACTTCTCTATTTCCATAGGCTGTTAAAACCGACGACGTGTACATACAGACCTTTCTTCTCTGCTCTCAATCACTGTGATTCGTAGTACCCTTTTATGCTATATGCTAAATTCATGCACAAGAACAGTCACACAAGACTTGTAATAACAAGAAACATCTGACAGGTTCATAGTTCCCTACTTATTTCGTCATGTTCGGTATTTGCCAACATTAACACTAAACTCAGTAAATTAGGTTTAAATGCAAATCAATGGATGATAACCATTTGAATTTGGTTTGCCTTGATCAGATTCAATAAAATATTAGCTGACATTTAAGGCTCGTTTGTGCTTCTTATTAAAATTTATCTTGATGTCTTGTGTGTCTCAGCGCTAGAGAAGCTGCTAAAAGACTCTGCTGGAAAATATGCAACTGGCAATGAAGTGTCTCTGGTTTGTTTTCTATTTTCTTTTCTTCATCTTCGTTTGCCTTGAAATTCAAACTTTCATGTACAATATACACCCTTTTCTGGGACAACAATCTGGATCAAGCTTGACTCTGGTTCCAAACCCTGTATCTGGTTTGCTGATATGAAATAGTGCTGTTGGAGCTCTAAATGCTATAAGATGATGTTTGTTTGAAGTCCTTGCGACACATTGTGCTGAATCATCAGTTCTGTGGTGTGAGAATAAATTATGATGCATTGTTTCACCTTGCAGGCAGATCTGTTTATAGCACCACAGATTGATGGAGCAATTAACAGGTTCAATGTTGACATGGTAGTTACCGTTCCCTGAGTTTCTTTATTTGTGTATTAAATTCCTATTTTTTGCGTGTAGTTCGTCTGTTCAATTTGAATTGGTGCAAATCAAACACATGCTTTATAATATGCAGCGATACTCTGCGCTAATGTGTTGATCTTTAATTTTTGCTTGTATTTTGTGTTGAATTTGTTATGTTACAATATTTTATTTAATGAAACTATGTAATACTAATAAAGAGGAAAAAAATATGTACATCCCTATTTAACCTGTAGCCACAATTTGTTACAGTGAATATCTTTAGTTTTGTTTTTTCATCATTTATGTAGTGCTCATCTTGCTCTCCCCCTTAAAATCGCTTGCATTTGAATTTTTGTGTACAAAGTGATATTACAACTACTTTCTAGGTTCTTAATTTTATGCGTTAGTTTGCTGTGTTCATTTCTTTACATATTTGACAATTGTGTTCTTCCTTTCTTGTTTGTGCAGACTCAGTTCCCTCTTCTATCAAGGTTGCATGATGCATATAGTGAGCTGCCAGCATTCCAGAATGCGAGGCCAGAAAATCAGCCAGATGCCCCACCTTCATCTGTCACTAGTTGAACCAGTAGATCCTGAAGGTAAAGGTCTCCAGTAACATTTCAGTAGCAAAATGATAAATACGTTGCTGTGCATATTGTTCTGATGTTCTTCGAGTTTATTTTCTTATTTCTGTTTTCAGTAATGTGTTTGCCAGAATAATTTATCCACCAACAATGTGTTGAATGGAGTGAAAAAATAATGTCGAGCCTAACACAAGTTCAAGCTTGTTTGTTTATTTATTTTGCTGGTGGTGGGAATGGGGGAGGGGAGACGTATACTATTCAGGGTCTATTTGATTAATTGCCCCTTAATTTTTCCCATAGTTGCTGCTGTTTTATGTTCTTTGCTTGTTGCTCTACTGAAATTGGTTTGGTTCATTTCCTTTTCAGATCAAAATTTCCCATCGGAAATATGGATGTACCGTTCAGTGAAATACCAATTTAAAGGTTTCGGGTTCTAGTATGACATTACGATAAGGATTGGGTTGTACCAACATGAATGTATCAATGCAGATTGGGATGGTGATGGCACAGGAAAGGTGACCATCATGATATGAATAAATGGTCTCGCACGTATGCGTGCCTGAATTATCCTGTCTTGATCATCTTATTATTATTACTATATTACTCTTGATATATTAGTTTGCATTTTCTATTCCCTTCCAATAGTCATTTTGATTAATTTCATCCATGTTCTTGAATTGTATAGCATTCAAAAGCATATTTTTCTGGAGCAGGGCCTTGGATTCCATACTTTGACAAATTAAATTCTAAAAAAGAAACTCAAGCTTAATTATTCCTTGTTTTTTTTTCCTTGGAGATACTGTAACCCTAATGTTGCATCTTTTAAACTACTATAATCCTGCAAGTGATCTTTTTCTCCTCCTTTTTGAAACTTTGGGATGGGAATTTCCACTCCCCACAAAGCTTATTTATCTGCAACTAGGCCACTACCTTTTTTTTTTTTTTTCACCATTTAAATATATAACCAAATTTGAATATAACAAAAAAGGGTTTTTGGGTGGGCGGATTTATAGATAATACTATCTTTCAGAATTTTGTTTACGTGTATTGGTTGTTTTCAAGATAGATACTTTTTGTTTTTACGAGGTACAGACTTTCCCCATCGTAACAAGCAAATGGCCCCTATATCATGGTTCATATGCAATAGCAAAGCTACAAAAACGCAACTGTAGCAGCTTGATTCCTAGCTAGAGAATGAACCTTCCCGGAATGGAGAAAGATGAAGAAGAAGAAGAATCACTGGCTATGCAAGATTAAACATCAAAGGAAAAAGAAGAGGGAAAAAAAGAAAAAGAAAAACCTTTTATAGTGTTTATGAGAGTCTCGAGGAACCATTCTTCAGTTTTGATTTTTTTTTTTAAGGGTAATTTGAAATTTGCCTCCAGAAGTTTGTGTTTTCTCCATTTTATCTAAAATCTTTGATTTGTTTCGATTAGATTCTGTATCTTTCATTCTTATTCTATTTTTTATTAATTTCAATTTCATCTCCAAAGTTTATAGAATATCTCAATATAACTCGAAAGATAAAAATAACAAAATTGCAATTGAAAAAATCAATAAAGAAAAATATTTTTTTCAATAAAACAAATATGATAGAAAAAAATATAATTGTCACAAACACTATTTTGAAGTTTTTTGACAATACAAGAATAAAATTAAGCTATAAAACAATAGCATATCATATGTACATTTTGATCTAATTTTTTATTAAAATATTGAAGAAAAATCTTGAAAAAAAAAAAAAAAAGGGCTGAAGTCCTCCTATATGAATGGAATGGCAGCTAATTATTTACATATATCAAAGGTACCATTTGCCGAAGAGCTTATTGAAACAAAGATAGACGGAGGGGGAAACTGAAACAAAAATAAAAAATCAAATGGAAACAAATCAAAAGTTTTAGATAAAATTTAAAAAACTTAGAGGACCAAATTGAAATTTACTTCTTTTTTTAGCTAATCCGTTCGTAGAAGCAGTCTGTCTATTCAAACTGGGTTTTGAATATGGTTTTCAGGAATAGAAAAAAATTTAAATTTACAAAATATAAAGACATTTTCATTAGTTTTTCTCAAGTTCTAAGATAGACAGAAGGATCTTATTAATAATAAATAGATGAAACATTAGGATAGATTGATAGAAAACAAATTTTTTAGAAAGAAATTGATAGAACCCAATATTTCAGGATGTAAACTCAAAAATAATAATAAAAAAAAAGATAAAAGGCAGCTGTTTATAAAAATATTCGTACCAATATTAATATACTTTAGTGTGAAACCAAATAACTTAATACAGTTTCTCAACAGTTAAATAAATAATAGAAAAACGTATAGACCCTGTAACTTAATGTTTTTAAATTAAAAATTAATTTTGTAATCATTACATAGAACAGAACTGGTAAATGATTGGTCCAAGTTGCAATGATCTATGAGAATTGTGGTCTAAGTAGCCCCTGCTCTTTAAAAAACCAAACACACCATCACTTTCTGGAGTAAATTATAAATTAATCCCTCTTGTTTTGAGAAATGAATTAATTAGTCTTTATTGTTTTAAAAAAATAATTATTTTGTTTAAAGATTAATATGCTCTTAGTTTGGTGCCTTTTTTCTTTCATTCACCCACTTTCTTTCTCTTTCCTCAACCCAAAAAAAAAAAATAATAATTAAGTACTAGTTTATTTAATTATGCATTAAAAATCACTAATCTAATGAATAACTGATGAAAAAAAAAACTAAATTATTGACGAAACTAAAATATAGAAAACTAAATAATTAGTTTTTGAAAGAAAAGAGGCTAATTAATTCATTTTTCTAAACGAGAGTGACTAATTTTTAATTTACTCATGTATTGACCAAGCCATCCAATGAAAGCAACAAGAACCTAATGAAAAGAACAAGAACGCAAAGCAAAGCCAAATCTACAAGAAAAACATAATTTGGTAAACCAAAAGGGAACACGTATAAAGAAGGAAATAATCTTCTGAACGAGTCGAACCAATTGGAGGGAGATAGGTTCAGAAGGATTCTAAGAACTGATATATTATTCACCACCTTTATTGTACAATTTTGACCATATTATTTTCAATTAGTTTTCTTCTTTGTCTGTCTCAGGAATGGAACTTTTGATGAGCAAATAAAACCTGTCTTACACGTCTGCTGCTGCAGATTATGATTTCCCACATTGCACCTACTCCGTATTCAACAGAGCTAGGGCTATATGTTTTTATTTTTAAAAAACTTATAATCATCAAAGTTTACCTTTAGCATCAGCATCGAGCTGAAAGAAATTAAGAAAGACTGCGAGGTTTGAGGAGCTTTCAGTTGGAGCTGTAGTCTGCAAGAAATGGGTTCAGGACTTCCGATTTTTGTGCTAATCTCCTGCCTTCAGATTTTAGTTATAGCCGCAGTGACAGACCCTAATGACTGTAAGTTCCTTATCTATGGTTTTCTAAGCTTAATTAAGCCTCAAAGAGTGTTATATTATTTTGTTATTTGCTGTGAAAAAGCCAACTTCCTCAAAGTTCACCTCAGCCTGCATCACTTCGTTTCTTGTCAAGGATTTGTTTTCTTTGTGTTTAAACCATGGCAACTGTTGTGTCGATCTGATGCAGCTTCTGCTCTAAATGCTCTCAAGAGTTACTGGAAGAACACTCCGCCTAATTGGATTGGCTTCGATCCTTGTGGGAGTGAGTGGGAAGGGATAGAGTGCACCGATTCACGTATCACATCCATGTAACTCAGAGCTAAGTTTTGATAGTTTTTTTTGCGTCCTCATGAACCTGTTCATCTTCAGCATATCTGAACATAGAGCATGCTTCTCCATTTTCAGAGTACTAGCAGGCATGGGATTGTCCGGCACGTTGACCTCAGACATTGGGAATTTTCCAGAGCTGCGAAGTTTGTAGGTTTTCTCTACCTTCTCCTTCCTCCTCAACCCCAACACTTAAAAAAAAGAGTCTTAGTTCAAAATTCATGCTTGACAATCCGGTGATGAATTCCTTTTGTTGTTCATCGATTCTCAAATATAATAACCTAACAGAAAGAATTTATGCTTTGTTTATCTGCGTGCATGGGCCCTTACACACGTACACATTACACAACAAGCTATACCATGCAATGAAAACAGACTAGCACAACTCAATGTGCTTTCAGTGCATCTGAAGCATTTCATCACCCAACTCAATAGCTTGAGCTTTTGGATAAGTGGCCACTAAACCATGCAGTTATCTGATATAAGTTCTGCATACAGGGATTTGTCTCAAAACGAGGGTTTGACAGGAGTTCTCCCACCAGCAATAGTAAATCTGAAGAAGCTTGAAAATCTGTAAGCAAATTGCAGTTTTTCTATGCTGTTCTTAAACTACCTATTCGTTCTTAGTTACAAACTCATAATACGCTGGATGCCAGATTCCTTGTTGATTGCAATTTCAACGGTCCGATTCCTGAAGGGATAGGATCTCTAACGCAGCTGGCCTCATTGTAAGAATTTCTGTCATGGCCATTTCAGAATTCGATCAGTAGAAAACATTACTTGTAGCCAATACTTCAAATATCATCTGCCTAGTTCATTGATAATATAAGCAAATTGACTGTCATATGTGATCTTCCATTTCTGTAAGCAATTTCCCAAATTTCTTTCTGTGCAGATCTCTTGCTTCTAACAACTTCAATGGACCAATACCACCTTCCATCGGCAATATGTCTAATCTTTTTCTGCTGGATCTAACAGACAATAAGCTCAACGGGACAATTCCAGTATCGGATGGGACTTCCCCTGGTTTAGATTTGCTACTAAATGCAAGGCACTTGTATGTATTATAGATCATTTCTATATTTCATTGGAGCAGTTATTTGCAGCTGACCTATTTCTCCAGGATAATGCTCTGTAATTGCATCCATTGATTGCAGTCATCTGGGAAAAAATCAGTTCCGGGGCAGCATTCCACCTAACCTTTTCAGCTCAAATATGACACTCATACATGTGTAAGTTATTCTGTATTATAATATTAACAAACTAAGTTATAGATGACTGCATAAAATTGGTAACCAGATTTCTGGTGGGTGCCAAGGGTGTTTAGCTCGCATTTCTTGATCTTTTAAAGCGCTCCTCCTTCTCAAAGCAAATACTGATACAAGCTGAAATACTTTTCAACTCTTGAAAGCTTGTTGCCTTGACCACCACAGAATTATTCAGCTGACCTTTGTTGTCAAAAACCTGATAGTGTTTTCTGTTAACTGTACATGTCTTAGACATGACCAAAGAGGGTAGAACCTGTGAGATTAGAAAATCCGAAAACTCACACAGAATTGCTAATCCTTTTGATATCTTACTTTGCGCAGGCTGTTAGACAGCAACCAGCTTAGTGGCAGCATTCCTTCTACACTGGAACTAGTACAAACCTTGGAGGTGATGTGAGTATATGTCCTGATCATTGACTGAAAGGTTTCAAGTTGAAATTTCTGACAGGCCATGGATTTATATAAATGATTTGATATTAAATATTTGTCTTGGCAACAGACGTCTAGATAGGAATTCATTAACTGGGCCCATCCTTTGGAACTTCACCAATCTCCCAAGTCTTTCCCAGCTGTAAGAACACAATATCTCTGCTAATTTCCTTGAATTTTATGTTATCCTCCCTAATGGATTAAGCATAACTTGGTTATTTATTTTTAGGTACTTGTCTAACAATAAATTTTCTGGAAAGATGCCTGACCTCAGTCGCATGAACCTCCTCACCTATTTGTAAGTACTAAGTAGCCTCTGATTATGCAAACTCTATCTTCACACTGCTAGAGTGGGGTTCCAGTAAGTCAGATGAGTTATTCCCATTTCCACAGCTCACTGCTGTCCTCAGTCAAGTGCATATAGTTTCAGTATCATATTTGATTCTCAGATTCATATTTGATTTGCAGGGACTTGAGCAACAATAGTTTTGACGCATCACTAATCCCACCGTGGTTTTCAAGCCTACAATCCATGACATCATTGTATCTCTCTCTATCTCTCTCCAAACACACACAAACCACAGAAGCAATATAACAATATTCATACCTTGTAGTTCTTTTCTCTTGAATAATGAGAAAGGGTAGATCTCTGGTAACTCTGATGGGTTGACCTTGTACTGACAGAATAATGGAGCGCACACAAATTCAAGGACCGATAAATGCCACCCTCTTTAGCTCTGCCCAATTACAGTCTATGTAAGTATCAGCTTTTTCTCAGCAAGCATTATATTTATACTCAATTGATTAGAAGCAAAACTGTGAAATCTTTTAATTAAAAGATGATAAAATCCAGTAATGTTCAAAGCTGATTTTTCTGACTTATGTTGACAGAGTACTAAGTAACAACCAGCTTAACGGTACCTTGGATTTAGGCACCAACTATGGTAGCCAACTGCAACTCATCGATTTGCAGAACAATTCCATTGCTGAGTTTTCACTAGGAACTGGATACAATAAAGAATTATTGTAAGTGACTTCTTTGAATCTTTTTATCTCCTAGGCAGGGAAATGAATCTGGTTGGCATGGTATACTGCTAGAACATGGGATCCAGTATCTATCATCATTGTATCAACTCAGATAAAATGTTATGCAATTGTCTTCACTTTTCAGGCTTCATGGCAATCCATTTTGTCAGAAGATGCAATCATCAGAATACTGCAAAGTTCCCCAACAGCCAAATTCTTCATATTCTACACCAACAGAAAATTGTGTGGCTAGTTCTTGCAATGCACAACTAAGTCTCAGTCCAAACTGTAAATGTGCAAATCCAATAACAGGAATTCTACACTTCAGATCATTTTCGTTCTCAGACTTTCAAAATGGAAGCTATTATATTCCTCTTCAGGCTTCAGTGATGGAATCTTTCAAGTCCGATCACTTTCCCGTGGATTCAATTTCTCTAAGTGTTCCATTGAAGGATGTTGATGATTACCTTGAAGTAAGGCTGGATGTTTTTCCATCTGGCGATTACCGCTTTAACCGAACAGTATTTTCTGCTATTACATCTCAGCTCAACAATATAACTTTTGTCAAACTCCCAGATGCTTTTGGACCATTCTTTTTCACTCTTAATGCTGGCAACTACTTTTCAGGTAAAGCAAACTTTGAGCAGAAACTTGTGCTTGATACTTTGACTTGAAATCCAGAGACTCCATTCCCTGAACACTTTCTATAGTAGCATCAACAAAAATAGCCTACAGTTCTACCTCAATTTAATCATAAATGTTATTCAGGTTCAAAAAAGTCATCAAATACTGGGATCATCGTCGGAGCAGCAGTCGGTGGTTCTGTACTTATGTTGCTTTTACTTATGGCTGGTGTTTATGCTTTCCATCAAAGGAAAAAAGCAGATCAAGCTACTCAACTAATGAATCCTTTTGGTAATCGAAACCCAAGACTTCTCCACCTTTTAATTTTGAACTCCTGGGAATTACTCATCACTCCCTTGTACAAATGCAGCATCATGGGACCAAAATAAAAGCAATGGCGCCGCTCCTCAGATAAAAGGAGTGATAAGTTTCTCTTTCGAGGAGGTTAAAAAATGCACCAACAATTTTTCAGATGACAATGCCCTTGGATCTGGGGGATATGGGAAGGTCAGTTGACTATGCCTGTAACTTAGAGAATAGATTGGCATAGATTCACTTCCTTAGAATACTTCACAGAGGTGCTTCACCCTCTTCTTAAGAGGGCATATCCATGTTGGTGACCATGGAAGCAAAAAAAATAGTCAGTAATACTTCCATTATGACAATCTCTACATTTTTTTCTTTGCACTAAATTTGCAATGTTTTCACAGGTTTATAAAGGAACTCTTCCCACTGGTGTGCTAGTTGCCATTAAAAGAGCTAAACAAGGATCATTGCAGGGTAGTCATGAGTTCAAAACTGAGATTGAGCTTCTATCAAGGGTTCATCACAAGAATCTTGTCACCCTATTAGGTTTCTGTTATCAGTTAGGTGAACAGATGCTGGTCTACGAGTACGTTAAAAATGGTAACCTAACAGATTGTATTTCAGGTATTTTCCTGTCTCTTAAAACAAAAGTAAGCACCTGTTGCCTCCTTTATAGTTCTTTTCATAAAAATCAAATCAAATTGCAGTCCTTACAGTAAGTGACATTTAATGCCCATCACCCTTTACTTATACGAGAAGAATATTATCCAAAAAAACACTAAAGATAACAAAACAACAAAACCTAATCACATCTGCAAACTGCATGGTATAAACAACTTTTATCGAGCACACAGCCTACAGTGCAATTCCAATAACAATAGAATAAAACCAAAAGTAATACATCAGTGACAAAGTTGAGAAGTAAATTGGGGAATATCTCATGTGTAGATGGTTTGTTATCTTAGAAATTATGTTCTTTTGGGGATTATCGAAAATTCTCCTCGGTTTCTCATTAGACAATATCCTAATAATGTATGCAGGTAAGTCAGGCTTCCAGTTAAGTTGGGCAAAGAGACTCAGAATAGCAATTGATTCAGCTAGAGGTATTGCTTATTTGCATGAGCTTGCCAATCCACCCATCATACACAGGGACATTAAGTCCAATAATATCCTCCTGGATGATCAGTTAATTGCAAAAGTTGCTGATTTTGGCCTATCAAAACCTTTGGACAATGCTCAAGGTCACGTTTCTACTGGAGTCAAAGGGACAATGGTCAGTATAGCATCTTTCAAATCTTTACTCAAGCAAAGATGGATACCTTTTCTATCTTGACAAGAGATATGAGAATATGTGTTGAGGAAAGTCAGCAAATCTTATGCAAGAAAACACTAAATCATTTTTTGCAAAAATGGAAACTTCACAAAAATTTATAGTTTCACAACTGGTTGAGTCAGTTCAATCAAAGAGCAGAGGCACATCTCCAAGGATAAACAATCATTTATAGTTAACAAAATTTTCAATTATACATTGATGAAATCAATCCATTTTTCACTTGTCTTTTCCCTTTGGCATTCACTTTCGCAAGAAAGTACAATTTTTGACTTACAAATTATAGAGAAATATAATGCAATAACAACTGAAATTATTTTATCTGCTCAAACAGTGATACCAAAGGATTCATAGAAGTAGTTTCAGGACCAGGTCTCCAGCTCTCAAAATATTAATAATGGAGCCTTGGTAAGAGGATAGGAGAATAAGACTTGATAAAAGTCGACTATCATTTTTCCCTAAGTTTGTTGGTATTTCTAGGACTAGCCTGCTGGCAAGGCTAGACATGAATGGACAAGCTTATTTCCAGTCAGCTGTAATGTTCCACTATATAGGCAGACCCTTGCAGAAAATATCCAGACTTTCCATGCAACAGTTTGCACGATGAATGCCAGTAGATCAAAAGTTAGTGGTAATGCATGTGCCAACTAGAAGCCTATATTATCTTGTCAAACTAGAGTTATCTAATTAAATGACTTCAAAGCAAGTTAAGATTAAATGAATTTATAGAAGCTATAAAGACTAAAGGCTAAAGTTTATTGAATTTCGTAACACTACTATAAAAAGTTCCTGAAATTGGATTTTTTGCACTGGTGCAGGGCTACATGGATCCTGAATATTTCATGTCCGGACAGTTGACTGAGAAAAGTGATGTTTATAGCTTTGGAGTAGTAATGCTGGAGTTAGTTACTGGTCGAAAACCAATAGAACACGGAAGCTATATTGTGAGAGATGTGAAGACAGCAATGGCTAACCAGAAGACAAAAGATTCGTGCAACGTAGATGATATCCTTGATCCCACTCTTCGTCCGAGCACACCACTGAAAGGTTTAGAAAAGTTTATTGATCTGGCAATTGAGTGTGTCGAAGAATTGGCAGCCAATAGGCCTTCAATGAATGAGGTGGTTAAAGAGCTTGAGAACATCCAGCAGCTGGCTGGTTTCAATGGCACTGTTGAAATGGTATCCACTTCAGCAACTTACAGCGAGACAACAGAAGGCAGCTTTTACCACCCTTATACCAAAAAGGCCTTTGAGTACAGTGGAAGCTTTCCACATTCTGAGATAGAGCTTCAGAAATAAAATTTCAACACAGTTACAGTGTTGAAGATAAACCTTTTGTGGTTGCTTTAGACCAAGCACGTCACTTTCCTTTTTCAAAGTTTGATATTATTGTTGTATATAGTGGAAGGAGAATATTCTCTGTTAAAGCATGTAGAAACATATATCTCCGTGGTTTGCAAGTCTCCTGAACTATGCTACATATGGAAAATGTACCTTTGCATGAAGTCGAGTTCCAAAATTTTTCACATTTTTAACAATTTTACCCAAAAACAGTCATGTTAGGATTTATTTATCTATTTCCAACCTATTTATTTCAGTTGGTGCTGAATGTTTTCTTTGATGTTGCACAAGTGGTGATCTTGTATGTCAAGACCTAGCAGATACGACATATGAATTTGCCACGGTTTTGATTTCTAGAACCTGTTCTGTAAACTTCACCAAAGGGAACTATTCAAAATATGGATTTCTTCTGTTGCTTCTAATTTAAAGGTTTAATATGTACTGATTACTGAACTATGTTTTCATTACTAACTCTTTTTTTTTTCCCCAACAGAAAGAAATTTGTTAACACGGTCACAGTTGTTTGTTAAAGTGTCCTAGCTTTAAAAATATGTTTGGATTCTCTTTCATCTTCCTCATACTTGAGGACCATAAGTAGGATGCATGTTCTTATGCGTATGAATTGGACTTTGCTTTTGCACTTAGCAACTACCCTCCTGCTACAATGTTTAGCATGGTTACAAGTATATCTACAGTTAATTACCATTAATTTCCCAAAGTCCATTGAGGTCACTTATCTTTGCTGTGCCTGGAAAAAAGACAGGCATTATGTTGCCCTAATTTTCACCTAAAATACAAAAAAACTGCAATCTTCCATGGAGTTTAGTTAGGATTTTGTTTCTGTACTTTCTCTTGTCTGGGTGCATTTCAGATCCAAGTATTTAATGGGGATAAGCCAACTACACTAATGAACAGTAAATATGAAAAGATTAGTATAAAAATCAGTTGGCACAAGAATTAGATTGATGAAGCACAAATATTACAGCACTGGAAAACTAAACAAGTATTATCATAAATCAGAAGACACTATTTTAATGGGGTGACAGAAAAGTTTTCAAAGAGCTACAATACACATTAGGTGTGTGATCATATATAAAGATTTGAAAGTCAACAAGCACATAATAGACCTTCGTAAGTAAATTACAAACAATAAGCATAAATTTTCACTTACTATCTTATTCGACTTAAGGTAAAGGCACTTTTGTCATGATATTTTAGTCCTCTTATTTGTATGACCACCTTTTCTTCTCATATTACTGGCAGTGATAAGTTTATAATCAGAGCTTGGCATTTCACTTAGCTTTCCAAACCTTTGCTCATAGAATTGCCATAATTCTGCCCTGAACATAGAAACTCATGTGAGCAAACTATTGACAGAGAACAATTAAAACATCAGCTTATCCAACAATTTACCAGTACGCTAAGAACTGGAAGGGCGCATATTTTCCATATATCTGTTCAACATCCCTTTGAACTGTTTGAATGGTGGAATTTTTGGCATGCACCTGTATCGACAGCTAAGAGACATTGGAAGCACATCTTCTCAACAGTTAGCAAAGAATGGGATAAGAAACAGAAGGTAACCTGTTTTAAATGTCTCACTGTCTCAGAATCAGTTGGAATGACATGATAAAACCCCATGCACATAAGTACATTTGCGCACGTAAAAGGACCAAATCCATCTATCTGTCTAAGCTGATCAGCCAGCTTGCTATAGTTAGATGAGCCAGCTCCATTAGCACAAGCTTCTTCAACTTCTCTTAGTGGAATCCTCCCTTCCACAATGCCCTGGGCAAGTTTTATTATTCGAATTGCTCTGTAGCCAAGATTGCAGCGCTTCGCAAGAAATCTTTCATCAAGATTTGCTAGCTCTCTTGGATTAGGGAAATTAAAAATCCGCTTGTTGTTCACACCAGGTTGCATTCCATGGTGAGATTGAAGATTATCAGGCACACAGGAAACAGCCAAATGACATGATTTGCAGCTTGCACATGAATCCTCTTCTACACCATCCAAAGACAAACTTGGCTCGAAATTCTCTCTTCCAAAATGGGCACTTCCCATTTTCAAGTTAGCATCAACTTCCAAGTGGGTTTCTGTTTCCACAAATTTGCTTGCCAAATTCGTGGAAACTTTAGACATGCTGATATTTCTCTTGGACTCTTGACCAGCAGGCGTATTTGGAATAAAATTATGATCGATGTCATTTTGTTCATTCTTGGTGCTCGCATTCGCAGCTTGAGCAACAATCACATTAGATGATTTACAATGCAGCTCCAACTGTAACTCACAAAGTGCTCTAGCCATGCTCAAAGATCTTGGCCATCTGACCAAAACGGCAAGAAACAAACGACACCAATATATTACTGTCAGGGACATTTTTTCAAACACATGCAGAATGGAAAAAAAGAAGAAAAAAAGAAGAACAGGTGGAGAGCATTACTGGCAATTACAAAGAAGAATGCACTTGACCATATCTTCAAACAAAGTGGGAGACCTAAACACTCTCCCACCAAATCCTCTCAAACAAGAATAGTTTTCCTCCTCCGCCGCTGCCGCCTCTGCCACCTTTCTAAACTCTCTTGCATTCCTTTCATCTGTTTCCGACAACCTCAGCATCCTCACTACCTGACCCACCAGTGATTCTCGATGCTCTGGAGAGAGACAAGGCGTGCCATAAACGCGCACTAGGAGAGAGCGAGGGAGGTGAGGAGGGTGAGAGATGGAGACAGAGAGTGAACAAGTAGTAGCGGTGGAATCATGAGGATGAGAATCAGATAGAGAGAGACGCAAAGGGCGAGAGAATGTTCGGGAGAGAGGATCCCACTGGTTTGGGGACATCATGAATAAGCCATGGCTGCATACCGTTTTCTCTAAGCTGAATGTCCCTGCTGCTTCTCCTAGCGGAATTTCAAACACTACACTCTCTTCTTCTTCTTCTTCTTCATCAGTTTTTGTGTTTTCCTTTGCCTCCATTAATTCCTCTCTTCCTTTCCGATCTAGCCAATTCGATGTTATCGGGAATCTTCTTATTTTCTTAATCATTCGGCACTCCGTACTCTATTAAATTAAATTAAATACTCGGAATCACTTTTGCTGTTAATAGGTTTGTCAATTAATGCATGCTTTTACAACTTATCATTGGGTTGCTGTTAAGTGTAGTCTTCAACATTTAAAGCATAGTGTCACTTCTGGTGTACTTTTTTCAAAATCCTCATCTCCAACTCTTCATGTTCACTCTGATATTGATTGGGCTGGCAATCCTGATGATTTTTACTCTCAATAGTTTTTCCATCCATCTTGGTTCATATTTAATTTCCTAGATTGGTACAAAAGCAACATATTGATACTGGTTCAGATTTTGTTTTTTTAACTCACACATTCAATTCAAGAGGATTTGAATCGGTAATTTCTTATTACAAAGTCGTTCTTTCTTTTTTATAACGTGAGTGTTTGGATTAGTTTATGCGTACCTTCACTAATTTTATAGATCATGAAATTAATAATCATGTAAGTCTCCAATGATCATAAAAAAAACAATCAGGACCCGAATTCAATATCACAAGGAAAACAAATCCTTTATTACTAAGTCTTTGTGGCTGCGCCACCCGTGATAGTTTACAAAACCGTTCTTTAATTGCTGGGTCCGTGTATAAAAGTCTAGCCAGCCACATTACTGAATTAATTTAGATACAATCGTTGTTATTCGAGTTAAACATTAATCTATGTCAACCATTAGTTTGTTGGTGTGATAATATTTCAATATTTATTTCACAGTCAATCTTGACTTTCATGCTCGTCCAAAATACGTTGAAATTGACTATTACTTTGATCGTGAACGAGTCGCTTATAATTAATTGATGGTATGATTTATTTCTTTTGATGACCAATTGGCTGATATTTTTACCAAAAGTTTACCATCTCAACGATATGCTTATTTGAGGTCCAAACTCTCCGTCTTGTCCGTCTCAATTTGCGAGGGAGTGGTACCTCTACTAAATCTTCATTCATACTAAAAAAAATCAATATTTATATATTTTATAATTACTTAATTTTTGAATATATATATATATATATAGAGGCTTTTGCCCGTATTGAGATTTTTTTATTAAGACCTAACTTTTTTTTTAATCAAATTTAAGAATTTTACTCTTATATTTATGTTGTTTCAATCCCTAATGTACTAAATAAGCACATATAGTTAGTTCTAATTAATAACGAACTTGTCACGTATTATGATGGATCTAAATTGAATGATTGAATTAGTGACGTAGTAAGTACGTTATTATTAGATCATACATATAGCAAAGTGTCACTAGCTAAGAAATGAAACAATAAAAATATAAAAGTAGAATTCTTAAATTAAACATAAAAAAATTAGAATCTAATAAAAAAATCTAAATTGTATTGGGTTTCAATAAGCATAAAACTCTCTCTCTCTCTCTCTCTCTCTCTCTCTCTCTCTCTCTCTCTCTCTATATATATATATATATATATATATATATATAATTCCTTAATTTTAAGAAATTATATGGTTACCGTACAATTAATTATGTGTATTTCAACCTTTTATATATTATAAGAAATCTTCATCAATCTAGTTGGAGATATTTTTTGTATATTAGTCTTAGCATCGAATAGTTATCACCGGATGTTGTGGCTACTGATTTGGGGTTTTGGCACTATTAGCTCAAACGTCCTACTTATCACAACTATAACAATTATCACTTTCACAAACTTTAATCAATGACAACTCATCAGATGTCATGGTGGATCCGAATTGAATGATTAAATTGTTAGAGTGACAAGTCGTTAGTGGCTAAAGTCCGAAATAATAACAATATAAGAGTAAAACGCTTGAATTGAACGAGAAAAAAATTAATATTTCAATAAAAAAATTCGAATTGTCGAAGATCTCAATATGTATAAAATCTTATATATATATTCCTTAATCTTAAGAAATTATATTGTTACTATATAATTAATTATGTGTATCTCAACCATTTATGTATTATAAGAAATCATCATCAGTCTAGTTGGAGATATTTTTCGTATTTTAGCTAGCACCGGTTGTTGCGGCTAATGTTTTGGGGTGTGGCCTCAAACGTTCGACTTACGGCAACCATAACAACTACCACTTTCGTAACTATACAGACAAAAGCTTGGGCTGGTCCAAAAGTCAACCTGTGCCCATGTTGATGTTGCTGTCACTTTTTTATAAAAGGTCAATTAGTGTTTTTTGTTCATGCAAGAATGAATAATTAATGTTAATTTCACCAAATTCAATGATTAAAACATCAGTGAAAATTAGACAAGGTAAAAGCGAGGGGGACAAAAAACCCAAAAAATGTAGTAGGTGTATAATGGAAGCATAAGACGCTGATTGCTGAAATATTCAAAATGCTCAGTCTCTGAGAGAGAGAGAGATAGAGAGAGAGAGAAAGAGAGGCTATAATTTCTTTGAATAGCTAGGGAGTGTTGGTAAGAATAAATTATAAACCAGTCCTTCTATTTTTGGAAAGCAAATTAATTAGTTTTTATTGTTTAAAAAACTAATTGTTTAATCTTTTTTTTTATTTTTTTAACTCACACATTCAAGACTCCTGATACAACTAATCTGTTAAGATTTGAATCAGTTGATCTCTTGTTACAAAACTATTTAATCACCTAACAATTATTGACCACACTTAATATAATATTAATTTATTTCATAAAATGTCATTTTTTTCATCAATCATTCTATTTTTTTCTATTTTTTTATTTCTTAAAAATAAAATTAAATTGAAAGAGCAAAAATGATTAAGTTATAAGAAAATTTAAAAATAAAGGGACTAAATAATTAATTTTTGAAAAAAAAGCTATAGGGACTAGTTTATAATTTTGCTCATGCATGAATGCTTATCCGTTTCAGATATTTTTATTAATCGAAGAGAAGGGTCAGCTAATAAAGAAGTCATAACTCCTGCCTTTGAATTCTTCCAACTTTGAACGGGACATATGAAGAAAATCATGATCCCTCTTGCTTGTACGAAACATGGAAGAATACTTTTCTTTATATTCTTATTTTACCTATATATAGTACAATAAAATTCCTATCATGGAACCATGTTGCTAATATATATATATAGAGTAGATTATAAATTAGTCCTTTTATATTTTTAAATTTTCTTATAATTTAGTTTTTTTTCCTTCAATTTATTTAGATTTTTTTAAAAAAATAAAAAATATGAAAGAATTGACGAAATTTTATTAAATAAAATAATATTAAATTAAATATGATGAAGATTAAATAATTAATTCTTTTTAAAAAAATTAACTTATTTATTTTTTTAAAAAAGAAGGACTAATTTATAATTTACTTGATATATATCTTGTTCAAACTTCACAATATATAAAATAAATAAACAAAAAAGCACATTAATGAGGACCATTCTCATAATCTACGGATATTCATTAAAGGCATTTGACCTTATTTTGTGGTATACATTATGACTTAATTTAATGCCACAACCTACCCCCACTAGGCTGGAGGTCCCAAGTCTCCCACAAGCCTGTTTTATTTTACATTTTCTTTTGTGTTTAATTTATTATTGCAAAAGTTCGAATTTTTTGATATTTTGACTTGCTTTTTTTTTTTTTTTTTTTTAGCAGCAAGCCAGCCAGTCAGCCTGCAAGCTGTTCCTTTTTGTCATAATGCAATAAAGTTGTTTGGTGAGGAGTCTATTGTATAGTCAGCATATGAAATGGACAACATTTTGGAGCTCAAATTAAGAAGGGTCCTTCTTTTGACATGGTATAATACTTTTTGGAAATGATTTGGAAAAACAGAAAAAGCCAAGTTTTCAACTGTTTGAATTGAAGTGCTGAGATTTAACTGCTGATACTAAATGGGGTTTCAGTTTCTCAAGATTACCAACTGAAAACAAAGAGCTTCTTTGAGGATTTCTTGAGAAATGGGACCAAGAATTCTTGTGTTTTTGGTTGTTGCTCTAGTTCAAGTTTGTACCATACCAGCAGTGACTAATAATAACGACTGTAAGTTCTGTACTGTTAGTATTTTCCTGTTTTCTTGTTTTGGTAAATTACTTAGAACATGAACATGCATGTTGTTTTAGCACTCTTTTGATCCAAATTAGCATCAGTTCTTTAATGGCTTCATTCATGTCTAACAGATACTAAGATGAACTATAGATTCAGGACTCCAGATTCCACCTTTGATTTTTGTTTGTCGTGCAATTAACTGCATAATTTCTTTGAACAGTATTTTTCTTGTCTATGCCTCCTTCTGCAATTTCAAGAGTCAGAATTTGATGTTAATGTCAGGGAATTATTTCTGGCTTATGATATACTTGGTTATCCTTCTAAAATTCTGGTTGTGAAGTAATAGGTGGAATTAGGAAACACTTTGTCAGACTCAGAAGAGTATCCAGCCTTCATTGGATGCCTTTTCCTTTTCTTATATGATCATTGAAGTGGTGGTGCTACCTAGGCCCCAGAATTGTCCATTAGACTTGTTCAATCTGGGGATTCAGACTAGTTATTGTAAAATTTTTGACAGCTTTCTATATAGATCCTCAATTTATATCACATTAATGGACAATTCACATTCAGTGATTGATTTTGTAACTATTTATGGTTGACTCCCGATGCAGTTAATGCACTGAATTCTCTCAAGGATATTTGGGAAAATGTACCACCTAATTGGAAGGGTCCTGACCCCTGTGGAAGCAGGTGGGACGGCATTTTGTGCTCCGATTCGCGTGTGACTTCCATGTAAGCCGTTGGCTATATTTCACCTTGTGCAGCTGATTGAGGCTTGCAGATTGTTCCTTGATCTTCTGTTTTCAGGATTAACCTGACTTTTTCTCAACTGCAGAACATTGGCAAGCATGCAATTGAAAGGGACGCTATCTGGAGACCTCTCAATCTTGTCAGAATTGCAGATCCTGTATGTCTTCACTCTGCTGTGTAACCTATTTTTATTTTATGAATAGGATCCAAGCATCCAACTTACAGCTAATGTGGTTGATTATTGTTCAGCTTTTATTGTTTTAAACGATGATGCTATGCATTAAGCCATTAAGTACTGATTAAGCACATGCCTCACTCCCAGACCTTTTTTCTATATTCGAGAAGTGCATCCCTTAGAATAGCTGTTGCCTAGGGATTGCTTTCAGATATAGTGATTAAATGATGGAATAAAGCGATTGGTATGCTGCATTTCTAATAATTGCATCTTTATATAGGGATTTATCCTACAACAAGGAATTGACAGGCACTATTCCCCCAGCAATTGGGAATTTGAAGAACCTAACAAACTTGTAAGGGGATATTCTATTGCGCTATACTGTCCTCTGATGCTCAATTTCTTTCCTGGTTTCAGTCCTGTTGTTAACATTTTTTTTGTTTCCTTTCATTCTAGAATACTGGTTGGCTGTGGTTTCTCTGGTCCAATCCCTGATACGATAGGATCTTTGCCACTGCTCACCTATCTGTAAGTTTTTTTTCAACTTGTTATACTTTCCTTGCTTTACTACAACGTCAGTGAATCAGCTATTGTTCATGATTCATAAGCAACCATCTTCTAATATATGCCTATAGTAATATTGTTTCATCATTTCCAGTTCAGTTTGTGCCTGTAGCAGCATTTCTAAAACTCTTCATTGGTATTACCTGCAGATCTCTGAACTCGAATCAGTTCACAGGACGAATCCCCCTTCAATTGGCAATCTAACTAAACTTTATTGGCTGGATCTTGCTGCTAACCAGCTTTCTGGGAACATCCCAGTCTCCACAGGGACTACACCTGGTCTTGACCTGCTAGTTCATACAAAACACTTGTATGTCAGATCTCTTTGTACTATCCATTGCATGCTGCTTTCTTATTATAAATTACTTAGTTTTCCATATGTTAATGTTTGCTTAAAAACTATTTACAGTCATCTTGGATTGAATCAGCTCTCTGGCCCAATCCCTCCTCAACTTTTCAGCTCAGACATGAAACTAATACATGTGTAAGTTTCGTTGAGTTCACATAATGGACGGTGGTAACTAGCTACTTCACAAACTGGATATAAGTTCAAATTCTATGGACTCTTTTTTAATTGAATATGCACTTAAATCATAATAACCCACAAAACTGTTTGCTTGCATATTTCTTTTTTCTTCTTGAAGTTTTATAATAGTTTTACATTCGTTTGACTCTTTTGGTAATCACAGATAACTGTCGATTCAAACATTTCTTTTATGGATTCTTTTGGTTTGTTTTTCTTCCTTCGGGCAGACTTTTTGAAAGCAACAAGCTCACAGGCCCCATTCCTTCCACCCTTGGCCTTGTGAAGACTTTGGAGGTTGTGTAAGTATCGATATCGGAAATTGGAAATTCAAGTCATTTTGTACTGATATTCAAGATGCTCAATTTTGTAATTGAATATGCAATCTTTGTTACAGGCGCCTTGATGATAATATGCTCACTGGATCTGTCCCTTCCAGCCTCAGTAATCTTTCCATTGTCAGTGAGATGTAAGTACAGAGGGGAGAGACATTTCATCATAACTGGTTTTATTGAAGTCTTATGGGATTTTTTCCTATGTTAAGAGTGTTGCTTGGTGACCAATTTTCAGGTTTTTATCCAACAATCATTTAAATGGGACACTTCCCGACCTTACTGGCTTGAATCTTCTCACCTACTTGTAAGATTTTACATGGTTTACAAGTATATGATCAAATGTTGAGATGAAATCTAGCTCTACTTTCATTTTATGTGTATTTTGACCAAGATGTTGTTTGCAGGGACATGAGCAATAATAGTTTTGACGAAACAGATTTTCCTCCATGGTTTTCAACCTTGCCGTCTTTGACAAGTTTGTATGGTTCTCTGCTTCCCTTCCCATTCTAAATCTGCTCTCCCCAAACTGTGCATTAAATTTCTCACAGCTTAATACTCTTTATCATCAATCTTTGATAACTCCTCAATTTGTATCTAGCTTTCCTTATCCTAAGCTCTAGTATCTCTTTGTAGTTTTCATAAAATATGCTATTTGATTTGTCGGTGGGAACAATACTATTAGCAACCAATTCATGCAACCTCATATTTCTTATGCGTAGTTCATAAAGGCACAAGATTTTATTTTTCTTATGCTTTTCCTGACACAATGCAGCCTTTATTACCCTTCTCATCATCCCCTCAAGTATGTGTTCGCATTCACATTGCCATAAAATCTATGGCAAGTTTCTACAGCTTCAGTTATAGCACTTGCCATACTAGCTGATATCTTCTTGGTTGTGTGCGTGCATGCAAAGCTTACAGTGATCAAGTGCACAAGTGCCTAGTTTCTGTTTGAACTTTGAACAAGTAAAAAAGATTAAGACCTCCGTCTTAGCCTAATATCATTGACTTCTTCTTGCAGGGTGATGGAAAAAACCCAACTTCAAGGACAGATTCCTACTGACTTCTTCGCCCTTTCCAATTTACAGACTGTGTAAGAGCCAGCTTTATTGATGTCAGGGAACCTGTACAAAAAATTGGCTGCTTCCTTTCTTGGATTCATGCAAAATGGGTTTATATAGATTTTTCCATGTTATGTTATGGCTGGTTGGTAGCTGATTTGACTGCTGATGACAGGAATGCAAGAAATAACCGACTCAATGGCTCATTGGATATTGGAACAAGCTATGGAAACCAACTGGCATTGGTTGATTTGCGGGAAAATCAAATCTCTGACTATAAAAACAGACCAGGAGGTGAAAATGTGGACGTAATGTAAGCCAAATTCTTTGTTTGTATTCATTTCACTGCTAAACAAGACCATTTTCAGTACTCTGAGAAATTCAAATTGCCAGGATAAGTGCTTCTCCTATCTAGCTTTATCTTGTTTATCTGCTAAAATTTTGCAGACTTGTAAACAACCCAGTTTGTCAAGAAACAGGAGCGAGCGGAAATTACTGCACTGTTCCTGAATCCAATTCTTCCTATGCAACTCCTCCAAGTAACTGCCAGTCTGCTTCCTGCTTTGCCAATCAGATTTCCAGTCCCAACTGTAAATGTGCATTTCCATACACGGGAGTTATAGAGCTCAGAGCTCCTTCATTCTCAGACTTGAATAATAACAACACTTATTACAGTGTTCTTGAAACGTCTCTGATGGATTCATTAAAGTTACATCAGCTTCCTGTGGATTCAATTCAACTAAGTGATCCACGAAAAGATTCGTCTCAGTACCTTGATTTGACTCTGCAAGTGTTTCCATTTGGCCAAGATCGTTTCAATCGAACAGGAATTGTAAATATTGGTTTTGTGCTAAGCAACCAGACTTTCAAGCCTCCGCCGCAATTTGGACCTTTCGTTTTTCATGGTCAGGCCTATCTCTATTTCTCAGGTAGTCTCATAACTGATACAGAACTAAGAAAAAACTTATCATACTGTTTCTCCTTTCTTATCATAACATCTCTCTCCGTCTCTCTTCCTCCTCCTCCTCCAGAAGAAGTTGTAGGATCAAAAAAGTCATCTAGCACTGGTGTTATCATCGGAGCTGTAGTTGGGAGCTCCGTCCTTCTGTTGCTATTGCTCGGTGCTGGTCTTTATGCTCATCGTCAAAAGAAGAGAGCACAAAAAGCAAATGAACAAAACAATCCTTTTGGTATGAGAAGGATTTTATTTTTTACTTGGAATTTACAGTTATGGAATATCTTTGGATTTATTTTTGTTTCTTTTTCAGCACACTGGGAATCAAACAAGAGTGTCGGAGGTGTTCCGCAATTAAAAGGAGCCAGATGCTTCACTTTTGAAGAGCTCAGGAAATACACCAATAATTTCTCAGAAACCAATGACATTGGTTCTGGGGGTTATGGAAAGGTTAAGTTTCATTCTCTCTGCAAGCCTAGCCACATCTCATATTTTTGCACATGGATATTTTATATTTGAACCATTCATGCTTATGATGCACATATAGATTCAAACCAAGAAAACCCTTAATCTCAAACTAGTCAGAACTGGTGCACAACACTTGATTTTTGTCAATCACAATTCTTATCTTACAACTTCACCACCACAGTTGGTCAAGTTTTCCAAAAAGTTTTACATGATAAACTATGCCAATTTTATCCTAAATCTGCCTGACAAAAACTGGGAAAAAGAGGTCTGTGCTCCCAGCTGATGTTCTCACCTTAACCGTCCGATGCTTTTTTATTCTGCACTTTCGAGTATTCTCTGCTCCTTTGAAAATTTTTGTTACTGACACTATCCTGTTGAAGGGTCCAAACTCTTTCTCCGGTTCATTGCCAGCAAAAAGAATCCCTCCCGTTGATCTTTTTTTTTTTTTTTTTTTCTTTTGTGGTTTTTGCAAAACATGGAATTTCATTGTGATAACATTCTTGCAGGTTTATAGAGGAGTTCTTCCAACTGGAGAACTAATTGCTATCAAACGAGCTCAACAAGGATCGATGCAGGGTGGGCTAGAATTCAAGACTGAGATTGAACTTTTATCCAGAGTCCACCACAAAAATGTTGTAAGCCTTCTAGGCTTTTGCTTTGAAAGAGGTGAACAAATGCTCATATATGAGTTTGTGCCGAATGGCAGTCTCATGGAAAGCCTATCAGGTAATTTCATCGGCACCTATTACCTATCAATGCTTCAATATGATGCTTCAGGATTGATCACTTGGAATAAGCATCAAAAATTTAAAAACAATACTGTATTGCTTTGATTCTTGTGATAATGAAGCTAAAACATAAATGTAGACAAAACTACACTAATTCCTCATCCTCCTTTTTGTTCTTTCCAACCCAAGCAGGGAAGACAGGAATCAGGCTTGATTGGGTGAGGAGACTGAAAGTGGCCCTTGGTGCAGCAAGAGGTTTGGCCTATCTGCATGAGCTTGCCAACCCTCCCATTATCCACAGGGACATAAAATCAAGCAACATACTATTAGATGAACGTTTAAATGCAAAAGTTGCCGATTTTGGTCTCTCCAAACCTATGGGAGATGGTGAATACGGTCATTTGACTCATATTACCACTCAAGTGAAAGGGACAATGGTCAGTGCCTCCATACCTCCCACTCCGTCTCCATAACACCATTATTGCTTACTGTTTTTAAGATATTTGGTGTGTTAAAAAAGAATAAAAAATCAACAGCTTGGCTTTGTGTGTTTACATGTAAACCGGCTAATTCATTCTATGTTATATTATGAGAATATGTAAACTATGATTGATTTGACAAAATGAATGCAGCTTCATTCCATTTGACCAGAATGGATGTCAGAGCTGATTGTATTAAAATCGTTGGCTTTTTTTCAGGGTTATATGGATCCAGAATATTACATGACCCAGCAGCTGACAGAGAAGAGTGATGTTTATAGCTTTGGAGTTGTAATGATGGAACTATTAACCGGAAGAAGGCCGATAGAACGAGGGAAGTACATCGTGAGAGAGGTAAAGATGGCATTGGATAGAGCAAAAGATTTATACAACCTCCGCGAACTTCTTGACCCAAGCATTGGTTTGGATACAACATTAAAAGGTCTAGACAAGTTTGTGGATGTTGCATTGAAATGTGTACAAGAGAATGGAATTGACAGGCCAAAAATGGGTGAAGTGGTGAAAGAGATTGAGAACATCTTGCATCTTGCTGGTCTGAACCCCAATGCAGATTCGGCTTCGACTTCGGCAAGTTACGACGATGTAAGCAAGGGAACTGCTAAACATCCATATGTGTTCAGCAAAGATGCTTTTGACTACAGTGGAGGCTTCCCAGTTTCAAAGCTAGAGCCACAGTGAGCTCAGTAGATTATGAGCTTGGCAAATGTTTGAATGTTACTTAATTACTTGAGTACGATTTGCAATTTTTCTTGTGTTGTTTGTAGGATGATAAGATGAATCAGAACTGTAAATGCTTTGAATTCTTTGCTTGTGAATATTTTAGGAAGCACTAATAGAGTTGCTTCTGAGCAGAACATATTAATGTTATTGTTTGTAAAAATTCTCACTTTCAGCTACTACTCACTTGTATGCATGTTTCTATCAGGAAAGCTCTGAGCTTTTTTTTTATTAATTATTAATTATTATTTATTATATATTGCCAAAACCTTTTCCTTATTCAATTTCAGAATGTTTGGAAAGGCCAAAAAAATTGTAAAACTTTGAATTGGACAAAAAAATTCATTAAATTAACTATATAACGTAACAAAGAATAGTCTTTAAGATAAAAATGCATGAAGTTATAGAAATATATTTAGTAGAGAAGGACTTAAAATAACTTTTTCGAAGAAAAGAGGGACTTAAAACATTCCAAATAAAATTTGCTGGAACTTTTTTATCAAATACATGCATGTTGTAATTTTCTAAAATTAGTTGAAAAAATTGGTTACAGCTTTACAAACAAGACAACAATTCAACTTAACCTTAAACCTTGTTTCTGAAACTAACTTCGACTCTAAATAGCAAAATAATAATAATAATATAAGTGTCTTGATCTTTTAGAACAACTAATTTCCAAAAGTTAACTAACAACTCGTTTTCCCATAACAACTAATTTCCAAAGGCTAACTAGCAATTTGTTTTCCGGCTAAAAAAGTCTAACTAACCATCCAAAAGTTTCTGATTTTTTTTAAAATTAATTTTAGGGATCTTTGAATTTTTAATTTTTTTTTCATATTTAACCCATTCTTCAGTTTTTTATCATTTGTCTCAAAAAATAGCAATTATATAAATAATTTCATGACAAAAATCATCCAGTGAGATTTATGTGGGGCATTTTCGATTTTTCTTGATTTTTTATATTTTTAATGTTCAAAAAAAAAAAATCAACTTAAAAAAAAATTCTGAAATTTTCTACAAAATAGATTGAATTTTTTTCAATATGTGTGCAAAATTTCAACTCAAAATACTAAAAATTAGATTTTTTTTTAGAGAAGAAGATGATAGTTGAAAATTATTAAATGGACTAAATTTGAAAAAGATTAAGAATTCAAGGATTCCCAAAATCAATAAAAAAATAAGTTCAAATGACTTAGAGTTCAGAGGTAATTAGACCATTTTAATCTTGTTTTCTCCAAAACAACAAACTAACGACATAATTTGATCTCTACATCAGAAAAAGGCTGTAGAGACAGAATATTTGAAGCGGTTAAGAGAATCGTTTGAAAATTTAATAGTATTTATCTTACATGCAGTTTTTTTAAAAAAAAAGAAAAAGAAAAAGAAAAGAAAAAAAGATGACCTGGTACATATAAAATATGATCTGTTATCTTTAACCAACTTGCTTATATAAAGAACCTGAGAATCCCTAAATGATACCACTGCCTTGATCAACAAGCAATAATAGTATTATTGCAGCAATCTCTACCACCGTTGTTATGGTCATCATGACTCCTACTTACAAATGTAATATAGCAAACTGCGCAATTTTTCTCGTTCTTCTTTCATCCTTCCCTGCTCCATCATCTCCTCTATCGATACCGTTGCTAGATTATTTATTTCCAAAAATCACAGTGAAAATTACCAATGATTGTGATCACGTGATCCAATATATGTGCGATGCTGGAGAACACGATGAAGTATTGCGTCCATTGAAACCAGAGGGAAATGTGTCATTTGGTTTCCGTGATATACTGTTCCCGTTAAAGTGGTGTTATATCTACCTCGGAGAATCAAATCATGGAGTCTTTTGGGCATATGCTGTGAAGTTAAATTGCACCGAATGCAAATGGAGCCTAAGAAATGAGGGTGTGTTTAATATTGATGATGAAGGGATGGCAAAGAAGCACTCGCTATTCCTAACAGGAGACTATTTTTAATTATTTATTTATTTATTAAATCTCCTCTCAGATTAGTGCATATATGTTTGATTTCTGTAACAAATTATTTTCAGGTTTTGATCAGAATTTGAATGTAACAATGCAAGATATTTGTTTTGCCAGGATTTTCAATTAGATCTGTTTGTTCTATTTTGTTGACCATTTTTTATTTGCTTCTTTGTTTTGTTTTGGAGATTGTTTTGTATTAGAAGTAAGGAGAACAATGGAGAGAACAAAAGATTTATATAACCTTCACGAAATTCTTGACCTAACGTAGGATTGGCTTAGACATGAATTAAGCTAAAAGGTCTAGAGAAAATTCGACATCTCGCTTGAATCAAAAGAATGTGAAATATTGATGCTGAAAACTGTTGAGCATTTTCTGTGTCCTGCATTCAATCTTTAAGTTGTGAATATTATTATCATACAAAACTGCATCTTCATTGCAGTAATTTGATAGTACTGTTAAAAATTGTTGCTGATCAGGTCATTGGTTTCTCCAACAAGGCAGAGAAATACCACTCGTTTTTTTAAATCCCTCGATCAAGCTTCATGCCAGCATTCCATCTTAGCTTCCGGAATCCAACACGGCCCAGCGTAAGTCTGGTTCAGCTGTGATCCAAAGCAGAAGAAGCGATCGAGCATTCATTGAGTGTGAATTCCAGCATAGCATCTGGAATCCAGTTGCTAAGAACATGCATTGAATGAACTATGTCCAGCGCGTTGTCGAAGAATGGAAGCCTCTGAGAAACACTGACATGGATTGGGATCAATCCCCTCGACGCAATAAAGCTGTTGAATGGGATATCTTGCTTAATTTGTCTGTCATGTACTATGCTAATTCATCTTGATACCTTAAGCATTAACCTCTGAGCAAACACATCATCCACCGGACATTCCACTCCAACTTCAAATGTCATGTAGATACCTTAAGCATGCTCCACCGGCCGTCGGATCCCATCCTTGTTGAATACCCAAGTGGGAGTATGTGAGAACCTATTGCTAGCACAACTTCGTCAGACACACCAATATTACCGAACTTATCATTTAGTTTCATGGGATATCTTGCTTTGTCTGTCAATGCCTCGTGCCTGCTGCTCTGCTCTACGAGTAAGGCTTCCAGCAACATCTTAGCAGAGTTGAGCTTTTGGTGCAACTCAGCAATTAGAGAATGACTGATAGCAAGTCGGGAAGATTTTTTTTAAAGTTTTTTTACTGAATTTTTTTTTTTTAGTTATACACAGATGACTCATGGATAAATTTTACATCATTCTTGTATTGCTTTGTAACTATAAAGTTTGCATGATTCGAACAATGTTCATAGAAAAAACACACACATAAAAATCAAATAGTTAAAGATCTCGAAACCTGATCCTACAAATAATATAAAAGAATTCACAAAGCATAAAAAGATGCAATATTAGATAAAATTATAAATTGCTATGAGAAGGTGGTTCAAGTGGGTGCTATTCCATTTCTATAGCCAAAAGCTGTATTGATTTTTGAATTGCGATGCTTTTTTTTTTTAAAAAAAATTATAATGTTAGTATGTTTTTATTTTAATGGATAAAAAATGAGTATCAATAAGATAAAAAAAGATACTCATATTCATAAATAAATTTTTTATTAACATAAATAGATAATATTATTTTATTCACATTTAATTTGTTATCTATTAGAATATTTTAAAAAGAAAATTGATCGATAGACTAAGTAGGATACATATTTGTACTCGGTCCACTTTAATCCCTAATTGTTTACGAGATCTAAGAGATTGTTTAGATGTGTTTTTTTTTCCAAGAAAAAAAAATTGAAAAATTTAAAGCTTTAACAACCGATATTTACTTTGACTCAATAATTGAGATCACTCAATCATGATTGTTACTGCCAGACTCCATCTGGAAATTTTTTTTGAGTAATTGCTCGAATTACCAATACATCAACTTTTTTTTGTCTCTTTACCCGATTGAGGTGAGATAATTCAGGTTTTTTATTTTATTTATTTAAATATGCTCACTCTAAATTTTCAATCAAATTTTTTATTCAACTTTTTTAAAAGAGATTTTATGAAAATAATTTCTCATAAATAAATCGGTACAAGTATGAATGATTTATTTAAAATCAGAATGAAAATTAAAATAACAGTTGTGCACTTAATTGGAGTAAATGATAAATTAGTTTTTTTCTTTTTTTGGTTAAGAATGAATTAATTAGTCTACTGATTTCAAAAATTAATTATTTAGTTATTTAACCAATATTGACAATAATTAAATTAATATTAATTTATTTAAAAACAGGACATCTTTTATCATCAATAATTTCATATGTTTTACATGTTATTTTTTCTTTTCTATTTCTTAAAACAAAAAAAATTTAAAAATTGAAAAACAGCAAAAAGTTTTAGTTACATGAAAATTTAAAACAAGAAGAACTAATTTATCTATTTCTTGAAACTAAAAAGACTAATTTATAATTTACTCCACTTAAATGTGGTACGGGACACACGTGTTACAAGATAATTGGACGAGATTATCAGATTATCCTAGGTAGCAACTTGTTAAGAGTCAAAAGAGTCAAACTAGCAGAACGAGCGCTTTTTTAGCACTCTAAGTCCTCCCTCTTCCTCACGCACTCGGTCGGTCGGTCGGTCAGTCAGTCCTACTCTCTATCAAGTATCAACTTAGCCACTGAACTCGGTGGTGGCTCACTGAGTCAGCCATAATGGGCGAACAAACAGAAAATGTGGAACTAAAGGAGGCAAGTGACAACAACAAGAGAAAGTTAGAAGCGTCAATCGAACTCGCTAAGCAGAAAGTTCAACAAATCGCTTCTCGAATCATCAACGACGCCGCCGCCACCGCCAATGACCCTAAGCGCCCTCGTATCGTATCTGACCCCTCTTTTTCCGATTCTACTCCTACTCCTTCTTTCCCTGGTAACCCCTCCTCTCTCCATTTTCGCAATTTTTTAGTTAGGGTATGTTGTTGTTAAAATGCTTGCTTAGTTAGGGTTAAATGAGGAATAAATATTGTTTCGGTACATTTTCTTTTTGGTTTAGGGTTTAGGGGTTTAGTTTCTGAAATTGAGGATTCTGGAAACATTTTGCTTTTTTTTTTTGTAATTATTTACTAGTACTTTCAATGCCATGATTGATTGCTCAATTTATTTATTTATTTATTCATTTATTTTTAGTTCCAATTGCGGCTCCGGCAAGTCAGCATTATGGTTTACAAGGAACGAGTAAGAGAATCAGTATTCCAAGTGGCAAGGTTTGATATTTGTATTGTATTGTATTGTATTACTGCATTGTAAGCATTGCGTCTTGTAAATGAACATTCGTGTCTCATGCTTGTTGCTGGTGTTATAGGTTGGTGTGGTTATCGGTAAAGGAGGAGAGACGATAAAGTATATTCAACTTCAATCGGGGGGCAGAATTCAGATTACTAAGGATCAAGATGCTGATCCTCATTCTCTAACAAGGGATGTAGAGTTGATGGGTACTTCGGAACAAATATGCAGGGCTGAACAGCTCATCAATGATGTCATTATGGAGGTGTAATTGTTGTTATATTTTCATGCTTAGTGGTCTTGCTTTTTATTTTTGAAATCCAGGAGGTTTGTTCTTATTATTATATTTGCCTTTATAAATTATTGGAACAGACAGATGCAGGGGGTTCTGCTTCATCTGCGGTTCATGGATTGAATGCAAAGCAATTTGGAGAAGAACAGTTCTCAATGAAAGTTCCTAATGACAGGGTGAATATAGTGACTGTTTTTTAATTGTGGATGTCAGTATAAAAATGATGCTGGGCTTTTTTTCCCCTAATTCTGCTTTGTTGATTACTGTAGGTCGGATTGCTTATTGGCAAGGGTGGCGAGACAATTAAGCACATGCAAAGTACATCAGGTGCTCGAATCCAGGTCTGAACAATAATAAGGACAAAAGTCTAAAAAAAAAAATTATGTTGGTAATTTCTGATTCCCATCTAAAATGCCTTTTCTTCCTGAATACATGATGTTAATGGGGTGAGTCTTTGCAAGCATTGGTTATATTTACACGATGGTAGAATAAAACTGTGTATACTTGATCATTCTAATTTGGTTCTGAAGTATAATCATTTGATTATGGATTTGGATTAGAAAGCAAACAATTCATGCTGGATTTGCACAAATGTTTTGGAGGCAGTTTATGGACTTCTGTGTCATCCATAAAACATTTGTGTCTGTGGACATTAAACTGAGTTGTTAAACTGTATTTTTTTTTTTTCTAACCTCAACTAGTAATGAACAAGAAAATATTGTCTGCAGTTCTTCCCCTTTAAGTTTTGTTACTGCAATTTATATGATGACTAGCTTACACAGTTGCCAATTGTGGTTTTTGAATGAACCTGGATCAGCTATTTTTTATTCTTAAGTTATAGTGTTATCCAACATAACATCCACCTTCCTGATCTAATCTCCAACTGTTTTAATATTGGGCTATTACTGTCAAGGTCCAGCTTTGATAACTTATTGTTTTCCTTTATATGTTTTTTTGAACTCTGAACACATAACTACAGGTGGCAGTTCTGAGCACTGCCTCTTCTAATGCTATGACTGCTAATATCTGTTATATTTCTCATGAGAAAAGTGATGTTGACATGGTATCTCATTTTTAATTCTTAATCTCTCAGCATGGAAGTCTTGATTCTGAAAATCTCTGCTGTACTTTGCATGAAACTCGTATAACGTGTGTTTCTTTCTTCAGATTATTCCTCTACACCTTCCACCTGGTGACCCACCAGCTGAAAGAATGGTATATATAAATGGTTCGGCAGAACAGATTGAGGCAGCCAAAGAATTGGTTAATGAGGTAGTCAGTGGGGTAAGTAATGCGTTAGTAACATTTTTCTTGTGCTCATCCATCGCTTTCTGCACTTTTTTCTTTGATGAATAAATGTCCGAAGTTTTTAGTTTGGAAGTACTTGGATGACCACGTGTTTTGAAAACTTTTCCCAAATTTGGAAAACAATGCATGCAAACTGACCAACTGGTTTTTGAACTGAAACTTTGATTAATTGAGCTGATATTATTTAGAGAGCAAAATACTGGACATCAATTAATTCTTCTTATTTTTTTTTATCTTTTTTTCATTTTTGGCTCCAGCACTATATTCAAAGCTAGAGCCAAGTTGAGGTCCTTGTACCCAGGTCAAAGTATTGTTTGATGGTGCTTTGCTAGAACCAGCCTTCTCTTATTATCTTTAACAAATACAAACTGTGATTTCCACTTGAAATGCACCTTGATAGGACAAAACTACAAGCTATGGTTTTTTGTTATTCAAAGCTAGAGCAAAATACTTGGATGTTTACTTGTTGGTTTGCTTCATTTGTTTTTCATGTTGCCATTTGATTTCTGTATGGCAGAAACGTATAATTACTCCATCTGGACCAAATACCTATCCACAGCAAGTTTACCCCCCAGCTAGTAATTGGGCCCAGCCTGGACAACCTCCAATGCAACAGCAACCCCAGTATGGATACACGCAATCAGCTCCTTACTATGGCAACTACTCTAGCCAGCAGCAACCTTGGGATCAGTCAGCCACTCCCCAACCACCTCAGGAAGCAACTGGATATGGCTACTATGGGCAACAACCTCAAATGGGATATAGCTACAGTCAGATGCCAGTTGGCAGCAATACTTATGATCAGGCCTACAGCCATCATCAACTGAGCTACGGACAAAACATCTCTAGTCATGCTGCCGCAGCAGCTTATGGGCAAACTACTTTGCCATCTCAACCAGATGGAGCAATTTCAACCCAATCCACTCAACCAGCACCTTCATATCCACCACCCTCTTATAGTCAATCAATGACTAACCCTCAAACATACTGGACTTCTTCAAGCTTCCCCGGCCAACCTTCGGCTCAAACAGCATATGATCAAACAGGTTGCTCCCAAACTGCTTATGGAGGGCAGCAGTCAAGCCAGGTCCCTCCCCCATCAAGTCAGCCAGTTTATGGACAAGGTGGATATCCTCTTCATCCAACCTCTGCCGCTGCAAATTACAGCCAGGGGACACATCCTTATTACGTGCAACCATATGTGGAGGCAGAAACCCAGTCGCAGCCACCAAGCAATGGGCTGTCACAATGAGGACATAGTTCTAGTCCTTCCGTGCAGGAATCAGTTCCTTCTCGAAGCTAAAGTTTGAGCTATTAAAAAGCGGCATTTACATCCCTTTCTAATGTTTCTTCCCTTCGTGCCAATTTTCTCTTATATGCTGTCACTGCAATGTCACAAGGGTTTCCATTTCTAGGCTTATAATGTTCAGAATTGTTGGATATTTTCAATTTCGATGTTTGATTTGGAAATTGTTTTGTCGAGTAAAGAAATGAACCTTTTACATTACTTGCGTTGATTTAGGTAGCCTATGCTTTGCAGGAATATCCATGTGTGGATTGGTTGACTTATCTTGCCATTTTGCTATCATGTTGTAACCACATCTGAAGAATGATTAACTAACGCCATAGGGACGCGGGAGAAAAATTGCAGGCTGGAACTGGATGCATTGTGTTACAATTCCCTCAGGGCTATATATATATATATATATATATATATTTATAATGTGCAGTGGCATATTACCAATGGTTGGTTGCAAAAGTTGGGCCATGAGTAAACTTGAGGCCGAATGACAATCTACTGTGCAATGCCCGATGATAATTGAATGACAGTCTCATTGCTACCGACATAACAATTGATGAGCAAATTATTTCTTGTTCTTAACTAACTAATGTACATTTGTTTAACAGATGCCTAGTGGATACGTGGCGCAATGGTAGCGCGTCTGACTCCAGATCAGAAGGTTGCGTGTTCGATTCACGTCGGGTTCAATCTCCACTCTTTTTGTTTCTGACGATTTCCACATTGCTACAATTTTGGGTTCAGCTAAGAGGGCTTAATTAAAAAAAAAAAAAAAATTGCTACGCTTTTTACTTCTTTATTAATGCGATGACTTCTGTCTAATTGTTTAGTAATGAGCATGTTTTGCGGGTTTTTTTTTTTTTTTTTTGTAAGCATTTTTGTAATTAATTATATGATGTTGTGTGTCCTTTTTTCTCACCACAACTTGTATTTATAGGTTTTCTGTTTCTCTATCATCTTTGCAATGATCCACACTTCTTTATATTTTTTCATGCCGTTTTGCAATGTTTTATGCTTTTTTGTAACTTTTCATTTTATATTGTAATGTTCCACGTTTTTCTATAACAGTCATCGATCGTGTCTCATCAACGCTAACCTCTCGCTACTTCTTTATTTAATTTGTTCCTTGTTTACCAGGACTGTTCTCCCTTACACAGACCTTTCCAATTTATTGGGAATGTGTCAGATGCTGGGCTTGGATTGGGTGTTGGGCCTAGATTGGATATGGCCCTAACAGCTTTGTTCGGCCAACTCTCTCTTAACCTGCTGGACTATCCGGCTCAAATTAAATTATTCCATATGCTTGCTCAAAGGCTTAAGCTCGGCGAGAAATTAAGAGAATGAGCAAATCTTGTTAAGCTCTAAGCCAAAATTATATTGAAAGTGCATTTCTGATTATATCTCAAACAAACCAATAATTAACTAATTAATTAGTCCGTGTAATTAACAAAACTGTATTATCGCTTACATCCTTTGTTGGATTTTTATTTTCAAAGTCATTTTTTTATAATAATTTTAAAAACGCATCCCCTAAGTTGACGTGATATATTTAAAAATATTTAATTTCGTTAATAAATGCAACTTGATAGCCAAATAATATAATAATTTAAAATTAAATATTTTTACCATTCAGACATTAGATGGGATCTGAAATTAATGAAATCGTACTACGAAAAAAGTATTCTATACATTTTTTTTTTTAAGTTAAAACCTAAAAAATCTGTCTTAAAATTCAAATCTGGACACGTGACCCCTTCAAACCACGTCAAGTGTTCTAAATTAACCATGATTTGTACTCAGATTAAACCAAAAACATATTAAATCAATAAAAAATAATTAAGAGACATAATAAACCAAATCGATATAATTCATACATAGATAATTTGGAGCTTTAAATCTTTTTTTTTTTTTTTTAACCCTATTCAATTGCCAGCTTGCATATGAAAGTACCACGAAATCGAATCCTAAAGGTGTCATCACAGCTTTGGTGACCTGCATGTCTTAATTGTGAAGACAATTAATGTCTATAATTAATTTTTTTTTAATTTTATTCACACTTCTCTTTTTTCTTTTCTGTGAGGGGAGATTTTTATTTATTTGTATGCCTAATTCTTCTTTAACAGTTAATTATGATCAACCAGTTAGCATATATATTCAATCCTCATAAAGGGTATAGAGCTGAATAATTAATGTATAATTAACATTGTAGAAAATAAAATATTATTATTACTTTATACAATGTTGCTTTCTTCCATCAATTTTGCCAGTTCTTTATAATAATAATAATAATAATAATAATAATAAAATAGTGTCATGTGTTAGCATGAGTTGGACAAGGACAACCTTGTGCTAATTTCTTGAGGTTTTCAATGATCATTACCAGCTTTGTGTTGAGCCTATTCAAAAAGCACTTAGGCAGCCATCCAGCAGGATCTAACTGCATAATTACATAGTAATTAATAAAGCAACCAAAACAATCTGAAATCAATTTTGACATTTCTCACAAATAAAAAAACAATAAAATATACAACGATGAAATTCATTCTGTGTCCTTTTACTTTTCGATATTATCTATTTTAATCTTTTTATCTTAGTGTGTTACAAAACAAATACTGTACTATTGAATATCGGAACAAACTACAGTCTTTTCATTCATTTCTGTTAATCATATGTCATTAAATGTTAGATGCAACTGCTGGTTTATTCCAACGTTTAGTAGTATATGATTTGTTTTGTACCATATTCGAATAGAAAGATTAAAATAGACAATGCCGGATAGTATAACTACAAGCTGAGTTCCACCCTGATTTTATAATAATGCAGAATACCTGAACAACATAGGTGACCATACAGGAGTCATCCTCAAGTTTCTCTACCACCCACCCAGACTGCAGCAATAGTCCTCTGATAGCATTATTTTGCTTTGGGTGCAATCCTGCAGCTATCTCTTTTGGCAGTGAAGCTACTGCTACCACCTTTACATATTTTTTTTAAAAAAAAACAGAAATGCAGAGATTAAGCAAATTGAAATCTGAAAACAACATTAGCAGACTTATAAATTGGAGACTGATCATTACCAGAGTTCCATCTTCCATTGTTTCACGTCGCTCGTATACTATAAACTCTCTGTTTCTGAACAAAGGTTTAGAGTTCTCTCCAAACCTGAGACGGATTATGCTGAGATTATCCTCAAGATCTTTTATGTATCTGGCTTCCACCAGGTCCTGGTCCCATTGCTGCAGGCTCCAACAATTAAGTTCAGTCAGAATTCATATATTTCTAACTGTTATATATCTATGCCCTATCAAATCCTGCTACTACCCGAAACGAAGAAATAGCTGCATTCTTGCAGAAAAGAAACAGAGAGGAACCCATATTTTGTCAGGCAGGAAAACAAAAAAACTAGAGACAAAAGTTTTCTTTTCAATGAGTTGGAATGGAATCAAACCGTCTTAATAATTATGATGCTATAGTTTGAGCAATATTCACCACTCATTAGATATTAGATAATATTATCATTGCTAGCGTATATTCAGCTTCACATATAGCTACAAAAATTTATGATTGTAAATTGAGTACCTTAGCAGCATCAATGGCATTGGCAACGGTGATGAATTGTTGAGGGGAGACTGATCTGAGCAGCCAACGGCTGCGAAAGGCGTGAAATGATCCAGACCTACGTTTCGATATCTCTACCCCATTTTCTACATCAGTTAGAATCTTCCATCCATCATTGCCAATATTACCAAATCTATTGGAATCGGAGGCAGACAGCAACTCTTGTATGCAGCTTTCACTTGCAAACTGTACGTACCGTCTCAGTGAGTCCTCGCTAATGGACCTGTATGTGTGTGTGTGTACATGCAAAATCCAAAAGAAAATGATCAATGGTGAAGATTTAGAATCTGATGATCAGGAGACTGAAATGAAAACAACACTACTTGTGTCAAAGTTCAGTAGTACTATTTACCAAGATCGACTGCAAGGTGTTGGGCTAGAACTGTTCATTGGTTCAAGAATTGCTCCTTCAAGTCTTATCTTTTCACTTCAAGGAGATGAGCAAAGATATTGAGAGGAGTGTGTGTGTCTGTGTATTTATACACACACACACACACCAAATTAAGAGGAAAAGAAGATGTTAAATTAAAGATTGGCTAGACAGAGAGACTGAGAAGTGTAAAATAATGCGAAGTGGGCTGAGGTCATTGATGCACATGCATTGCCAGAAGAACCTCCATGATTAGAACTGCACGTCTCTCTCTGTCTCTAGAGAGAGAGAGAGGTAAAAGATTAGATTCTTTCCTTGCTAAAAAGTAGCAAGAACCAATGGTGGGGAGGGTTATGCACATGGACTGTTGGTGCCTTTTAAAGAACAGCTGAAAGAGAGAGAGAAAAGACATGAAAATTATAGCCAAGATTAACTAAAGACTTTAAAATCACTATATTATTATTATTATATATCATCGTGATCCAAAACCAAAAAGCTTGGCTTGGCCTGGTTCTAAGTGACATCGACCCTACTAAGCAACCCCAATAAGTAGCACATCACGTGCCATGACAAAGTTTAAACTTCCATGCCTACCAGCAAGATGGGCAAACCTGGCCCCAAACTAGTGCTTAGCGTTAGAGAGATCAGTTTTTGTACTTTATATATCTTATCAACCGTTTGCATTACTTTGAAGCACTTGACATGTTACTGTCTGTTTGTTCAAGGGGATGATTCAATCTTCAGTTCTGCTATTGGTTCAGAATTTTAGGACCCATTCTACTGACCATCACATGCTTATGGGGATGGCTTGGTGAAAGACAAAAACTGAACCTTGGTTTCCAGTGGATGTGATCCAGAGAAAACGAAAACATGGTTTCTATTCATTAATTTACAAAAGTTATTAACACTAAAAAAGGAAAGTGGATTTCTTGTCATCATAAATGATGATGATCAGATCAAGGATTACATTGAACTTTAGGGAAATAATAAAGATATAAAGGATGACGAAAAGGAGGTTATTGAATTATTAAAGAAAATCATTCTTCATTGTCAGTGAAAAGCAAAGAAACAGTGAAAATTAATTTTAGCTCTAAAAGAAAACTAAGATTGGGACAATTCATTCCTCAGGAAGCCTTTAGCTCTCAGACTTTCCACTGTTTCTCGTACAGCATCTTCAAGTGGAGTGAAGACTAGCCCCAGGTCAATTAATTTCTTGGCTGCGTCTTTGCAAGCTGTCAGACCTGGCTGAGTTTCCCCACTAAACCTGTAGGGGATTTGAGTTAAGAACATCCACTTACGCAACCAAACAAAAACCTTAATTAGACAAAACAAAGACAAACATTATTTGAATTGAATAGCGTAAAAATGACTAGAAGACTAAAATATGGAGCAACTGATTGATGCTAAAACGGTTGAGAATACAAATGACAACTTCTAGATTTAGTTAACTGGATATATAATTCCCCACTTTGTTCAGTTTGAAACAAGACTGCCAGGTTGTCTTGTTTCCTAATTGCATACATTGCCAACTGATCTACTCTCACTTGCCTAGGGAAACAGGGACCTCACACATTCATGGAAAATCTAAGACAAGGCTGATTATTGAAGCAATTTTCTTCAAACCAATCAAAGGCTTCCTTCCAACGAAATTGAATAAAGGCATGTGATCATAGTAAAAATAATTATAATAGCCAGTCATGATAAGGAAATCCATCTGGAGCCTAGGCAGATAAGAAGAGAGATGAATGCAATCATTGATTTCATTTATGCAATCTTGACACTCAGATATGCCCTTAAACTTCATCATTCAAAAGTAGTAGGCCAAGAGGAAAACAAAGAACTAACAGTAACATATTACTTCTCAATGTGAGATCAATTTGTTTTCATCAGCATACACATTTTTTTTTTTTTTTTAAAAAAAGAGGAATATCTACTGGTGAACAACCAAGATAATATGTGAAAATCTTTATCATATATAGGAAGCTTCAAGGGGGCTCCAGAGAAGAATACAAGTCTTAAAGCTTCAACAAGGTCATTTAGAGAGCATCCAATACAATGCAAACTACACGCAACAACACTATCAGTCGACATATGTGTGAGGAGGAATCTGTATTCTACAATAACCATCAAGAAACTACATAGTGGAGCTTCATGTGATGGGGCCAGGTTAAAGAAAGGTGGCAGATTAACTGGCAATCGACAAAAGTAATACATAGTTATGCAATGTTGTTGTGGTGTGTGTGTGTGTGTGGGTTGGGGGGGTTGGGGTGTGGTGGATTCTTTCAAACCGAAAGAGAAATGGACCATAACACACAAAAAAAGAAAAAAAGGAAAAAAAATGAAATGAATTACATCACTGGTAATATCAGAATGGCAGAGGGAGAAGCTTCCAAATTTGTACAAAGGAACCAGAATAACAAGGCAATAAAAAAGACGGGGGTAATATGACAAGAAAGGCTTTTGAGGGAGTTTGATAATTGAGAGGCTAAAGTAAATCTCACGTCCACCTGCGCTCCACATGCAGTGTGGACCGGCCACTGCTTGTCATAACATCATCTTGCCACAGGGACTCCACCCAGGTACTATTGCATTACTTGTCTAATTCGTATCTCTTTTTGAATTCTCCCCACCCTTTTATTTTACCATCAACAGAAAACAAAAGTCAAGTTTTCTATGGTTGGCCACTATCCTTAATGTTGCCAGAAGACTAAAGTGCCACTCGGAGAAGTGCTAAATGTTCTTCTAACTAGTCATCATTACAACTATTGCCACTATCTCCCACAATCACTCCACCAACATTTAAGAAAACGAGTATACTGAAGTACAAATCTATCAAGAATTATGAAACCTCCATCATGTCGTCCAAAAGAAATTTATAGTGACATTAAAGATAAGATCGTCAATCATCCTTCAGATCGAGTAAGAATATGGCTATTATCCTGCCCACAGACCTTCTGATGGATAACAGTACTAATCTTTCCTCTAAACAGCTACCAAAATCTGCATTAGTTCAGCCTTCAAACATGAAATGGGGAATAGAATTTAGACATAAATAAATGTATGTGAAGGATGGAAAGGAACATGAGTAGCAATCTTCCTTCTCTGTTATATGATCTTAATTATATCCATCTCATTAGTAGAAGATCGAATGCATGCTGTTATAGGCAGTGAGAATTATGTATAAATTAACAAAGTATGTTTTTCATAAATCTGTCACTAAAGGGCAATTAGCTAGTGGGACATGCAAGAAATGAGAGGCAAGATAGCTTGGCGGCCTATAAGTACAAACCTGTAAACAGGAAACTCAGGGAAGAGTCTGGAAACCCTCTCAGCAAAATCACCAAACTGGTAGATGCCATTGGTGCAAAGATACCTACCAGAAGCAGATGGAGTTTCCAATAACAAAACTTGTGCCCTTGCCACATCTTTTACATGCACAGCTCCCAACCAATGATACTCGTGAGTATCTTTCGATCCTTGCAACAGTTGCTGTAACACAGCACAGCTAGCGTTCAATGCAGGCTGCAAGAGAGGACCAAGACACGTGGCAGGATGGATTGCCACCACATCCATTCCATTCTTCTCTGCAAACTCCCATGCTGCTTTCTCTGCCAGTGTCTTTGACACCGGATACCATTTCTGCCATCGTACAATGCTCCGAAAAATAAACAAATGAATAAATCAAAAACCTAATTTAATCTAAAACATTAAAGATAATCTAAAACAATCCCCCCTGTTAGAGATTATCAGCCTAACATTTCACGTTCGAGTCCTGCAATTGGCTCATTTTACGAAAAAATCCTAAGATTCGACAACCTAAGTACAACATAAGACGAGACAAAAATAAAACAATCTTACACGGTTCTTAAATGCTAAATCTAAATTACCTGGCGAGACTTGCAGGAATCAAGATCAGTCCAAGACGACTCATCAAACACCTTCTCCCTCGGCCACGACGGATTAGGAACCAAAGCCGATATAGAAGACGTGACAACTACTCGCCTAACCTTAAACTTCTTAGCAGCCTCCAGAACATTAAGAGTGCCTTGTACCGCAGGCAACACGAGTTCCTTTTGTGGGTCCTTGGGGTCCTCCAGCGTACAGGGAGATGCCACGTGGAAAACCCCTTGGCAGCCTTCCACAGCCTTGCAAAGGGCGTCATAGTCAAGCACATCGGCTTCGAAGACCTCCAAACGCACGCTAGCATCGGTGGCTCTGGGGATTTTGAAGAGATGAGATGGGTCTGAGCCTGGGTAGATAGAGGCGTGGATTGTGGCGTAGCCTTGTTCTAGTAAGGTACGGATCAGCCATGAGCCAATGAACCCGTTGGCTCCTGTGACACACACTGCTTCCTTTTGCTTGGCCATTGATTGAATCTGTGCTTTTATGGATAGGATTATGTCGTTTAGCGTTGTGGTTGTTCCATGATACAACTTTTAATAGGAAGGATTAGAGCATCATAATGATAAGTTTGAGTGATCCAATGCTACTTTTGTTACTCACCTAAAAAAACTAACTTTCTTTTCGGCATTTTACCAAGCATCTTCCCAGCAGTGTCAGCGATTGCGTTCCTGCGTAGGAATTAATTTTTTCATTTTTTTTTCCCTCATTAGTTTCTATAGCTTCTTTTACATTTCAGTCCTCAATGTTGATACCTTTGTTTAAACATATCTCATTTGGTTTGCATTTTGATGGTGAGAACAGACGAGAGAAAACTCCGAATGTACTCTCTCGGTACCTGAAAATTGACTTTCTTACAATAATAATAATAAAGTGATAAGGAGGCTAATAATAATTTCAATCGATATTAGTTTTTACTTTTTTCTTTTTTAAAACAAAAAATCAAAATAAATTGAAAAAAAAATATTAAGTTAAAAGATCTTAAATATAAAAAATAATTAATTAATTTTAAATAAAAAAATTAATTGATTCATTTATTGAAACTAAATGTAATTATTGTCACTAATTCAAATTTTAGCATATTAGTTCTGTTAAAAGTTTTGCATGTGTATGGTAGGTGCGTGAGTTAAAAAAAAAAAAAACTAGTTGAAGAACTAAATAATTACTTTTTAAAACAAGAATAACTAATTAATTCATTTCTAAAAAAATAGAGGGACTAATTTATAATTTACTCTTATTTTATTAGGCATAATTTTTATGTTTTTTTTTTTTTACAAAGTGGCTCCCATTATTGGACTAATTAATCAAATTGTATACAAATAATTAGCAGGAACGTTACTAATTAACACAGAAACTTGCATTTACAAAATCAGAAAAAGGTACTTTCCAACACTAGCTATGTGAGGATCATAGATAAGAATGAAGTGCCAGGCTGATGAACATGAGCTTCCAACTATAAAACCAGGCCATGCACCCTTGATTTGAGACCTGAGCTGAATATAGTAGCTGAGAGGGACAAGAGACAATTCTTGAATCGCAGAGGTTAGGATTTCCAACAAATGATGTATTGTTGAAAGCCAGGAACTGCCCACTAGCTGGAACACTACCTGACAAATTATTATAGGAGATATTAAGAGCTACAAGGCTTGACATAGATCCAATTTCACTTGGTATTTGACCACTGAGGTGATTTTGAGAAATATCCAAGTCCCCGAGATTTATTAGTTTGGCAATCCCACTTGGAATCTCACCACTGAGGCTGTTTGCGCTGAGATCAATGGATGTTAAAGAATTGCATTCAGAAATGGAAGATGGGATTTCACCACTGATATTGTTTGAACTAATATTGAGTTTTGAAAGGTGCTTGAGATGGAAAATTTCTCTTGGTATCTCACCATAAAATTTGTTATGTTCAAGCGATAGAGTTTGCAAGTTTCCCAAGTTACTGATGGCCGGTGGAATGTTTCCTGAAATCTCATTTCTCGAAACTTTTAGTGTCTCCAGTGCATCGCTGGAAATCTCGGATGGAAGTTCGCCGGAGAAATGGTTATCGTGCAACTCCATGATGCTCAACTGGGGCATAATGAAGATTCCAGCGGGGATGGTTCCATTGAAGCGGTTACTCATGATTCTGAGTTTGTTCAAGGACTTGCACTCTCCTAGTTCCTCAGGAAGCTGCCCAGAGAAGGAATTACTCATAAGAATCAAAGACTTCAGCTTTCCCCCTTTGCATAAATCACGAGGAATTGGTCCCGTTAAATGATTGTAACAAACATCTAGAACCACAAGCTTCCCGTTCTGGCCAAGAGTTTCAGGTAGTTGGGATGTGAAGTTGTTTCCCCATATCTGCAGCACCTCCAGATTTGGCAGATCACCAATGAACTTGGGTATTGGACCAACTAGATGGTTCAGGAATAGATTTATTAGCGTGAAACTCTTTATCTCGGAGAAGCTTTCAGGAATCTCTCCTGTGAGGTTGTTGACTGAGAGATCCAGAACCTTCAAACGTAACAGACTGGAGAGTTGAGGTGGAATTGGACCACTTAGATTGTTATATTGTAGAAACAATTTTTGGAGATTTTTTAACTGGCCTAAACTTGAAGGAAGCTCACCAGAGAGTCTGCAAGATGCTACATCAAGATATTCAAGTGAACTCAAAGAACCAAACTCAGGTGGAATACCTCCTTCATAAGCGTTGAAGTAACCAAGGGAAATTTGTTTGAGGTTGTTCAAGCGAGCCAAACTTGCTGGGATCTTGCCAGAGAGTGAATTACCATTCAAGCCTAAAAACTCCAAGCTTTGAATCTTCGAGTACGACTCCGGTATATTGCCAGAAAAGAAGTTCCCTCCAAGATGAAGGTGCTTGAGATTCTTCAGGTAGACAAGCTCGATTGGTAGCAAGCCGGAGAAGTTATTGTCGTAGATATCAAGAATCTCTAGCTGGGTCATGCCAAGAGTGATCTCTCCAGGAAAACTGCCATTGAACGCATTGTTGGAGACGTTTAGAATCTTGAGAGATGTAAGGTTGGCCATCTCCACAGGGAGTATCCCAGTGAGATTATCCCCTACGATGGTGAGGTTCACCAATTTGAGCAAGAATCCAATCTCAGGAGGAACTGAACCGGAAAGATTTTGAAACGACACATTCAGAGACACCACCCACAAATCCTCATCGCAAGTAACTCCAGAGAAATTACAGTGAGCAGAGGGAGACGGTCGTGATGGGACCTCCCAATCCTCGAGTCCAGAACCCTTAGGTCCTGTCATTGAGGATTTGAGCTTCAATAGTACTTCAAGTTCACTATACGCAGAGCAAGCTGTGAATACAGCTAGAAGAATCACAAGAAACCAAAGTGATTTTCTCATTTTCTTGTTTGACAAGACAATTGATGAAGCAGTATTATTTGTGTGCTGCTTAATCTTATCAACCAGTGCTTTCAGTTTAAGCAGCATGTATTTTGGACTATATTTTAGTTAATTAATTAATTCATGTACTTATTGACAAAATCAAATCAGGACATGTTTATGCAAAGAATAAAGGTGTTCAAACTTGATAGTGGATTCCGAACTGTTTTCTAATTAATTGATTCCTTTGAAAAAGATAACCTGGCCTGAGAAAAAATCAAATTAAGCATCCGTTGTTCTCTTTTAGACTAAGATTACCTGAAAAAAAGCATCTGTTGTTCTCTTTTTAACCTTAGAATGTTGATGAATTAGGTTTGTTGGAGAACCTGGTTCATATTCTCCCACTATGGGATGCTAAAGGGAAGTTTGACAGCAAGAATCTATTGACTCGGTGCTTCCTGATGGAGTTTCCTTCTACAACTTAAGGAATTACAGTAAAGATATATTAATGCATTGCTAAGCTTGGTGTTGGATAGGACGTGGCCTCCATGCATGTTGTAGCTAGCGTATACATGGATTCTGTTACGTGTGTATTGTCTGATGAGGCTGTGAATCTCGACCAATGATGTATAACGATGTGACTTTTTTTCCAAGTTAATGTACGAAGAAGGATGGTGTCTGAAAAAAACTTGATGCAGTGATTCTAATATGAATGCAAAGAGATTCAAAATCTAATTAAAACTTTAAGCTTTTTAAGTGTTTATATAATCTAAGACTTTATCAAGTTACATAAAAAGATGGAGAAATAGAAAAATCTAATTTTTGTTATCAAAAATCTCTTACACACATTCAAAAAACAAATATTCTTAATATTGACATATCATAATTGAAAAAACACGACAACATCAAAATAAATATTCTTAATATTGGTATATCACAATTGAAAAAATATAACGACGTCATAATTATTACTATTGAGAATAATTCTTATAGTTTTGTATTTCATTAATTAATTGATCTTTTAAGAATTTTAAAAACCATTTCATCGGTAGCAATCAGAAAGTAATGAGAATGCCAAAAAAAAAATCTTTCTAGTTGTTTTTCCTTTCTCTTAAAAAAAAACAAAGAGAGGAGATATGAACATTTTATAGTTCGATCGTGTTAGGAGTTGAACTAAATCTATAGCAGAAAAAACTAAATTCATGGCAATGATATCTAAATAGTGTATGAACATTGATTACGAGAACTGTTCATCCAATATTTAGGCATTATTTCCATGGATTTATCTCACTCTTACACTAATAATTATTACTTAGCAATTTTTGTTTTCAATTTATTTAGTTCTTTTGTTTTGAAACGAAAAGTCGGGAGATGGAAAATTTGATAACAAACAAAGGGCTTTTTTTAAAAAAAATAAAAATAAAACTACAAATTTGAGAACGCTTCAGCACCTTATAAACGGAGAATTGACGAAATGATTAATTAATTAGCGAAATAAGAAATTACAAGGGCTTTTTTGAAAATATCTTTTGAGTAGCGAAATCATGGGCTTCACCAATCGTGGAGAAGCCCAAAATGTATGGAGAAATGCATATCTATCTGTTGCTAATAGAAACAGGCCCAAAGCCCAAGGCAAATTTTTTTGAGGGCTGTCTCAAATTTGGTTCTCTTCTTCGTCTTAGAAGCCTAGATGAGATGATGACGGGACTGACATGAGAGGATTGTTCTGGTTCACATTTGATGTCCTGTCTGTCTCTCCTGATAACAACCTCATATTTATCCTTCTCTTTCACATTCAGTTTCACCGAGTCTTGTCATGTACAACTGACTACTACTACTACTGTTCCATGTAGATAGGTTGTTCAAAACTCCAAGACCCCAACAATTTATTCAATTAAGAAGAAGAAGAAGAAGAAGAAGAAGCAAAGTGAGTGAGTGATTCCATCCATGAAAGCAGTTGCATTTCCATCTCCATATGGTGGTTCTTCCTCTTCTTGTCAACACTACAACTGCAGGGTTGTTATTTTAATGGCCAAAGGCAAGAAGTTCCAGCCTTCCTCCTCTTCTCCTAACAAGGTTCTTTTCCCCATTTCTCTTTACTCTCTATTTCCTGTCCCTTACTCTTCTTTTTGTTTTTTGTTTTAATAAATTGTTGCTCTATACCATTGTGCAACCCCCATATTCATGATTTTGATTAATTAATTTATGTCAACAGTTTGTTCTGTTTTGTTAACGCCCAATTATCAGCTATTTGCATCAATGTACTTGGCTTGAGATCTGAGAACAATAAAGTTTATATATGGGGAAATACCAGAAGAGATTTTAGACTAAATAATGTTTACCTGAGAATTAGCTGAACAGTCCTTTTAATATGAACATACTATCCCCCAAGTTCGAATGGAATGAAATCGAACATGATCAGGGAGTACAGATGTATCTTAGATCTCATGTTGAGCAATAATGGGATATCTTCGTCCTAAGAATCATCTCATCAATTTGAGCAAATATATTCAGAGTGTTGAAACAGTTTGGAAGAGGTTTTTGGTCTTAGAAGCATATTCAAGGTCGACGTGTAATGATTCTTGCGTATTTCTAGATGTCAGTATCCACTCTAGACTTCTTTTAACAATCATTTCATCAACAGGGTTCCGAGCCAACTCCTCCAAGAATCACATCAAACGTCAAGCAGAATTTGCAGTTTTTAAAGATATGGAAGGTTGGTTCTCGACTGAGATATGCTATGCCTTTGTGGCATTCCTGTCCACAATCTAATCTGATGGAGGATTTTGTAGGAGTTCCAAAAGAGGAAGTCTAGCACACCTAAGCCTTCTACTAGTTACCGCAGAAAGAAGGTGGAGAAGGAAGACCTTCCAGAGGATACAGAGCTCTACCGCGATCCTACCTTGAGTCTCTACTAGTAATATTCTTTCCAGGTTTCTTCCTTATTTATTTTTTTTGTTTGAGCATCCACTTTTAGGCCTACTGGAAAAGCATTGCTCTTTGCTCTGCTAACTATGATGTACAGTACGAACCAGATAGTAGACACTGGAGTCCCTGTCTTGCTTGTTGATGGGTATAATGTATGTGGATACTGGGCGAAACTGAAGAAACATTTTATGAATGGAAGACTTGATATTGCACGCCAAAAGTTAACAGATGAACTTGTAGCCTTCAGTTTGGCCAGAGGTTTGTACCTTGTTCTCCTTTTACTTTAATGAATAAGAGTCGTTACATGACTGGTGCTTCAGTTCTCATCTGAACTTTGACCATACGTACAAGCAATTGATATTCATGAACCTGGGAGAACTAATTAGTAACTCTTCACTTTAAATCCAGATTTTCCTTTGATTTTCGGTCATCTCTGACACTAGAGTGTTGCCAAGTCAGGGCCAAAGGTTCCAAGTTCCACTTTGGCTGAATGTTCAAGCTTGGAGGAGCATGCATTGGGTCGAACATTTCTACTCCATCGAGGCTGAAATATTTGGTCTTACTTATCTTTATTTATTTTCTTATTTGGTTTGGATTTGAGGGTGTTTGGGAGTTGATTCTTGCCGAATTAGTGCTTGTGAATTTTGGCTTGGTGGTTATTTGTGATTGTGTTCCACAGATTAATGTCATCTTCACTTAACTTGCATCAATTTGCTTCTACTTTCTTAAGTAATGTTGAAACGTCTTCTTCAAATAAATCAATGTGGAGCTGCTACAAAATGTTGTGATGTTGCCTTCTGTTCAGTATGCAAAATGAATTACTACTTGTTTCCCAAACATTGATGCTTATATCTCTGCTATTTTTTAAATATTTACAGACGTGAAAGTGGTGGTTGTCTTTGATGCAATGATGTCAGGGCTGCCTACGCACAAGGAAAATTTTGCTGGGTACTTTTACAATTCTAATCTATAGTTGCCACCTTTTGTGATAATCTATTTTCTCGATGATTATCGAGATTTCATCATCCTTATAAATGGGATTACTTGGGAACTCCGTTTTATGTTTCATAAAAATTTGCTAATTGTTGAAAATAGGCTGATTAATGCCCTGACTAACTACGTATAGAAAGTTGATGTCCGATCCCAATTTTTATGATTAAGGCTTAGTCGAGTTTGAGTAACTGATCTTGCAATTAGATGATCATGTGTGCACATGTGCAAAAAACGTTTCTGCATGTTTTTCTTCTGTTTGTGTGGCTGGAGCATACTCCTTCACTGTATTTATAGGTCACTCTTCAAACTTCAGAATCCTACTTGTTGCTTCCAGTGAATGACAATACTGTCAAAGATTATGGAGTGTCGATTGTAGGTGGAAGAGCTTTGATTTTGCAAATGTAATGGGATTTGTGCACCTTTATTTTGTATAAAAGATAGTATTATTACTGATGGCTTTATTGTGTGCCCAGCCTATCATTTTTTACCTTGCTATATAATATTGGTTGTGAGTGATTTGTGTTAATTTGTAATTTAACCTATATTATTAAATATCTTTCTGTGTATTGTTGATATAATCCTCTGTGTTCTGACATGAAACATTCGCAATTTGCAGTGTCGACATAGTTTTCACAGGTGAATCTTGTGCTGATGCATGGATTGAAAAAGAGGTATTTTTTATGTCAAGTTGATAAGGACATTAAGATCTTTTCTTTAAATAATGATGTTCTTAGGGGGACACCCCTATGGCTTCATCTCTGGTTCCATATTAGAGGTCCTGGGTCCAAATTCCATTCTAGGTTTCCTGTGGAGGCAGAAGGTTTGTGTGAGAAGAAAAGGATGCCCCTGCTGGGCAGCTCAAAGCCCAACAAACTTCCAAATATTACCAAAATGGAGAAGAAAAAAAAATGACATATACTGATGTTAGATATGTTTGATGTACCATGGTTCACCTTGTATTAGCAGTAGAATTGCCAACCTTATATTTTCTATGTTGCGGCGATGAGTTGTTTTCATGCCATTATTTATCAGCTAGAGGTAACTGTGTAGAGTTTTTTTTTTTTTTTTTTTTTTTCATCATTGGTGTGCATCGTCATTTTTCCTACCCCTACCTTTTCAATTATTTCTTTATACCACATTTTGGGTCAGGAATTGCACTTCTACATTGATTTATCAATATCTTGGTTGATTTATCAGAGGCTAGGATTTTCTTATCATAGTGTACGCCGCAAGGAAAATCTTAAACTGTGTTTTCCTGTATCTGCTTGTGAGGCAGATATTCTGAGTAAAATGTTCACATGTTAGAAGATTCTGGGTTCAGGGTCCCACCTCTTTTCTGCATGCAAGAGTTTCACATCCTGAGTAGCAACCTTGTGCATATCTGCAGTAATGTGGTTGCCCTTGTTATGCCATTATTTGTTTGGAGACTGGTGGTGTGCTTGAAGACAATTTTCTTGTTTTTTGCTGTTTCGTTTGCTTGTTGTTATCTTTTGTGTTTAGCGTTGGAATGTTATTTCTGTAACAGGTTGTTGCCTTGAAGGAAGATGGATGTCCAAAAGTGTGGGTTGTGACTTCTGATCATATTCAGCAGCATGCGGCATATGGAGCAGTATGCATTTTCCTTATAATTGCTTATCTTTATTGACTTGTAATTTTTATGACATTTTTAGTTCCAAATCTCTCTCTCTCTCTCTCTCACACACGCATATGCAAGCACACACATGTATTTAGGGAGGGAGGGAGGGAGGGCCTTATTTAAACTTGGGTTTGAGACAATGCAAGGCGGTTATGCCGTTAGGTCTCCAGTCCGTTGGCAATAATTCCTTATCATAAGATTGAATCTTCTGCTAGCTTGCTCTGAGAAAAATTGTGCCAAAGTATATTACTATAGTTTTTTTTTTCTTGCCCCGGTTTTGGACTCAGTTTCCGCTGTTTATGTAAATGTGCTGTCAATCCAAATTAAAAAGAAAAAAAAAGAAAAAGAAATGACACTTTATTCATGCCCTAAACTGTATAGTTTCCTATTTCAATCCTTTTCATATAGAATATCAAACTTGTTTCTTGAAAATCAAAATAATATCTTTGTATTGTTTTGAGGGAGGGAGGGAGGGAGGGAGGGCCTTATTTAAACTTGGGTTTGAGACAATGCAAGGCGGGTTATGCCGTTCTTATTTAAACTTGGGTTTGAGACAATGCAAGGCGGGTTATGCCGTTAGGTCTCCAGTCCGTTGGCAATAATTCCTTATCATAAGATTGAATCTTCTGCTAGCTTCCTCTGAGAAAAATTGTGCCAAAGTATATTACTATAGTTTTTTTTTCTTCCCCCGGTTTTGGACTCAGTTTCTGCTGTTTATGTAAATGTGCTGTCAATCCAAATTAAAAAGAAAAAAGAAAAAAGAAATGACACTTTATTCTTGCCCTAAACTGTATAGTTTCCTATTTCAATCCTTTTCATATAGAATATCAAACTTGTTTCTTGAAAATCAAAATAATATCTTTGTATTGTTTTGTGGGATGAAATCACCTTGTTGTTAAGACGATGCTACTTAACTTTTCTGTCTTCTTTTACCTGGGACTTATGATGTTCAGTTAATTTCCTGAGGCTTTTGTTTTATACTGTTGTGGTAGGGTGCCTTTGTTTGGAGTTCCAAGGCCTTGGTTTCTGAAGTGAGGCACTCTTTTCTTTTTTCTTTTCTTTTAATGTTCTTTGATGTTTAAGTATTTTGTGTAACAAATCAGTAGTTTGTATTTGCTGTTTACTATTCATTTTCGTCCAATTTTATGATTGTAGATTAAAGCATCACAGAAAGAGGTGGAGAGGGCACTTCAAGAACAAAGGTATGCTTTATTAGACATAAATTTATGAACAGTTTATTTTGCTATTAAAAAAGCATTAGGACATGAGACATTGTTGGTCTTATTTTACTGCTGAGATATCTTGTCTTTGGCCAAATGATAGGGTCAGAAGAAACTATGAGTTACATTTGGATGAAATAGACCGAGTCCTCAGTCTTCAGTCAGCACTAAATCCTAACTGCCACAGGCCCTTTATTCAAGTCTTGATTGAATAGAATTGTTCCTTTCCTACGGCTGACATTCTTGAGTAAAAAAATAGGAGTTACAGCTCAAGCGTCCTTTTGCTGATGTATGCGGGTACGCTAGCGACATGGCTTCACGAATCCCCATTCATTGAAATCTTCACAAAAACCCGAACTTGTGAAAGCCGGTCACATCTTGTAACAAGTTGTTCCTCTTTCATAGACCTGCCAATGATATCCACCTACCAGCCTATTTAGTTTGATTTGAATATAGGAACCCCAGTGGATAAAAGCCTGTCACATCTTGTGAAATATTTTTTTCTCCTTTCATAAGCCCTTTTATAAGCCTTCCAATGATTTCACCTACCGCCATTTAGTTTGATCTGACCGAAGGAAAGTCATGGAAAAGATTCTCTACGGTATAAATTAAAAAAATAAAATAAAATAAAATCTCTGCATGAAGAGTTTGGTATATCAATTTTGTTATTTTTCAAAAGACAATGGGTGACCTTTGGGGCAAGATAAAGGGTCCTTGGGATCCAAATCCTATTTACTACTGTAATTCATTTTATTACAGTTGCATTGAATCTTTAATTCATCTCAACTGACTTTTACTCTCACTGGACTGCATTTATCATTCAACTCCGAAGAACTTTCCGTATCAAAATGGTTAATACGTTTGTTTATCTGCTCAGGCCGACTTCCTTTCAGGGTAGATTATTAAAACACAATCTTGATTCTGAAGTTGTCGATGCTCTCAAGGATCTAAGGAAGAAGCTAGCAGAGAATGAGTCGAAAAGCAGGTGATCCAATTTAGCTTTTGGTCATGCCTTCTGCTTGGAACCATGTTTGTTGTACATTACGATTAGGTGTCAGGCTCATCTAATTTTTACCAAGACACATATAAGATCCAATGCATTGATGAAATATTTAGTTTAGAGTCATGATAGCTTATGTAAAGTTCTCCAACTTATGATGGGACACCATTCTCTAGGAGGCAAAAGCTTTAAAAGAATTGTCAGGTTCCAAGTTCTCTTTTAGATTGATTCTTTGTTGTGGTTCTATCCGGGTGAGGGCTACTGCAAGTGCACATTTGATGTGATTTGGTAATTATCTTTAAAATCTGTTTTCCCCCATTTCTATTTTACTATTCCATCCTGCTGTGATTTCCTTTTATTATTAATATTAATGTTATTTATTTGTGATGATGAAACTGTTGATCTTGTTTAAGAAGACTTTATATCTTTCATTAAACCCTAAGTCTTACGTCATGCTTATGAACATTCTTAATTCATTTTTTTCATTCTGAAAGAGATCTACCATGCAATTTGCACTCAAAATGCTGTGTTAGCTGATAGCGCAATGCGTTGCTGCTTTCTTCACCAACTTGATTTCATTCTCAATTTTCTTTAAAATGGATTCCTCCCATTTAGGTAGGGTTTTGAGTCACAGAGCTTCCTGCAGTAAGCCCATTTGGTTAATGAGAGGCATGGCATCAAATTTTAATCCACGCCATTAACAGCCTGTAACTGGGAACAGCTACAATTAAGGCTGCACAATGCCACAGAGCACTTCAGATGAACGTCTCGAGTATTAGGGTTCAAAATATTTTGACGCAAATAATCATAGCTGGAAGATTGAATTGGGCTGAACCATGATCTGAGCAAGTCTTGAAATTTACTCCGATGGAGAACTCTTAAAGCCCAAATGTTCTGTTTGCCTCGTTTATGCTTCTTCCAATAATGGAGGAGTTGTCTTCTCTCTGCTTCATGGCGACTGTGTATTTTACGATGAGTAAATTATAAATTAATCCCTCTAGTTTCAAGAAACAAATTAATCAGTTCCTTTTGTTTTAAAATTGAATTTAGTTTTTTAAAAAAATTCTCGTAACTTAATCATTTTCTTTCCTTTTCATGTTATTTTGATTTTTTGTTTTAAGAAATACAAAAGCATAAAAGAATTAACAAGAAAATATCATATTTTATGAAATAAAGTTATATTAAATTAACTAATTCAATAGCTTAATATTTGGGTTTTGAAATAAAAGAGGTTGATTAATTTGTTTCTTAAAAATAGAGGGATTAATTTATAATTTACTCATTTTATGTTAGAATAGAATATCAAAAACTATTGAGTTGAACAAAACGAATAATTGGAAAAGCAATAGATTGGAATAATAATTCAATATATCATTATCAGCTATAACATTGGCGGTCAGTCTCTGCATCCACAATCTGTCCAATATTAGTCTAGTTAGGATTGACACGCAAGTTGGCTCAAAGATATCTTTTTTTAAAAAAAGAAATTGCAAGTATTTTTGAAGTCCTATTACTTGTGACTCTTGACAACATATGTTTTTCTTTTCTCTTTCATTATTCTAACAAAATCAAAGACAGATGACTCGATTGGTATTTGAGGTTGTTGTTGTCTACTATTAATACTATTACATTTAGTAAATGGATAATTCCTCTGCTTGACAAAAGCCGACGGATGACTCCATTGGGTATCTTGCCTAGTCAAGTGTCATACAAGAATGTTAACGAACCCATTTGTTTCGTTTCGAGAACCATGTCTTTTTCCTAAGTTTTTTTTCCTTTCTTTATCGATATTATAATAAATAGATTCGATTTATATTAATTATATATATATATATATATAATGGTTATCTAACGTGAATATTTAATTAGTTAATATCATTACATTTAGTAGATGGACGATTCCTCTGCTTGAAAAAAGCCAATGGATGACTCAATTGGGTATCTTGCCTAGTCGAGTGTCATGCAAGAATGTTAACGAATCCATTTGTTTCGACAATCATGTCTTTTTCCTAGGTTTTTTCTTTTCACTTTCTTTCTCGACATTGTAAGCCTTGATGGTTGACTAAAACATCACTTGTTTTGACCCTCCATCAGCCCTATGGATTGAGCAATATCCAAAACACTGAGGCCGATAGTCAGCCTTTATGGATCGGGATGGGATGGGATGGAATCACGATTCCATAACTTAGCCAGAACTTGGTATAGCTGACTCCCTCTTTTGCAAATTCCACGTCAACCACATTCTTTATCTTATTGCTATTTTTTCAGTGGAGGGGACCTTGCTAATTTTAAGCTATGCATAGAGAAATTCTATGATATTTAAATTGTAATTAATAATACTTGTTTTATAAGAGATAGATAAAAACAAAGAGAAGAGAGAAAGTTTATATAGAAATATTTTTATTACTTCTGATGAATTTCGAAATAATTTTATCTTTTTTTTTTTTTTTGTCTATTTTTCTCTTCAAATTAGAATATAATTAAAACTTAATAGTTTGAGTATTTTAAAATTTCTTTCATTTATAAATTTAAGACTTCAAACCAATGATCCTTACCTGACCATTAATTGATGTTAATTGTTATAAGTAAAGGTGGAATTGTGTATGGTTTTCAAAAAGAATTAGTACGGGGCCTTATAATTTAATTTAATAAAGAAATGTTGTTCCAAATAAATAAATTTTGATTCTACTTCAAGAGTTTATCTTGCAAGGTCATGCAAAATTAATGTCTACTACTACCAAATAAGCTGTTCTTTATTAATGAAATTATATGAGAAATTTTATAATACACAAGGAATAACTAGTGACATGTACAGTAGTTATTATATGGATCCACTTTGAAGAGAAAGAAAGATACAAAAATGAGAGAGAGAGAATTAAAAAAAAAATTAAGTGAACTTGAAAATCTTCTTATCACTTTTTATGGATTCGTATATAATTCAATGTGTCTATCTCTCTCCTCAAAGTGGGTCCATGGAGTAGCTACTCTACATGTCACTAGTTACTCCTTGTGTATTATAAAATTTCTTGAATTATAGCAAAAATATTTTGTTGGTAATTATTCATGGAAAATATATAATTATTTTATTTGTGTTTTATGATAAAATTACTCGACGAAAATTCTATATATATATATATATATATAATTTTTTAATTTTTTTTGATAGATAATAATACTTATTATTATTATTAAAACATTCATTGGAAAATCTATCAATAAATTAAAAATCCATCAAAATTTTGGTTTTTCTACGGAAAAAAAAAATACCAACGGAACATTTTGTCATGAATTCTATTGGCACTACAAATTTTGGCATATATATGTTCTCATCTTTCTTACATTTTCTTCTTACAATTTTTTTGGCACTTAATTATTTTCGGTAGATATTATGATTAAATATTTTTTTAGATACTATGTTATTTTTTTGTTGTTGTTCTTATTATTATTACTTGTAATTTTGTTATGGTGTTTGAGATTGTGTTTGATAATGATGCAAAGATGCTTTGGATTTTACGAATTCGGTTCACGTTTTTTGTTTATATTAATATTACCGGTTTGTTTATAATTTTTGGACTTCTATTAATGTATAGGTTTGTTTAATTGTTGTTTTTCTTTTTGTGCATGAAATTTCATTCCAAAAAAAAAAAAAACAATTCCATTAATCAATATACTGAATAATATATATTGATATTTTTGTTTTGATTTATTTAAAAATTTTCAATTACTAATGAAATTTAAATTTCTTTATTTCCATTACCGATTGAATAACAAGGAAATTTTAATTTTTTAAAAAGAAATTTACAAAAAAAAAAAAACTTATTTACTTATAGAATATTTTTTTGGTAGATCATTAGTTACAGTATATTCTATTGGTATATTTATCAATTGTCATCACCTAATGTTTGTCCCTCTAAAAAAAAAAAAAAAAGGAAGAGACTGGCTTGACAGCCTAAGCGCACGCTTGGCTAGCGCCAGGCCCATTCCTGTTATATATATATATATATATATAATCAAAAGAGAAATCCTAATATGACATACCTATGCACGTTATAAATATACTACCCTACCTCTCATTCAGACACGGACAACGCATTTAAGGAACCCTAGCAAAAAAAAAAAAAAAAAAAGAGAGAGAGAAGAGAGAGGAAGAGCGCCACCTCCACAGTTTATATTTAGTCAATACGCACCGCCTTAGGAGAATCGTTCGGCCCATAGCTTTTAGATGTCGTCGGATCGAACACTACAGACACTGAAATCGTTCCCACATGCTACGAGTGTATTTTGTCGGCCCTGGTCAACGTGCCTCTCTGCTGCCTCGGGTTTGTCATTTTTTTTTTTTTTAAAGATGATCATTTGGTTAAACAATTCGATTTTTATACGATCCGATTCGATTTTCGATTAATCGAATTAAGAAAAATAAAAATCAAAACTGAACCAAAATAAGTTTGATAAATTCGATTTGTAATCAAATTATTTCGGTTTAGTTTCGAAATATTTCGGTTTTAACCGAAATATTTTGCTTGTAAAAAAAAAAAACCATTACGGAGAGATATTTTGTACTAGCACTTAGTCCATTAGTCAATGAAGTAACATCTTGTTATCAATTAATCCTTTTTATAGACAATCACAAAGCCCTTGAAGATTTTAACTAGGCTTTAATGAAAATCGATCCAAGTGTAATTGATTTTGTTATTCAAACACACTTTATCCCAATTAATTACACTCGTCACTTTCTTTTCTTACCCAAACGGTTCTCAAAATTTACTTCCCATCTGCGTGTTTCGGTTTAAGCAAGAATGAAGATTGAAAAGTTAGGGATTTAGAAATTAGGAAATTTTATACTATTTATTTCGATTTTCGATCGAAACCGAATTTTTTTCTAAAAATCGAATCGAATCGAAATAATTTTGGTTTTTTCGATTCGGTTTTATATTGTATAATTTTACATTTAAAATCGAACTAAATTTCATAATTCGGTTCGGTTTTATTCGGTTTTCGATTAACCTAACCGTTTACTCACCCCTAACCTTTTGTTCAATTCGGTCCACGAATCTGTCTTCTCATTGAAATTGGTCCTCGAACTTATAAGAGGAGTATATAGACCCCTTATTCTTTGACTCCTGATTTGATTTTCACCCTTACGTGGTGTGTGCATGATGATTAAATGTTTTTTTTTTTAATTTATGATATCTATATGTTCTTTAGGTGATTTATACTAGATTTGAGGTAACTTGTTAATCCTTATTTGAGTGGTAATTTTATTTTTTAAAAAATAAATGGAGTTCATCATATTAGGTTCGTCATCCTTTATAAGAAACACATAACCATATGTAAAGATAAGAAAATCATATTTTTTTGACTCTTGAAGAATCCTTTAAGATCTACAAAATTCTTATGTATCGGTTTATGAAACAGTTACAACACCTTGTAACTTATTTACTTAGAGTTTCACTAGGAGAGTATCAATTTATGAGTTTTCTCAAATCTTATGTAGTCTAAATTTTCTCTCACTAGTTCTAACATCTATAAATTGCTTCTCAAGGAATACGAGCGTGACTAACCACAAATACCTTTTTATTCTTATGGTTGGTAAAAGTAATATCTATTTATTTTTTTTGGATATCATATAAATTTGCACTTCGTTAGTTTGAGCTTTAACTTGTCTCCGTCTAATTGTTTGATATATGCTTCATGATCTTAAATTTTAAACAAATATAATTATCTATTGATTCATATATTTAATTTATAATTATCCGAACGTCACCGTGTAACATCAACCATCAATATAGCAATGGTACAAGTCATTGCCAAAATAAATATACTTATAATATTATCGATGGAGTATTCCCTCAATTAAAAAAAAATAGTTTTTCTCGTGGTGTATGTTTGGCATGGCTAGGGGGACTTTCCTCTCACTAGTTCTAACATCTATAAATTGCTTCTCAAGGAATACATCGTGACTAATCATGAATACCTTTTTATTCTTGTGGTTGGTAAAAGTAATATCTATTTTTTTTTTTTTGGATATCATATAAATTTGCACTTCGTTGGTTTGAGCTTTAACTTGTCTCCGTCTAATTGTTTGATATATGCTTCATAATCTTAAATTTTAAACAAATATAATTGTCTATTAATTCATATATTTAATTTATAATTATCCGAACGTCACCTGTAACATCAACCATCAATATAACAACGGTACAAGTCATAGCCAAAATAAATATACTTATACTATTATCGATGGAGTATTCCCTCAATTAAAAAAATAGTTTTTCTGTGGTGTATGTTTGGCCTGGCTAAGGGGACTTGGAATGCTTAAAATTTTACGGAGTTTTCATATTAGTCCAAAAACCTTTAAATTTTTTTTGTTAAATTATCCTTAAGGCTTATGTTTGAAAATAATAATATTTCGGCTAACTCTTTTGTGGAAATAAGAGCAGAATTCTACAATATTCGAAGGGAAAAAAAAAAAAATTCCCAATGGATCAATCTGGTATAGCGGATGCATCCAGTTTGAAGCATGCATAAAGATGATATTTTAGCTCTTAGGAACATTTCACATCATCATAACTCATGATATACTTTCTTTTATTGGTCAAATTGTTTTTCTACCCTAATCTATAGGGAACGTCCTGCCACTCCACATGGTATCAAACATTAACTCCAACCCTAACCTCTTTGACTGATCAGATGCATGGGAAGAACATATATATTCGAGTATAAACAATCTTTATATATATTTATTCATAAGTACAGAAAGGATTTCTCATTATGGTTGGAAATCATTTTTTTAATAGTAAAGAAACTTTCAAGCCAACTTTTACCTATCTTAGACTAAACTACATTATGATCAGGCTTTAATTAAACAAAACATTTATATCTATAAACTCATCATAATTTTTTTTTTTTACATCCTCCTCTAAAATTATAAACCTCCAAGACTTGGTAGAAATCATTTACAACCATCGGGTCTAAGTCATTTTTGTCACAAGGTCATGTCAATTCGACTCATTATTTTTCATAGGTCCATGTTTGTTGCAAATAATGGACGTGCGCCAAACTAGAGTATTTTTTTCTCTTATGGCTTAATAGTCGGGGGCGTATATACGTATATCAACATAAAATGATCTTCCTTGATTAGGTCAAGTGACGAAGCCTTAGGTTCATGGAATTAATTATTAGAAAAATCATGAAAACTTTGAGGAAAAAAAGGCAAAAGAAAAATGAATTTAATAACTTTTAGAGGGAAAAATTGAACACTAAATTAAAGTTTTATGTTGGATGTACAGGTGAATGATAAATATCTCATATTGAAAAGAAATGTGTAAGAAGATGTGCTTACATATAAGATAGATCTATAACTGATCATTAGTCTAAATTTTTTAATAAAGTAGTGTTCGTCCTTGTTTGCAAGTTTTCATGCATGCAGGCCCAGTTGACAAGTCGGTACAATCCCTAACAAGTGGCATCAGAACTAATGGTTTGGCCGAGCATGAATAAATACAACATGTGTTTGCATAACCAATGATGTAGTATTGAGTCGGACGAGTGTTGAGATAGTGTGAACAAAAACTTCCATTGTTGCTAACCACATGGTCAAAGTGAAGAGGTAGTTGGAATCTTGATGAAGAGTGGTATAGTAAGACGCGACTCCTAGATTAGGAGCATAGGGTAGGTGATGACTCTTAAAAGAACGGTGAGCTCTTGATGGTATTACAGTATTTCGAGTAGATCTCTCCAAAATCCTATATCAAGAACTTAGCAAGTTGAGGTTAAATTCCGCTCACTAAATGCTTGTCGTAATTAGCTATCAAACCAAGGAATACTTGACCGATAAATAACTCACTTCTTGGTCTTCAACCTCCTCAATCACTACGAACGCTCCCGAGTACAATGAGATGTATCTATTTATCTATCTCTTGATTCAAAATAGAAGTAGGTTTGAAAAAGAATCTTAGAGTGTTTAAGGTGGAGCTCGAAGAGTCTCTTAACGTTTTTTTAATATAAAACCTAATAACTTTCAAAACAAAGTTTAAACTCTTACTCGATTTGAGATGTAATTACTTAACACAAAATATATTTTTACAGTTAATATTTAAAATAATATAACCAAATTAAGGTTATTAATTATTACATCTCTTCTATAAAGAATAATTATGGAAGACAAACTAATTAAGAAATTACCAAACTAGATTTCTTACATTACACTAATATAGTTAAAACTTTATACGAGTAAGTAATTTTTACTTAATCTTTTATGTTATGTTCAAAATTAAAACTAGTTACAACTAATTAATCAAATTATAAGAGTTCAACTTGAACATTTTTTTTTAAGTCCCATATTGTTAAAGTTCAAGTAAGGCTTGGACGTGACTTAAATTTAACAAAAACAAACTAACAAACAATGCCATCTTGCTGATCAACTTAGCTTTCTAGCTAGACCTATCCCATCTAGGCAAACCTTTTGGTTCCACTCATCTTGCTTTGCTCCAATATTAATATGAAAGTTAATAAAACCTTAAATTTTCCATCCCGATCGAACGATAATGTTATGAATTAATTTTTGCATGCATATGTATAATGCTACGTGCCGACCAGATTGTAATATAGGACAATTGAGATGCTCAGAGAAGCTAGCTAGGGACAGAATATTATAATTGATGGATGTTGCATGATTGATGAGTACTGCATTTAGGGTTGTCAACTTCCTTGCAGAGGTTGTAAAGGAAGACGATGATATTGATTCACGAGACAGCTGCTTCCCATATTATTAACTGCAAGAGAAATGGGTGTGGGTGTAGGTGTGCGTACGTACAAATTATTTAGGTCCCAGAAAATGAAAACGAAAGAGAATGAGGAGAGGATAGTTTGGTTTAGGGCACAGCACAACAACTCCACCTCCAACTTATAACTCCAAGCCCTAGCTATCTACGATATAATAAATGAAAAGGTCAGACGGTCAATTGAGGGTCCAGGGTCCTCGTCTGGTCAGAAAGTCAGTTTTTTGACTCCATTTAAATCCAACGGTGATGGTGGACCCTCCAATGCTGTTATGTGATTGTGATCATACCCTGTCTAGTCTCCCTGGCCCCATGCATCTTGATTTCTTGTTTCTTTCTCTTCATTTTTTTGTTTGTCCTCGTCAATTATTTGGATTTATGGATAACACAATTTCTAACTTAATTGCATATGATCTTGAGTCACGTTATTAAAATCTTCATGATCATCCTTTTTTCTAATTTATACATAATAAAATATTTTCGAATCAATTTTTACATCAATTGAAATTAAATTCATCATACACACACACATGATATGCAAACAAACACAAAGTGCATGATAAGTTCACCATCGAATGATAAGTATTTTTGAATTAATTTTTACATTAATCAAAATTAAATTCATTATATATAATAAGAGTCGGCAAACTCTTTTATATATATATATATATATATATATATATATATATATATATATATATATGATGTGCAAGCAAACACAAAGTGCATCGCACGTAGGTTCACCGTCGAATGACAAGTTGTGGTGTAATGTTTACAAGCGATTAATTAGCAGTGTACGTATTGGTGTTTGAATCTGGTAATAGTCTTTGACCAAATGAGGTCTGGTCTAAATTGGTGGGATCCTTATATATTTGGGGTGTATATAGATATAGCGGTTGAGATTGTGATAGCTCATTGCAATATTGAACTGGTATAATTAAGTGCTGAATTGCTACCAATTTTTCACGTATTTAGTGCCATTATGGGATTACCAAACTTCACCGATCCTCACAATTATGCACTTCTCTTGATTGTGAGAGACATGCGTACGTGGACACCTCCCTTGTCCCATGCATATATGTGTTGAGGAGATCTTTGCTAACAAGTGACTTCGATTTGCAATCGAGTTCTGAGCTGAGTTACAATTTACATATAAGAATAGATACCACGTTAATTCAAAAATCTAAACTAATAAATTATATATGGATCTATTTTATATAAAAACATTTGTTTTCTCGGTTTTTTTTTTTCTATATGAGATAATTAATTATTTACATATGTACCTAATAATATGTGTGATGCTATTTATGCACTATTTTTTTTTCAAATTATATATATTCATTATGATGCTATTTTTTTTAAATTAATTTTGACGGATTTGATTACTCTAATTTGAGAAAAAAAATCAATTTATTTTGCTAATTCTGATTTTTTTTATCACATTTACATAATCATAATTGGCAATTATTATCGAATTTAATACATTCTGTTTGAAAATTAAAAATTCATGACTGCTTCCAGCTTTGTAATTATGAACCGACGAGTTTTGACAGAACTGCCAAGAAGATTTGACACAGATATTTCATAATTGTTTAGGTAATATCAACCAATTTTTCATAATATTAGCCGTTTCAAATCTTCCGAATTCCTCATTTGTGTGTGAAATTTACAATTTAATAAGAAAACCAATCAGAAATAAAGTACTGACCTTCAAAAATTGTTTTTGTCAGTCTTATAGAATAAAAATGAATAAAATCTAGGTTTCGAGTGTCCTAAGTGTTAGCATGTGTTTATGATTTTTTTAAAAATGGAGGCAAGTAATTGTCAAAATTATGGAGAAAAATATAAAGAAAAGGTGAGCTGGTGTAGAATTTTCGGTAATGTGGTGAACAATATGTGCATGCTTTATGATCATTCTTTTTTATAACATTTAATTATAATATTTATTTTTTTAGTTTTTATTTTTATTTTTTTTTACAGAAAATGGGTTCTTTTTTAATTTATAAGTGGGATTCAAGCTTAAAAAAGTAGAATAATTTAGAATTTGGTCTTATTTAAATTTCTTTTAACCAGCAAATGGATATTTTTATCGGAGTAAGTTATCACAACCACTAAATTTTTTTATTTCTTATAATACAACTTACTTGAAGGCCAATCGTATGAAGGGTCTATATTTGCCGGTTAAAAATGTCGGTTTTACCTCCTATTTTTGTAGCGGTTTTCCATTAGAATATACTAGCAAATCTCGAACAAAAATTCTAGGAAAACAAAAACAAAAATCAACAAATTTTATTATATTTGACAAATGATAGCTTGAAAACATCATCTGACGTATGAGGTTTTGTCAGTAAGAGTTCGAAACTCCATTAATCAAATCAAGAGTGTTCTTTGATGAAGGAAAAAATTGATGTTGATGTTGATGAGTGCGATTAAATGTTAAGAAGAAGATATTTAGTGGAAAAGAAGTTTTTGATCTGTTCATCTTACTTAGTTTATTATAGTCAAAACTTATATACTTTCTAGTTGATATCCTCTATATCTCGACTAACAAACTCCTACAAAATCCGTTATATTACTCAACTAACTAACTAATTATAAAGCCATAAATACCCTCTCAATACTCTCTTTTAAGTTGGTGGTCTATACATATCATAAACACTCAACTCGATAGAAGATATTACCGATGTTTGCTACCAAGACCTTTAGTTTAGTGAAAATATCTGCTACTTGTTCTTTTGTCTTAATATGTGTAGTCTTGATCAATCCATCTTTAAGCTTTTCCACGACTAAGTGGCAATGAATCTTGATATGTTTTGTTCTTTCATGGAAATATGGGTTCAAAACAATGTGTAATGCGGCTTTGTTATCACGGTTCATCTCTACTGCTTTCAAGCTTGCAACTCCTAACTCCGTTAACAATCCAACAAACCACACTACTTCACATGTAGCTAAGGCCATAGCTACGTATTCGACTTCATCCGATGATCGAGAAATAGTATTTTGCTTTTTTGTTTTTCAAGATACAAAAGATGTACAAAGAAACACAGAAAAGTCGATTAAAGACTTCCTTGTCATAGGACGAGAAGCCCAATCGAGTCACGAGTACGGTTTAAGTTTCAGCTCACTAGAAGAAGACATTAAGATTCCAAGTCTTGAACTTCCCTTGAGATATTTGAAAACCCTTAAAGCTGAGTTTGTATGATAAGTTTTTGATTGATGCATAAATTGGCTTAGAATCTATACAACATAGCATAAGTCTTACTTAGTAACGAGTTAGGTAAATAAGCTTCCCTACCAGCCTTTGATATTCCATAGGATCAAGGATAATTGAATATTGAATTTCACCATTAATTGATTCATCAAACCGTACTGTAGTCAATTTCAAATTTTGCTTCGAGTGGCATCTCCATTGGTTTTGAACCAAACAAACCTACATCATGTAACGACTCCATGGTGTACTTCCTTTGATTAAGATAAATCCCTTGCTTCGATCTTGCAACTTCTATTCTCAAAAAATATTTCAAACATCTCAAATCTTTAATATAGAAAGTCTTATGTAAAAAAAACTTTCGACTTAGTTATAGCCTTTATGTTATCACCCATGATTAGAATATCATCTACATAAACCAATAAAAAAACCATCTTTGCATTCCTCTAGTTAATGAACATAGGATAATCATGTTTAGATTGAGAAAAACCAAGAAGTATCATCTTTTCGGTAAATTTTGAATTTTACTATCTTAAAGTTTGTTTCAAGTCATAAAGAGATTTAAGCAATCTAAATACTAGACTCTCATCCGGATTGCTAAATCCAAATGGTAAACTTATGTGAACCTCCTCATGAAGATCCCCTCTACAATAAAGTATTAGTAACAACCATTTGGTGCAATGATCAATCATGTATAGCAGCTAAAACAATAAAGCAATAGTCTTTATAGTTATCATCTTGACCACTTAGAGAAAATGTGTCACTATAATCAATTCCCTCTTGTTGAGTATAAACCTTAGCCACTAACCCGACTTTGTATCTCTCCACACTCTTAGCAGAATGAAACTTCACTTTATAAACTCATTTAAATCCTATAGCAGGTCTTTTCCCAAGCTGGCAAGTGTACTAAAGTCCATGTCTTGTTGAACTCAAGAGCTAGAATTTCTGTTTCATAGCATTTAACCATTTGGGGTCCTTAATAGCTTTGAGATAAAAGGTAGGCTCTCGAATAAAAGAGATAAAGGTAATATGAGATGAGGAGATAAAATGTTAAGAAAGGAAAGCATGAAGCGAGGATATTTAGAGGCTGGAAATAAGGAAATGTAGTCGAAAGTATGTAAGGTAGGACAAGAAAAATCTTTAGACCTAATGGGAGGTCGGGATACTCGACATATCGTTTTAGAGTTATCATAATAATAGGAGTTGAGGATGTATAAGGAGAAGAAAAAGAAAATTGTGTGTTGTCAATAAAGATCACAAGGGAAGGAAGAGACATAGAAAAAGACTATCCGGAGAAGAATAAGTTTGAAGAGTAGGAGAATGTATGACATAAATTGGAATAAAAGAAACAGGAAAATGAGATGTATCATTATCATACATCAATTGAGTAACGAGTACTAGGAAGTCTAGTGGCTTGAGAAGAAAGTTGAGGAAGAAAAAAGAATGATATGGAAACAAGTTCTTATGAAACAAGACATCTCGAGAAACAAAAATTTTCTTAGTGGCTAAGTCCATAACTTTGTATCCTTTTTGTGAATTAGGATAATCCAAAAAAGACAAGCCATGGACCTAGGAGCAAACTTATCAAGATATAGTCATACTTTGGCATAATACAAGCGATCGAAAACCCTAAAATGGGTAACAACTAGAGGTTTGTGAAATAAAATCTCAAAAGGAGTTTTGCCATGAATAAGAGGTGTAAGGATTCTCTTGATGATGTATATAGAGGTTAAAATACAATCACCCCATAACTAAATTGGAACATTAGATTGAAGCAAAATGCCTCTAGCAATATCGAGAATATGCCTATGTTTCCTCCTTACAACTCCATTTTGTTGTGGAGTGTAGGTAACAATAGTGTCATGCTTGATGCCTTGGAAGAGAAAGAATTTGACAAGCATTTTGAAGAAATTCGGGACTTCTATTTGATCTAACTCTTCGAACATGACTCGGAACATTAAGTATGACTAAGAGCAAAATTTTTTTGAAGTAATAAAAGTACTTGAAACTTGTTTTGTAGAAGAAAAGTCTAAGTACCTCTAGTAAAATCAACGACAATTGATAAAAAAAATTTCTTAACAAGTAGGTTAGATGTTTATATGGATCCTATATATCCACATGTATGAGGTCAAAAAGTGATTGAGTAATAGATGTATTATGTGGAATAGGTAATTTGAATTGTTTGGCAAGTGGACAAGTCTCACAAAAAAAATCATGAGCAGTAGATATTGTAACATTAGGAAGTAATTTGAGTCTTGAAAGAGATACGTGACCAAATCTTTTATTTGAAAGTTTTGGTACTTGTATTTTTCTTAAAGTAAATCTTAGTCCTTATGATGGCAAAAGATTTCTATCAAGTCCTTACATGATTACTCTTAATCATGTAATTGTTAATTAAATATTTTTTTTTAATTTTTTTTATGTAATGAGTCATTACAATGATAATTGTCTATTATGTTGAGATTTTGAAAATTACACAATTAAACATAAAGACATAATATGTCATTACATTAAATAATTCATTATCTCTAACCAAACATACCGTAAATATTTATTGTAAAACAACATGTCCCAATCATTTATCCAAGTGATCATTTGCATCTCTCACATAACAGGACTAGGCATTAAGGCTAAGATTGATAGATTCGTGAAGTAAAGGGAAAAAAAAATTCAAATACACCTACCTAGCTAATTTACATTTGCGGGAAAAAAAATGTTAAATAAAAATCAAATAATTAATGAGTAGCATTAAGTCATAAGAATTAGTTTCTTTGTATATATCATAATTTTCAATAATGTTGCCTATATTATAGTAATTGCAATATTTTTATATTAATTGTACAAAATCTCATATATAAATACTATATGGTATCACTATGAAGAGTTATCATAATTTTCTCTCAACTTGGTGCCAAAATCTAGCTTTCTTTGCTTGATTTAGTAGGATTAACTACTAATGAGTATTCTGATTATCTATTTATCTCATATAATACTTTATTTAATTGTTAATTGCACCTCTTCTTATAGTATTTAGTTTACTCTAAACACCCATTGACGTCTTCCTATAATACTAGAATTATGTAAATTCAGATATCACTTCAAGAACTCAAACAAGATGATGTTTATATATTTATTTATCTGCAAAAAGCAAAACAAATTTATGATGAATTAGTTACATCAACTAGACCACTATTTGTTTTAGATTTCAATATCTATATCTTTAAGGGATTGTATGGTGAATTCAAAGATATTGTGATCACTCTATCAACTAGAACTAAATCAGTTTCCTTCACCTAATTTGATGGTGTTGTTGAACTTCTTTGGATTTAGTCTCTTCTTCATGAACTGTTACCACTCTTCCCTCTCCTCCAATTCTTTATTTTGATAATTTTGGTTCAACTTACTTATTGCCAATCTACTTTTTCATGTTCATACTAAACATGTTAAACATGTTAAGGTTGATATTTTATTTGTATGAGGTCAAGTAAGTAAGGATCTTCTTCTTATTTAGTTCATTGCATCTCAGGATCAAATTGTTGCCTTTATCTATTGATGGATTCCTTACACTTACTTCCAAGTTCTATGTGGCTTTTTTCTTTCTCTTATGTTAAAACGTGTATTAAGTCATAAGAGCTGGTTCTCTTGTATTTATTATAATTTTCTGTAATGCTGCCTATATTATAGCAATTGTAATATTTTTTATGTTGTATAGAATCCTACATATAAACACAACATATTACTATTGCTAAGAGTCATCCAGCCCTAAAAATATCTTTTGTATTTAATATATATATATATATTTTGTTCCTTTCTCTCAACAATTAATAATGAATTGAAATGATCAATTGACTCATTGAAAATGGACAAAAGCCTCCATATCCATTAATCTTTCGTGGTGAATGATATATGCGTGTGTGGTATGTACATGTAGTCTCTATTGACATAAATTGGGTGGATTCAAATCATCCGGCCACTTCATTATTACTCCTTCCTTCTAAAAAGCTAAGGTTTGTTTTTTTCCAAGGTTGTTAGATATTTGATTGACGATGATTTTTTTCTTTTGACATGGAGAGTTAGAAACGAGACAATTGTAGAAGATGAGTTAACCCCATTAACAATAAGGACTAATCAGTTATGTATCCTTACATCACAAGGTTGTTTGGGCGGTTAGTTAAAGAACAATCTCTGACAGAGTCTAAATGGTCGGTGAGTTTGGCCCGGAAACCCCACCTTGTTTGCTATGTACATAGTTCTTTCATAGCTTCCTTTCCTTTGGATTTGTTGCATTTAATACCATATGAGATTTTACATTTAGTTCCTATCATGAAAGTAGCTATAGCTGGAATCTTTGATGGATTATTGCAGTACTGAGTACTGGCTCTCCCTGTGTCACATGATCATTAAAACATTCAAAAGGATTAATGGGATTGGGCATGGCAAAAAAAGCCAAGAGAGAGGGTTGACAACCGCCAATTTGGTCCAGGCCACGAGAACCTTGTGGCCATGGTGGAATAAATGCCTCAACTAACCCTTTCTATTCTGGCTGATATGCATGTGGGTCCATACATCCATTCTCTCAGACCACAAGAGCTAGCTTCTTCGCTTAATTATGAACTTCGATTTGAAGATATTTTTTTGTTTTTTTTAGCAGACGCCGAGGGGTGACTCGCTCTCAACTCCAATGTTGCCAATTCCATGCAATTATAGAACTCACTCGATCACTTGGCAGTACTTACCTCCCTTTTCTTGCAAATAGCTTGCATGCACATATAGGAAATTAATTATAAAATGTTAAATTTGGTTATATACAAAAATATAAGTTATTCTCAATTTTATATATTATTCATCTTTTTTTATATAAAATAAGTTTTTTAATACTTTTCTCTTACAAATCCATCTTTAAATTTGTCAAATAATTTGATTTTTAGATATTTATAAAGTTATTGAGTCACTTGGAAACTTCGATATCTCGATATCAAGTTAAATTTGATATTTGAGTTTGGGTTTTATCTAAAATATAATAGATAATTCATTCTAACTTTATATATTATTCATTTATTTTATTTTTTTACAAAATAAGTTTTTTTAATACTTCTTTCTTATAAGCTCATCTTTAAATTTACCAAATAATTTTATTTTCAAGATATTTGTAGAGTTGTTGAGTCTCTTTAAACTTTGATATTACATTAAATTCCATATTTGAGTTTTATCTAAAAAAACAAAATAATAGATAACTCATTCTAAACTTTATATATATATATATATATATATTACTTAAGTTTATTTATTTGACCGTGTGATAGATTCTTTAAAAAACACCTTCTTGATTCATTAATTAATTTTTTTCAAAAACTTACAATATATAAGAGATCGAAAAGAAATGATTGATGCAAGAAACAGCAATGCAATTTGCGTCATGACTTGTACAATATTGTGGGCCGTCTCGAAATGGATGGTGATGATACAATATTTTCTGTTTGGGCATATATACCGTCAATTGTTTTGTCTTGTAATAATCTTGAGTTTAGAAGGCTATTTTCCTGCAGGTTTATCGCCATTCAAGTCTCAAACAAAATAAATTTAGAGGTTAATGTTGATAGTTGTCCCACCTTAGTTTGTATGATGCATGCTTCATCGTTCAATACAATAAGGGCCTTTTTCAAGTTTCCAATTCTTTCTTTCTTTCTTTTTGTCCTATTTTTGTCTCAGAATAATCCATGAGATCTTTTTTTTTTTTTTTTGTAATTTTATACATAAAATTACTACTACTTCTTCTATTATTATTATGCTCCTGTAAATAAGTTATCAATGCTCAACGGTACTTTTGCCTTCATGGTTTAAAATTTTACTCGTATAGTTCCAAAAAAGTTTCAATTTTAGTAACCCTAATCATTAAATAGCTAACTAAATTCAATACGAGTCCACTTTATTGTATTGTATTTGTTAGTTTTTTTCTTATATTTTTAAGTTTTTTTTTATATAAGATATTATCATATTTATCTAAATTCGAAAGGTTCAAATGAGATAAAATTGATAAACCAATAGATACCATGATAAAGTACTGATTTGTTTGTCTTCTTTTTTGTTAAAAAAAAAACTAAAAAAGCTTTGATTCAAAAGTGAGTAATTTATAAATTAATACTTGTAGTTTGAGAAATTAATTAATTAATCTATTTTGTTTCAAAAATTAATTATTTAATCTTTTAACAAGTGTTGATCACTCTTAATTTAATATTATTTTATTTTAAAAAATATTTTTTCGTTAATCTTTTTATAATATCTATTTTTCTATTTTTATAACAAAAAATAAATAAATTAGAACAAAACATAAAATGAAGAAAAAAACTAAATAATTGGTTGTTGAAACAAAGGTTAATTAATATATTTTTCAAAACTAGAGGGACCAATTTATAATTTACTCATTCAAAGGTTGACCACTTTACTTTTAAGCTGTCACATGGTTTACTTTCAAAACAAAATTAACATGTTTTAACCAAATTAAGAGTATCTCTGCATATAATCTAAAAAAAAGATAGTTTATGATGGAGTCCATTATTTTTTTCAATAAAATATATTTTTTGAAAAACGTCACATCAGTCAAATACCAAACATTGTTTCTACTGATGCTACTTTCAATTCACATCGCAACAAACAAAGCACAGCTTCCCAATACCAAATAGACCCTAGTTGCTATTGGTTAATTTTGGATTTAATTAATTAGCAATGTAAATGTTAATTTAGAAGCATTATTGTTAAAGAGAAATATAATACAACCCCATTAATCTATCTCATTAAAAAAAAATTAAGAACAAAATAATAGTGAATTTATGTCAATTTTATTTGAAGAAACTTATTAAAAAATAATATAAAATTATTTTTAGGATTTCTTCTAATAACTGAAAATATGAGATGGTTCTTTGACCATAGCAGCACCCGTCATTTCTTGCAGTTTTGATGTGGTTGTGTCCTGTCTTCCATCTTTCAGTTTCAAGCTAGGCTTCTGATACCATTCCAGCTAAAATCAAATTTAAGTCATTGAAGAAATTTACAGCAACGCGTTTCCGTCCATCATGGAGACTAATATCCTTCTCGATAGTTTCACTGTGTGAGATATTTGATTTCCTTAATTCCCCATCACAAGCTAAGTAGCTTGCTAGGTTGATCTAATATTATATGTAAAAACAAACTTACGAGGTCAATGGTTTTGGAAGCACTCAAAGAAGACTACAACTTTCCAGTATTGGCACTTTCTTTGCATTTCAGAATAAAAGATCCACTCGAATCTGAGTAGGCGTCTAATTAAACTAGCTTTTGGGCCAGCATGTGGGGTATATATATGTACACACACTGTGAAATTGATGATGACATCTATGGCATGATATTTTATGGATTAAAAAATAATATAATTTTTTTAAACAAAAATTTAATGAAAATAATTTTTTAACGTATTTCAATAATCAAATGTTAAAAATCATTTCAATTCTAAAAAATAAAACATTTTAATCCAAAAATTTAAACTATATGGTGAGATATTATAGTAAGATTTATATTATTCTGTATCAATATAATATAATTAATCTAATCAATTAATTAATTAAGAAATACATATAGAAAGTCAATAAATATTGGTTTGTTGATGAATATTTTATCAAAGTCGGTAAGAATAATAAGTCTAAGTTTCATCATTCTTGTTAAAGTATATTACCTAATTGTAATTTGCTGACCAATTAAATCTCTAAATTGGGTAACCAAATCTTCATAGGAATATTGATTCTTTTGTTGCAAGTAGAGAACTTCACTGCATCACTCACTGACTCTATATCTAGGGTTTTCAGCTTCCAGCACAATCTAGCTCTAACCATACTTCTCAATATATATATATATATATATATATATATATTAAAAATGATTTTGAATAGAATGGAGAGCAACTGGTACGTACGTACAGTCATTGTCATGGAAAATTCTCTCTCTTACGTCTAAAAAATTTCTAAACTTTGTAAGCTTGTGAATTTGTATGCTGGCTATAAAGCAAGTCAAGTGGATCCTTCTGGAAACACCTTGATTTTTGTTTTTCTTCCACACCATTTGAGACTCCAAAGAATTTAGAACCTCTCTTCCTCTTACAGCAGCTGGCTAATTAATTTTCCTCATCACTTAGCCAGGTTCCTTTTTCTTGGATTCCTAAGGACCCATGCACATGAACGTTGATGGTTTATGTTCTATAATAAGACACGGTTTGGCTTTTACAAGCAAAGTTTTGTGAGAATAACCACAAATTAATCGAAAAAGGATGAATAAACAGCGACCCAACAAGAAGATAGAAAAAATCTATCAAAATATATGTGATGGATTTGCACCTAGAGGGGCACATCGAAGTGCTCCAAGTTGTGCACATCCTATAAATGCAAAAAGCTGTAGAGAAGATTGCGAGTCATGACACAGCTGCTAGTCAGAAAAAAAAAAAAAGTAGTAATTAATTATAAATTGATTAACATACATTAATTATTTAATATATAATAGTAATTCAAACAAACAAAAAAAAAAAAAAAAAAAGAAAGAAAGAAAATGTTGAAAGAGATATGAGAGAAAACAATAAAAACAAAGAGAGAAGGAGCTGCAGTCACGGGTTTCCCTTGAGCCCTTGACTCTCATGCATGGTCACCCCCACCACACAGAAACACAAACAACTCATTTTTCACATCCCATCCCCCACCTATATGCACTTTGCTCCCTCCAAGCCCCCACATCCACCTCCCTACCAATTACTTTTCTACAACTAACTCTACATGAATTTCTTTTTTTTTTACAAAAAAAAAAAAATAGTTTTAATTAATGGAATTTAAAAAAGAAAAGAAAAATCTTGTTGAAAGAAAGCTATTATGGGTATATTTTAGAATAATGTTGTTAAAGATATATAATTAGTAAAAACAATAATCGATGGCTTGAAATATTATCACGACATGCATGTATTTATATATAATTAATGGTAGTTTCTTACACTAAATGATCATGGATTCAAATCCTAATAGAATAAAAACTTTGGTTGTATGAGTTAAAATATATAATTAATGATATTTTCTTCAAAATACTAATATAGCTAGCTCAAACAATATTTGCTTCATATATCTTATTTATGCGTGTAATAATCTTATTTAAAAGATTTGATAATTCGTTGAGAGATCTTGGAGGGAAACTTTCGATTGAAAATCATCACAACATGTCATAGCAATATTAAAAAAATATATATTTTTTTAAAAAAAATCAGAGCATTTTAATAACAAATTAAAGCCACATGCAGATGTTCCATAAATTGTGAGATGAAGAGTCACGGATTTATCAAGTACCTATTGGCTTTCCAAGTTATAATTATCGATCTGATTTGATCATGTGGCCTTGTATTGGATCATAAAGGTAGGTACGAAGGAGAAATTATTACGCGGATTTCATTTACGATCTAATCTAAAATTATGGATCAAATAATTAAATCTGTTCAAATTATTTATTTAATAAATCATGTTTAGAGTGTTAATCTTTTTTTTTTTTTTACGTTTAATAGCATATTTATAATTAATTATAAATTAAATAATTAATAATGTATGATGTGGATAAATTTAGTAACGTGTAAAAAATTTATTGGTTTGATTCATGATTTTAAAAAAATGAAAGTCTGTTTAATGATTTTTACAATGTAATTAAAGGATACAGCAATTAATGATTTTCCATATATATGTTTCAATATATAGAGAGACATGCATGATGATAAAATACATTTCTTGCGTTTATAAAATATCTATCTTTCTTTCACCAAATCCACTAGCCATATGCCTGAAAGTCAAATTGACCTATTAACTAATCTCATCTGAAACTTTCAATTGCATTCATTGGCTGACATGGTTTCCTGCCTAAACTTTCTAACTTATCGATACTACTCAAATACACAAAACATGTAGAGGGCTACGTACTACTCTATACTTGCAAACTTTGGTTCACCTTACTGTAAAAAAGAGCTAACTTTTTTTTTTTAATTTAATGATAAAAAGTATTTTCAGATCAGCTAATACGTCAACTAAAACTATAAATTTTCTCTAAAATTAATGATTTTAATAGCATACTCTCAATGTACGACGTCGTTCTAATAGATTCAAGAGAGTAAATTTCTTCACGTGTGATCAATATCTACGTTCGAATTAAAGAAGCTCAAAGAAGGAGCAAGCCACCAGGCCAATCTCTTATATTAGTCCTTTAACTGTTCATAACTAATTAAATCGAATCCTTTATAAATAGTTTGGTTAAATTAGAATTCTGATTAATTTTAATTAAAATTATAAGGTTAATCGATCCATCTATCCTTCCATATTAGGTGTTTTTTCATACATATCCTTATGAAAAAAATTCCAAATATTCTTATTATTCATATTTTCTCTCATTTTGTCACTTTTTGAGCATAAATGTCCCTAAAACCACCAAAACAAAAATTAATTTTCAAAGATCTAAGCAAATAAAAATTAATTTTTAAAATAAAAATAAAAAAAAATTGAAAAACAAAGAAAACCAAGAAAACATAAAAAAAAAAAGGGAAAAACAGAAAAATAAAAATAAGTGTTAAAAATCTATAAAAAATGAAAAAGAAAAACCATGTTTGTAGTGCCTGGCAAATATATACACGAGTTTTCTAATTTCTGGGTTTCCATGTTTTGATTACTTTTTAAAATTAACTTTTGTTTTTTGTTTTTTCAAAATTAATTTTTCTTTTAATAATTGAAGAGACATTTTGTTCAAAATAAACAAAATGACATGTGAGAAAAAAAAGAAAAGAAAAAGAATAACCAACATATAGGACAAAAAAAAAAACCTGTCATGAGAATATATATATATATATATATATAACTCAAATTCAATACTCCTGATCCTATTACTTACCTATTAATTTAATTCTCTAGCCTAGCTTTACTTCTTCTTCTTTTCTTTTTTCTTTTTTTTTTTAATTATGCTTTACAAGTATAATTAATTAATTGTTTTTCTGTGGTCTCTACTTTCTTTTTTGGAGTCAGGATTTTGGGAATTTTATAAAAAAATTCTGAATGTTCTAAGTTTATATGGACGGTGGGTTCTTAATTAATATCGTTCAGATATAAGGCTTAATACAATCAAGCAATCCGAAAATACTTCTTACCGTCAAATAAAAAAATTATAAAATTTCACTTGATAATTTAGGCTATGGATTAAAAAATGGCTATTTCTTATGATATCGTTTTTTTTTTTTTTAACCGAATGGTCAGGCTAAAAATTCTGTATTGGAGCTACTTTGAATGAAAATAGTGAAACAATATTTTTGAAAAACTTAATTGGTTAGATTCAAGGGACCATTTTGAACTTCGAGAAGGGCGGCGACCATATACGCCAGTCTCTTGCTCCGCCTCCGCGGTGGTAAACGATGATTGTGCTAAGTTTTTTAAGAAAAACATTATATAATTGTCCCAATTAATAGGTGAAAAGACCACTGGTTTTATTAGATTGGAATTGAAAATAGAAAATAATTTTGTTACAAGAAAACAACAAAAAGTTCCTACTTGTAATGACAGATAAAACCCTCAACTCTAAAGAAGTTTAGAGCTTAGGGTCCGTTTAATATCTTTGACATGCTAATTTTTGTTTTTTTCCATAATTTTAAAATAATTATAATCTATTTTTGACACAGTCATAATTAACATAAGATACGTTAATATATCTACATCAATAGATATGTTAATATAAAAATCAATATATTTAATCACTACATCGATAGATATACTGATACGACAAATGTATCTTTCTCTCTCACACGTAATTGATTTCGTAAAAATAAAACATAAAGCTTAGAAAAGTGGATAAGAAAAATTAATCTTTTGTAAGATATGTTATTATTATTATTATCTTAATTTTTTTGAATTTTATATTTACTAATTAATTATTTTTTTATTCGATGTGAAAAAACTTTTTTAAAACTTCTATTATTTACAGTTATTTCAAGATCTATTAAATGATTTAGATTTCAAGATTTTTATTAAGGCATATATATATATATATATATATATATATATATATATATATATATTTTGAAATCTCATATCAGATCATATTAATAAATTAAAGAGTTGAAATTAGATTTAGAGTAGAATTGAAGAGTTAAATAAAAATTGCATTTTTAATATAATTGTATGGTTAGAATAAAGAAAGGTCCAAAAGGCACCGCTAAGGGGCTGTGGCCACCCTGGCCTCCTTTTGAAGTGTCATTTTCTCATCTTAAACACCCTTAAGGAATCCCTCTTTACATGTAGGGCCTGAAAGCTATGTAGATCTTTCTATCATCAACTCCCATCTCCCTCTCTCTCTCTTTCCATCTTCTTCTTCACCAAGATATATAGAGAGAGAGAGGAGAGAATGGTAACTTTTTGAGCATATATAGTAAGTAGTCCACCACATTTTTTAACCATGATCACTAGCTTCTTCTTGTACTTTTATCTTAATTAGAATGCCCACTTGCACTCGCACTCGCAATAGCTATCGCAGCAGCACCACTTATTTCGTACAATTCTGTAGTATAAATTAGAGGGAAGGGCCAAACCCAAACTGGATTTTATTTATATATAACCTTGATTACTAGCTAGCTAGTTCGTCTTTTCTAGTTTATGGCAATTGCAGCAACCATGAGCCACAACAACAACAACGATGAAAACAACATTGGTCACGACAACAATAACAAAGATGATGATGATGACCATGAGCATGACATGGTTATGCCTGGGTTTCGCTTCCATCCTACGGAAGAAGAACTCGTTGAGTTCTACCTTCGCCGTAAGGTTGAGGGCAAACGCTTTAATGTCGAACTCATTGCTTTCTTGGATCTTTATCGCTATGACCCTTGGGAACTTCCTGGTATACTGAGCCTTTTCTTTTATATAATATCCTTTCTTCTTCTTCTTCTGTTCTTTCTTGCTCTTCTTCCTAGCTTGGTTTCAAATTATTCCAATGATGGTGCATGATCACTTATATGTATATTTGTGTTGATGATCTCAGCTTTGGCAGCGATCGGAGAGAAAGAATGGTTCTTCTATGTCCCTAGAGACCGGAAATATCGAAACGGGGATCGCCCCAATCGTGTCACGACTTCTGGTTACTGGAAGGCAACAGGAGCTGACCGGATGATCCGAACTGAGAATTCAAGATCAATTGGTTTAAAGAAAACCCTAGTTTTCTACTCTGGGAAAGCTCCTAAAGGAATCCGAACTAGTTGGATCATGAATGAATATCGGTTGCCACAGCATGAAACTGAGCGATACCAAAAGGTACTTAATTTTCTTTATCATATCTCCCACCTGTAAGCTCAATTTCTTGTTTGTGTGTGTATATATATATCGACATGAAGGAAAATGATAATGGAAAAACACAGATATTGATCAGTACTCTCGAAAAAGGATCTCCTTCTTGGTCTTCTTGCTAGAGTCGAATCTTTCTGTGTGAGTGTTCTTGTTTCTTGATGGCGACCAAGCTAGGATCCTATGATTTCTCATCCACATCAATATCTTTTTTCATTTTTTCCATAATCCTTTTTGCTTCTCTCCCAAATCATGAAATATGAAAACCATGTATATATTGCCATCAATTTCAGTCCCTTTACTTTCCCTTCAATGAATAACCCTAGCTATAGTTCTTAGAGGTCTATTAATATACATATCCAAACCTGAGTAGCTTCCTTTAAGCAACTGGATGCAAAGTTAATTGCTCAATTTTTGCTGTTCTAACAAACAAATAGATCAATCCATAGCTAGCACCTAGCTAGCAAAAAGAAGTAGCAAAGGTGCATAAATATGGTAAGCCGGAAGAAATAAAGCTAACGATAAGAAAATTGCTAGGAATAATACTGACATTTAAGTTTCTTCACAAAATTTATAATGGTAACATCAGCATCAGCATGCATGAACTTTAATTCAATGACCCACAAAGTTTCCCTAGATTTCTGCTCTATTAATACTCCCTCATAACTGCAACCGATGCTCATTGTCGGAAGTGGGATAAATTTTCATTTCCTGCAATTTATTTTGTTGTTTCGAAGTTGGTTATTTCCTTCGTTTAGTCATTAATTCTTTCATTCCTTTCCTGGTTTTTTTCAATAAAAAAAAAATCAGGCTGAGATATCGCTTTGCCGTGTCTACAAGAGAGCTGGAGTAGAAGATCACCCATCTCTCCCTCGTTCACTTCCATCACGAGCATCCTCATCGAGGGGGCCTCAATCTGAGAAGAAACACCAAAGTACTCATCTTATGGTGGAAAGATTTCATCCTTTTGTCGGACAATCATCATCATCACAGCAAATTGAAATGGAAAAGATGAGTGAAACAGATGCAAGCAGTAGCTCAGATGTCCCAACAGCTCTTGGACTATCTAAGCATAACATTAATGCCTACCATCCAATCCCTCCAATTAGTACCTCACTGGGACTGCCAGCTTCAGTAGAAGAAGGAATGTTTCTAAACCAGTCCAAGTCTTTAGTCCCCAACTGCACTAACCTCTTCACCGTCACATCTTCCATGTCGTCGAATCCAGTCGATGATCTGCACAGACTAGTTAACTACCAACAAGCTAGCATAAGTCATCATCACCATCAGGATCAGCAGCAGCAGCAACAACAACAACAATTTTATCTTCTTCAACCACCCCAACACCAACCCTCACAGCTCTCTAGCATGGCGCCACAGTCGCAGCCACTGCACCTCAGCATGCTACCAAACATGCTACCAACCACCTTTCAAGACAGACTATGGGAATGGAATCAAATGCCAGACTCAAATAGAGACTACAATAATCCATTCAAGTAACCAATGGAGCACTGCACATATATAGGTAGATTATACTTGATGTTGTTAGTGATATATCTAGTCTCCTTTTATATTTATATATATAATCTACTCTAATGTCATTAGCTTGCTCTTATGACTTAAAAAAGTTAATGTATGATTTCTTGCTCTATATTAGGGTTTTAATTTTCAGTGTACGTACGTAATTTGATTCCTTTTAGTGAATTTTGTTTAGCCTACATATTAATTTTGTGTCTAGAGATTGGTGGCTTTCAAATACTCAGGTTCAAGCTAGAGGGGGCCTCTCTCAATTTTCACATTAATTGTCCCTAGTAAGTGAAGAAGGAAGGCCAATTTACTGCTTGTAGCTAGTTCGATTAATCTAGTTCAATTCATTTCCTTCCCCAAAATTTCTAGTACTGGTCCTCACAAATGTGTGTTAGCCTACAATATATTGAAGAGTTTTAATTAGTAATTAATAGGACTCTCTCTTCCTCTCCCTCCTCCCCGCCCTCTCTCTCTCTCTCAAAATTTAAAAGAGTGTTCAGTATAAGTCCAGAGAATCACGATGCCATATATATGTGATTGATACATAGAGACCATGTGGAGACAAACGTTAATAAACCTTGAAGAGAATTGCAGGGGAGGACTGGACCCATTTCACAAGCCAACATTCAAATGAAGACAGCATATATATACAGATTGTCTCGTTTTGGTTCTTCGGTAGGTGAGGGGACGGAGAGGGTACTAACCCCAAAAAGCAAATCTGTCTTTTTTAACAAACTATATACACACACATATATATACATATTCTTCTAGATAAGTCAGACAATTTTGTGGAAGCTTGATCTTTAAAACTATGGCTGCAGTGAGCATTTCCAAGTTCACAATATCCCCATGCATTTAGACAAACAACTGGATATGTATGAAACCTTTAATATATTATATAACGCAGAAACTACATATATTAAAGCTGATCACATGCACTAAATAGCATAGAGACTGCATAACCTGCCCCAGTTGATTTAGTTGCTGAAAAATGGAGTCTAGGACATATATGGCTGTGAATAATTAGTATTTGGTAGGTTAATTAGTGAAATTAAATTATTACTGCAAAGTCAGTGAGACCCTGCATGTGTACACAAAATGTGGGGATGTATTCTCTTCGTATATAGTGGGATGCTACTGGCTAGCTACTGGCTAGACAGGTCCATTTCCATGACAGTGTGGACTGTCCTCCAGTGCAGCCTAATAGTGTTACATTATCTGTAGACTCCTTTATTCCCTAGCCGATGTAATTCTGTGCTGACATTCCAAAAAGAAACAGCTACATTCAGTTCTGCTTCTTAGGTTGAGGATTGACCTATAGGAAGGTGAAGTTCACATATGGTAACATCCATGTTTTGTGGTGGTATATCCTTGACTTGGGTTAGAATTGGAGTTCCTCAAGTTTTCTATTTTGATTAATATTTCCATTCTACTAAAATTTCACTAATTTAATACATTGGACACTCAGAACTCAAAATATATATACCATTTATTAGGATTTTATCTTTCTGTTATTGTAGCGTTATTCTATTTGAAACGAGAGAGATAAAATTTAATCCTTCTCAACAAATACAATTTTAGGATTCAAATCCTATATATTAGCTATTTTGTCTCTTCATTTTGTAGTATTTTGGTTATTTTAAATGCTTAATAAGTATTTCCTTTACTATAAATATTGCAATCAATTTTACCTAAATTGAATAGAAGTCATTAATTACAAACAATTAATATTTGTATGCTTGAATGTTTTTCTTAAATTTCATGTCTCCTTCTAAATTCAATTTTAATGGTCTATGTATTAAAATAAGCAGGTTTTCTACCACAATTATTTTGCAGGAAACATTATGCTAATTAATATAATTATCTTTATATGTATTATTTTTGTTCTCTTTAAATGGGATCGGTATTGAATCTGATGTTTGTTGACGCAGAGAGGGTAAGAGATGATCTTTTGCTTAAATAATTTTATGGCTATCTTCCTTAATTTAGCTTTAAGATTTTTTAGAATTTGCTATCTTTTATTTAATTAGGCTAGTGATTTATTAAGAAATTAAGAATAACTCTAGGATTCTATTTATTTTATTTTCAGTATTATTATGATCTCCTAATTTTCTATTTAAATGATTGTAATAGTCTTTTTGCAATAAGAGAATTGATGAATAAAAAAATTGATTTTTTCTTTTCTTTTTTCCGGCATTTTCCATTCTGGGGTTCTTTAATACGGACCTAACTGGTGAACAATATTGTAGCAACCACCCTATGACGTTGATCAAGGGATGCTGACCATTTGGGACACCGTTCGAGTCTAAGAAGCAATGCTGATACATCTAAAGCAGCAGCATTACCGTCACTTTGAGTAGCTTAATAGGAGTTTCACAATTATCGGAGAAGGTTTTGATGTCTTGATGTTAGATGTCATTATATTGTATTAAAATTACAATAAGTGTTGCACTATTAAAGAAACTCGAGTCAGCCTATTTGTAGTCATGATAATATTCTTGCTTTTGAAGAAATTTTAATTGAAGATTATAATTGATGAAGGGATGATAGAATTGATGTCGTAACTTTTAACTAAGATTTGAGTGGTGAGAAATTGAAGGACTGACTTTCTAATATTTGTAATATAATGACAGAATATTTGAGAGTGTCTGAGAAAGATGTGATAATTGGTGGAGATCAGGTTCAAGAGAATACTTCCTCGTGGTAGAAACAAATCCCAGAATACTTTGATAATGAAGGATAAAATGCATGTTCGAACTTGATTCCGTATGAGACAATTATTGAGAGTGAACTAGATTTGTTCTCTTGAATTACGAGCTAAAAAGTATATAATCAAATTAAGGACACAATTCAAGTTAATTTACTAGCTGAACAAATTACAGCATGAGAAAACCGAACCAGCCGGCACGTAATGGAGTGGAAAAAGTAAGCCTTGTTAGTGCCCTACCAAATAATTAAGTTTCAGTTGCAGAAGTAAATTTTGAAGAGGTTAAAGGGGAAGCTTCGGAAATGGAGAATATAAGTGTCTATGATCCTATGGATGAGAAATATAAAGAAAAGGGCAAGCTCCTTTTCCCACATAAATACAGTGAGCAAATTAATTTTACCACCAAAAAGAATAAGAAAAATCATGCTGTATAGGTGTAGTCATGCTTTGTGGAAACTTGTTCTTATGTTCCTGTATAAGGAGAACTCAATATTTGATGGAGAAATTCGCAGTAGAAACTAAGTTATTCTTACTGATTATGATGAAGATAGTGAACAATCAAAATACATATATATATATAGTGGAGTAATTTCAGACCAGCTTTTGTACGGACCTAATACTTCCCCGCGTGCATGTATTTACATAAACATTTGCATGTCAATAAAAAATATATATATATCATTCAAAGGAAAAGAAAGGCAGTGGCCCTTAGCACGGTTTAGAGGGCAATTTTTGCACACCCGTGTGTGTTTCAATGGAAAAACACCATCTAAGGAGAGGAAGAGACACACGGATAGTGTCATGTGGCATGGTTTGAAAGGCAAATTTAGCATGCCCATGTGTGTGTCTCAAGGAAGAGGCGCCATTTCAAAGAAAAAGAAGGCACACAAGCAGATTCATGCAATACAGTTTGAGGGACAAATTTAGCAAGCCCCGTGTGTGTGTCTCCTAGAAAAATTTTCAATCCAGAGAAAAAGAGGCACATGGGTAGAATGCTTTCCTTCCTTAAGAGTCACACGGCCATGTATCTTCCTAGAGTCCCTATTGGCCTTATTTTGATGTACATTGGCTGGGCTTATCTACTTCAATCTACTATCTCCTATACAATGGATATTAGTATATTCAAAGTAAAGTGCACCCTTTTTTATTCCTTATCATGTCACATTTACATCCTCTAGGATTATATACAATCAAAATTTGCATTACAATGCAAGTGCTTAGCATGATGAGAAAGAGGAGAGGGATGTATCCAACTAATCTGTCGCTCATAAAAGTCGATCACTCATAACAGTTGACGAGCAACAAAAGAGATGAACTTTAACTTCATGCCTTCTTGATACCTAAAATGAAATTAAATTTTTAGTGACATGCTACTCAATGAGAGATAATTATTATCGATACCATAACACACATTCATATTACCAAATAAGAGCATATAATTAATTCATATAATTCATGCATCATCATGTTACATGTATCCTTTTCTTGTCGGTTATGACCTAAACATGTTAAGTATCGCCACGGCAACGTTTAACTTGAAACTTATAAACCGTATAGTTGACCAGTTTTTATAACTTGTATTTGACCTATTGGGTCCTTATAATTTGTATTTGCAAATAGTTGAACATGTCGGTCATAACCTTACTCCTTTTAATCTCGTATGCATAATGAATATCTCATATAACACATATATACTTATACATATCATCATATATAAGTCATATCATAAATCATATACAAGTATTGATTCACCATAAAAATTTAAAACATGTCATTAATATCAAGTAGCAAATAAATAAACATAGCATCAAACAATTATTAGGTATCTCAAATGTATCCACTCACAAAATTGGAGTCTCCTATCGTTCTTCAATCCATCATGTCTTATATTTTGTGATCTTTAAGGTCTAAAACATATAAATAAATGATCTCATAAGTCATTTTATCATACGTGAACATCAAAACTCCAAAATGTGAAAATATGAAACTTTGGTCAGCCTAGCCTCATTAGCGAGTAGCAAGCACATTTCTTTACTCTTTTAGCCCAAGTTCATAAAATATAAATCCAAATGACCCAATTCCAATTTTGTATAAGACTAGACTCATATTACTATAACATATCTAAAAATCAATCCTAAATTTCAAGTACACAATTTATGAAAATTTTATGAAATCAGCTCCTATTGCAGAATTTTATGCCCAAAACGTAACAACTAGATGATGAGAAGCTTAGAGAAAAATAAAATTTTTTGTTTTGACTCAAATTTGGTACGTTATTAAATCAGATCATAATCTACAACTTTCATGTTTTGACAAGATTCAGATTCTAACCCTAAGATATCGAAAATTGCAATTCAAAATCGTGACGTAATAAGAACTTGACAAAAATCACAAAATACCTCATCTTTCTTTAAGATTACTCAAGAACTTGATTCAATTTCTCTTAATCTCGAGTTAAACCCCTCTAAGTCAACTCTTACCCTTGAATTCTTCTTACCCTCGGATGGCTTTAGATTGGTTTTGGTTGCTAAACTAGGTTTCCCTCGTGATTCCTCACTTGCTCTTAATTTCCACTCTTCTCTTGCCTTTCTCTTCAACCAGCCATGGACAACTCAATCTCTCTCTCTCTCTCTCTAAGGGTGGTCGGCCATAAGGTTAGAAATTATAAAATCTGCTCTTAGTAGAGTGTAGAGAAGTTAGGATAAGTTTAAGTGATATTTTGGTAAAGCTTTTATAAGTCCCTTAATTAAGTTTAATTTGACATTTAACTTCCTTGACCACTAAACATATTTCTTAAACTCCTCTAACATGTCATATGTATATCAATTTATACTGATGTATGCCTTTATGTATGCATGTATGCGTGAAGAGTAAAATTTTCGAGACAAGGATATTACAGACTTTCATATGAATCGAGACTAAATTTATTATATTCTATAATTAACCAATGCTAGAATACGTTTAGCTTTTGATAGTAAACAATCATGGTCTATTTCATCTCATCCTGTAAATAGAAATTGAGACTTTGTTATGAATGTTGGTTTGATTTGGAAAATTGGAAGGTTTTCGGGGTTGAGTGCTCATAGAAAGGAGGCTTTAGTGCTTGCATTGGAAGATTGGATAGTAAAAATGCTTACATAGTCTTCTCTTGGTTTGCAATAATTTAATTTCAATTTATGGAATTCAATCTTGGAAATCTATATTAGAAATTTAGATAGAAAGGTTGTGTTCATATGTATAAAATAAATCTATTTTGTAGAAAAATATTTTAACATAAAATGAAAAATAGGATTTTGTGTTCAAATATTATTATTTTTATCATTTAGAGAATTATAGAACCTTGATTTTTCAATTCTCCAACTTACATCTAGTTTTAGAAAAAATCTTTTTATGCTTCCAAGTTTCTCCAATTAATTTTTTTTTCGAAGTAACAAAAACATCTTTTCTTTCTTACAAAAATTTTCTAAACTCGCTGTTTCTATTAGTACAATAGTTCATTTCTCTGTTTTTTAAGGAAATTTTAAAAGATACGCAAGTCATATTAATCTCTTTCATTATATGTTTCAATCTGATTTTTTTAGGTTTTTTATTATGAAAAAAAAGTACAATATTATAAATAATATCACTCGCTCGCTCAGGTAATAAATTAAATGAAAAGATGTAAAACTTAATTAGCATAATATTATAAGAAAATAACATTAAAGGGTTAAATAAATAACCATATATACGAAAGAATTTATAAATTTTTTGTTTTTTTTTTTTTTTTTTTGACATGTTTTTCAATTTTCAAAGTGGAAAATAAGTTTCCAAATTCACCAAATAATTTTTTTACATTGTCCACTCATGAAAATGAAAGCTAGAAATGGAAAAGAAAACTAGAGTTAGAAAATGAAAAAAAAACTATTTTGAATAGTTTTCTGCCATTTTAAATTTCTCTTGATAAACATGAAGATATATATACTCCATATAAATAATTCATAATTATAAACAGAAGCTGTATTGGATACATTTTAAATACGGACAAAGCCAATACATATCAGACATGTGAAAACACTGTAAAAAAAAATAACAATAATAAAACAAAAAAGATTCAAATGAAGATATGAGAAAGACATGACTAGCATGTGTGGTGAACATCAATCAGGATCCATGAAGGACACGTTCAGGATATATTTTAGGATTAAATTTGTAATTTTTTTTTTAAAGAAATCATAATTCAAATATTATTTTAATGTTATATATATATATATATATATATATTCCTCACGTATCGTATTATTGACGTCAAAAATAAATATTTCAAATTATAAACACCGACGAATAGTAGATTGATCAAAATAATAAACCGATAGTCAACAGGATCGATATTCAATAAATTGTTTTATGTCTATATTCGTTCTACTTTCTTGGACTAAAAAGGTATTATCATCGATATTATTTTAAAATATTCTACATACTCTACGCTTCAAGATTTTCCTATTTAATTTTTGTAAATGATTCAAAGTCCTATTGTGTTAGGTTTTCCTATTTAATTTTTGTAAATGATTCGAAGTCCAATTGTGTTAGGGTATTTGTTTTCCTATCTAGTTTTGACATTAATGTTTGTCTTCGTAATTTTTTTTTCCTAGTTAAAGAGATTCATGATAAAAAAAATATATATTTTTTTAATGAATCCAAACTAATTTGACAGAAACATCCAAAAAAGCTAATTGACAACAATTGTCTTACTCCTACCTTCCATGTTGATGGAATTGAGGTTTTGTATTTCATATTATTTATCTTGCATTGGCGCCAAACAACATTAAAAAAGGATTCATTTTTAATCATTCTGAGATAAGAAGAAATGTTTACTTTGTTAGTCGAGGTAAAGAAGAGTTAACCTGCTCAAACATTTCAACTATGAAAAGTTCAAAAGCGATAGCAACTACTACAATGTCAGGAAATTATAGCTATGTTCATTAGACCTAATAGATTAGAAGATTTCTTTTGGCCATAAATAAAATACCGGTCTAGGACTGTTCCATATTAAGCATAGGCAGTTCTTTTGTCAGACAAGATCCTTTCAGCCATCCTGCCTGCAGAAGGGGTGCTTTTGCTACCGCTACCGCTACCGCCAGCCTTTCTAGGAACAGACCGTTGCATGATTCGGATTGGGATCCCCCCAAGTCGAAATCTTCCTTTAAAGACTTCGTCAAGAACCTGATGTCTGTATCTGAAAGCTGTGTCTTCCCACTCGTGAAGGCAACAAAAGTGGGTGGACGGGCCTTCACTTGGGTGAAATACTTGATCGTGGGTTGCGCTGCCTGATCTTTCCAGGAATGCCTGCTCATAACCTGTGCAAATAGGCACACAAAGAGAGTTCTTTTTACCGAAACCACACGGGCGTGCACATATATATGGTTACAGAGATGGGAATGATAAGGGTAAGTGCTGACCTTACGCAACCAACGGTTAAGCCGGGCTGTGGACAACCTTAAGCACCATTTTTCATATGTATCAATGACCTGACGCATGACAGCAATCCGGCCCTTGCCCTCTAATGCTGAAGTGAATACGACTGGTATTCCTGTGACCTGCAGACAAAGCCACATTAATGCTACATCACCTAACAATAGAAAAGGTAAATGTTTCAATACAAGTGGATGGTGAAAGCAAAGCATCACTCCACAAAATGCATCTGAATATATCAGAATTTTCTGATTCTTCTGGCCTTTTTTCCCTCTTTCTACAGATACTTTTCAACCAAACTATACATTAGGTCCAAGAGAGTCAATACTTGGGCCGTTGTTTGTTGACCTCTCAACCAACCACATCACCCTCCATGGCTCTGATACAACTGAAAATTGGCAACAGTCTTGCTAGTGGCTGTATGTGCACGCATGCGTCAAAGCACCTAAGATAACACAACCTAGGCATAACTATAAAATAACAGTGGCAAGAAAATATAATAGGACAAACCTGAGGTATAACTGTCTGAATTTCTAAAGGAACAGCTTCCATGACCTTGTCAAACAACATTGAATTTCGTTTCCCTTTTAGAAGATCCATCTTGTTCACAATAATGACCAAGCCACGGCCCTCTTCCACTGCCCTTCTTGCTATAACTACTTCAGCATGTGTCATACTACGTCTGGATTTTGCAATCTTCTCCCATACACAAATAGCATAGCAAATAGAAGTATTAGAAATGGGAACATACCAGCACCAAGTTAAAATATTGGGCAGTGCATGTTCTTCATGTGTAAATTTTTCCAATCATTCTCATTTTATTGCATTTAACTCTCAGATCCATCTATATCAAGGATCACAATCTTTAAAAGGACTGGATGGTTCAAAAACCTTCAGTATTTTTGTCAATGTTATTTTCCGATAAGTCAAATTAAAAAAACACTCAAGACTTAGTCCTATTGATTATGCATAGTTCTTCCTACTAACAGGTAAAGTAACAGACAATAAATATGAGACACACCTCTTCAGCATCAAGTACCAAAGCAACAACATGAGCCCTCATCAAATTCTTTCTTGATTGCATCACACTCAATGATGATGGTCCTTTCTCTAGACCTGTTCTTTGCAACCAACCTGCAGTGTCAACCTGAATAAAAAAACCCAATACGTTATGTCACAACTATAATAATAAATCAATCCAAAACCAAGGCTCGCAAAAAGCAATTAAAAGAATATTACTTCATAAAGTCTTATTGGACTAGATCCAAGTGTCCAATGTATTTCAGTTGATAGCAATAGCATCACTACTAAAAGTTAGATCCAAATTTCATGTCTACATATGCCACTAAAGAATGTAATGAGAGTGAGAATTTCAAGATTGCATTAGAAAAATTATAGAGTTAAGGAAAACTACAATCCACTAAAAGCCCCAAAAGTCAAAATAGAAATGCTAAATGTTTGAGAAACTACCTCGATCAAGAATTTCCAATGCCAAAACAAACTCTTCCTCTCATCACAATCCCAACTATCCCAAACTGTAAACACTTATGCACCACCACATCAACCTGAACGTTGGCTGCTCATACAAACTACAATTACAGTTGTTCTTGAACTAAGCCAAGCGTCAGTTGTCCCCTTGTTACACCAAACTATATTGTTTTTCAATCTGAGCCTGTCCCAATTGAGAGAGCAACCAACAATTAACCCTCTGTGCATCTTCTTTTTATTTATATTTCTTGATTTACTCTTTTTCCATCAGAGATTCATTCGCTTCCAAAACTAAAAATATGAGTGAGGTGCATAAACCCCTTGAAGATGCATCTATGTAACTAATAGCATCCATAAGCACAAGAACGGATAGAGATTACTTATCCGAACCCTGGAAAACTGATATACTGTGAACTTGCATGATTTATCAAAGCAAAGATGCATTAGACCTAAAATAAAACACGAAACACAAAAAGCAGATTATTACCAGATATATAGTTCTTCCCTGATATTCGAACTGAGTTCTGACAGAATCTCTAGTCAAACCAACCTCTGGACCCACCAGCACACGTTCTTCTTGTAACAAAGTATTCAACAAGGTTGACTTTCCAACATTTGGTCGTCCTATGATTGCTAACTGTAATGGTAACTTGGACTCATCAACTTCACCAGCAACATCATCAACATTACTGGTGGCACACCCATTGTTTTGATCGCAATTATCTTGGATTAATCAAAAAAGCATAGCACGGTTATAAACTGATTATAATGGCATAACCAACAACACACTATGATTAAGATGCAATGATTACGGAGCCAAGAAAAGAGAAATGATAACTTATGTTAATTTGATTCTTGATTTAGATTAAAAAAAAATTGTAAACTTAGTCTTTTAAAAATAAATTTTACTTAGGAATATTAATACTATTTAGTAGTATTAGTTTTATTTAGGAAACTAGAGTATTAATCAGGAGTATTGATTATTTATGACTTTCACAGATACTGTGGATCCCAATTTTTTTCCTAAACAAGTCCTCATCTACCCTAACTTCACATACACCAAACCCTAGCTCTCAAGAAACCTTTGTGAGACAAATTAGAACTTGTCCCTCGTCACTATGGATGATTAGAGGGCCATTGTCTATAACACTGCACAAATGCAACCAAGAGCATGCAAGTTTGAAGCCTATGAGCAGCAATTTGATACAAAAATATGCGTGAGACTGTCGTCGAAGTCAAGGGTGTCCATCCAAAGACCTGCTTTGTGTGACCATAACCAATAACTGTTATGGAGTCTATGAACTGATCGACCACAATTCAATCTCATAAATGCATGGTAGATTAGGCTTTAGGTAAATGCCAAAGTCTACCACTATTCATTTAAACTTAAATATAAGGCTATTTAAACCTAATTAGAACATTCATCAATTACACATTAGTTTAGCAACATAAAATTCTCCCACTAATCATAAGGTTATCAATTGAATAAAGAAAATTTATAGCATAAGTAAAAATTCTCTTTTATAGACATCAAACCCTAGTCCCAAACCCAACCAAAACACTAAAAACTTCAGTAAAGTTAGGGCTTTCCTACTATCATCTAGTTGCAACAATACTTCCTCCATTACAAACATATATTCATGTAGTTGATTGAACAAGGTCAGACTAAACCATTGTAGGTTGAGTTGGGTTGAGGACAGAGAGAACAGAATGGAGATAAGCTTAAAGATCAACGGACTTTGTACAAATCTTAAAGAAGATGCTGCAGAAACTCGACCTGAGGACAAAGTTTTTAAAGAAAAGAGCCATCAACCCCATCTTTTATGATACTGCTGTTCTTCACTTATCTAATTAATGATCACATGAAAAAACTTGCCTTAATGTATAAATATTGAACAAATCATTCCCCACTCTCCAAATACAGGAAATATTACAAAATCATCAGGCTACTGCAGAATTCTCAATGAGAGCAAGAAGAAGGATAATTATATTTTTAATGAAAAAGAGAGAGAGAAGGGGTATATGCTGCATAATAGGAGAGATGCTAATCTTTTTTTATTTTATAAAAAAGCTTGACCAAAAAAACAAAATGCATTTTACCTAAATTTGTAGAACTCTTAAAGAGTTTAATTTCATTGCTTTTTCATTTTGTATACTCGTGCATATTCATCTTCAAAGAATGTCAAAATGGGAGTCATGTCCACAATGACTTGAGGATATAACACTCTCTTTTCAGATGCCTACTCACAGACTTTGATCATTTGCCAGATAAAATTCTAGATTTGTGCTCGTAAGTCATGAATCAAGATAAATAGAGGACCTCATTCAGTCAAGCCATCAAGATGACACAGGTACCCCTATGGAATTACATATATAACTTGTGCAGCTGGCAAGCAAGCTCAAAATAAAAATAAAAAATCTGCAAAAGCTTGCAAAAATTTATCAAATCCTATAAAGCAAAGGTTATCTTACTGTTTAAAACTTGGAGCATGTAATCCTCAATCAAAGGCTGAAGAGCATCATGGAGTGCTGTCATACCCAGTCCTGTCTCAGCAGAAATAGCGATAGGATCCCCAAATCCTAGCATGCGGGCTTCATCAGCAGCATCAGCAATAGAGCCAACACCATCACAAAGTGATTCGGATTTATTCATTGCAATTATAGGATTGATTCCTTGTGCATGTTTGCGTAACCACTTCCCAACCTCCATATCCAATGGATGCAATCCAGCTCTGATCACAATATAACACCAAGAAATGGTAAAAAGTTTGCACCTACGGGTATTATACAATGGTCGATGCTAAGTTCTAAGAAGGCATCAAGCAAAATATGTAAGAGTTAGTAACATGTTTCAGCTCCCTTAAAAATAATTCTACTGTCTATTTCTGCAGAATGTAGGGGTACAAACTTGCTAGTCAGACACTAACGTTTCACATAATGCAAAAAAATCCAACATCGCATGCAACTTGGCAATATATGCCCCCATTGTTTTTCATACATGGCATGCACTCTTTGCATTTTTCTACTTGGACGCATGCCATGTTTCACGACTTTCCCAACTTATTTACCATCTTGTCATTTTGAAGCGAATTCAAACTTAAGGTATAGACTGACCTCACATCTATCAAAAATACTGCAAATTGAGTTCTTGCTAGCACATTTGCAGTCATGCTAGTTGTCCTCTGAAGAATAGAACCTGAAGCTGCTTCTGTTTCTAAGCCAGCTGAGTCCAACACTCTAAACCGCAAATCACCCAGTTTTGCAATGCCTTCTCTTATATCTCGAGTAACATGATCAGCTGGTGTGTTATACACAAGAGCTTCCCGCCTCCGAATCAGCCTATAGATAGCGCCAAATAGATTAATAAACAAAAAAAATATCATAGCAACATCGCGCAATTGCATCAAAAGGGTCTTGATGTTTTACAAATACACCCAATAAAACTAACCGATTGTATAAAGCTGATTTCCCCACATTAGGACGCCCAACAATAATGACAGTTGGAAGCAGGTTCGTGTCAATTTTGGTAAAGTCAATCGGTTTTTCATGCACAACCTTGACTTTCTTGTCAGTACCACCATCGTCAGAACAAAAATCAGCCTGCTCCAAGTCGATACTTCTTACATCTTCAACTGAGCCAGAATCCAACTCTGACATCTCCTTTTGAATCACCGAGCCATACCCCCGATAAAGGTGCCATCTTGGGGTTAACTGACAATACTTCGAATCAAGAGGTATAAAAGTACTTCCATTTATAATGCTGGCATTATTAAACAATGATCCTGTAAAGCAATAACAAGTTTGATGTGTCCAAAATATGCTTACCCGTCAAATGCTAGATCAAACACTAAAAAGAACGGAACAAGAAACAAAATATAATTAGTAGTTTTGAAGAACACTTACTGAATGAAACTATAAATAGGGGATTACTCTCATTGTTCACTTTAGAAAAAGTGAGCAGCAGCTGCCACTGCTAATGCTTCTATGTAGGATTCCTAAACCATGATGCCTCTTTCGGGCTGAAAGAGCCCAAACCCATGAATGAGACATACAATTTCAGTACCAACCCATCAGAACTTGTCACTTAAAAAGAGAGACAAAATAAAATTCAATTCTTCGAATCTACTATATGCCTTGTAACTGCAATAAAAATCAAACAATAATCAAAACACTTAAAACGAAACAATAAACAGCATAAAGCGTGGACAAAGTAACCCATTGATGGGCTTGAGATGCAGAAAACACCAAAAAAGGGCCATTGAAAAATCTTGAACTATGTTGGGTCGATTTCTTTTCATGTGGTTGGGGAATTTTATCGAACACTTGGTGACATAGGTTTTTGTTTCTATAGGATTGAATCAAAGCAAGAAATTGTTGTAAGAAAAGCAAAGTAGGCACCTACTCACTGCTGCTCTGCTTAAAATGGGCTCCCACTTCTGCCTTTCTTTTTCCTTTTTATGCTTACAGTAACAAAATGTTAAGCTTCATACCTTCGTTTTCGCCGCTTTTAAATGCTTCGTTTCCTGCGGCTGCCGACCCTCTAAAGTCTACAAGATGTCAGAAATTTGAATTTGCGCGAATTTAAATCCTCAGAGAATAATTTTTTACAATTTAGGTACCGAAGTATTCAACAATAGTAATAATAATAATAAAAATGGAAAACGTCATATATAATCCCTCACAAAATAGGTTTTTTCTTAAAAAAAGAAAAAGAAAATATAATATAGATGAAGAAATTCATTAATGAATAATTGAATCTGAATATAATTTGGAGTTTCTAATAAAATTTAAAAACTCAATAAAAAATTGGTAATGCAAATATAATTTTTTAGTAGTTAAAAACATATCTAAACTTATGAATGTTTTTTTTCTTTAAAACTTGTTTCTTTCTTCCTAACCACTAAAAAATTAGCAATTAAAAAAAAATATTAGAAAAAAAATTTTTGAAAAAAAATATTAATAAATTTTGACACAATTTTTAGTAAAAAAAATAAAAATAAAAAGTCAATTGCATGCAAATCATGTATACTTGTATTGTTAAAAGTGACAAAAACCTAATAGTGTGGTCTAATTTTAAATAAAAATAGTTAAAAAAGATATAATTCGAAATTAAAAATGAAGAGATTGATTATTACTTTTCAAATGATATAAATTTTAGGAAATGTTTAAACAATTTAATTTAAAACATTACTATATAGTTAATAAAGGACTTATTTGAAATTTACACAAAAGGCCGCCTCGTCTTCGCTAATTTTTTGCAAAATAGGTTTGTATTGAAGCCTGACCAGAATTGGCCCGAATAACCGGGCCAAGCCCAGTCTATAAAAAATAAAGGAAGCCTTCAGTATCAAATATATATACTCATTTTCAATTGAGTACTAAATCTATGAATTTTATTAATTTAGATCCCAAACATTTCAAATAATTCTCAATCAAATCTTTTTGTTAATGCTCATCAATATTTTTGTGAATTTTTCTTCTAATTAATGTTGTTTGAGTGCATAAATATGAAAATTAAAACAAAAAATGTTAATAATATTCATTCATTATTCTATCAGTTTTTTTTTAATCACCAACATTTTCTAAAATAAAATATGCATATTAAATGAATTGACAAAACTTAATTGATAAAATTTATATATTTAGAATGCAATTGAAAATGAGTATATAAGTTTGATACTAAAAAATAATTTAAATAAATTATTCAATTTCTAGCAAATTTAATATAAAATTAGGGTTTTAAAAAATGAATTAGGATATATCATTTGATTTTATTTGATCCAAATTGAAAGACAATCTAGGACAGTTTTGCTTTCATGAGCAAGTACGTGAACCAAAAGTAGGGATAAAAGAGTGTATTGCCCTGCCCAATCATCCCATTTTATCCTAATTTCATTCTTTTGACAACGACTAATGATAAAACGACACGTGTCATTCACATTTCTCCTGCTCTCTTGTAGCCGGTCTCGCAAAAAGTCGGAGATTTGTTACTCTTGCATGCAGTTTCTTTGTTATAGTGTTGGTTTAAAAATAAAATAAAATAAAATAAATCCACCCAATCCGATAGTACCCGCGTTATTTTGAAAACATCCCGTGTCAAAATTACTGAATCGGATATTTGACATTTTCTCAGCGCATCTCTTATGATTATTTTGTATTTTTTTATAATATTATAATACCAGGTACATTAAGCAAAATATCCGATCAAAGTGGACCGGCCTCCATCCTGCGTGTTACCACAACTAAGAAAACAAACAGAACCATAAAATATGCTCCACTTTTTCCTTTTTTTTTTCTTTTTTTTTGGTTTTTCAAATTTTAAAAGTAAAGATATTTGAAGAATTAATTTTTATAAATTAGATTAGTTCTCGTAATTATATTCTCGGGTTTCGATTATAGTTTTTCTTTTAATAATTCAAGACGAGACGAGACGAGACGGTATACATAGGAAAGCTATGTATGAGGGAAAAAAAAAAATTGTGATTTTTATGCTATTAAATAATTAATATTCTGTTGAATATATTATTATATGAATAATAAATTCAACTGTCTAAGTCTGAATGGATTTATAGAGAGAGAAAAAGAAGTTTCTGTTTACCCACCAATCAAATCGGAAAAAAATTAAAACAAGAGAAAGGGAGGAGAGCAGCAAACCCTAGGAGTAGGAGAGGAGGGTCTTTGTTTCTTTCAACAAAAACAAAATTCCCATTAACCAGCACGCGAAAACCCTAATTAAATACTTCAATTAAGACCACAAAAACTGCATTATTATCATTCTCTAATTTTCATTTTCTAGATAGATAGATAGATAGAGATAGAGAGAGATTGTGAATGGAGGGAACACCGCACCCAATACCGCGTACCGTTGAAGAAGTTTTTAGTGATTTCAAAGGCAGGCGTTCTGGTTTAATCAAGGCTCTCACTACCGGTTTGTTCTTAATTTTTATTTTCATGACTAATTTTACCTTTCTTATGCTTTATTTCTTAATGGGTTTTGTTTGTTTTTGAAATTAGTTGATGGATTTGTTTCTTTCTCGCAGATGTTGAGAAGTTTTACCAGCAGTGTGACCCTGGTGGGTTTATCTCTAATTTTCTTTGACTTTTTTGGTGATTTTATTTGGATTTTATGTGTTTTACGTAAATTTTGCTGTACTTTTTTTTGTTATTTTTTAACAGAACTTATTACTGTGCGTGAAGTTTATGATTTTGTTTCTTTAAAGTGTTTTTTGACCGTTTACAGTATGAATTTTACTTTTTCTTTTGTTTTCAAGTTTGGATATTTTTCAGTATAGGATGTCTTGAGCTTTGTCTCTCTGTTGCTGTTGCTGTTGCTGTTACTGTTGCTGTGTTTTTTGGGCTATGTTTTCATTATTTCGTACACCATGTGCCCGCTGTGTTATTTTGTGAGGAGTGAACTACTGTAATATGGTTACGGCGGTTTTGATTTTAACAAAATACAGCTGTATTTTTCAGTATATATCTTTTTCCAGTCTAAATTCGTAGGAGTTTCATGCACTGAAATTTCAATATCCAATCAGCTGAGGCTTGCTGTGACTGCAAACCTTTCTCCACATGGCTGCATAACCTGATAAAATTCCCAATGTCTAGCGTTTTAAAGTGGCCCATTATCTTTTTAGTTTGACAGTTGCTGTTAATTTGCATCCGTTGTCCCTCATTCTCAACTGCAAGCCTGATATGGGATTACTTCTTTTTCCAAATTAGTCATTGAGCATGTTATGTTTTCTATATTTGCAATAATCACCTGCAATGCAGATTGCTGATCTTCATGATTCAGTTTAAAACATTACATCACCATTTTGAGAAAATTTACCGTTTAGGAATTTTGACATCCAATTGCATGGCTGACTGTTCTCCGGAGTTAGCTTCCTCCACTTGTGAACTGTATTAAAGAAAATATGTGTACCTAGACTAGGTAAATTCTAGCATGTGCATGTGCGCGTTCACATATATACATATAGTATCTTTAGTATGGAAAGTGCAGGGCAACAAGCGTGCATTCGTATCATTGTAACAAAACAAAGAAAACCAATATCATGATTACTGATGCAGTTTCCTGCTTATCTCATGTTGCAGGAATGTCAACTATTATAATTTATAGCATCTTCTTTGTGCTTTGTGAATGATATGCTTTCTCAAGTAGCGATTTTATTCCATTTTATTTATATTTATTTTATTCTTTTGAGGTAGATTACGGAGGATATCTCTAACATGAGCTTTAAAAGAAGGTTGGAGGTCAATGATTTGTGGAAATCATAGTGTGTGCACCTAGTCAACCTATCTTAGTGTCTTACCTAAGTTTTAAAACCTTTTGATATGAATTTTCATTCTTAAATTTGTTATGCCTGTACAATGTTTAAGCTTTTCCACTTCCAGAATTATTTGCCTATGTGATGCAACTGGAATGTAAATATGTCCAGGTACTGTTGTAATGTGGTATGGATGTAATGGTTTTGGGTAAAATACTGGAAAATATAGTTTGAACACTGATATTTTGTTTTGAATCAACCCTTTATGTAAATCCCTTTGGAGGATTGCTTGCAAACATGCCAACTTAGACAGTTAGGTTTTTAGGTTACTTTTGGCAAATAGGAATGGAATGAAGGAATAGTGGAAATCGATGAGAGAGAGAGATCACTATTGTGTTTGGTAGGAATTGGTTCAACATGACACATATAACAATTAGTTGTGGAGGTGTGGCTGCAGTGCAGTGGCAGCAGTTGTGGTGATAGTGGTAGGGGTGGTGTTATGATGGTGGAAGTGGGGGCAGTTTGGGTGGTAGCAGCAATGATAGTTGTATGAATTTAAAATCTTCTCCCATTCCTTTTTATTGGCACCATTCTGTTTTCATTCCTAGACTTTTATGGAAGGTTACTATACAGACTTTCAAAACGTTAGTGTCACCATGCCAATGGTACTCAATCGTTGTTTGTTTCTTTTCTGCATTTATAGCAGGGTATGGATTTTTGGGGACATTAATGCTGGTTTTTATAGTTTATATCCTTCCTTTTAGTGTTTTTTCTTGATAAAGTGTTTGGAAAAGTGATATAACATCTCATTCTTAAATGCATATAATTTTTTGGACTTTTATGGTCAGTCCTTTAACACTTGGGAAAAAAAAAACATATTCTTAACTATTGTTTCTTTTGAGTCACAAAGTTAGAATGATGAATGCTGCAATCATGATTTTAATTTTGGGATCATTTACTTTAAGTTCATACCTAGACATAATCCCTCTTGCACTGTTGTTTGATGTTACAACCAAATGTTTGGTTGGTCATATCCTACAGTGTGCTTCAACATCTTCATGAGTTAGAAGCTAGCATGAAATTTCTTGCCCGTTCAAATATTTCATTTTTGTATTTGTTTATTTATTTGTTTGTTTCTGATGATATCAAATTCGAGTTTGCAGATAAGGAGAACTTGTGCCTATATGGACTTCCAAATGAGACATGGGAAGTTAACCTGCCTGTGGAGGAGGTGCCTCCTGAACTTCCTGAGCCAGCACTAGGTATAAATTTTGCTAGGGATGGGATGCAAGAGAAGGACTGGTTATCCCTTGTTGCAGTTCACAGTGATTCATGGTTGCTTGCCGTTGCATTTTATTTTGGTGCACGTTTTGGGTTTGGTAAGAATGAAAGGTATGGTGCGGTTTTCTTCTTGCCAAAATGGCCTTAAGATGCTGTTTTAATATACTGCTGGTCTTGCCAAGTTTAAATTTGAAATGTACAAGGGCAAACCATGTTATTGTCTTTTCCCTGAAATGTATAATTTTGCACCCGGGCAGAAATTTGTATTGGACGTTTCTAGTTTTGTTCTTTTCATCAACTGAGTGAGCGGACTGCTATCTGGCTCCCTGTTGGCTTCTTATCTGTGCAATTTGCTTTGGATTGACTTGTTTTTGCATTTTAATTTAGCATTCACTTTGCGTGTGATCTTATCACTCGGTTATGACCACATATGTAGTTGACAATTGACATGAACCATGAAACATCTGGAAAAGTCACCTTTAAGGGAAAAAAAATCCAAAATTGTATTCATTGATTTGAGGAATTAAATTGTTTCTATGCTGTTTGGAATGGTATCATTTTTTTTTTTCCATGTGCAGTTTAGTTGTTTCCACGGGCTCAAATCAATCTGGTGCCTCCTTTCTCTTTTGTTTCTTTTTATTTCTGTAGTTGGTTAGCTTTATTGCCATCTCTTTGAGGGCATTAATGTCAAAACATGGTTCAATATTGCAGATGTGGAATGATTTTGCCTACTGTTGCTTTGAATGAGATATCGCATTGATATTGTTGTGGTTTACTCGTCTTCGTATATAAGGACTCCTTTTTGAGATGACATGTATAGGGAGTTTTGTTTGTTTGTACAATCTTCTGAGTCCTAGGTAAAAATTTAAACACTTATCTTGCTTGCTCCTGTTGCCTTTTTCCCCAGTTCTCATCTAATTGATCCTCACTGTTACTCGTCCAAGTTCATCATCTCTTGTTCTTTTTACTGTTATTACTAGTATCATCATATGTTTCAAGTTGGGGGTATATTAACCATCTCCCATTCATTGTTGCCTGAAGTCTTGCATTCTTTGAGAGGATTTATTTGTTTAAGGTAGGTAAATGTATGGACTTCTTTTTTCTAGCTAGGTAAACATGGTGCTTGGATATGAGATTAACTTATTTGGGTTAAGACCTGAACCATGCATGCTATTTCAGCATAAGGAAAGTGGTTATGTAGTCAAAAAGCTAGCGATCAAGAAATTATATACATGATTTTAGCTAGTGATCAAGAAATTATCTACTGGAATTTATTCCCTTTACCTTATATAAATTATTCTGCTTGAATAAGAAATTGCGCAATGGCTCTTCTTATAGAATTTTCTTGTCTTGAAAATCAGATGCAATTTGCTTGGTTTCCACATGAACAACATGTGGAAAACAAGGCAATGAAACCTTTTTAACCCAAGATCCAAAAGATCTAATAATACTTCACATATTTTTAGAGATAAAAATTTTACATCTAGGTTTTAAAAGATATTCCTAGTCATTTAGATTAATCTTTCAGTTGAACTCCTTCCCCACATATTTTACTTCAGATCTCTTTTCTTATTATTTTGTGTTTCTTTTGTTCTATATTTTACCCCATTCTTGCTGTTTAAATTCTTTTCAGATTTATTTTTTGTTTTCCATGTGATAGAGTTGAACCTTTTCCTATCACTGAAAGGAAGGTTTCACCATGTTCTGTTAATTTCCCTAGTGCAAGAGCCATTGCTATTTCAAGTTGAACAAATCCCCGTGTTAGTCCATGAAACATTCCCCCTTCACTAGCGAGCAACTTGAAATACAGAACAAAAATAAGAACATCAATCTCGTTGTAATTGAACTTTGACTTGACAGGAAGAGGCTTTTCCAGATGATAAATGAGCTCCCCACAATATTTGAGGTTGTGTCTGGAAATGTTAAGCAACCTAAGGACCAATCTGCTACTCACAACAACAGTGGCAAAAGCAAATCAAGTGGGAAGATGGTAAGAAGTTATGAGTTACATTTAATTCTCGCTGTTAATCATTTCTCAATATTGTTCTGTTTAAGAATTCTTTTGCTGTTTGGATGTGTCCTTTAAGCAATCCCGGCAACCTGAACCCCAGCCTAAGGCAGTAAAGTTGGCTGCACCACCCAAGGAAGAGTATGAGAGTGGGGAAGAGGAAGAAGAAGACGATGAACAGGGTGCTACTTGTGGAGCATGTGGTGAAAGCTATGGCACTGATGAATTCTGGATTTGCTGTGATATGTGCGAGAAATGGTTCCATGGAAAATGCGTCAAGATTACACCTGCCAAAGCCGAGCATATCAAGCAGTACAAGTGCCCAAGTTGCAGCGGCAAGAGGGCTAGAGTTTAAAGTTAGATGCTGAAGTCAAAGATGGACATCATTTAAACAAAGCAGACAAGGGGTAGAACTTTTTCTTTATCGTTTTAAAAGTTGATCAGAGACAGTTGTCCACTTTAGTCAATGAATTTGAATGACTGCAGATTGGATTTTTTTTAAAGTTTGGCTACTCATGGTTCCTTGTCTAATTTTCTTCGGAATTGTGTTCTAAATAGCTGGTGGCAACTGTATCTTTTTTCTTTATATATTGTTGGTACATTTTTTCGGTTTGTGCAGATGCAATATTTTCTTCTTCCTTTTTTCCCCAATGTTTTGCCTCTGAAATGATTCCCCATTCCCTTTCCACCGGATTGAAGAGTGGAATTTTTTTGTTTTGTTATGTGTGGTTTTTAATTCCCAATGAAAGGGGATTTGATACGAGGAGCCCCAAAGTATGGGAACAAACGGTGCTGGATGGAGAAAGGGAAGCAATTCACACCGTATAGCTGGAGTAGGTAGCTCATTGTTCTGAACTCGGAAGGAATTTTTGTTTTCAAGATGCAAGTTGTACATATCACCATCGTTACATGACATAAATTGACCCAATTATTAGTTGGTATTGGTAATTGCCAACATTTTTTCTGTTGGTTTTTGTAGCTGAATGCAAACCTGAGCATAGTTTTAAATGTTATACAATGGTTGTTATGTAAAGATTTTAAAACATGTTATTGTTGTTAATTTTGTATTATAACAAGCTGTAATTTGTGACGATGATCATGATTATAATTGTCAACATTTTTTCTGTTGGTTTTTGTAGCTGAATGCAAACCTGAGCATAGTTTTAAATATTATATAACGATCGTTACGTAAAGATTTTAAAACATGTTATTATTGTTAATTTTATATTATAATAAGTTATAATTCGTGATGATAATCGTGATTATTTTTTTAACTGTTAACAATTTAAAACAATGAACCTGAGTGCTTTGGTTGTTATGCTCCAAAAAGAGATAGGAGTGGCTATGGTCTATTTTTGTTTGTAGGACAATCATGAAATTTGAGTGTGTAGTGATGGCCTTTATTGGTTGGCATTGAACAAGTACAGTGTCTTGTCTTGTCTTGACTTGAGCATGGACACTTCTAGATGGAGGTGCTAAGCTTAGCTTCCACCCATTCTAACCTACCTTTTTGAACAGGATTTAAGAAAACGAGCCATCCAAATTGTTAACATTAAATCTACACGGGTTATAGCACAATAAAATGAAATTAAAAATAATAATAATAATAAATTCGAAGCTAAGAGACAAAGGTAAAATAACCAAATGCTCATCCTCAAAAAAGAGATAGAACTAGCATATATGTAGTTACATCGATCATTGAATAAAAAATATTATGCTTAATTATTATATTCCTCCCTTTTCTATCAAGAGTCAAGAAAGAAGATGAAACGAAAGAAGCCAAGTATCTTTTTCTTTTTGTTTTTAGATTTCATTAGTTTGGGACTCAATGTCCTGCAATCGGGAGTTGGCATTGGCAATGGAGCACTTGCAGGCTATGGAGAAGTTGTACTTCTTCAACAATACATACAACATCCAGCAGACTAAGAGAATGGAAGCTGTGAGTCCACCTCCTCCTATCACGTGCTTGAAGCTCGGTTGCCCTCTTGGAGCCTCTTTCAAGTTGAAGACTCCTGCTGGAGGTGGGTACAACAAGTAGTACTCTGAACTGGGGTATAATGCTTCCATATCTTTGAACACCAAGAAAACTGCAACTTTGGTTGGTTATGTTGAGAGGTTAGAGGAAGGAAATGGGGCTATTTATGGACTTCAAAACCCAATCAAAAGCACCCTCTGTCGCTATTTCAATCCTTAAACCTGGGGGCTTGATTGGAACACTGTTGGAACCAACAGGTTTACCACTAGCAGCCAAGCTATAAAACCATTTGCTTTGATGTTGATATGCAAGGTTAGGGTTCATAAATATATATATGATAAGTTACTGAGAAACCCCATAGCAATTTCGCTGAAATAATAAAACCCGTTGAAGATTGCATAGGTCTTACAGACAACAACTGATGGTTGACAAATGTTTATGCGTTCACACATTCTATTCTCAGTTCTTTACCACCCATCATTTCTCTCTCCTCTTTTGAAACTATGTTCTTGCTGATCAGGGGGAAACAGGTTAGAACATAGAGAAAAAGTTGAGGGAGAAGCGGAGATTAATCACAAATCTACTTCCTTAATTCATGTCATCATGTCAGTTAGGTTGTGCTATTTATGATAGTTTCATCTGCTTATACTTTTAGGTAAATCTGAACTAGTTGGCAACCTTTTAACATGGATCCCAATCCTATGACAAAACACCTGCACAATTTCATAACTTGTGTTCAAAATCGGTAGCAAATTCTATCTCAATAGACAGATATACGTATCCCCGAATAGCTATGCATTGGTCAACATCAAGTCTCCATATTAGATTGGTTCATCTGAAAGGACAGAGAAACATTATCCTCACAATTCACTGTATACTCTTAGCCAAAGCCTGGCCTTTCCTCCTAAGGAACCAAAGCAAAAGAGCAGATTCCTCATTTCTATTCTAAACAAACTCTTCAATGATCTAAGCTTATAGGTTCAAAATTGAATTGCTTGTAAATAAAGCAAGTTATGGATCAGTAAACAAATAAATGATGCTGTACCAACTCGTGGAGGAATAGCTTCCAAATTGTGGCAAATGTTTTGAATCCACCATCTTCTTGCCCAGTGCTTGCTTGCATCCTGCCTTCTCAACTTTTTCCTCGCACTTAGACTTGCTCCTTCGTGTAAATTTGGTTTTGTAGACCACAGATTGGCAATCTATGACCACTCAACTTATCTAAGGTCGGACACAAACAATGTTGCGGCCATGTCGGCAGTTCTTACAATTTCAGGCATACTAAAGTCTTCTAACTAATAGTCTTTTGGATTACTCTTCTTTGACCAAATTTGTGTAAGGCGGTTGTATACTCGCGTTGCGTAATGGTAACATCATTATTTATTGTTATTTGTGTGAAACAACATCGGGGCATCCATAACGTCAAATAACGATAATTATCAATATGCTCATAACAATATTGCGGCCATGCAGGCTGTTCACCCTTTATAATTTTAGGCATACTAGAGTCTTCTACCTAATGGCCTTTTGGATTACTCTTCTTTGACCAAATCAACATTGTATCAAGTAATTATCGATATGCTCATAACTATACCGCTACCAGTGTGCTTTAGAGCTCACAGTCATCAAGAAACAATCAAAATATCCAACGCTGGAGGACCTTTATGCAACTATCGACAACAAGAAAACCAGGGCATTTTCTGTTGAGCAGAATCTATCAACCAAAACCATTCCCTTACTTTAATGGATGCGCATGAAAAAGATAGGATAAAGATTCTTTTCAATTTTATCTTTATTTTTTTCAAAATGTGATGGATCTAGCAATTTGATTTCCAATTCCCATGATCTTTTTTGTTAAAACAAAAAATTGAAACCAAGAATTTTGAGAGGAAGGAAGTTATAGTTATCAATTGAACTACATTTTTATTCCTGGGATTATTGACTAACCTATTCCTTTAAAAAAAAAAAAAAAAAGACTAAAAGATTAGGCAATTCATCAAATGGGTTGCACATTACGGAGGAGGGTTGAGCTTGTAGTAGCAATTTTGTTTGGGTTTTAGCTTTGGATAATTCTGTTCCTGTTGATGGAAAATAGGCTTTCGTTGCAATACTTTTCTCTACCTTGCATAAACAGTACAAAAATGGTGAGTAAATTATAAATTACTCCTTTTAATTTTAAAAAATAAATTAATTAGTCTCTTTTGTTTTGAAAATTAATTATTTAATCCTTATACTTTTAAAATTTTCTTGCAATTTAATCTTTTTCACTCCTTTTCAATTTATTTTTATTTTGTTTCAAGTAATTAAAAAAGAAAAAAAACAAGTAAAATAAAAAATATTAAATTATGCATGATCAACACTAGTTAAAAAACTAAATAATTAATTTTTAAAATAAGAAGGATTAATTAACTATTTTCTCAAAAATTGAATGATTAATTTATAATGGGTTTTGCACATATCGAGACCTCGAACAATTCGAATTTTTTTATTGAGACCCTAAGTTTTTTTCTCGTTCAATTTAAGAATTCTACTCTTATGTTGTTATTGTTTCGTACTCTATTATAACACATAAATATACGTGGCAAGCTCTAACCAATGATAGCTTATCACGTGTCATGATGAGCTCAAATTGAGTGATTGAATTGATGACATGACAAGTTGTCATTTATTAGAGTTTGTCATATGTGCTTACGTGACAAATTATCGTTGGCTAAGATCTCGAAACAATAACAACATAAAAATAAAATTTTTAAATTGGATAGAAAAAAATTTAGGATTTCAAAAAAAAAAAAATCAGAATTATACATAGTCTCAATATGTTAAACCTAATTTATAATTCACTCTAAAATGGTGGATTTAGTCGCAAAATCTATTTTGTGACCAACAAAAGTAGGCAAGCTATCTATAGGCTTTTTGTTTTGTCCTTGAGAATGTTTTTTCACAACCCAAATTTAGGCCTCCTTCACTTCTCTCTCTCTCTCTCTCTCTCTCTCCCTGGCATTTCTGGCCTTCCTTCCACGACCAGCTCGTGCATCAAAACATGTCTTCACTATCATATGCATTAATCCAATGATCATCACCATCATTATTATTATATTGGTGGGATGAAGCTTTCCATCAAGAATTCATGGACAACCTTTTTGTCTAGGCAAATCTATTATTGTATTTGCATTAGATATAAATGATCAGTGTTTTGTAGTTGCCAATGTTTGGATAGGTTCTCCGTTGGTGTGGTTAATTAATTAAGGAACTGTATTTTATGTTCTTTAACAAATATATGCAGACGAATAGTGCATGTCTTCTTTCTCTTGGGACTTTCTCCTTTCAAGAAACAAGATAGAGCACTAAAATTGCCAAAAGATTGTTCGTCTGAAAGCTAGCTGCCTCTTGAACCACGTGTCAGGATTCAATTTATGACGCTAAGAAAAATATATCTAACTTATCATATTAAGTACTGTTAGGTTTTTATTTTTAAAAACCTTCATTTTTATTTTTTATTTTTTATTATAACACTAGACATAGACGGCTAATAGACTTAAAGAATCAGCCATAAGTAAATTGGTTTATAAATAAATTTTTTGTTAATGTGTAAAATTCGAATTCTAGAGTTGTTCTAATCTCAAAAAGTTAAACTTTATCGTTTCTTCTCTAAATAGGATTATTCATATTTTCAATATGAAATAGAGATACTTTAAGGAAAAAAAACGATCGGAGGTTAGGCTTGATGTAGTGCCGACTTAAGAAATGTATTTGGATTTAGTCAAAGATACTTAGGATTCAATTTACGGTGCTAAGAAAAGTATCTTTGACTTATCGGATTAAGTACTCGTTTGATTTTTATTTTTAAAAATATTTTTTTATATATAACATTAGGCATAGACAACTAATAAACTCAAAGAATCATTGATAAGAGAGTTGTCTCTAAATAAATTTTCTATCAATTTGCAAAGTTATAATTCTAAAGTTGCACTTATCAAAAAAGATTAAATCTTATCGCTTCGTTCTAAATAAAATTAGTTATATTTTCAATGTGAAATGAAGATACTTGAAGAAAAAACGATCGGAGATTATCCATGATCTAGTGCTAATCTAGGAAATATACTCGCATTTAATTTCGATTAATACAAAGACTTATTCAACAATGCCTTATTGTTTGTAAATAGGTATTCCAATTACATTTTAAAAAAATTGTTTTATTGATTCAATGACTATCATGCAAATTAAGGAGCTCAAAAAGTAAAATAAATACTCTTTATTATCTACCAATTGAGAATTATTTGCACAGATATGATCCATCATCTAATTGCATTATTATTGATGATTTCATTTTATAAATATGAAAATATTCAAATTCTAAATATAATTTTCTAAATAAATGAGTTATGCAAATTTAATTATTTCTAACAATCCACAAATTTTAAGTGATGGAACAACTGATCAGTCAAATACTTTCTCATCAACCCACCTCCTTGCTCCCTCCCGACAATTGTGTTTCCATGATTGTAAACTTTACCCTAACACACGTGCATGACATGATTCTTTAGTTCGAGTAAAACTCTAAAAAAAGACTTTAACTTCTCAGAGAAATTGAGTCGGTAATTTTCCCCCTCCAGTGGGTGGCAGATTTCATAATATCATAATATTATATTAAGAAATTGAAGTCCATGCATAGAATCCGATAACTTTAAGAAATGAAAGGGCTATCCCTTTTAAGAAGGTGAGTAAATTGTTAAATAATTCGATTTGATTTTTAGTTAATCAAATTAAGAAAAACTGAAACTGAATCAAAATAAAATTGGTAAGTTTGGTTTGAAACCGAATTATTTCGGTTCAGTTTTAATCGAAATAATTATTTTTAATTAGTAAATTTTAAACATGGGCTGAACTAATATTTAGAAGTTTTTTATTTTTTAGTACATTGACTGAGCTAATAAAGGATATGTTTCCTCCTTCAATGCCATAATTTAAATCTCAAACTAGCCGTAGGAAATTAAATTTTTATAAATTCTTAATCTTGTCATAATTTAGAAATTTTTTTTTAGGCGACGGTCGGGTGCTTTTTTTTAGTTTTTATTTTCAATATATTTGGTTTTCAATGAAAATTGTTTTTTTTTTCAAAAACCAAATAAAAATAATTTCAATATTTCTGTTTGGTTTTTAATTTTACAAATTTAAGTTCAAAATCAAACCAAAATACATAATTCGGTTTATTTCGATTTGGTTTTTAGTTAGTTGAAATTATGCTCACCCCTAATTACTTTCGTAACCATTAGCATAAATCTTTCTTTCCTAAAATCGATTGATTTGGGTAATAATTAAAAAGAAGATTTATTAAACATAAAAATATGAATTTCAATCTCTTGATTATTTTACTTTTTTTTAGCGAAACGGCATATATATTTAATTATATTCGTTTTCTTGCAAGATGATGAATGCATGCATGCCAGATGATCGATGGCTTAAAGAAGCAGCCATCAGTATTTAATTAGGAAAGATGTTTTAAATTTTTTCAACTTCCCCTGAATTAATTAGTATAAATTATAGTGCCAGACAAGAAAGTTTTAAGTGCAAGAAAGTGATATAGTAGCAAAAAAATCTTGTACGTGGTCAATCTACGTACGTCCATGGAAATGGTAATTTCACCATCAATAATAACACAATAAAACTTTTGGAGTTGCTCTCAGCCCTAATCTCCACGCACTCAAATCTCATATAATGTCTTGTTTTTGCTTGCATAATATATATATATATATATATATATATATATAGTAAAACCCTACTGCAACTATATTAAGGACCTTGAAGTGAACCTTTAGCAAAGTGATCGAGTAATGGCAAACATTCGAGGTGCTTTTCCCTCCTCTTTCCTAATTCTTGCTTGGTTGTTGGCTAGCACTCATGGTGCAAAACCAAGTCGTTACTCCATGCCATTCAATACTAATTTTTTTAGCCTAATATTTACATCAATCTAACATATTAAATTTATCATTTTCTCGTGCTTGAGGTCGCGACTGAGTGATGAGGTTGAGGGTCGCTCATCGATGATACACGGGTTCGAATCTCAATGTGCACGTCCGTCACCTCCGCAATGCCTTACCCGCTCACTAGGCTTGCGGGGTGTTCGATGAGCCTGAGGATTAGTCGAGGTGCGCGCAAGCTCGATCCGAACACTCGGGTTATCAAAAAAAAAAAAAATTATCATTTTCTAAACTAGATCAATATCAAATCATATCTTTTTTTTTTTCAATTTAAAAAACCGAACTTTTCATAACCCACCAATAACTTATGTGTCTCGTATTATATAAAGAAAAAAAAAGCTTTTCAAAAATCAGATTCAAACTTTTTATCTAATATATATATATATATATATATCTTATGTGTGCACGTGTGTTTTTTTTCTAGACATTCTCATTTTATATTGACTAATCATATTTAAAATGAAAATAACAAGATTTAAATTGTCTAATAAATATGATTTTAAAAATTCAAATTTTGTATATTAATAAAAAAAATATTTAAAAACCAATTCCTTTGCTTCTGAGCGAACAATTTATTGGTTCAAAAATATTTTTCTTCCGACTCTATCAACAACATTAAATGGTATTTTAATGGTACCGTATCATCCTGTGGTTTGGCAAGCTATGGATATATAGCAAATAGAAAGCAAAGGATATGGTTTGGCAAGCTATGACGTGACAAGATTTAAATTGCTCAACAAATAGGATTTGAAAATTCAAACGTTATACATTAAAAAAAAAAAAAATCTAAGAACGCTTATTTCTGAGCAAACAATTTATTGGTTCAAAAATATTTTTCTCACGGCTCTATCAACAACATTAAATGGTATTTTAATGGTACCGTATCATCTTGTGGTTTGGCAAGCTATGTATACATACCAAATAGAAAGCAAAGGCTATGGTTTGCCAAGCTATGGATGTGATTTGGCATTTCTATATATGCCATGTTGCCTCTTCAATATAAAATCCATCTTTGACTGTCACATCACATGCAAGAAAATGTCTGAGAGAGAGAGAAATCTGTGTTGCTACGAATCAATCAATTAATGATTTCTTTAATTAATTGGGAGGACGTGACTAATTAGGATCAATGAGAACAAAGTGACAAAGACGTTCATTATCAAAACAGGCCTTTCTTTTCACCTTTTGTGCTGTTTCCTTTTGAACTTTAATACTCTACTTAGACTTTTGCAGATCCTGACGAGTGCCCAAACTAAAAGTTTCAGCAAACCTCTGTCTACTTGTGGGTTTTGAAAGGCGTACTTTGTTATCGATGCAGTGATCTTAACGATCAGTCTCGATTGACATGCAAATTATTATTTTAAAACTCTCTTATCTCATTGATGAATAAATGTTCTATAAATAAATTGCTACACCACCCCACTCAACAACCTCTTATCTTTCTTTCAATGTTTATTTAGTCCTCCCATCCACCCCAGCTGTTTATCTGGCAATTTTGTCTCCAACTTATATTCAACAAAACTTCAAATCATTAAATACCTCAAATCATACTTTAATTTTCGAACGATTGAAAAAATAATCGTGATTTTTATTAAAAATCACGATTTATTGTAATGTTAAAATAACGATAATAAAATGTTTTGAAATCGTTACATAACGATCGTTTTTTAAAATTATCCTCCAACCATTTTTGTTGCCAAAAAAAAATTATAGAAACCCTTTTAGAGATACAATTTAAATAAATAATGTAAAGTTTAACCCATTGATACGGTAATTAAAGAGATTGTTATTTAAAAACAAAAACATTATTTCCATGATGTACAAATTCATCTGACTGCTCAATAAAAAACAAAACTATATATTTTTCCCTTTAAGAAAATAGTATAAAAAATAAATAAATTCTCTATGAGGAGTTGGTTACGGCTATCACTCCGGCCTCAACTTGGCTCAGTAATGAGAGTAAAAGAGTGGGGCATGCCTTTCGATTTTGGGACAGGAGTGATTTGCGGCCTTAACTACAATGTGATTAGTACTAATTAGGAGAAGATTTGTGTTGAAACCGTGTTGACCAAACAAAGGATGTAAAATCAAGTATCACCATTATTCATTCTCCAAAAAGAAAAGAAATCGATAGTCTTGCCCTCTTCGAGGGACAAAAGAAAGGAAATAATCTTGTCACCAACGCCTCTCTCTGTTTCTTTTTCTTCTTCTTTTTGTCGTCATGTATAAGCTTTTCTAGTGGTTAGTGGTTAAGAGAAAATCATATTAGTACGATTGTAATGAGAGGTTTTTTAAACTTAAATTTTCCTCTCCAATGATCAGAACTCGAAAATGTTTGCAAATGCAAAAAACTCACTATCACTAAGACATTTTTAAGAAAGAAAACTCATCTTAAGCCCTCTAATTATTGTGAAAGTTTCAGTTAGATCCTTATCTATCAAAATTTCAACCGCACCACTTCTTTGTTAAGATTGATATTGCAGTATTAATCTTCCACGTTGTTAGTTCTGGACCTTCTGGTCAGTAGATGTATGTAGTTTGTTTACATGCAATACATTTTGTCTTTCTTTTTTTTTTTTTTCACAATTGACACATTTTGTTTTTAAAAACCTAGAAGCCAACACCTGATTTATATGTTATGCATGCTTGTAATAAAAGAAGACATGAAAAGGTAAAAAATGTCCTGAATCCATACTCACCTTAACAATAAAAATTAGATATTTTTTTCAAAAGTTATTCTAATGTTATTTATTAATGTTCACAGAAAACACAAAGTTATTTGACAAATTTTATATAAAAAAAATCTCACGTACATGATTATTTGTATATTTTAACGTTGAGAATAAAATGGGTCTTGGATGGTATCAATTATGACAATAAGTGGTATGATGAAACTCATAATAATTTGGGGACCTGATTGAAACATGTATAATAGTTAAAGGGTGTGGATATAGTTGTCCCTTCTGTTTTCTTTCTTTTTGATTTTTCAAATAATGAAAATGATTTGGTAGGTATAAAGGCCACTATTGAACCCTAATGTCCTCCACGAAAGCTTGTACAAATGCATCAGATTTGCTTGTCTACTTAAGCAAAAAATATCTAGTATTATGATTGTGGCATATGGTCATATCTCCTTAATGATAAACAGATTTTTATGGGCTAATGAATGCAATGCTTTTTGTCAATTATATTACCATTATACGAGGTATTGTTATTATGGTGAAATAGATAAGTGAGTAATAACCAATAAGAATCTAAATAAAGTGATGGAATCTCTACTAATATAATTCGATAATTTTTAAGTATGTCCTTATGTTTTTATTTGAGTTAATTCTATCGTTGAATATACATTTAGTTTTTCATCTATCATTCTAATAAGTGTTTAAAGTTAAACTATTTGAATTAATAATATAATTTGAAAATAAAAGACTTTTTATTCGTTTGCTTACAACGATATTTTAAGAATAAAAATAGTTATATATAAATTATATGATAAATTATAATAGTTTGATCTCGAAAACCTAACTCGAATGATAGAGTGAAAACTTAATGATGTATATTGAATGATAAAATTTGCTTGATTAGGGATATAAGGACAGATTAAATAATTACTTTATCATATAAGAGCAAATTGAGCTATTAATTATAGAATTTAAACAAACATAACATAAATGATAGACTTGGTGATTACATAGGTTTCCTTTTTTCATGAATTCAAACGATCTATTCTATGATTGAAATCGAAGAGGATATACGTTACATCATGATTTTGAAGCGTACGAGAGACTTTAAAAAATAGCATATCTATTCAATTTATCAATAATTAAGCTAAATCCGATGCATCATAAGATTTTTTTTTTTATTGATTCTTACGTTTTGGATAAAAACAAATATTTTATAAGATGTTCAACTCGAGGGATGAATCAACAAATGAATATTTATTGATTTCACCTCTTATCTTTTATAAAGAGAATATATTTTTTTTTTTTGCCAAAGGATCATAAGATATCTTATGCAATGATTTGAAAGATCCAAAGTATCTATGGAATTTGATCTCCAAAATACATGAATCAAACGTGAGAGTTATGATTTTAAGATTATTCCGAGAGAGATTTCAACTTTCATTGACACGCGATTTAATTAATTTGAGAATACACATTATATTCAAAAAAGAAAAAAAATTGTTATACCTATGTAAACAAATTAAATCAGGCTTCCTTTAACTTTGCTCTCTATCATATTTATATACAAGTATATTTCATCTCATATATATATATATATATTTTGAGCATGTATCTTGTTCATAAATTCTATGATTCCATTCTCTCTATTTGTAATTTGTAAGAGTAAATTGTAAATTAATCTCTTTACTTTTGACAAACAAATTAATTAGTCCCTTCTGTTAAAAAACTAATTATTTTAGTCATTTTTATCTATTTTATATTTTTTCTAATTTGTTTTTTTAAATAAATAGATATTAATTAAATATTAACGATTTTTTTCAAATAAAAAAATATTAAATAAAATATAATTAATATTGATTAACGAATTAAATAATTAATTTTTAAAATAAAAAACTAATTAATTAGTTTCTTAAAACTAAAACGACTAATTTATAATTTACTCGATCCGTATAGCTTAGTTTTTGGGGTCTTGTTCTTCAGTAAAATCTTATTATGTGTACTTCCAAAAATACCATTGCCAATTTCCCACAAAGAAACAGTTGGAATGAGTACAAATTCAGTGAAAAACCAAAATAAGGTAAGAATAAGATTTGAAATCTCCAATAAACAGCTATGGAAATATATTTCTATGGGGATTATTTTCTTTAAAAAACAAAGAATTATTACAATTATCATTATGGGACACAAATATATTTTTCTAGAAAAAAATCAAGATGTAAAAAAAGAAAAAAAGAAAGAAGAAATGATCCAATGTTGCTAGCAATGAAAGAGACAAATGAAAGAACGTAGTAAAAGAAGAACAAAAACAAAAAGGAGAGTCCTTGTCCGTAGGGAGCTTTCCATTCCTCTTGCCTCTTTCTTCTCATTTCATGTACAAATATTTGTCCAAAAAAGAAAAAAAAACAGAGAGACAAGAGTGAAGACACAGCACTCAAAACATGAAATTCAACTTTCAAGAGTTCCTTTGGGGCGCCAACTCAAAGAAAACCAAACCCTAGTGAGAGAAAGAGCGAGTTTTTCGTTAAAAAGAAAAGAAAAGAAAGCGAGAGAGTCGAAAACAATCACAATCACAAGTCACAACTCGTTTTCATTGCTCAGGGAGTTAGCCCCACTTCACTGCATCATCATGTGTATGTGTAAGTAATTAATCAAAGAAAAACTCTTGTCAGATCTGCACTCTCCACTCCCATCTTCCAAAAACACCCCAAAAAAGAAAGAAAAAGGAGTTGTCTTTCTTTCTCCATTTTCACTACTCTTTCATTACTTCCAAAACGTCTCTACTCAAATTATTCATATGGGCGTGCATTATTGAAGAAATGGGAATGTGGGTCTAATTCAAAATTGAAATTTTTTTTTCTTGGGATATTCTCAGGATTGGTTCTTGTTAATTAGACAGTGAGCGTCTGTTGGTTATTCAAATAATTTTGAAAAAAAATGTCAGAAATGAGATTTTCTGATCCAAGCAGACTTCACTTAAAGAAGGAGCTTACTCAAATCAGGAAGGCAGCTAGAGTTTTGAGAGATCCAGGAACAACTTCTTCATGGAAGTCACCTCTCAATTCAGCGAGATCTACAGCAGCAGCAACTATAGCAGCAGCAGCTTCTACCTCTGCTTCTGCTTGGAAGCATTTTGAGACTGAGAATGCAATCCCAAATGGTGGTGGTACTGGTAGCCATAATAACAATAGCACCCATTTGGATTCACATTTCAAGACTGGGAGTAATCACGGGAAAGACAAAAGAGTGTTCCTTTACAATTGGAAGTCTCAGAAATCTTCCAGTGAGAAGAGTGCATTGGCAACGAATGATGCTGATGATGACTACGAGTCTTGTTCTATTCAAGAGAGCCTTGATGATAGCCTGAGTGACACAAGAAACGTTGGGGATTCAAAGAGTGACACTTATTTGGGTGAGACAAGGTCTGCTGCAATGATCTTCAGGTGTAGAGATGCAAGTCTGGTGTCTCCTTCCATGAGAAGAGCAATGGGGATCAAGAAAAAAGGTAAGAAAACTAGTACCCGTTTGGATGTTCTGTCTAGATATCAACAAAAAGAGATGAACTTGAGGAGATTACTCAAGGGTCATCCATCAATGGGTTTAGGCTTAGGTTTAGGAAGGGATGATATTGTTGAGCAATCTGATGATACTGAAGAATATAGTAACTCAGAGGATTTAAGAAAGATTTCTGGGGCATCCCCTTTGTTGTTAAAACTTAAGCATAAGAATTGGTCACATTCTCCATCTAAATTATTGAGAACTAGTCGAAAAGAGGACTCTTCTTATTCTCACAGCACACCTGCATTGTCAGCTAGTTCTTATAATAAGTATTGTAATCGCAAGCACAATCCAAGCACTGTTGGATCTTGGGATGCCACCACAACCTCAATGAATGATGGGGATGACGAGGATGATGATCATTTGGATTTACCTGGTCGCCAGGGATGTGGGATTCCTTGCTATTGGACCAAACGGACACCAAGATACAGAGGTGTATGTGGGAGTAGTTGTTGCTCACCTTCCCTTTCAGATACTTTAAGGAGAAAAGGAAGTAGCATGTTGTGTGCTAGTCAATCAAAGTATCATAGACGCCGACGTTCATGGTCAACTTCAAATAAGCGCAAAATTGGTTCAAGAACTGGACAAGCATTTCTCCCATTGCTTACAAACAGTGGTGATGGCCTAGGAGGGTCATCAATAGGAACTGGGCTTAGCGATGATGAGCTTTCTACAAACTACGGGGAACTTGATTTGGAGGCCTTGAGTAGATTGGATGGGAGGAGGTGGTCAAGTTGCAGAAGTCAAGATGGGTTGGAAATTGTGGCTTTATATGGAGACGGAGAAGAGGAAAGCACATCTGAAAATAGTAGAAGTTTAAGCCAGAAATACAAGCCAATTTTCTTCAGTGAATTGATTGGGCAAAACATTGTTGTTCAATCACTTATCAATGCTATTTCTAGGGGAAGGATAGCCCCGGTTTATCTTTTCCAAGGTCCACGGGGTACTGGTAAATCATCAGCAGCTAGGATTTTTGCCTCTGCTTTAAACTGCATGTCTACTGAAGAAATAAAACCATGTGGGTACTGTAGGGAATGCAATGATTTCATTTCCGGGAAGACCAGGGATCTATGGGAAGTTGATGGCACTGACAAGAAGGGAATTGATAAAGTTAGATACCTTCTGAAGAAAATTTCACATGGGCCTCTGCTGGGCTCTTCACGTTACAAGGTTTTTCTTATTGATGAGTGTCACTTGTTGCCCTCTAAGATGTGGCTGGCATTTCTCAAATTTCTTGAAGAACCACCGCAGCGAGTTGTGTTCATATTTGTAACAACTGATCCTGACAATGTGCCCCGTACTGTACAATCACGGTGTCAGAAGTACCTCTTCAACAAAATTAAAGATGTAGATATTGTGGAGAGGTTGAGGAAAATTTCTAAAGAAGAGAATCTTGATGTTGAATTAGATGCACTGGATTTGATTGCTTTGAATGCAGATGGTTCGCTTCGAGATGCAGAAACAATGTTAGACCAGTTGAGTTTGCTGGGGAAGAAGATAACAACGTCGCTTGTAAATGAATTGGTGAGTTCCATCTACTGCTATGTTCTTTAACATTTTCTGCTTCAATCAGTTACCTTAAATCATTTTCAACTCGTGCTGAGAGAAAGAATAATTGGCGAATCATTAATAAGTTTCATATAATGAGGTGAAAAATACATGTGAATTTCTGTTTAATGTATAAATGAATTGTTTTTGAACTCGAATATGTACTTTTCAATCGTTTCAGGTGGGGGTTGTTTCCGATGAGAAATTACTGGAACTTTTGGAATTAGCGATGTCTTCAGACACTGCAGAAACAGTAAAAAGGGCCAGGGATTTGATGGACTCTGGCGTTGATCCAATGGTTTTGATGTCTCAACTGGCCAGCCTCATTATGGACATTATTGCTGGGACATACAATGCTATTGATGTCAAACATGGTGATTCACTTGTTGGTACACAAAATTGTGAGTAGCGGTTCCTTGCTCTTATACAGTGACCTTGCAGCTCATCCTTCTGCAGATTAGAACTACGCATATCGAGTTTTATTTTCAGCCAATAGACTGTATTGATCAGCAGCCAAACTGATCTCCTTGTGGTTGCAATACGACCACGGGGCCCTTTACTGTATGTTCCTTTTCCTTCTTGGGAAAACCTCTCCAAGATAGACAAAAACTAGAGCAAATATATACTTAGGGCAGAATCAGTTAATTGCGAGATTAAATTTAGCTCACTTTAATATGGAAGTACATGGTTGTTGTACCTGCTTTCATGCCTTTTTTTCTAGGTTGCTAGTTCATTTATTTGGATGCGAGCCTTTAGATTTGTCTGGTCTGACCTTGATGCTGTAATTTACAATTTATTAGATAGTACGAAGAAGATTATAAATATTTACAAACATGCGTGTCTTTTTATTCCAGTTTTTTGCCAGAATTTTATTAATCGTTATGGATGCTTTCATTGGCAGTAAACGGTTGGTGTACCTGCTTTATTGCCCTTTTTTCTAGGTTGCTGGTTCATTTATTTGGACATTAGCCTCTAGATTTGTCTGGTCTGACCTTGATGCTGTAATTTACAATTTATTAGACAGTATGAAGAAGATTTTATATATTTACAAACATGCATATATTTTTATTCCAGTGTTTGCCAGAATTTTGTTAATCTTTATGGATGCTTCAATTGGTTTTTTAGTGACCGAAGCAGAACTGGAGAGACTAAAGCATGCTTTGAGGCTTCTTTCAGAGGCTGAGAAACAGCTAAGGATCTCAAGTGACCGCTCAACATGGTTCACAGCAACTCTTCTACAGCTTGGTTCCACAGCTTCAATGGATCTCACTCAGTCAAGCAGCAGTAGGAGGCAGAGCTCCAGGACAACTGAGGAAGATCCTTCAAGTGTTTCAAAGGAATCCAACGTTTACAAGCCAAAGTCAGATGCTCAACTTATGACCAAGAAATCATGTTCACCTTCATCTGTGTACAGGGCAATAAATGGACATTCCACCCATCAAGGGGAATATGGTTTTAATGCCAAGCCTCCCCGTAGTCGACTGATGGATAGCCGTACTTCATCTACTTCATTGGATGATGAAATGACCGAAATAATGGTATTTAGATACAAAAACTCAGACAAGCTGGATAATATATGGGAGAAATGTATTGAAAAGTGTCACTCACAGACATTGAGGCAGCTGCTGCATGCTCATGGAAAACTTCTGTCTATAGCTGAAGTGGATGGTAAGTCCGATATTTTTTCTACGTAATTTCCAATATCTTTTGCTGGTAGAACTGTAACCGAGAATTCAACAATTGTTTCCCTTCTTTATTTTACCTTCCTTTTGATCTAGTTGCCTTTAGATCTATATCTGATCAGCCTTACGTTACTCCCAAAGTGCTTCTAGTGATTCTCGAGGACTTGATCTCTGGGATAGAGATTCTAACTCTGTTGTCTATACAGTCAAAATTAGTTATTTCTTTCGTGCTGGCTAGCTGATTTGGTGAATGATGCTTCTTAGGCTAGATTTTTTTCTGCTCTGATCTATATCTGATCAGCCTGACATTACTCCCTTTTTTATTTCTTTGAGGATTCTACTCTTTGCTTAATTTGCAAAAGCAAGATTTTTTTTCCCCACTGTTTGCTTCCAAGTTTTCTATGACCATAAGAGGATCACATAATCTAATGATTCTGGCAATTGTAATGAACGTGGCTGTCAAATCTAGATTTGAATTGTAAATCAGAAAGCCATTTATGGGTTTGTGAATCGTAAGATTCAATAACAAACGAAAATGACATTATAAAAGATCCATGACATATTTCTAAGACAAGAGAAAAATGGTCTTTTACTGAAAAAAATAAAAAATATATGCATCAATTCATTTACTTTAGTAGTTTTAAGTCACTTAATATCCCTGAGTCTCAAAATTCAACATATTGTTCTTTGGTACATGATCATTCTAAGACAATAATTAATAAAATATCCAAAAGCTATCTTCTAACTAGTTAAATTACTAGGTCTCCTAGTGTTAATAACAATAATCCTCCTCAGTATCCCAGTTTTAATAAAAAGCAATCACCTTCCCCAATATTGATAACACCATTGTCATTCTTGATATCTTAGGCACTCTTGCTTTCTTTCATCCTTTTCTTTCTTTGTGAAAATTTACTTTATAATTTGTTTTAGTTTCAAATAGAAAGATTTATGAAAGAAAATTGTTTATATATTGTTGTCATCCATGACCTCGAGGCTTAGCAATCCTATTCTTACAATCTCTTTTAAATTTATGCATTTTACTTTTATTTTCTATTTGAGTTGACTTGCAAAATTGAATGAATTATGCTGAATCGAATTGAATCTTGACTGAATAGCATGGTTCAAGTACATCTGTGATTAGCCTCGTGATTCACATCGTTTTGTATGTGAATTGAGATGAATCTTAAGACTCTAACAACCAAACTAATGAATTCCCCCTCTCCTCTTTAATTAGCTGTGATGCCCACCAGCTCCTAATGGGTTAGTCATCTATGATGTGTGTAGTTCTACGATATTTTGATTCTGATCTCTCTCAGTTACACATTTTATGCTTTTAATATGTTCCCTCTATATCATTTTTAAAGAATCTTCAAAGAAAAATGAAGCGGACAAGTGATCCTGATAATTTTCAGTTATATCTCACCCTTTGAATTAGTGAATTGGTGTCATAGAAAATCAAGAGACTAAAAGTAAAATTTGCATCGTACACCATATTAAAAATAAAAAATGAAAAATTACATCATATTAAAATAAAATAAAAAAAGAAAAATCAGGATATCATAAATAGTTGTAAATGAAATCACAGAAGAATGATCTGCTTCAATTCCTAATTACTTTTATTCCATCCTCTATTATTTGTTTCTGAGTAGCTCCCAGGTTACAACTGTTCTTGTGAGTATTTAAACTATGTTGATGGTGATGATTTTGCTTTTGCATATTATAGAAAGATATCAGTGGAAGTTTATTTATAGCTGCCCATCACTCCACAATCCCTGTCTCATTACCTGCTTGTTTGGATGTATTGGGTTGTTCTTCTGTCATTTTGCTTGTGCTTTTCTTCTCTGTTCTGCAAATTGACTTGATGTGACTGATGTTTATACCATGTTTTGATTGGTTAGTGTTAAGTACCAGTTAAATAAAAAGACAATGGATGAAATGAAAAAGTTACTTAAGATGTGCACCAGACAAAGTTTACTTAAATTGGCTGAAGGGAATCCTTTATGTAATAGGTGAAAGTAAAAATCAGGTGGATCGTTTTGATGTTTAAATTCCAATCTGTCCTTGACAAATGAGTGATCAGTCTCTCTGCATGCATGTGCATGTGGATGAATGTGTCTCTCTCTTTCTGCCGTCTTATCTTCTGTTTGATATGGTTCTGCTTGCAGGAGCCCTTGCTGTTTATGTTGCATTCGAGGATGAAGATATTAAAGCCAGAGCTGAAAGGTTTTTGAGCAGTATCACAAATTCAATTGAAATGGTCCTTAGACGCAATGTAGAGGTTAGAATTATTTTTGTGGCAGATGGTCTGGATTCTCTGATTTATGCAAATCAATCTGAGTTACAAGAAGGTCATAGGCAAACAGAAGCAACTTTGGCAATTGAGAGGGGAAGGCAGGCTAATTGCTCTGGGGCAGTAGTTGGTCATTCCGATTTAGTCTCGGAAGAAGAGTCCCCAAAACTATCCAGAGGAAGCTTTAATGATGCCAATGCTGAAAACAATGGAGAGACGAAGCAGGAAATGCCTATGCAGAGAATAGAATCCATTATCCGTGAGCAGAGGTTAGAAACTGCCTGGTTACAGGCAGCAGAGAAGGGCACCCCAGGATCATTGAGTCGTTTGAAACCTGAGAAGAATCAGGTGTTGCCTCAAGAGGACACCTATCAACAAAATCTTATGGAGTCCATAGGTTCAGTGGCAGTGCCCTCTCAGAAATGGGAAGATGAATTAAATCATGAACTCAAAGTATTGAAGATGCAGGATCGGAGGGTGCTCCACAAGGACCAGATTGGTAAAATGGTGGATCATTATCCAATATCACCAAGCTTATTACATGGCAGCAGTTATTTGGGCAATGGAAGCAAAGAAAGCCTGTGAGTGTTGTGCAGATCTCTTTTAGATTTTCCTTGACTTAAGATTGTTTTACTAATTCTTTATGAGCCTCTATCATCAAAACCAATTTTGTTAGGCAGTTTAGCTTTTTCACATTTCGTGAGTTAAGCAGGTTAGCTTCTCTCAGGCTTCATAGTGCATTTCAAAATCTAATCTGAAGAAACACCATGCTATTTGATTTTTTTTTTTTTTTCATGGGTAAAACTTGCAATATTCATTTGCTTTATATTGAAATAAAATTAAATTTGAGGATAAAAGAGAATAGCAATATAGAATGGCGCTGCTCATCGTATATTATTGTTTCAATCCTTGTCTTCCTTCAGACTGTCATAATTGCTTTAGGGTTCATAAATTTACATTCTTGGAAAGGGGTTTTGTTATGTTTGTTTCCATATAATTAATTAAAATGTGACAAGGTATATTTGCTCTATGTATTAGTCAGTTTGAATTGAAACTGCTAATTGACACAAGATGATGGAAACAAGACTTGAATTATCAGGTTAATAATGGTTGTAGTTCACCTCCACTGGACCATTGTTCAGAAGGAACATTTTTGACTTGGCTGATTTGTTCATCGAATCGTTGACTGAATCATTTGAGCATATGATCTACTTTTGGTGTTTAGTTTAGGTAATTTTAGATCAGGAAAAGATGTAAAAGCTTCTGTCAGGCACTGCTGTTTCATCAATTATTACAGGAAGGTGGAAGATAGTCTAATGCTGATGTTTGGATAACATTATGCATCATTTTGTCTAAAAATAAAGTAAGATGAGTTGGTGGAGAGACAAGAAACTTGCAGTTTAAAAGATCATAGAGAGTTGTGGATCAGGAGTTGGAAAGAGATGAAATTATTTTCTAAGGACTGGAAGTTTGAATTCATTGGAGAAAGATTTTACAAATTATTTAGGATTACTGTAGCATATAAAAGTGTTAACTCTTTAAAGAGATTCCTCTGATCTACCCTATCTTTATTGTATAAAATGATATTGCTACTTGTCTTTCTTCCTCCATCATCTGTGTGTTTATATGGTTTTGGATGGTCCATTTTTTTGCTTGAATTGTGGAAAACATTTTCATAGAGAAGGAAGTGGAAGTGAATCAAGTCAAGATCTATGTTGTGATACATCAAAATGAATGTGTTCTGTACCTCTCAAAACTCTGCCTTTTTCTTCAGGGGATATGAATCAAGTTCGGCTGGTGGAGGTTGCAGCGGGCTTTTCTGTTGGAACACCAGCAGAGCTAACAGAGCAAAGGTACACTGATTTCGAACTGCTTTTGATTTTCCAAAAAGAAAAAATGGGAAACCAAGTATTGTAGGAATCGGATGAGAACGTGCCAATTGAGATACAACTCGTTTACAATTATCCTTGCTGTTTAGTGAAAGCCTGTTTGCCTCTCATTGATCATGTTTTATTTCTGCACCTAAACAGGTCAAAGGGACCCCTGTTCGACCTCAAGGCAGAAGTGGACGATTTTCGTTGTTCGGCGAGTGTGCAAAGCAAAAGAAATCTGAGAGCAGAAAAACAAGATAACTGGGACATTTCAAACACAATGCCTGGAGGAAAAGATGGTGTTTGGAACTTCACATATTTTTCTGTATTTATTGATTACTGGTTCAAGTCATTCTTAAGAATGCTACCACAGAAAATATCTAATGTAAAGGTTTGGTTCTTGACGTGGGGCATCTCTTTAGCTCCAGCAATTTTTCATTGGGCGAATAAAAGAAACTCAGGATGTTCTTCATGGTTTTCTTGGTATTGCATGCTTATTCTTTTTCTAACTTTTCTTTTCCTTGTTTTAGTTTTTTCTTACAGTTGCGGCCGACCTTTTTATTGACAAATTCTGCTAAGTTAAAAAAACTAAAAAAAAGATTTATATTTCAATATATAATTTTGATAGTTTGGTAATCTTAATTTTCATCATATAATATAAACTAAGTTACATTTAAAATGAAATGCCAAAATAATGTTTTAATTTAAAAATATTTTGATTTTAGAAACCAAAAGTTTTAGTAAATGCTAGTTTCTTTTACTTATATATAATTCAAAATAATATATTAGAGATTATAAACAAAATACTATAAAATATATAGTTAAATAACACATGAGTGAAGTAACATGCCAAAAGGCTACTCTTTTTCGATTGACAATTTTACTATTAATAAAATAGCTAAAATTATAAGAAATTAATGATACTCGAAATAAAACAGAGGAGAAAATGGCTCACTGCAGCTAATAATAATGTTTATTTGTGTTGAAAAATGAGCCAAACAAAATACAATCTTTTGCAGGCTAAACCACAGTTTTATTAAGCCAAAATTTCTCAAATTGTCTCCACCAATATTCAAGTGAAGCAAAACAATGAAATTGAAATATAAGCAGATTATTTCCTCCTATGAAAGATACAAAATGAAAACAAAAACAAAATTTAATTTTGACAACTCAAGTGTTCATGCTTAAAATTCTCTCTGCAAGCAACAAATCATCTGGGGTTGTGACCTGCAAGTCAAGGAATTTGAGAGTTTTTTTTTGTAATTCAACTAAAACTGCTTGCATTCTGCAACCATAAAAGAAAATTCACTAATGTTTGGAGGTTCGTTGAGTACATATTTCCAATACCTTGATGTTTGTGTATGATCCTTCAGTGATGTATACTGGATGCTTAAGATGCTCAACGATAGATACATCATCGGTGACTTCAAGACCCTCTCTACAGAATCACTAATGTCAGAATCCAATTCCTATTTAGAAGCGTTAATGAAAATCGATAAACTTGAATAAATATGGTTCTTAGGGGTAACATCTTACACAGAAGAATGCTCATCGCAAGCACAACGAGGAAAGATATACAAGGTTAATTAAGCTGTGTGCAACAAGTGTCAAATGAAGACAAGCAATGAAGCGGGAGTGTGAAAGAGAAGCCAGAAAAGCCTTATCTCTTTACCTTCCGAAGGATTTTATGGTATAATAAGTCCTATTCTTCCAATAGCAACCCTACGGAAGAGGAAAGCTTCACTTGGTCTTTTTCAGACAAAGATTTTCTTCCTCCAAAGAGAAAGATAAGAAAGAGGTTCAATTACTTTCTGCATCTACAATGTATACTCTCTATTAACTGGTAACTTTCATACTCTTGTATTGGTCGCCAAACCAGTATCAGGGTGAATAACATGGACCAAAAATGTTCAATTCGGCCATAATTACACTGGCCCTCCCCCTTGTTTCTGGAATTTCAGTGATACTTCATGCTGTCTCGGCACATAAAGACCTCAAATTTTCAGCGTTGACAGAATTAATCAGTGAGAAATAACATGGCTAAGTTTAGTCAGTATGGCTCATCCTAATATTAATGGAAGATCGTTTCACATTTCAAGCAGACTATAAAACTCTCCAAACCACCAAATTATCAATTCCTTGGAGACACCAAACCTAACTTGACCAAACCCTCTAACTATTAGCTATGAACAGATATAAAGAAACCAAGTTTCGGAAATATGTTTTCAACTAATTAACAGCTAGTAAGTTTTTATTTGCTCCTAAAAAAAACTCAAGCAGTCAGGTTTATAGAACCTCAAAATATGAACCATCATTAAAGGAAATTATCCTTTCTGACGACATTATGTTTACAAAAATAATAATTGGTGTCCAACTCAGATGCCTATCTATTGTTGTCAGATTAAAGGATATGCACAAAGTTCATTCAAGCTCTGCCGATAGATCCTGGATCATACAGACAAATTGATGCGAAATACTATTCCAAATTTTTTCATGCAATGTCAACACATTTAAGGACAAAAGAGCTTCAGGGTAACATTTACTTGAGAGATTTATAGCAACTGATAACAAATCAAGTACCTGTTCACCAGCTCAAAGCCTTTCTTAAGCAAGTCAGGTTTCATCACCTGTACACAAATATTTAAATGCAGTGGGATAAATTAGCATTCAAGTACTATATTCGAGAAAGTAAAAAATAAAAATAAAACTATGATAGGTTATAAATCCTTTAGGCAGTGAACCTGGGGAGTCTGAATTTCCCAAAGTGTTTTGCGGTCAAGAGTTCTCACTACAAAAGATTCACTATCTGCCTGCATAGAAATTAGGTAACTTACTATAAATTTTGTTAAATGTTAGGATATATAATTGATGGATATTTAATTAATGACAGTTTTAGTCAAGAGATCAAAGAAGCTAAAGAGAGTTATAAAAAGGCATATGACCCCATAAAGATAACAAGGCAGCAATACTAACTAACGATGTTCTTTTGGAATTAACTCTTTGCCAGAGCAATGAAAAGCATTTACACGAATAAAGTCCAAATATGCATGATCTTCTAATTAATCAATTCAAGAAGATGTACACTATGCACATAATGAAAATGGTTAAAGAAAATAAAACAAATAAATTCCTATTTAGCTGCTCTGAGAAAGCTACATGAATGACAGGAACAAAAAGCTCAAATCTCTCCGTATTTATTGAAGTCATCAAATAAGAATGCGCCCCAAACCAGTCATGCAAGAGGAAAAAAAAAGATAAAAAACCAGATTAGAAGCCATGACCAATCAGCATTATTTCACATGGTGCCTAAAATATTCTTAGCTATTCTCAACCATATCATGCTTCAAATATTTTTGTTCCTGTGCACAAACAGAACATACCAAATAATAATAATAATAATAAATAAACAAAGAAAAAAAAAGTTACAAGACATACATAAGCAACTTCCAAAGCATATTAAGTACCTCCTTGATTGTAGCTTTAACAGGAACACCAAGTACAGCTGCTCCATTTATCCAACCATCTTTAAGGACCTAGGCACAAGCAATTACCATTTACTTGGAAAGTCATTTATCTACAATTAAGTAATAGTATATATCCACAGTTGATGCATTCACACAAGGAAGTATTTTGATCCAACCTTTTCCACATCTGCCACCGAGACCAGAGGTCTTGCTGAATCATGGACGCAAACAAGCTCAGAGTTCAAATCAACTTCCTGTGTAGAAAGTGGCATGCAATGTTTAAAGAACAAATATTTCCAAACACTAACATGAATTATTGACTGGTATCAATCAAGTACTTTACAGTGAGACACACCAGAGACCAGTAAATCGCTCTTCTGTGAAGCAAATACAATGAAACTCACAAGTAGCTTAAATATGAAATGCTTCATAATGAAACAAGCTCTCCTAAAAAAGACATGTTAAGATATCTTAGAAGGGGAATCTTATTACATTTTAAATAAACTATGAAATATGTTTTGCTAGAGTACTAGCAACCCCGCCCCTCTATTAGCGATATTAGCAGTTTTTGTAAACCTCCCGTTCTCTACTAGTAGTTTGTATTAGATGTTAGCAACCATGCTCTTTTGGTCGGAACTATTTGAGCACATTTTTGAAAGCACACTCAAAAACCCAATAACATATTAAAAATACTTTAAAAACCATCTGGGAACAGTACACAACTGATAAAAAATCAAGCATGGTATGGAAAGGACATGGAACCTTTCTCAACCGAAATGGATTGAAGCAGCACCTGAAGCCCACTGTATACAGAATCTTGTCTCTCCTTTCCCGGCAGTGCAAATTTAAGGTCCACATGGATCTTTTCATCAGAATCTGAGAAAAGGATAAAAAATTAGTTTGAATCTCCAAGAACACAGAGTTTATCAACAACCCAAGCACAACCCATATCATGCAAAGCTGGGGAGAGAGAGAGAGATCTTGAACCTTCAAAAATGTCCTTGTAGGATGGATCACAGACTACAATAATTTCTTTCACTTCATCCATTTCTGAAAAAGTGTATAAACTGCCAAAAAAATATAGGCATTCATTTTCAGAAGTGAACAAGATATAGCCATTACGTTGCTTAGGTGCAAAACCTAGACTTGGTGAGCCAAACTATGTTACTTTTCAACCAAAAACAAAAGAAATAAACCCAGTCAAATTCAGGATACTCAGAATAACTAACTATTCATGATAATTTTAAATGATAATAGGGTGAATTGCAACTGCATGGTAGGGTACAGTCTGTCTTAAATAAGTTGACGAAGTTAAAAAACCATACCATTGTGTCTATTTCCACACAGATGGGGCCTTTGAATTTATACATCTGAACCTTTTAAATTATAAGATTACTTAGTTTCCAAGAATCTGCCCGCATAATTAAAAGCTTCCCACATTGGTAAAGGGAGTAAAAAGTAGTTAAAAAAAGCTGTTGCCGTTTACCTATACAAAGCAATTGGATGGCCAAGAAGTGGTAGATACTGCTTTGGCATGCTCGCCTAATCACACAAAGATAATAAAACCATCATCTGGAAGGTAAATTTAACCATAGACAATGAATGAAAAAACAGCAACTTCTAGATGTCAGAGAAAAAACTTCTGAATGTAAATATCTAATAGCATATGCCGCAAGATAAACACAAATGCAAACTTAAAAATGAATAAAATAATAGTGGCATAGTTAGCTCAGAAATGCAGGCATTCCAAAAGCTGAAAACCAATTGGTCGAAAAAATTCCATGAAGAATTTCCACAGTAGATTTATGATTATCTACGTTAGAAACAGAGGATTCAATACAGAGCAGAACAAAATGGCTTGTTATGCAAGGTCATGCAAACATGTAAGTTCCCTGAAGTGCTTTTGCTCTCATTTATGTTTTAAATGTTAAGAAGCTATCAAACTCGAGCCTATTTACACCTTATAGTAAAAAAAAAAAAAAAAAAAAAACGGAAAAAAAAACAATAATCTGCAAATTAATTATATGTTCAGAATCTCCCTGATTTCAACATAATGCATTATTATTATCGTTTGAAGAAATGTAAAATGCTTTATGGAAAAGCAAATGAATTGAACTTTAAAACTCCAAGAACCTTTAATTCTTGGCTGTGAGAGCTTCTAGTGACTCTCCTTTGTTGAAATTATTACCACTTAGTTGCATCATGTTCTCAGGCACAATATGAGCCACATCAAAATAAGCAAAGCAGCAGATGCCCTGAAACTTGACTTTTATATGAATTGGTGGATGGTTCTTTCTGGTCAAAGCACTTTTCCACAGATGAATAGAAGGGAAGGGGAAAAGGATGTAGCTTAACCCGTTTTGTTAAATTACAAAACAGCCCCACTGCTGACATAATGCAGAAAGCCAGTTATGATGGTTAGCTACATGAGTCATAGACTACTGGATCTAGTGACTTGGATTGAGAGTAATGCAAGGCCAAGAGGCAGACCAATCAGAAATAACCAGTAGATATGATGCATTTGGGATATAATAGACTACGAAGGTTTAAAAGAATTGTTCAATTTAGACATTCATCTAATTCAAGTTACTGAGCTAGACAATAGATGTAAGACAGTAATTGGCCTCCATACACATAATGGGAATTAACACAATTACCCACAGCTTACCGGATAAGCCTAAATGAAGCTAGAAATTAACAACCCATATTTCTAATCAGATTGAACTGAACTGGGCCATTACACACACAAAAGAACAATGATCGAAAAGAATCTTAAAATTAGAAAAAGGTTACTCGCAATCTTATAAGCAATCCAAGTAATTGGGAACTCCAACAACTGGGCTAAGATTACACATACAATCTCATTGTGACATATATCAAGCAAGAAAACAGAATAATTGCATTCTGGGATTAGGAGTGACAATGCCAGGCACATTACATAAACACACAGAGAAAATGGTTAACAGCACAAATTACTAAAGACATGCCATAATTTCGAGACAAGAAAGAATCAGAGGGAAATATAATAATAACAAAGAACATACACCCATTCTTTTTCCCCTCCCTCCAGCCAACAGAATCACAGAAACACTCTTCTGTTTAACAACTCCAGAGCTCTGAGCCAAAAAGACAAGAACATAGAATATTAACGATTACACTCCAACACATATTAAGAAGAGACTGTAAGAAAGAAACCCAAGTGTTCGAAGACTAGTTACATCTTCAACTTGAGCAGACCAGTAGGTAGTAAAAGTAGGGATTTTGGGCTTCTGGGTCAGCTTGACTTTATGTCCTGAAACCAAACTCCATCAAAACAAAATCAAGAACATCATTTATAAGCACGAAAGAGGAAAAAAAGAATGAAACTTCGGCTTGCCTGGAGATTGAAGGGGGAGATGGGAGTTGAAGTGAAGAGATGTGGAAGGAAGTGAGTGGTTAGTAGTGGATGGAAAGGTTAGATTTTTAAGAGAATTGAAAGGGAAAGAGAGAGTAGAGAGATTCATTTGAAGCAGAAGATTGTGACTCATTTCTCTCCCTCTCTCTCTGTCTCTTGGGTCTGTCTCGTCTAAAAGACTTCTCTTTTCTTCCAACTAATTTACCACTGACTACAGATTCTTTGAACGGAAACACCAACGTCAGCATCTTGCGTTTTCTTGTCTTTACTTGGTAGTAATCTCCTAACAGAAACTAGATTTTTTAACCGTCGTGGATAATATAAAACATATAAAATTATTTTATTTTAATATTCTATGATATATTTTACGTCTATCAAAATACATCAAATTAAAAATAAATAAAAATATATTTAATTTTATAATTTTTTTAATCAAAATTTTATATTTACTGATTATTCTTTATATCTTTTATAAATTTTTGATTAAAAAATATTATTTATTTATCTCTACTCACAAACTAAAATTTTTTAATAATATAAAAAATGTCAAAACTAATGGATTTTTAGCTAAAAACTTATTTTATAATTTTTTAAAAATATTTTTTTGTCTTAAATTTTTTGATTAAAAAAATCAAAGAAAAAAGGACCAAAATAAAAAAAACAAAGAAAAAAGGACAAAAGTGATCAAAATAAAACAAAAGAAGAATCAAAACCAAACAAAAAATATTTGGATTGAAAAAACAATATTTACAAAAGGGACTAAAATGTAATGTTACGAAACTTTTCTTAAATTTTTTGATTAAAAAAACAGAGAAAAAAGGACCAAATTAAAAAAAAAGATCAAAATAATCAAAATAAAACAAAAAAAGAAGGATCAAAACAAAACAAAAAATATTTATGAATTAAAAAAATAATATTTAAAAAAGGGGATCAAAGTGTAATATTACAAAAAATTTCATAATAAATATTTAAAAAATATTTGAAAACTATAAAACCGCTACGCATAATAAAATGAATAGTATATCCGAGTATGTGTAAATAGTGAATTCAATTCATTTTTATACAATTGGCAAGTTCCATTATTCTTTTTTGTTTCCTCAAAAAAAATGAATAAATGAATTACTATTATTGATTATTCGCTTTAGAATAAATTTATAAACCGATATAAATATATTTATGATATTAATTGCTGTATCTATTGACTATTGTTTTAGAAAAGTGATAGATCGAAATCTGTGATAGGAGCAATCCCAATTGTTTTTACAACTGTATCTGCAATTTAAAACTATGATTTTAAAGACAGGTCATTGAATTGCTTGGTTACAGAAAGACATGCTGTCACTGATCCATTCAAAAGCCTAGACAGATAAATAAAATTGACGATAGTTTTAACTTCCATTCCTAAAAACAGAGTTAATCAACTCGAAGGCACAAACATCTCCTGCCTGCAGAGAAGTTTCTGTTGCAAATTTAGCCCACCCCTCAGACAAGCTACCTATTCTGAAAGAGGAATGGCTGACCAACTTCACCGGCCACATCCCATCTGCTACTTGAAGCATTACTGTCTGTACTTTATCCTTAAAATGTCTCTCAATAAAGCTAAATGGTACAGGCTGCAAGAAAGGGTGACAAAAATGGCATCAGATACTAGTTGATGATGGTACCGACGACAAAAATTTCAAAAGCAGCAGGAAAAAAATGCTATCCTGAAATTCATAATGGTGAAACAACATATCAGTAATGCTTCTAGGAATCAAGGGAGCTCGTTTGATTTTTTCTACAAGAATATTGCATGTTTCTTAAAAGAGAGTGGAGCTTCAGCATATGTTTAAAAACCTACCACGCTGTAGTTCTCCGAATAACACGATCCCAAAACAACTTTAAAGAAAGGATGTGTCGAAGTGAAGTTTCTCTCTGCTTCAAAACCTCCAGCAATCAGTCCGCCAGGAACGTTTTCATGCTCAGGTTTCTTGAACTTGCCTGCATGATACCAGTCAATGGATGAATACTCTCCTGCTTCTCTAAACTAAGGATATTGAGAAGTTCTCAGCACTTAACTGCCTCAGTTTTAAATTCTGATTCAGAAAGTTGAGGTTGAACTGTTATATCTTCATCATAAGGGCTTGAAATTCTAGCCTCATCCATGCCATTACCATCAGATTCAGTTTTATCGACCAGGCTTTTGTTGGGTCTAACTTGATTAGCTTCTATCGCATCAGCTTCTGCAGCGATAGTTTCATCACAAGGGCTAGAAATTCTAGCCTCAACGATGCTATTACCATCAGATTCAGTTTTATTTACCAAGCGTTTGTTTGGTTTAACTTGATGATCTGAAGCAGCCCCCTTTTCAGAGATTACGAACTTAGTACAGAATAAGAGAATAAAGGAAGTAAAGAAAGAAAGGAACAAGAGGAAGAAGTTGGGAAATAATCTTCATGCCCCTCCTCTGTATTCATCATTCATGTCTTATAGTAAAAACTCATAACAGACTTGTAACAAACTATGCCAGCTCTGACAAACTGCTAATGATTATTATTCTTTACACGAAGTCTGATAATTTTGCTGGCCTCTGGATGTTTCGCCTGGTTCTTCTGGTTTCCTGTATTGCTGGACCTTCTTGGATGGTATTTGGGCCTGCATCATGATCTCCTCTCATGTCAGCTTCTCCAGCTATAGTTTGATCACAAGGGCAAGATTTTCGAGCCTCGTTGGGGCTGTTACCATCAGAGTTATCCACCAAGCTTTTGTCCAGGAGGACTTGAATAGCTCCTCTTATGTCAGCTTCTCCAATTATATTTTCATCACAAGGGCTACAAATTCTAGCCTCAAAGATGCTATTACCATCAGATTCAGTTTTATCTACCAAGCTTTTGTTTGGTATAACTTGATGATCTCTTCTCATGTCAGCTTCTCCAGCTATAGTTTCATCACGAGGGCAAGATTTTTGAACCTCGTTGGGGCTGTTACCATCAGATTTATCCACCAAGCTTTTGTCCAGGAGGACTTGATTAGCTCCTCTTATGCCAGCTTCTCCAGTTATGGTTTCATCACAAGGGATAGAAATTGTAGCTTCATCCATTCTATAACCATCAGGTTCAATTTTATCTACCAAGCTTTTGTTTGGTTTAGCTTGACGTGCTCCTCTCATGTCAGCTTCTCCAGCTATAGTTTCACCAAAAGAGCGAGATTTTCGAGCCTCGTCGAGACTGTTACCATCAGATTTATCCACCAAGCTTTTGTTTGGTCTGACTTGATAACCTCCTCTCACATCTGCTTCTCCAGTTATATTTGCATCACAAGAGATAGCTTCATCCATTCTATTACCATCAGATTCAGTTTTATCTACCAAGCTTTTGTTTGGTTTAGCTTGATGTGCTCCTCTCATGTCAGCTTCTCCAGCTATAGTTTCGCCAAAAGGTCGAGCTTTTCGAGCATCGTCGAGACTGTTACCATCAGATTTATCCACCACGCTTTTGTTTGGTCTGACTTGAAGAGCTCCGTCAGATTTATCTACCAAGCTTTTGTTTGGTCTGACTTGAAGAGCTCCTCTCACGTCAGCTTCTCCAGTTATAGTTTCATCACAAGAGATAGCTTCATCCATTCCATTACCATCAGATTCCGTTTTATCTACCAAGCTTTTGTTTGGTTTAGCTTGATGTGCTCCTCTCTTGTCAGCTTCTTCAGCTATAGTTTCATCACAGGGGCAAGATTTTCGATCCTTGTCGAGGCTGTTACCATCAGATTTATCTACCAAGCTTTGTTTTGGTCTGACTTGATGACCTCCTCTCACATCTGCTTCTAAAGTTATATTTTCATCACAAGAGATAGCTTCATCCATTCTATTACCATCAAATTCAGTTTTATCTACCAAGCTTTTGTTTGGTTTAGCTTGATGTGCTCCACTCATGTCAGCTTCTCCAGCTATAGTTTCACCAAAAGGGCGAGATTTTCGAGCCTCGTCGGGACTGTTACCATCAGATTCAGTTTTATCTACCAAGCTTTTGTTTGGTTTAGCTTGATATGCTCCTCTCATGTCAGCTTCTCCAGCTATAGTTTCACCAAAAGGGCAATATTTTTGAGCCTCGTCGAGGCTGTTACCATCAGATTTGTCTACCAAGCTTTTCTTTGGTCTGACTTGATGACCTCCTCTCACATCTGCTTCTCCAGTTATGTTTTCATCACAAGATATAGCTTCGTCCATTCTATTACCATCAGGTTCGGGTTTATCTACCAAGCTTTTGTTTGGTTTAGCTTGATGTGCTCCTCTCATGTCAGCTTCTCCAGCTATAGTTTCACCAAAAGGACAAGATTTTCGAGCCTTGTCGAGACTGTTACCGTCAGATTTATCTACCAAGCTTTTGTTTGGTCTGACTTGATGAGCTCCTCTCACGTCAGCTTCTCCAGTTATAGTTTCATCACAAGAGATAGCTTCATCCATTCCATTACCATCAGATTCCGTTTTATCTACCAAGCTTTTGTTTGGTTTAGCTTGATGTGCTCCTCTCTTGTCAGCTTCTTCAGCTATAGTTTCATCACAAGAGCAAGATTTTCGAGCCTCGTCGAGGCTGTTACTATCAGATTTATCTACCAAGCATTGGTTTGGTCTGACTTGATGAGCTCCTCTCACGTCAGCTTCTCTAGCTATATTTTCACCACAAGGGATAGCTTCATCCATTCTATTACCATCAGATTCAGTTTTATCTAACAAGCTTTTGTTTGGTCTAACTTGATCAGCTCCTCTTGCATCAGCTGATCCAAAGAAGATTAATGAAAAGCCGTCAGATGGATATACATTTCTTACCCAACTAAAATAGAGCATTCAATTAATTACATGATAGATTCCTACTCACTCAGTAATAGGCTGTCATTCGCAAATTCAGTGGCTCGATAAATGGCAACTTGGAGTGTAATTTCAGTGGCTTTAATCAGCTCAAAGACACAAACATCACCCACTTCCAAATTATTGTCAAGCACAAATGCTCTCCAACAGCAATGTTCAAATCTGGCTCTAGGGTTTTTATTAAAACACGTAATGATGTACTTAGCAGTCCATGTTCTCCTATCAGAAATCCTAAGGATGACAGGACCACGCGTTCCCTTAAAATATGTTTTTGCAAAGTTGTAAGGTATACCCTGCAAAAAAACAGAACAGAAAAGAAATAGAAAAATCAACATGGCAAGGAGTTTCTACTCCAACAGAAATAAAAAGGAAAAAGCTTAAAGCATAAGAACTAAAAGAGATTAAATTTACAACATGACGGTAACCCTTGAACAATCCAGTAAAATGTTCAGCTGAGAACTTACAAAGCTCTTTCGAAGACGAATGTTAGACGGCTGCATCACAACCATGAAAAAGGGATGTTTCGGTTTCAAAGCAGTGTTAGCTTTACAAAGAAGATCTTCTTTTTCATCAGCTGTCAGTGGTTTCATCCTTTGCTTTTGAATAGATATGTCCCTTTCACCTCCTAGAGTCCCAAAAAAAAAAACATAAATAAATAAATCTCAAAGTCCTCCAGTTGAGAAGCAAAACCATCACGAGACAAGGACAAGCAGCAAAAGTATGACAAGACACGAGCCTTCAATTGATCTCCAGAAACGAAAATATGGTGTCAGTCGAAATTCTAACCTCCAATTTGTTGTGTGAGGTGTAAACATGGTGATTGTGGTTTGTTTTCCTTCATTCTGACAGATCCATCACCAGTAGATGCAGCTGAAGTTTGCCCCTTCGTAGAGCCATCAAATTTGCTAGTTAAATCAGTCCTAATCTTCTTAGGAGGGGAAGGGCATGTTAAGATCTCTTCTGTTTTTGCACTCGGGGTTAAGTCTTCTTTCATGATATCAACAGCTACATCGACATCTTCACTGCTTTTTTCCATTCTTTGTTCTTGAAGTTCTTCCATCCTTTGTTCTTGAAATTCTTCCTCAACATGAGGCTCCTCATCACCATCGATTGTGCTGAATGGATAGTCAATCTCTAAAGCAGTCTTATCAACTATGAGTACATGAAAAAGACTACTACTCTCACATTCAAAAACAAGAAGGGAACCGGCAGATAGCGAGTAATTCTCTGCAAATTCTTTAAAACCATTTTGGAACCAATACTGACCATCGTCCTCAGTCTTGACCAGCTCTACTTTCCATTTTGCACCTGTAGGGGCTTTCAGGATTGTTATACTTGAAAGATAATCTCCATATCTTTTCACAAACTTCCCTGGAATTCTCTGATAAAAGGTGCAAAACACGTCTTAAGTTCTGACAATATCCAAAATGGAGAACAAAACCAAACCAAACCAAATGCACATCCTGAAATTAATTATTAACCAGATCAAAATGAAGAGAGAAATATACACCAAATTAAACCCAAAAAAAGTTCTGCATAATTTGCTCTGCCATGCCATGTACAAAAAAAGTTCCAAAAAAAAAAAAAAAAAACACTTACAAGCTTCCCATCATCGACAGTTTCTTGGAGAATTATCTTGAAAAAATGGGGCCTATTTTTCTTGAACCTGAAGAATCCACTATCGCTCTTGCAGATAGAATCAGCCATTGTTAATTGCATAAACTATTCACACATAATTAAGGATGGTTTGCATTGTCTACCCCACAAAACAACTTCTACCAACAACAAAAAAGAATAACTTAAGTATTGTTAGTACAGTTTTAATAAACCTATCTCCCAAGAAAACTACCAATGTCTTGCTCCAAAAAACCCTAACTAAGAAAAATAGAATTCAACATTAATAGAGTCGGCTACTGAAAACTATAGTACCATATAGGAAAAAGAATTCCTGTCTTACTAGGAGCCTTGTCGACAAGACAAATCAGATTGATGTGGCATGCGTTTTTAAGGCATCCCTTGCTCTCAAATAAATAAAAACAAAGCAAGAGATATATTTTGGTGAAGTGACGTACACCTTAAAAAACCATGTACTTTCCATAACATAGTAAATACGTTTGTATCAAAATTAATATTTGGATTCACCGTAAGAACAAATATATATATATAATACATTAATTAATTAAGACCAAAATCACCCATATACGTAAGCTGAATGATTTTTGTTTTTTAGATAAATAAATCAATTTGTTCTTATAGTTACCTTTTTAATTGAATCTATTATGCTTTTAAATAATATTTAATTTTCTAATCTATTCTTTCAATTAATTTTTTTGATCATCATCAAATATTGACCAAAAAATTCCAAAAACTTCAAAAATAATAATAATAATAATCATTATTATTATTATTATTTTGTATTGTGGGGAAAAAGAGCTAGCAAAATGATTTAACAACATAACTATAGAGTCGGATATTCTTTTCAGTTGATATATTTTTTTAACGTAGTATTAAAATTTTGTTAATGATCAAAAATTCGAATCTTATCATCTTTATAATTTTTTAATTAAATAATTAAGTATAAGATAGTAATAAAAAATAAAAAGTAATATAAAACTATTACGGAGACTTAACCTAACCTATTATTAAGCTTTTAGATTGATACGGTTATTTAATACTAATATAATACAACTAAACATGTTGATAGTGGTGCCATAAACTTGTCATGATCATATTTAAAGCATATCCTATTTCAATCATTTGTCAAGAAATCTAAATTACATGAAGTAAATAACTGAGATATACATAGCAAAAAAGAGAAAAAATGATCACCAGCTTTCCTCCATGAAGAGAACCCTCAATCTCTCCAATCTCTGTGCCTTATCAGCTTACTCGAACAATACAGAGTACATATATGGTTTATATAGGCTTAATAAGAAAATTCTAGCAGTGACTTCACAAATCTCAAAGTACTGAACTTGATAATATTCATTGAGCAAGTTTAATATTCAACAAAAAATGAGGTGGTTTTGCCAAAAACATCAAGAGCTTTTTTTTTTTTTTTTGGGATAATTATAATGAGTATAATATTCTCGAATCAACTTTCACTTCAATTGTAGATAAATTCACCACTTTTTAAATTAAATTAGCACTGTATCACGTTTAACTTTTGATGGATTTTAAAAACCGAACTCTTTGAGTTTAATGGCAGTATATATCTAATGCCACTCAAAGGTGATGGATGAACTTTCCAAAAATGTTTTCGGTAAGAAAAGACACTACTTAATAGCAATTACATCAGTCATCAACCACATTACTTCATCTTTATTACATCTGACATAGGCTGTAAGAAGCTAATTGATATTTAATTTTGATAAAACTAATGAAAAAACAATAATTAGTGCAAGATCTTGGTAGCAAAGGAAGTTCATTTTAAATCAATGATGTCTTCTCTGTATAAAAGAGGCAAGGACTCTTAGCTTGTTCAATCACTAACTTGGATGGCCATTGGCCTGTGTCTGTGTGAGAGCAGTTTTGCCATTTTTCTGAAAAGACTTCAATTTGGCCTCAAAGAACACTCAAAATGCCAGTCTGCCATTATTCTCTATCATTGTTTTCTTGTTTGTTCCTCTTTCTGTATGGAAAACTGAATTCTCTGCATTTTAGGACTTCAGAGTAAAAGTTAATGGTCCAGTTCTTACAATGGGGTTCGACAAAGCTGAGTGTTTCGGCTAAAGAAAGCTACACAGTGATCCATTTAAGAGGACAAAAGAAGAAGTAAACAGGAATTCTCAAAAACATTTCTTTGTTCTTTATGCATCCATGTGACCACAACAAAATGCTTGCTAGAAAGAGAGACGTGGGGCAAGATTTAGCGACGACTTCTGGAAATTGAAGCTTTCAGGATACCACTCTTGATCATCTCGAAGGCGCAAACATCTCCCATCCGTAGAGAATTTTCTCTTGCATATCTTGCCCAACCAGCAGATAGCGTAGCTTTTCTTCGAGAAAAGTAGATGATCAACTTCACAGGCCATGATCTATCTGCAACTTGAAGCATAAAAATCTGATTTTTTTGCGTAAAGTACCTCTCAAAGAAGCTGATCGGTACGGGCTGCACAAGGTATGGATAGATTTAAAGTATTTGTATAGAATCTTGGTGCAAAGTACGAATTAAATATCTAAAAGTAACAGATGCCCTGGACGCAAAATTTCTAAGAAATGTTTATCCTTCTCCAGCATTATCAGAGCACTTATATAGACTGTTCCAAACTTATACATGAATCTTAAAAACAGGCATGGTAGAACATGTTGACGAACCTACCAAGAAGCATTTCTTGAGATGATATGACCTCAGAACAACTTCGAAGAATGGATGTGTTGGGATGAATTTGCTCTCGGTTTCAGAACCTCGAGTATCCAGCACAGGCACAGCAGAACTATTGTTGAGCTCGGATTTCCCAAACTTGCCTACGTAAATTTTAAGACAAAAGATGAATAAGAAGTCGTTTCTCTTAACTAAGTGTCTGAGAAGTTCTCAGCCCTTACCAGGTTCAAATTTAAATCTTGATCCAGAATGCTCAAGTTCTTCATCATCAGGGATAGAAATTACAGCTCCATCTTCGCTATTCCAATCAGATTGAGGTTCAGCAACCGAGCTTTTATTTGGTTCAACTTGATTAGCTGATCCTTCCTTATCATCTGATACAAGCAGAAATCAAAAAGCAGAGTCAGATGAAAGGAGCATTTCTCATCAAAAAGTAAAATAGATCAATCAATCACTCAATCAATGCATCAAAAAAGAAAAAAGGATAGAGGGAGCTTCTTTGCTCACCTGATGACTGGTGACTCTTTACATCCTTCAGGCGAAAAAACACAACTTTGAATGACATTTCAGTAATATTAATCAGTTCAAACATGCAAACGTCACCAACATCCAACTTATTCTCCTCGGAAAATGCCCTCCAACCATGAGAGAATAAGACTCCAAATTTTTGGTAATTGTAGTACTTAACCGGCCAGGTTCTCCCATCTGTAACACAAAGGGTGGCATTCCCATGGTTTTTGGTGAAATACTTTCGAGCAAAGCTGGTTGGTACAGTCTACAAAAGTTTAAAAAAGTTGGAAAGACATCAGAAAGATAACCTCACTCTCAATCAGGAGAGGAGAGCACAAGTTTAATAATCTGTGTGCTTCTTCCTCTCTGTAAAAGTATTGCATATCCAAATTGGAGCAAGCAAAACACAGCCCATCAGGTTTTCAATTTAAACTTGAAAGCTTACCAATCCATATCCAGTATGAACATATGATGGATTCATGTTAACCTTGAAGAAGGGATTTTCAGATTTGAAAGCACCGGTTCTCTGTAGAGCTTTAGCTTTTTCATAGCGTGTCAGTGGTCGCATATTTGCAGTAGCTCCGTTATGTGATAATCTTTGACCCGTAGCCATTATCATGCCCCTACCACCTCTGATGGAATCTTCCTCTAATAAAATTGAAGTAAAATTATGAGAAAAAAAGCGTATGACACCAGCTTGTTTTCCAATCAAAAGGACAACATTAACTAAAATCATATTGCAATTTACATTACCATCAAGTCCCCTTGCAGAACAATCCGACTTCGCATTCCTCCTGAAACTCTCTAGCTTCACCCCCTAGACCGAGTGCCTATAGGCGGAACCACTACCGAAGTGTTTAACTTTGAACAAGTACCAGTTTCATAAGTTGAATAGGTTCTCACCCTCTTGTGAGGCTGAAGACATGGTAATGGTGATTTCTTTCTTGTCCTTTGCGATGGTGAAAAGTGGCCTAGGATTTCAACTGAGCTATTTTCTTCAATTCTTTCTTTCTTGCACTCTTTTAGCAGTCCACGACCAGACTCCTCACTATGCCTGCTACTGAGTAGATAATCTATCTCTGTGGCACTATTGTCAAATATGAGGACATAGAAATCACCATTTCCTTCATATTCAAAAACAAGAAAGTGGCCACAGGCTACAGAGTAATACTCTGCAAATTCTTTCCAACCCTTTTGCAGGCAAACTTTGCCATCAGAATTTGTCAACTCAATGGGCCAAACCTTACCAAGGAGCTTAAGGCGTGCCAGATTTTGGAGATCTTTCCCATAATTTTTCACAAACTTTTCGGGAAGCATCTGAAACAAATACCAAAGGAAAAATGACATGTATCTTAGTAGCATGCATGAAATAAGTTACAAATACGTATACACTAAATTCACCCTTCAATTGGGATCTTGGCTAGTTTTCCCAGATCAAAAGTGTGTAGAGCAGAAAACAATGTGATCTCCAGAGAAAGGAGGTGGAGAATGATCATGGGTTTCCCACTTCACATCATTAACCAAAACCCATTATTTTGATTCCTGCTTAAGTTTTGTTCTAACAACTACCAAATAATATTTAACATGCAAAACCTACTGGAAACAAAAGAGAAAAAAGAGCTAACAGGCTGATGATCTACCAGCATAATCGCCAAAGGATCACAATCTAGAACAACTAATTAAGTTCGTCTCCTTTTGTTCTGCTCATTACCTATTCCAATCATGCCAAGAAATCCAAACATGCAAGCGATGCCAAAAACAGACAAAATTAAAAAAAAAATGGCTCACCAGTTTTCCCTGACGAAGAGAATCCTCGAGAATTATCTTGAAAAAATGGTGTGGTTTTGCCACAAACATCAAGGGCTTACCACCACCTTCACTCATTGCAGCTCAAAGGTAATATCACAGTTCCCTCTGTTTATACACAAATAGCCAATACAACTGATCGACCCCATAAATACAAACCACTGCATGCTTGTGTGGTCAGTGGGTGCATTGTTAAATTAATATGCTCCTACCTACCTCCCTTCCTTGGAGCTTCCTGTCTTGCTCTAACTTATAATGAATACACTCTCTTAATTATAGTCTTTAAGTTACAAATTCAAAATTAATAAATGGATATAATTTTAATAGTCTATTAAATATACTATATAATGAGGGGTAGGATAAAGGTGGATTAAACCTATGATCCTATCATGTAAAGGGTTACCTCTTAAACGCTTTGCTGTAGAAAAATTTTGATAGATGATGTTTTAGGGTATTTTTGAATTACAATCTTAAATACGTATATTTTATATCAGTATGGTGTATTCAGAATTGACTTTAAAATTCAAACTTAAAAATAAAGAAATTAAACAAATTCTCTAAACCATCAGATTAATCCTTTAAAATTATAGCATGTGTGATTTTATTTCTTCTATAAAATACAATTTTTTTTATAAAAAAAGTGAGTAATTTTTTAATATCCAAATCAAAACAGGGACTTAAGCCTTGGTAACTTCTTAAGAAAAAATGAATGCATTAAATTCAATAAAAATACCAATTTTCTAAATCTAAAAAAAGTGAGAATATATATATATATATATACATGAAAACGTAAACCACAAAAACTACATCTTAAATAATTTGTATTTCTAAACTCTATGAATACAACGTATATTTATACACATGCCTATGCTACTATCAAAGAAATTAAATACAAACAAGAGATTTTTGTTACATAAATCTTAATCTTGAAAGATGATACGAGAAATTCCGACATTAAACCAGACTTTAATAATGTTGAAACATCATATGAAATATTTTGACAGAAGGAATGTGATCGTCAGCATCAACGAACATGTGTCAGCATCAACGAACACATGCTTTTGATTCCTACTTCAATATTTTTCTTGGTCCCGGCGCTATTGATCAGTTCATCAACTCCTTTCCAGTCTCGACCATAGTTGTGTTTGAAATAGCGGTCGTGCTCTGATTCTATGTCGATATATGTTCTAATAAAATTGTAAAAAAACCAACCAACATAAATCCAAATTCCTATTGCAAAAATCATGGAAAAAACCATCTTTATCATTTTCATGACCGGCCGGAATTTATTGCAGGGAATGCAGGGAGCAAACAGAGCTATGCTGTCCAATTTCTTTCCAACCTCTTCAACAATGTCTTGAATAAATTGTGACTCGTGCCTGCATGCAACTCAGAACCAAATAAAAAGTTGGAAACAGTAGTATTCAAGCATGTTAAAACAAGTTTGGAGCAGCAGCCAATAGGTATAATTTGGATGGATTTAAGGACGGAAAACCTTAAAATTAGAGAATTGAAAATTTTTAAACATTTGAGAGTAAAATTGATACAAAAAATTATTTGGTAGTAACATTAAAACTACACATTCGATTGAATGATGCTTCTGAAGTTTGCCCAAAATTTATAGACTCTGAGAGAGTAGTTTGTGTTACATTTCTAATGGGCTTTTTTTATCTTTTTTTTTTTTCCTTCAAAAACTTCTCTTCTTTAACTTTTCAGGAAAATAGCTCAGTTTATTCTTATATAATGAGATAAATATCTTATTTATTTTTATATTTTAAAATGAATTAATTGTGTTTTTGTATATTTAGCGAGTTTCCAACCGACCTTTATGATGATTTTTTTTTTCCTATAAAAGCATTAGAAAGTGTTACGTAATTTACACATGATCAATTTTATTTTTAAAAAACTCACAAAATGAATAGGCATGTTTGAGTTAACAATCCATCACAATCCTTTCTCCAACCTTTTTCAGAATCCAGTAAGGACAAGCACCAAACTATTTTTTTTTCTTCTTCTTCTTTTCTCTTCTCTTTCTTCTTCCCCTCCACACCTCCAAAATTTTAATCAAAATTAAGGGTGTTCATTCGGTTTTTCGATTCGGTTTCGGTGTTTTTTTTTTTTTTTATAGTTTTCAATTAATCAAATTGGCTAAAACAAAAACCAAACCGAATTGATGTTCGGTTTTTCGGTTTGATTTTTCGGTTTTCCGGTTAAAAACCCTTCTTCTTTTTTTCTTCTAAAAATAGAATTATTTTGCTTTTAAAAAATATCAAATTAAACTTGCATAATCAAATATTGCATATTTCACATTTGATTTTATAAGAAAATTATGTATGATTATTATTATTATTCTATAATAAATATGTTTCTATTTATATTATAAACTAAATTAGTTGGGCTTCTCATTATTTTTTCAATCACGCTATAATTGGTTTTTTATTAATTTTTCATATTCTTTTTTTAATCTATTTATTTTGTGCATATTTTATTGTTGAATATATAATATGAAAAATCCAATTTTTAATTTATGTTTGTGCCAATTTTAATACAATGAGATAATTTTTTTTTCATGAGGTTTTAGGATTCACCCATGCATAAATTTGTGTTTTTATAAAGAATTTCTTTATCATAGTTTTTTTTTTATTTTTTTGTGAGTCAATATAATATAATCAATTATTTTTTATTTCAATAAATAATTAATGAAAAATATTTCTATTTTAAGTAGAAAAAAATCATTAAAGCTATTGTTCTTTTAGTTAAAACCATAGGTGCCTCTTTGATTTTTTTTCTTAAAAAAAGAGTTTGGGTATGTGTTTAAAAAAAAAAAAACTAATTCGGTTTTCAGTTGAACCCGAATTTAAAAAAAAAACCGAATCAAACCGAAATAATTTTGGTTTTCGGTTTCGTTTTTTTTTTAATTTTTTTAAAAAAAAACCGAACTGAAATTGTTAATTCGTTTCGGTACGGTTCGGCATTTCGATTTTAACCGGATAGTGAACACCCTTAGCCAAAATTATCTCAAAACAATCAATACTATCATTTTTCCAGTCACCCTTAAAACCTTAATTTTTGCGGGTAAAACCTCTATATTTCACCTTAAATCATAACTTGCATATCTATACTCTTAAAACTAAAAACTGACATTTTCCAAAATTTTCCTCACCTTTTTCTAAGCCAAAATCAAACACTAATATGTCAGTCTATTACCAGACTCACCCCTTTTCTTTGTTTTTCTTCTAATTTTTAACCATGTATTATCTCAAACATTCTTTAACCATCAAAACTAGAGCCTGAGGCTTAAACTCGCAACTTTCCACTCAAAAACCCCGCATACTTCACGTTCATCTGATTTGCACAATTCCCTTCATTTGAAGAGTATTTTCAGAATAAAATTAGTTAAGTGCAAATCACATAATACTTTCTAGTGCTTTCATCGAAAAAAATTATCAAAATAGGTTAAAAATTCACTTAATATATAAAAAAATAATTGACTCGTTTTAAAATATAAGGACAAGTTGAACATTTGTGTCATTATACGAGACAGATGGTACAATTTCTCCTAAATTTTTCTCATCACAAATTTCAGTTTGTCGGTTTTCCTTGCAATACAATTACATTCCCTTCTGTAAAATGTTTAAAGCTTAAAATTCTAGTTTTCCATAAATAATTTTTGTTTAATCAATTCACCACTTCGAGTTCCCCTAAACCAGTCTCTAACTATAAATAGGAAATTAATTAATTGATGAGACCAAGAAGTGAAAAGAATACCTATCTTGTAGAACCATCCCTCCCAGGTATGCAACTTCTTTAAGTGTTGCCCTCCATCCCTCTACCCTCTCCATCTCACCCTGAAAGCAATCTTGGTGTCTAGCAAAGGCTTCTCCATAACTCCCTGTCTGCTCTCCAACTTGAGACGGATCCACATCGTAGAAAACAGGCAGAACCAGATGACCGGCAGTCCTGTGCCGGTCCATGATCATCACAAGTTCGTCAAGGCACCATGTGGAAGAGGCATAGTCTTTAGAGAGGACAACGAGTGACATTTTCGATTCTTGGATTGCCTTGTCTATTTCTGACTCGATGTTCTCTCCTCTCTGGATGTTATTATCGTCTCTGAATGTGTCGATCCCGGCTTTGGTCAACGCTGCGTACAGGTGATCGGTAAAATTCCTGCGGGTGTCTGCACCTCTGAAACTCAAGAACACTTGATAGGTATAATATGGTGCAAGATCCATAGATGAATAGTAGAAAAATGGGAATTTTGAGCAGCAAGAATTAGAAGAAGAATGAGAAAAGGGATAAGGGAGTACTGCAATAACAATTAATCTCTAATGAAAAGAACTCATTGAATTAGTCGTTCATGCTTAACTTGTCTTCTCTATTTGTCGTATTTCTAGGATGTTTCCTTACAAAATATAAACTAGGACCATATATCGTTTTCAATACAGTCTCGTGGTAATGCCCATGCCGACCAATAGAGAAAATTGCAATTTTGGTATTTAATTTTTTGTTTTATCTTTTTGTTTCGGCATAAATCTTGCTGTAGACAACTCTGTTCCCTCTGTTCTCTGAACTTTCCACGAAACAAGTTCACTGCAGGAGGAGGATTAATTGCATGATCATTTATATATTTATGGATTAATTTTAAAATTAAAAAAAAACATAATAATTTTAACTAAAATATTAATGAAGAATTTAAACAAACTTCAAAAATATAATTTTCATAATATTGTATTCTCAAAAATAAAATTACAATTAATGGACAGATTTTTACAAAAATTATCAAATGAAAAAAAAATTCTTATTTAATGTTGATGAGAAGATTAATTTGTGAAATTATCCGCGTAACGTTACAGGTAGATACAATAAAATAATTTAAAAATTTATAATTTTTTTATTAATTTTTTATTTAATTATTACTTGTTTTGTGTGTTTTTCACAAAATTTTTACTTAAAAAAAATTTATTCTTTTTTATTCATGGATTCTTAAACAAAAACCTGAAATAATTTAAATCTGAAATATTAATTAAGAATTCAAAAATAAATACTTTTTTATAAGAATATATTAAAAAAAATTTTAATTAATGTATAAACTTGTATAAAAAATAACCAATGAAAAAATAAAATTTTATGGTTTTTTTTTTTTTTTTTTTTTTTGATGAAAATGAAACTGGGCCGAAGAAACAAGACAAAGAGCCCAGACCAGAAAACCAACAAACCCAAATAATCCCAATAGCTTCAAATCAGTGAGGCAAATTCTGAGCTGAGTGAGAAAAGCAAATTGAAGAGAAAGGCAGAGAGAGTCGAAAAGAAAATGGGGAAACCATTGGGACCAACAGGAGAGTTCTTCAGGAGAAGAGACGAATGGAGGAAGCATCCGATGCTCTCCAACCAATTACGCCACGCCACTCCTGGCCTCGGCATCGCCCTTGTAGCCTTTGGCATCTATCTTGTTGGAGAGCAAGTCTACAACAAGATTTATGCTCCTTCCTCTGATCACCACCATCACTCCTCTTCTCACACTCACTGATTCAGCCACACGTATAACGACGTCGGTTTGAGTGTCTTTTTTTTTAGGTAAGATGGTTTATATATATGTATATTAATTTACTGGTGGGTTTTGTGATTTATATCTGTTTTGATGTTTCTTTTACCGATTTGTTTGGTTTGGATTTGAAATAATGGGTAGATAGCAAATGGTTTTTAAAAAAAAAAAAATTCTATGAAAAATTTAGGTTCTTTTTGTGCGTTGTGATTGATTATGGTGACGCAGTCTTTTACTTTTTTGGCTGGGTTTGTTAGTTTACTAGAGATTTTTTTTTCTATTAATTGGAAATTAGAGCTGGTTCTGATTTGGGTGCATTTATAATTAACTATCACATGAACTATTAGCGTTTGACTTGTGATTTTGGTCTGGGGGTATAAATGTTTGAAGTATCTTGTCTAGGAAATTTTTATTTTACGGTTTCTTAAAACCATTTACTTTTATTGAAAGGGGTACTTTTTTCTTTGTTCACTTGCCTGTTTTGTCCTTTTCTTTCTTTTTTTTTTTTTTGGTCGTGATGTGAAGTTGGTTCATGTGCTCAAAACTTTGGGTTTTTATGTAGTTTTTATTGGGATATCACATTAATGTTGGCAACTTGAGGAATCAAGAAGGGCGTGCTGTTGGATTCTATTGTGGAGAGGTGCTCGTGATGATAATTTTCTGTACCTAGGCTCTATTGTGAAAAGGGAAGGGCCATTAAGGAAGATCTTAGCTATAGAATCAGAATATGATGATTAAAATGAAGAAATGCAAATAGTGTTCTGCGTCATTTTGTACATACAATTAATTCCAAGTATGAATTTATGAAACCCTGATTAATTCAGCTATGCTAATATGCTCTAAGAAAGTGACTGCTAGGCGTTAACAATCAATATATTTATGATAGAGGCAGTGTTGAGATGAGGATATTAAGATGAATGTAAAGACATGATAGGATTTATTATAAATTATTTCACCCGTAAGAGTACAAATGCTGCAAATCTGGATTCAGAAGGACCCATTGAGTGAAACTTGTTTGTTTCAGACTGTGTACCATTAGTGAGGTAAACTTATAAATACACCATACTGTTAAGAGCGAATAGAACAAAAGTAGGGTGAGCAAAGGTAGAAAGAGAACAGAAATGATATGGGAAGAGCGAGAAAAGGATTTGGTGTCATGGTAGCTAATAGGAACTCTGTTCCTAAGCTTAACATAATCGAGAAAAAGGATCCTTGTTGTTTGGTACTGGAACTAGGTTGTGTGTAGTTTGCATGAGAGTGCTTTCCCATTTTGAGGTGGAATGGGAGGTAATGCTTTCTGATAAAATAGTAGGGCTAGCTTTAGTTCTTTTGATAATTTTCTTCATTGCATGCATCTAACTGACGTAAGTTTGAATTGTAATTCAAAGTTAGGCTGCTTGCCTTTCTTAAAGTTACAGTCGAGTCAAAATTATGGCTCTTTACAATAAACTTATTGAGCGAAAATAAAAATTAAATTCTTTAATTTTTTAAGCAAATAGACCTTATTTTAGGACTGACGTTTCTCTGTTAAATTGTAAATAAGATTTGACAGAGGGGTTGGATTACCTCACGTGGATGCAAAAAATTGTGTGGGTTAACCAAGATATACTACTAAAGGATAGAGGGTCTGCTATTAGCAGTACCGATCTGTTCGATGTTTCTTTTACTGATTCTGTTGGTTTGAGTTTGAAATTATTGTTAGTCAGCAAATGGGTATTTCTTTCTTTCTTTCCTTCTTTCTCTCTCTCTCTCTCTCTTTTTTTTTTTTTTTTTTTTTTTTTTTGAGAAAAATTTAGGGCCTCCTTTTACATGGTGATTGATAATGGTTGTGTAATCTCTTGTTTGTTTTCGTGGGTTTGTAGCACACGAGATTTTGTTATTACAACTTATTGGAAATTAGAGGGATTTTGGTACCTAGGGAATTGGCTTTTTCTTTTCTTTTTTGGGTCAAAATTCTACAGTTAGAGTAATGTTATAGCTTGCTGCTGTGACTTGGGTGTGAGTTTTTTGTTCTTGCATTTGTGGCAGTTGAAATTGTTCCATTGGGATTTGGGATAATGGGTTAGAGTGCAATTCTCCAAAGATTTTCTCTCTTTTTACTGTGCCAAATCCTGGTTCTTTTACCCTCAATTATGTGATGGGTTATCTATCATACTTACTAAATGTTGGCTGTGGTGGCTTACTGCTTTTCTGAGAATTATGCATGTCTTTGAAATGTTAAGATTTCTTTGATCATTTACAGTTTTACTGAAATGAGTATGTTTTAGTACGCTGCTTTATCTATTTCCCCTTGTGTGATGTCATGATGTGTATGTGAAGTAGTACAAATGGAGGAGTGTGTTGTGGAAGATGTCATCCGTGGAAGTAAAATAAGATAGTTAAAACAGGGAAGAGTAACTACATTTTTATATGATTGTAAAGTTCTTGTTAATCTGAAGGGTAGTTTAATAAACCATAATTAAATTGGTTATACTCTTACATAATGAGCTAGGCACCAAACATGCAATGTATTCATGAAATAGGCAGACTTGAAAAACGTGGTTAATAAGATGGACTTAAAAGAATACAGGAAAGGAGTGGATAGCAAGTTACAGTTCAAAGTAGTTGACCTTTGAAGTATATAATGAATGGTTCTCCGGAGAAAATGTGGAAATGAGTAAATTGGTTGTTGCTTGATTTTTTTGCAAATTACAGTTCTGTTATGTATTCTTCGCTACAATATACTGGAGTTAATATTGCAAAATATAAGGATGAGTTATTTTAATGTCTGGAAATAGATAGGATATACTAATTGAAAGACATTTTTCTGCATTAGTTTACGTAGGATTTTACAGACTTGCATCATCACCTCGTTGTGATTCCCTCGGTTGACCAAATGCCTACTAAAACAAGCTGGCACCATGGTACAGAGGGTTTTCTTTGATGTATTCTTGGAGGGATTGCTAAATTAATCTGTTTAATTTACTATTTGTATTGCCCTGAAATGAGAACATGTTTTGATGGAAGACCTGCTAAAGCTATGCATGCAAACTAATTATGCTCTGAAAGCCCTCTTTTTTTGTTTAATCTTTGGAACTTTCAGGTGGTTTTGGCAAGTTGATTCGTAATGGACGACTGGTCTTGCAGATGGATGTTTGCTGGGAGCTTGAAGCATGGACTGCATGTTAGACTCTTGTTTTAATTTTCACCTCCATAATTTGATTCAATAAGCTTGGTTTCACATTGAGACTTGGGTCTGATAATTTTACTTTGTATGTCCAGTTATGGATCTTAGACGGTCGAATATGTTTGTTTGCTGGATGATCATGTTGGTAATTCAACTATGGCCTATGACATTTATGTCTTACATGTATCTTGTCTTGAATAAGATTCACCAACCCCCCACCCCCCACCCCCGGCCTCTTTTTTTTCCTTCCCTTTTTTGTTTGCCTGAACTGCGTTCCTTGGTGTTCTTCGATCATTTTAATTTAAATGATGTATTTGGAAGCTGCTTGGTACGGGTACACATGGTAGGCTGGATAGTATTTGACTGGACTGGACAAGCTGTATGGTTTTTGATCCATATATTGGACAAGATGGGAATAGTGTTTGCTATGCAGGATAAGGATTAATATTTGTCCTGTTCAAAGTTATTCTAAAGGAAAAATTCTTGTCTTACCATGGGGATGGAACAAGCTTTCTGTAAATCTGGTCTTGGGTCATCCCCATCAAAAGTACAAATTTCATTAGTTCGTAGCTGCCTGCCTTCGTATGAGACTCTTTGTTGATTAATAAGTCGATGCAAAGAGTTGGTAATGAGTGGACTGAGAGTTCTATAACCATTTCAGATTGTGGGGGTTTAATTTGATTGCTTCGAAGTGTGAACAAATTGGAGACCTGATCAAGGATATTGTTGAATACTCGTTCATGGGGCTCTTGAAGAGCAAATATGTCCATCGCCCGATAGTAGCCACCATCTACATGATTGGTGGCATTGGAGAACAACCATTGCCAAGGCAGTTTACGCAACTTTAACTCCAACAGTTTTGAACTGAGCAGCTTTCTTGCTAATGTTACAGAAATTTCAGAACAATCCAGTGGTTTGGTGCGTCTGCAAAGGAAACTTCATACTGATCTCCTGAAGAGGAAAGAAAACAATCTACAGCACAGGTGAAGGGAAAATCAAGATAAAGATATTGTATGCTGCAAAAGAGTTTTTATTATTCTGCTACGTACTTGTAATTGAAATTTGAAGTAGGAATTGTAATCGAAAAATCAAACGGGAACAAAATACAACTGAATTTCATCATCCATGCTGCAAGAACCACAATCAAACACAAGCAAGACTCTCAATATAGTGAAGGACCTTAGCTTTCAAGTTGTTGCTATAATACGCTGATCTGAGGTTGAACCACCCAATATTTGATCCTTCGAAGCTCTTATCTTTTAAGTTATATTTACGTATAATTGACAACCAATTTGCATCGACCAGGATCAACGAGTCCTTGTCATTTCCACTCCCAACAAACAGTACATTCCTGTACTCGTCAAAACGATCAGGAAGATCAAGGCGGTACTTGAGAAACCATCCCGAAAAGTCTCTATGCAACTGGTAGACATCAATTTGTGGATCTGAAGCAGTTTTATATTTGCGGACAAGAAGCAATCGGCCTCCTCCAGACACTTCAAAGCAATTAACCAAGCTGCTCTCACATGATGCACGAGCACGAACCCGTGGCATTTGCAGTGTTTTCAGTTTCTCTTGATCGATATCGAAGTATAAATTAGAACCACTCCAATCTTCACTACGGAAACATAAATCAGAAACACTCCAGATTTTACGAAAACATCCGACATCACTACCCCAATGAATGGTACCGTTGTAAAAGACACCTCGAAGAAAATCGACAGGATATTGTGGATTGAAAGATCTGACCGACACCCTCCATGTTCTAGCTTTTGACGAGTAAATTTGTATCTGATAACAATTTTCAAAAAGCACGCATTGGCATACAGCCACAACTTTGTACTCCAGTGATTTTGAAGGATCAAAGGCTAAAGTAATGCCTCGCAGAAACAGAATACCTCGCAATGAACAAGGCAATGGAAGCAGGGGAGGAAGTAAAGTATATTTCTTGCTAGTAGGATTCCAGACACAATATTTTTTTGAGGTGTATATATCATCCTTCTTTATATAGAATCTATGAAAATATTTCGGGGGAGGGCTATCATCACAACACAGTAATAATCCATTACAAGATTGAAGGATTTTAGTTTTCGAGAACGGTTTATTGCTTGCAAAAAAATTGGCTGCTAAAGAATCAGAATTACTGGAATCAAGGTTCAAAAGACGAAAATGGGGTGTTTTGTCAACCTGGACCAAGACGGCGCCGACAGAGTTGAGGTTTGAACTACGTCGAATAGAGAACGGATAGCTTGAGATGAGGGCGAGCCAGTGCTTGGATACAGACATGAATTTGAGGAGGGATTTGATAGGAAGGAGGATAAGGATTTCCGTTAACAGGTCTTCATTGTTGACGATTGTTTCCATTGACAAAGAGAACACGATTGAGCTTGTTTTGGTTCTTTCTGCCCAGAGCATGGCGGTCAGGTATCGTTTGATAGAGATCCAAATTGCGAGGCAGGGCAGTTTATATGCAGAAAACCCTACCACTGGGAGTCGGTGGAGCAAGTTAGTATCGCTAAATGGGCCGTAAACCCTACTTGGTAGAGTAAATTATTATGGGTAAATAGGCCCAACCTCTTTTTAAATTTTTTTTTTTAATTTTTTGAGTTTTAGTCAATTTTATGATTTATGGGCGCCACCACCTCCTTTGAAAAATGAAGAAGAAGAAGAAGCAGTTTATGGTATTTTAAACTGAAATTTTGGCACAAATTGAAAAAAAATCCAATATATATATTTTTTGGGGGGAAAAATCCTAGAGTTTTTCAAGGTTTGAAATTACGTTTTTTTTAATATTAAAAATATATAAAATAAAAAATAACCTAGAATGAACCTAAATTTTTTGAAAAGTTTTATATAAATCTATCTAAATGACCATTATTTTTTTATAAAAAACTAAAAATAAACTAAATCTTAAAAATAAGGTTTAAATAAGTCAAATCTAAAATTAGAAGTTTAAGGACTAGTTTTTAACTAGACTAAAGTTCAAGGAATGTTTGACTTTTTAGTCGTATTAATTATTTGATGTCTGTGTATTTAATGAAATAACTAGTTAATCTTTTTGTTTTTTTTTAAAAACTAATGTTTATCGAAAAACGAATAGATTGACAGATAGGCTAATATCTTATACTTTTTTTGAGTTTTTTTTTTTTCAAAACAGAATACTTTTAAATTTTATTTATAAAAATAAGGTTGTTTTAATTTTATTTATCAAAATAAGATAATTTTTGCCAAAGTGGATAAAATCTCATACACATATTAGTTTTTTTTTTAATGCTTATAATGAGTCATTTAACACGTCAGCTTTATTTTATTTTCTAAAAAATTATGATATCATCCTAAAGTCTAGTTCTTCATTTTCTTTTTAGAATCTTTCTGTCACGATGAATAAATAAATCAAAAAAATTTGTAAGAAAATAAAAAGGCTCTACCAGCATAAACCTGATCAGAACATTCAAAACCGTTGAAACCCCGCAGCACTAGTTGGGTCAGACCCGGCCATGTCACGCATAGAACAATATATACTTTGCAAGCAGTAGCATTTTTTGAATTTTTCTTTGCACAGAAAAGAGAATGATCTAATTGATTTTACTATGTATTAATTTATATTATTTTTTTTTATTTTGATATATGTTTATGAGAGATTGCCTATCTTTCTATTTATATACATTTCAAAATATTTATTTTTAAAATGTATGCTTTTCTAAAATATTTCTAATTAAAATCTATTTTGTAAAAAATTGCTCAAGTATATATATATAATCTAATTAAAAGTTACATTCCAATTATATGAATTTATAAATTTATTTTTATTAATTGTTTACTTTTTAACAAAAAAATATTATTTAAGTAAAAAAGAAATGACCTAGATAAATAAATCTTACTTGGTATAAAATACCCTAGTTTAGGAAATAAGTTTAAAACTACCTTGTTTTGATAAAAAAAAAAAAATTAAAAATATCCTTATTTGAAAAAATACTCTTTTTTTATTATCCTTTAGTATCATATATTTTCCTCATGCACATAGGAGATTGTGCCAAATTCCTTCACGAGTACATATGAGAGATAGATTTTCCAAGATTCTGTAATAATTAATTTTTTATCTACAGTTATGGGTCTCCTTTTAATAAAAAAAGAAAAGGAAAAGAAAAGGTAACTAAGTCTTTTTATTGATTTTTATCGTAAATTAATTATTTTTTAATCTAAAATATCTTTGATTTGTAATAAAAAAATTTCAATTTATCTACTAAAAATAGAATTTAAATTGAATTTAAAAAAATTAATTTAGAAATTTCACAAAAAGGCTAAATTATATTTGACAAAATAATAAATATAATTAAAAACATAAGAACAAATTGAAGACTCGTAATGTTATATAAAACCATATCGGATTATATACCCTTTAAAGTATACAAGACTTGTATCAGTATGTATACACGGTGGTAGATATGTTCTTATTGATACCGCATTTTCTCTTATCCTTCGAATCATCTATGCACGCAGGATTCATTCAATATATATCTTGGTTACCCTCATTCGAGACAGCACAAGCATTTCTCAACAAATGAAGCTAGTTTTGACCATATAATCAATGTTTTCGGAACTGAAGCATTTCTTTCCACAATCCTTTAGTACTTCAATTCTCGAGCAACAGAAAATGGATGGTAAGCCAAATTTCTTAAATTAATTGGCCTAGATTCTGACAATGCTAAAAAGGCAATACACTACATCTTTTTTCCAAAAATCCAGCACATGCTAGCGAGGCAATATAGGTCCTCTAGTACTGCTACCCACAATTTTTCTTATAAACCTCGGGCACCAATAATTAGCTGTTCCAGATATAAAAACTCTGAAGAGGAACACTAACAATAGGAAGAAACCGATTTCTATGACGAACGAGGATCCATACCAATAAGAGGGAACACTCTGAGCGGGAAGAACTTTCGGCAGTGTGGAGTTCAGTCTTTTTTCAACCTTTTTAACGACCATTTGAATAAATTCTGTCTCTGACCTGCAGTTCCAGATCAGAAAGGATAGGGTTGATCAAGAAACGAATATGCAGGTTTTGCTACTTTCCTGTCGGAACAAGTTTCTTGAAAAAAATACTTCAAAATTTTACCATGAAAATAGTTTATGCATAGTTTTCCCTATAAATGCTAACTACAGCTAAATATTTAGAATTACCGGTCATGTAAAACCATCCCTGCAAGGCTTGTAGCTTCTTTAAGGGCTGCCCTCCATTGCTTCACTCTATACACCTGCTCCTTGAATCGCTCTTCGTGTTTGGCAAATGCTTCACCGTATCTCTTTGTCCGGTCTTCAACTTCGGCTGGATCCACTTTGTAAAAAATGGGAATAGCAACGAGTCCAGAAGTTCTCCTACGTTCCATGATAGTCACAAGCTCATTGAGGCACCGAGTTGAAGAAGCATAGTTCTCAGAAAACACAATCATGGAAATTTTTGATTTATTTAGTGCTCTGCCTACTGCTAATGTCATGTTTTCTCCTCTTCGAATTCCCTTATCGTATTTGAAAGTGTGGATTCCTGCTCGAATGAGAGCTTTGTAGAGGTGTCCAGCGAAACTTCCACTCGAGTCTTTGTCTCTAAAACTCAAAAATACATCGTCATTTGGCGGGACAGAAGAGAGAAGAACCAAGAGAGTGATGAATGGGTAGAGAGCCATCAGTTTTGTGAATAGAGTGTAATGTCAAAGGGTTTGTTCTGAATGAATGACTTTTTCCCTAACTGTCTTTTCAATTTTGGATCTGTAGGTGACAGCAACAAACTTATAACTCAGACTGGTAAGTGCTTATCTCCAGTTTGTTGGGTTAGAGGCACTGAGTTTCCGGTTGAATTTGATGGATATATACTATCCAGTGAATAAAGATGAAGAAAATGGTAAAGTTTTAATAAAAGAAAAGGAAGAGGGCTAAAAGAAGTTTTCTTTTCTTGATTTGGTAGGCTTAGACTCTCTTCAGTTAGCAACCCTCCAACTCCATGTCTTCTGCCATTAGTACTCTGTCCCAAGCTGGTGCGGAGATGTAGCTCAATAAGTCACATGCGCCACATGCATTTTCCTCGAGATTCGATTCAACCAGTCTTTCTTTATTGCAAAACAAACAACCAAGTTTTTCTTTAGAATTATTTTCCCTTTGTTCGAACAACTCTATCCCTAACTTTTGTTTTCTGTCCGTTACTTCTCTGCAATGATTTTACTTCAAAGTCTTTAAATATGTTCAGATCTGAAATACCTGTCGAAATTAATGAACCTTCTTGGTTTTTTGACATTTTTACAAGACATAAAGAAAGAGGAAATGATTCAAACATTATTAAAAATTGTCTTCCCCTCCCTCTCCCTCTATAGTTCTCTCTTTCAAGAAGACTTTGGGTAAGATCTAACCTGTTTGATCTGGTAGTTGAAAAAGTTTGTTTTCTTTGTTGATGTTTTGAATTCAGAACTTTGGATAATCATTCAAAAGAATTAATAAATTCTCTTGATTGTACCAAAACCAATGTAGAGATGCATTTTTAAAATCACTACAAAGGAACTTGGTCTAAGTGGATTAATTTTGTAAGGCTTAGACTCTCTTCAATTAGCATCTCTCCAACTACATGTGTTCTGTCATTAGTCTTTGTACCTAGCTGGTATAGAGATGGTGCTCTAAAATTCAAATGTCCCACTCCCACATGCTAAACGAGCAATCAAGTCTTTGTTTAGAATTATTTTCCCTTAGTTTGAACAATTCTATATGAATTAATTTTTGTGTGTTGGTTTTTTGCAATGCAATGTCTTCTTTTTTTTTTTTTAGTTCAGAATGGCTTTGAGACATCTTCAAAGCGATCCAACGTAATTAAACAGGCTCAGATAGAAGAAACTGGAGAAATTAATGAACCTTCTAGGTTGCTAGAGAAATTTTTTCTTTTTTGACATTTTTTTGAGAAACTTTTTCTTTCTTTCAAGAAGAAGAGCAAAATTCAATCCATTTGGATTGATGATTAAGGAGGTATATTATTTTTTTTGATTTCTTGAGTACAAAATTTAGGCTCGGCATTCAGGAAAATTAATAAGACTGATGTGGGCATGCGTTCTTAAAATCATTCTTTCATTTTGAAAGAATTTAGCTTCATTTGACAAACAAGGAGGTTCGAAAATACCTATACAATATTCGAATAAAAAAAAACCAATCTATTTGACGATACTGGATGAGAGCAAGGGTTGTATCTAGCCAAGTGGATCTAAATAGCTTGTCTTGAAACAGGGAGAGTTAACACTATTTTAACTTCTTTTTAGCAACTTAAACTCATCATTTTTTATTTTTGGATCTTGAAGGTTTGATGGATTTTAATATGCACAAACTATAAAAAGTAAAAAGTGACATCCTTCAAGAATATTTGGACATTATTCGAAGTTGAACCCTCGGAATCTTCCAAAAGTAACATCAAAATCTCATAATCTTCAACTATATAGTTGTAGATTTCCTTATTAATACAAGGCAAGAATAAGTACTGACTCTCACTTGAAGAAAGAAAGCAATCCTGGAAAGGATAAAACAATTATTACAACAAATCATAATATCCAGAATCTCTTGCAGCATATCGAGTCTTTGAAATGCATTCATCTAAGGAAACGACATGTTCTTCTTGCTTTCCCGTTTAAGGGATCCGAGAAAAGAACTGAACTATTGTGCTGTTCGAAAGTTTTTCTAACACGTATGAAACTCTGCTCCAACTAAAATAGGGAGAATTACGATTCAGGATATTTCCAATCATCAGAGCAATATCTTGAGCAAATTGTTGATCATCCCTGCAAACGCAAAGCAAAATACAAAATTATCAGAGACAACAAGCATGTTAAAAGATTGATGATTTTTCTTCTACTGGCCGGATAGTAGTTAGTACCTGTTTTGTAAAGTCTGTCCTCCAACCTGGTCTGCAGCTTCTTTAAGAGCTGCCCTCCATTCCTTCACTATACCTGCCTTGAAGTTGTTTTCATATCTAGTAAACACATCCCCGTATGCCCCTATCTGCTTCTGAACTTCTGATGGATCCACATCATAAAAAAATGGCACCACAACGTACCCATCATCAGCTCTCCTACGTTCCATGATCAATACAAGTTCATCAAGGCTCCATTTTGAAGAAGGGTAGTCCTTAGAAAACACTACTATTGATATTTTTGAAATGTAGATTGATATTCTGATTTTTAACCAACTATTTACGCTTCTCTTGATTCTAGTATGATCTCCGTAAGTGTAAATCCCAGATTGACTTAAAGCTTCGAGGAGATCAGAAGTAAATTCTTCCGTGTCTGTCCCTCCAATACTCACGAATGCATAGTTTTTTGTTCCAAACAGAGGAACTATGGAAATAAAGACCAACAATAGAACAATGAATAGCAAGAAAACCTTCAGTTTGATAACAAAGAATCTATCCCAAATAAAATAGGTAGCAGCATTCCTAACTGTGTCGTTCAGGTCATTTTCAACAACTCGGACAGTATAGCTCAGTTCATTTCGAGTATCTTCAACTATTTTTTCAATAAATTCTACCTCGCACTGCCTGCAAACCCAAATCAAATCAGGAAACTGAAAAAAATAAGCACCTAATTGAAACAAAAACAATTATATCATAATTAGTTAGAAAATCTTATATAGGCCCTTGGCTTGGAGCAGAGAACCTAGAAATGGAAATGTCTTACCATGATAATGCGACTCATGATTCATTTATGGGAAATGGAATTAGGAAGCGAATAGCGGAGACTAGAGAGAGAGAAAGTGAAAATTTTCTAGGGAGATTATTGTTCCATACCCGTCCTTCAAAACCACTCCTCTTAGATCTGTAATTTTTCTTAGAGCTGCCCTCCATTTCTCCACTTTATGGATCTCATTTTTGAATTGCTTTTCATGCTCATCAAACGCTAGGCCATAGTTCCCTGTCTGCAGCTGGACTTCAGATGGACTCACCTTGTAGAAAATGGGCACCACATGATTCTTAGCAGTTCTCCTACGTTCCATAATCATTACAACCTCATCGAGGCAGTATGTTGAGGTGGCATAAAGTTTAGAGAACAAGATTATGGATATTTTCGATTCATTTATTGCTCTTTCTATTTCCGAGTCAATACTTTCCCCCGTCTGAATCCCAAACTCATCAAAGAAAGTGGGAATGCCTGCCTCTTCCAGAGCGTTGTGGAGGTGACGCGCAAAACCTTTCCGGGTTTCTATGCCTCTGAAACTCAAGAACACATCCTCAGGTGTTGCAGAGACTAGAACCAATAAACTGAGGAATAGAAAGAAAGCCACAAGTTTAATGAATAGCATTTTCAAAGAGCGAAAAGGAAGAAGAAAAGGGTGAAGCTCTAAGTGGAAGAGTTAGATTTATGATGAAAGGGCTTACAAGACGTTAAAGTGTCCAGCATTAATTTTTTGGGATTTGTTTCTAGCGAGTCTTTCTTTGGACTTTTTCCTATTCCGTTCAGTGGTTTGGATGTTTTCTCATAGTTTATTGAATTAATGTAAGCTGCTGTGCCTTTTATGTTAAGTTTTCTTTTGCATATGATACCCTGGCAAAGATTTGTGTTCAGACATTAAATGTTTACTAGTCATATAATATTTTTATCGTCTGTTAGTTTTCTACAAAGCACTGTTTTCTTTAGACTTTTCTTCTATTTTCTTCAGTGGTTTGGATGTTTTCTCGTAGTTTATTGAATTGATGAGCTTGCTGTGACTTTTTTAAGGTTTCTTGCATCTGATACACCAGAAAACGTTTGTGTTCAGACTTGAAAACTAATATAAATGAAGGCAACATGGGTATCCTGAAGCTATTCCATTCCTACTAATTCCATATTCCATGTCTCCATTTTCAGGTCAATCCTTTTTAGAAGCGAGCATCCTCAAGTTCCTTCTTTATACAGTGGAGATCTCACCAGGCACTAATGCAGGACCAAAGCTAATTACTGTAATCCTCATCAATATGCACCCACCTCCAAGAAATTAGCAAAAAGATTAAAAATCACATTCTGCTCTTATAATTTCACCTTTTAGTGATATTAAACCTTCTACTTCATTTTGGATCGTGCCAATTTAGAACTTTTTTAATTTTTCTATCCACTTTTATCATGGGAATAGATATGTTCATATTAGTTTCAATGTTAATCGAAATTAAATCATTACTTTTTAGATTATGCTAGCATTAAATCACGTCTAATCTTGAATTAATTCTAGAAGTTAGACTTTTTTAGCCTGCCAATGGTTCATATACAGTACTGCAGAAAGGAAAGAGTAGAGTTGAAATATTAAAAAAATTATTAAACCTAAAAAATGGTAAAAAAATAATTAAGTACTTCTTTCTATGCTTTATTTAAAATAAAGCATAAAATATTAAATTATTGAAAAATTATTAGGTTAAGTTTAATAATATTTTATACTTTATTTTATTAGTAATTAACACAACCTAATACTATTTAAGTCTTTCATTTCATACTCTATTTTATTTTTCCACCTTCATACGATACAGTGGCGTCCCATTATTTTTAATCAGGCCACGTTTCAATTTTAAATTGATTAAGGATTGGTCAACTATCAGACTTCTGTAAAAGAATGAAAGGATAAAAAAAAAATCCTAAAAATCTGTGCTGAAAGATCGGCATGACCCAACATGATGTATATATAAAATTGGATATGATTAAGAATACAGTGAAGATTACTTGGCATTGTCAAGTTTTAAATAGAATGCTAAGGAAAAAATTAAAAAACCAGGATGGAAATGATAAGATTTGGGTTTAATGGCTAAATTTATCATTATATAACAATAAGGGCAATTCTGATATGTAATTATATCTTTAATTAAATTAATTTTATTCTTAAATATATGTTAAGTGTCTAATAAAAATTAGTCAAGCTATTAAAAACTTTCTTTTCCATGAAAATCACATTAAAAAAAAAAAAAAAAGACAACTTCAATGATAGATATGATTATTTGAGTTAATAGTTAAATCTATCTTTATACAACAAAATAAAAAATTAGTCATATGTAAATTACGTGAATAGTTTCAATGATTTGATTTGAAAATTTTGATAAAATTAATAATAGATTGAAAACTTTTTGTATATTTAATGATAAAAAAATTAATTAAATTAAGAATATAAAAACAAATTGAAGAATTACTTTATTATATAAAAATAAATTAAAATATTAACCCTAAGATTTACTTTATTATTGTTAAGCAAGAGTTCTCAAACAATACTTTCATTCTATATTTCTATTCAACATTGTAGTAATATATATATATATATATTATTTTTAAGTGGTCGTGGAATCTTTGTTTTTGAAATAAATAAAGTAAAACAGATTAATATTGATGCGTTTTGACTTATTTTTAGAGATTTATCACGAACTTGATTAAACCCCAAACCACCCCCCCCCCCCCCATATGGGAAATGCCAGATTTCTCTTAGAAAATCACGAACCAGATCATTATTGAGATTAGACGATTTTTTTTAATGAAATTAAATAATAATTTTTCTTAACAAATTTGAAACTCTGCTTTAATTATTAAAACCAGCCACCAAGAAAGCCACGTATGTGAATGCGTAGGATTGCGACGCGGTAGAAAATTGGTTTGGACATGATCATTTTTTGTTGAATCTTTGGAACTTTCAGTTGGTTTTGGCAAGTTGATTCGTAATGGACGACTGGTCTTGCAGATGGATGTTTGCTGGGAGCTTGAAGCATGGACTTCATGTTAGACTCTTGTTTTAATTTTCGCCTCCGTAATTTGATTCATTAAGCTTGGTTTCACATTGAGACATGGGGTCTGATAATTTTACTTTGTATGTCCAGTTATGGATCTTAGACCGTCGAATATGTTTGTTAACTGGATGATCATGTTGGTAATTCAACTATGGCCTACGACATTTGTGTCTTACGTGTATCTTGTCTTAAATAAGATTTCCTTCCCTTTTTTGTTTGTTTGAACTACGTTCCTTGGTGTTCTTCAATCATTGTAAACCAAGACGGCGTGACAGAGTTGAGGTATGAACTACGACGAATAGAGAAGGGATAGCTTGAGATGATCGAGGGCGAGCTAGTGCTTGGATACAGACATGAATTTGAGGAGGGATTTGATGGGAAGGAGGATAAGGATTTCGCTTAGCAGGTCTTCATTGTTGACGATTGTTTCCATTGACAAAGAGAACAGGGTTGAGCTTGTTTTGGTTCCTTCTGCGCAGAGCATGGCGATTAGGTATCGTTTGATAGAGATACAAATTGCGAGGCAGGGAAGTTTACATGCAGAAAACCCTACTACTGGGAGTCGGTGGAGTAAGTTGGTATGGCTAAATGGGCCGGGCCGTAAACCCTACTTGGTAGAGTAAATTATTATGGTAGAGTTCTGTCGCAGAGTGAGCAGGCTCTGTAAGAGAGATTGTTGTCAAAGTCCATGCCTATCACTGTACAAATTACTGTTGTTTCCTTCTCATACTACTCCATTGCTTTGCTTGCTCAAAGATCGCAATTTTCCTCCCTCCTTCCTTTCTTTTCGCTTCTCAAGCGTTTGGTTGTCGTTCTCCTAAAAACAGAAAAAATTAGAGTCAATTTTATTTAACCCCCTAAAGTATATGGATTTTATCAAATTTCTTCCAAAGTTTGTTTTATATGAATTATACCTATGATCTTCCTTAAATTTCCTTTTATTGTGCAGACTTCAGTTTCACATGATTTATTTTAAAGATAAATATACAATTTTGATTTTAAAAACAAATTCACTTGAAAAAAAAACATGAAAAAATATTCAATATGAAATTCAATAAATACGAAAAAAAGATACAAAACAAATCGACTTGAGAATTCTTTAAAAATATATATTATTTGGGAGGATGACTTTTGTTATGGGGTGATAAGCATGATATATATATATATATATATATATATATATATATATATATATATATATATATATATATATATGTATGTATGTATGTATGTATGTATAATGAGAACTCCAAAGCTAAATGCCAACCTCATACGTTAATATTTAATAAGTAATATTATAAATTATGCGTTGGCTATAAAACAAGAAGAAAACATTATATCATTATAAATTATGCGTTGGCTACAAAACGAGAAGAAAACAGGATATGGTTAATAAGTCATCGATCAAAAGAGAAAAATACAAGTAATAATAAATAAATAAAAACTTAATATATTAGTATATTAAGAAGAAAAATACAACAACCCTTGAGCTGGTTGGTCTCAAATGGGACAGAGAAAGTAACACCAATTATTTTTTATTGATTATTTTTAATATTCTAAATTTAATTTGTTTTAAACAAAATAATATTTTAAGAGAATTACATAATAGTTTAAATACATGTTTTTATACTTAATATTATTGATTGTTTTGTATGTACACGTATGTGTGTTTATATATCAAATGTATATATGTTTAAAAACTTTAAAAGATTTATTAGTTAATTTTTATATAAATTTTTGTTGATATATTTCTCCTATATAATCTTATAAAAAAATATTAAGATACAAATACAATTTTTTATGCTTGGTATTATTGATTATTTTATTAATAAATATATATAAATCAAACAATTTTGCTCAACAAATAAATTTGATGTATATTAATTACGAGAAATAAGGTTTTATTTGTATTATATCATACGAATCGTTAACTTTACGTATATAACGATTGTCCGACCGTAGCGTAGCGCGGGTATCCAACTAATAAGAACTGAATCTATCACATCTATGAGACAATTTGATATCTAAAGGTGAAGTAAAAAAGGGAAATAATTATTTTTATTTTGAAGAGAATGGGCATAATAAGGTAACCTATCTGTTATAATATTTTACTCTTTATGCACATGAGTGAGGGAATGTATCAATAGTAAAGATGCAGAACGTCTCACATGATGAATATAGATCCAAGGTAAGGAGGAGAGTCCTAAAATAACTTGGACCGCTTGATTCTAATCAGCCTGTGTGCCATAGTTATTTGCAAATATTGTCATGAATTGTCGTCCTGAGCCATAGATAACACCTCCACCGGTGTAACAACCATCTAGGTATTAGATCTACAAATAGAAGTCATTTAGGTCCGTCCATGAGTTGATAGGCAAGGATTTACATACATAAATAAATACTACATTCGATCAAAAAAAAAAAAAAACTATTAGATTATAAAGTTTGTCAACGTCAGCGCACCGCTTGCCGATCAAACTACAATATGAAAACAGAACAATGTATATAAGCAAACATGGGCTTATTTGTCAGATTTTTATAAAAAAAAAAAAAAGTAAGAATTTTTACTGATCCTCCGTGTAAGTTGATCTATGCACGAAAGATACTAAGGGATTGGTTGATAATCTAATTAAATAGTTTAATTAAATTAAATTATAGTATTTAATATAAAAAATTTGTTTGATAACTTAAATAATCTCATATTAAAAATTTAAGTTTAATTAAAATCTACTTAATCGAGATAAGTTAAAATTTTTAACTTATTATTTTTTTATTAACATGCTCAGTTGAAAGATTTTTAAAACTTTTCAAATATGATCATATTATCCTTATATATTCTTATAACATTAGATATACAAACCAATTAAAAAACAATCTCTACTATCTTTATTGCTAAAACAGATAAGACTTGATAGTAAAAATTATAAAAATATAGAGGTTAGAATCGGAAATTGAGAAATAGCTATAGTTGCTTAAACTTATCTTTTGAAGAATTTTATGGGCTAGAAGATTGATTCGCATTTGACGATATCGGTTCTGGTTGTTTTGCCATTGTTAATGTTTTGATCTCTTTCTGCACGTGAGATCAGAGTTTCTTTCTTTCTATTTGGTTAAAATATATATATTTGACTTATTTGACTTATTTGACTTCTTCAAAGCAATCCAAAGTCTTTTAATTCTGTACAGACATGAAGCACCTGGACAGACAAATCAGTGAACCTTTTAGGTTGCTGGAGACTTCTTTTTTTCTTTTTCTTTTTTAGGCATTTTTCTGGCCTCTCCCATTTTTACAAGACAGAAAGAAACAGGAAATGCATGGTTCAAACATCGGTAAAAGTTGTCTCTTCCCCAAGCTATATAGATCTTTGTTTCAAGAAGACCGAGTAAAATTCAACCTATTTGGCCTGATGATTAAGGAAGTTTGTTGTTATTATTATTATTATTTATTTAAGATTTAAGGCTTTAATTATCTTGAGTTGAGAAATTTTATAATACACAAGAAGTAACTAATGACATGTTCATTAGTTACTCCTTGGATCCACTTTGAGGAAAAAAATAAACACATAAAAAAAAGAGAAAATAAATAAATTTGAATAGATATTGAAATTTTCTTATCACTTTTGATAGATATGAATGTAATTTTCTTTTTGTTATGTGTCCGTCTCTCCTCAAAATGAATCTACGGAGTAACTATCGTACATGTCACTAATTGCTCATTGTATGTTATAAAATTTTTCATCTTAAGTGTGTCAAGATGGATATGAGAGTGCGTTCTTAAAATAGTTTTTAAAAAATTTAATTTTATTTGACATGCAAGATAGTCCGAGAATAACTTTACAATCGTTTAAAAAAAAAAAAAAAAAAAGAACCAATTTGATGATACCAAATGGGAGCAAGGATTGTATCTAATCAAGTGGATTTAAATGGTTTGTCTGGAAAGAGGGAGTGTGTTAATCTTTTTTAACTTCTTTTTAGCAACTTAAACTCATCAGCTTTTTGGAACTTGAAGGTTTGATGGTTTTTAATACACACAAACTATAAAAAGTAAAAAATAGCATCATTCAAGAATATTTGGACATTTTTCGAAGTTTAACCCTCATAATCTTCCAAAAAGTTCCATCAGAATCTGATAATCTTCAACTATATAGTTGCAGATTTCCTACTTAATACAAAGCAAAAATTACTGACTCGCTTGAAGAAAGAAAGCAATCCCGGAAAGGATAAAACAATTATCACAGCAAATCCACCTCTCCACAATCTTCTGCAGCATCTCTGAGCCTTTGAAATGCACAAACTATAAAAAGTAAAAAGTGACATCCTTCAAGAATATTTGGACATTATTCGAAGTTGAACCCTCGGAATCTTCCAAAAGTAACATCAAAATCTCATAATCTTCAACTATATAGTTGTAGATTTCCTTATTAGTACAAGGCAAGAATAAGTACTGACTCTCACTTGAAGAAAGAAAGCAATCCTGGAAAGGATAAAACAATTATTACAACAAATCATAAAATCCAGAATCTTCTGCAGCATATATGAGTCTTTGAAATGCATTCATCTATGCAAACTACATGTTCTTCTTGTTTTCCCGTTTAGGTGATCTGAGCAATGCTTGAGCAAAGAACTGAACCATTTTGTTGTTAAACAGTTTTTCTAACACGTACGAAACTACGCTCCAACTAAAGTAGGGAGAATTAGGATTCAGGATTTTTCCAATCATTTTAGCAATATCTTGAACACATGGCGGATTGTTCCTACAAATGCAAAGCAAAAGACAAAAATATCAGAGACAATAAGCAGGTTAAGAGATTGATGATTTTTCTTCCACTGCATATTACTTAGTACCTGTCTTGTAAAGATTGATGATTTTTGCTCTGGTCTGCAGCTTGTTCAAGAGCTGTCCTCCAGTCCTTCACTAAACGTGCCTTGAAGTAGTTTTCATGCTTAGCAAATGCATGCCTGTATGCCCCTGTCTGCTTCTGAACTTCCGATGGATCCACATCATAAAAAATTGGCACCACAACGTACCCATCATCATTTCTCTTACGTTCCATGATCACTAAAAGCTCATCCAGGCACCATTTTGAAGCAGGGTATTTCTTAGAAAACACTATTATTGATAATTTTGAAATGTAAATTGCATTTCGGATTCTTAACCAAGTATCTTCCCCTCTCTTAATTCTAGTATGGTCTCTGTAAGTGTGAATTCCTGATTGACGTAAAGCCTCATCGAGATCAGAAGTAAATTCTTCCGTGTCTGTCCCTCCAATGCTCACGAATGCATAGTCTGTTCTTCCAAACAGAGAAACTCTGGAAATAAAGACCATCGATAGAACAATGAATAGCAAGAAACCCCCGAGTTTGATAACCAAGAATCTATCCCAAATAAAATTTGGAGCATCGTTCCTAACTGTATCGTTCTGTTCTTTTTCAACAACTTCCACAACATTTTTCAGTTTAGTTCGAACAAGTTCAACTATTTCTGCAATAAATTTTACCTCACACAACCTGCAACAACCAAATCAGAAAACAGAAAAAATAAGCACCTAATTGAAACAAAAACAGTTATGTGATAATTAGTTGGAAAATCTCAATGTTCTTCAACAATTATATATGTGGAAAACACGTAGGCCCTCGGCTTCGAGAACAGAACTTGGGAATGGAGAAATGTCATACCATTGTAATGCGACTCGTGATTTATTATGGCAACCATATGCGAAATGGAATTAGGAACCCAACAGCGAAGACGAGAGAGAAATAAAGTGAACATTTTCAAGGGACATTATTATTTCATACCCGTCTTCGAAAACCATTCCTCCTAGATCTGTAACTTCTCTAAGAGCTGCCCTTCATTCCTTTACCCTGTGAATCTCCTCTTTGAATTGCTTTTCAATTTTGCAATAGAAAGTTTCATGAACAGTTTTATGCTTTCCATTCTCAAACAAAAATTGTTTTATGCATGTTTATTCCCTATAAGTGCTATCAACCGCTAAATATTTAGAATTACCTGTGATGTAAAACCTTCCCTGCAAGGCTTGCTGCTTCTTTAAGGGTTGCCCTCCATCGCTCCACTTTATCCATCTCCTCCTTGAATCGCTCTTCGTGTTCAGCAAATGCTTCGCCATATATCTTTGTCTGCTCTTCGACTTCGGCTGGGTCCACTTTGTAAAAAATGGGAATTGCAACATGTCCAGCAGTTCTCCTACGTTCCATGATAGTCACAAGCTCATTGAGGCACCTTGTTGAAGAAGCATAGTTCTTGGAGAACACAATCACGGATATTTTTGATTTATTTATTGCCCTGTCTATTGCTAATTTCATGTTTTCTCCTCTTCGAATTCCCTTTTCGTATTTGAAAGTGTCGATTCCTGATCGAATCAGAGCTCTGTAGAGGTGATCAGTAAAACCTCCACCCGTGTCTTTGCGTAAGAAACACAAAAATACGCCGTCATTTGGCGGGACTGACGAGAGAAGAAGCAAGAGAGTGATGAATGGGTAGAGAGCCATCAGTTTTGTAAATAGAGTTTGATGTCAAAGGGCTTGGTTTTGAATGAATGATTTTCCCACGACTGTCTTTTCAATTTTGGATCTGTAGGTGGCAGCAAGAAACTTATAACTCCGACCAGCAAGTACTTATCTCCTGTTTGCTATGTTAGAACCACTGAGTTTCAGTGATGAAGAAAATGAAGGCTAAAAGAAGTTTACTTTCGTTGATTTGGTAGGCTTAGACTCTCTTGAATTATCATCTCGCCAACTCCACGTGTTCTGTCCTTAGTCTTTGTTGCTAGCCGGCTAAGAGATGGAGCTCAACAAGTCAAATGCCCCACCGCGTTTTTTCCGAGATTCATTTCACCACTATTTCTTTATTGCTAAACCTACATGAGAAGCAAGGGAGTAAATTATAAATTAGTCCATAATGTCCATAATTTTTACCATCTTCCCATCTATAGAGCTTAGTTTTATCATCTTCTCATCAATATTTCCATAATTTTTACTTTTTTATTTTTTTAAATAAAATAAAAATAAATTAAGAATAGCAACAAAAAAAAACTAAATGATTGGATTTTAAAATCAAAAAAACTAATTAATTTATTTCTCGAAGCGACTAATTTATAATTTACTCAGAAGCAAGGGTGTTACAAAATTTTTTAGTTAATATAACATTTTTTAAAAATATTCTGACAAATAAACCTGTGTTTATTTATGCATATAAACCCTTGTATTTCAGCTCATGGACGGGTCTAAATGACTTCTATTTGCAAATCTTTCCAAAGTATACATCCTGCATTACCTCATCAAGCAATAACGTGCTGGAAATAATTTGGTACAAAGACAAAAAATTAGCAAAATAATTGGCTTAGAGGTTTTGGAATATTTTATTAAAATATTAACTATATTAAATAATAATAATAAATGAAAAAATGTTTCAAACCCTTACATTTGAAACAAAAGACCAAAGGTCTTTTTCACTAATTTTTTAACATTTTTTCATTGAATTTTTTAATGTTCTTTTATTAAGTTTTAATATACATTGTATTAGCTATTAAATTCTTTAAATAAATTAATTAAATTCTTCAAACTGTTACTTCACTTACTTATGTATATATATGTACTCTACTTGAGAAGAAAAAGTGACAGCAAGTTTTTGCTTTGCTATGGAAGAAAAAGTATTTCTTTAATATTTGTTTCTTTAGCCCTCCAGTAAAAAAGCCATATAATTTTTTGATTCTATGTTTGGGTAATAATGGTGCTAATTTTATTTAGAGTTTCAAGTCTTATAAGTAGTGCAAACTTGTTAAGAAACGATAAGATGGCTGAGCTTATTGTATCCCTAAGATGACGTGCAATATATTCTTGATCCATTGCATCGGATAAATTCCGTAGATGACACGTATCGTCTCAAGAAAGTAACTCGATTGTGCCTCGAACCGATCATCTAAAAATTATAGTAAAACTATTTTAATAGTTCGATCATTTTTATACAATGAAATATGATAATGTGATTTTAATCATTAATTTTTTTAATGACCAAGGTAAAAAAAAATTAATTCTTTATTTATTTTAAATTACAATAAATTTATTTATTTATTGTGTAAATTTTATCATTTAATTATGTTCTTTTTGTGTGATATGAACAATAATAGGCGTGATAAATACTGTTTTTGAAGTACTTATTTGTCCCATACAATAGCACTAATACTATCACTCTTTCATGTAGGGTATCTATTCTATATAAAGAAAATGACAAGTTTTCTGAATTTTTTGGTCAATAGAAAAAAAAATTATTTGGGTTCCTAATTTTTTTTAGTTTCTTTTTCTTTTTTTGTTAATTAATTTTAGACCACATTGGACACACATGATAGATACATAGAATTATAAAACAACAATACGACATGTGAAACTATAAAACAATAACACATGCCTTGTGTTTAAAATTTTCAAGACATGTGTTGTTATTACAACGGCTCTACATATCTCTTGTGTAGTTTGAAATTAATTAATGGAATGAAAGAATTTAATTAAGACAAAAAAAAAAACCTAAATAAAAAAATTAGTTTTTTCGCCAATAGTTTAGAGTATTTTATAATCAATTAAAGGAAGAAAATTTACTTAGTTAATTCAAACAAGCCTAGAACTAATTTTCTGGAGAGCCAATAGAACTGAAAATCCAACACTGATGGGCTCGAGTTCATTATATTACAGAAAAGAAAAAACAAAACTGACGAATTAAGTTCGTGAAAAATAAGTCAGAACTCATCAATATTTATCCATTTTATTCTATTTATTTCAAAAACAAAGATCCCACAATCACTTAAACAAAATGAAGAAAATATTACAACATTGTTGAATTGAAATATAGAATGAAGGTATTGTTTGAGAACTCTTGCTTAACCACAGTTTAATTTATTTTTATATTCTTAATTTAGTTGATTTTATTTTTAAATATACGTGAAGTTTTCAATATGTTATTTTATCAAAATTTTCAAGTCAATTATCGAAATTACTCACGTAATTTGCACATAATTCATTTTTATTTTGTTATATAAAAATAGATTTAACTATTAACTCAAATAATTATATCTAACTATCATTGAAGTTGTCTTTTTGTAATTTTATGCGATTTTCATGGAAAAGAAAGTTATTAATAACGTGAATAATTTTAATTTTCAAAATATTTTTACTAATTTCAATAGTTTTGAAAATTTTATCAAAATGATTTATATTAAACGCTTAACTTATATTTAAGAATAAAATTAATTTAATTAAAGAAATAATTATATACCGGAGAATTGTCCTTGTTGTATAGGGATAAATTAAGCCATTAAACTTAAATCTTATCATTCCCATCCTGGTTTTTAATTTTTCCTTTGCATTCTATTTAAAACTTGACAATGCCTAGTAATCTCCGCTGTATTTTAATCATATCCAATTTTATATTTACATCATTTTGGGTCATGCCGATCTTTCTGCTTGGATTTTTAGGATTTTTTAATCCTTTAATCCACTCCCGTTAGAAAAGTCTGTTAGTTAATTTAAGTAACACCGTTAGTTGATCAATCCTTAATCAATTTAAAATGAACACGTGGCCTGATTAAAAATAATGGGATACCACTATTTTGTATGAATTTGGTCAAATTAACCCTTCTATAATAAATTGGGGTTGAAAAATAAAATAAGGTATAAAATGAAAGACTTAACTATTATTAGGCTGTGTTAACTAATAAAATAAAGTATAAAATATTATTAAACTTAACCCAATAATTTTTCAATAATTTAATAGTTTATGCTTTATTTTAAATAAAGCATAAAATGAAGTACTTAATTCTTTTTTACCATTTTTTAGGTTTAATAATTTTTTAAATATTTCAGCTCTTCTCTTTCCTTTTTGTGGCACGTGATATGAACTATTGGTAAACTAAATAAAATCCAACTTCTAGAATCAATTTAAGATTAGAAGTAACCTAGCATTAATAAAGTTCAGAAAATAAAGATTTAGTTTCAATTGATACTAAGACTGGTATGAAAATATTTCAATATATATATATATATATATAAAAGTTAATGTAACCAAATATTGATTAAGTCCTTATTTTATATATTATTCTTTTAGTTAAGTCCAATTTTGTTATAGAAGGATTAATTAGATTTTTTACTCGCGCTATGTCTGCGGATTGGATAAAATATATAAAATCATATAGAAAAATTATTTCAGTTTAATAACCTATTTTACGATAAAAAATAATTTTAATTTTTAAATAAAAAAATTTTATATTTAACTATTTCTTATTTGTGTTTTTAAATTTTAGAAATAAATAACAAAGCAAATAAATTATTGATTTCTTTAAAATTTTAACACCTAATTAATTGTTGGTTCTTTTAAAATTTTAACACCTAATTTTATTAAGAAATTAAAATTAAAAAAAATCAATGTTTAGGGGAAAAAAAAAAAAGGAGGCCAGTTGTTTATTGTTCATGTCAATAGTAAACGGACGGAAATTAAAAAAAAAAAGTGTTTGGAGAGAAAAAAAAAAAAAAAGAGGGCAAGCCGTTTACCATTCAAATAAACAATAAACGGGTAAAAAAAAAAAAAAGGAGGGAAGGCCAGCGAGTGCTGGCAAAAAAAAATAAAAGCTTAAAAAAAAAACCCAAAGTAATATAGCAATAAACGAGTAATTAACACTGTTCATTGCTACGATGAAAAATGGTTTTTCTTTAGTATATAGTATTAGATTTTTTACCTACGCTATGCTTGCGGGTTGGATAGAATATATAAAATCGTTTAGAAAAATTATTTTAATTTAATAATCTGTTTTATGATAAAAAATAATTATAATTTTTTAATTAAAAATTTTGTATTTAATCTGTTTCTTTTTTTTTAATTTTAAAAATAAATAATAAAGGAAATAAATTATTGGTTTACGTAAAATTTTAACACTTAATTAATTGTTGATTCTTTTAAAATTTTAACACAAAATACTATTAAGAAACAAAAATAAAAAAAATTGAATGTTCAGGAAAAAAAAAAAAAAGGGTGCAAGCAGTTACTGTTTATATGAACAGTAAATGAACGGAAATTTAAAAAAAAAATTCAATGTTTAAAAAAAAAAGAAGTCGTTTACTGTTCAAATGAACAGTAAACGGATGGAGAGGGGGGACGGGTGTAGCCAAAAAAACGATTAATAAAAATTAAAAAAAAAACACTGTAGCATTACTACAGTGAAAAGCATTTTGCTTTAGTATATAGGATAATGTGATTAAATTCATATAGTAGATGGGCATTCTATGATTTTTAGCTAGACCACGTGTTCGCAGTTAATAGGTTAAGGATTGGTTAACTAACTGTTTTAATCAAACTAACATGTTCCCGTGACAGAAGTGGATAGAAAGATTAAAAAAGGTTCTAAATTGGCACAATCGAAAACAAATTCCCGTGACAGAAGTGGATAGAAAAATTAAAAAAATTCCAAATTGGCACGATCCAAAATAAAGCAGAAGGTTTAATATCAGTAAAAGATGAAATTACCTAAAAAGGCTACAAGATCTGGGTTAAATGAACAGTAACTCACTGTTCATTTATCTCTATATAATAAATTTTATTACTGTTCATTTAAACAGTATTTTACGGTCCAATTTGTGGGCAAGGCTACTCTGCTGCTAAAACCAAGCAAGCGTGCAACAGATTTTGTAAGGGTTCACATGGAAAGATTGTTGGACTCAGAGAAGGCTGCAACAAGTTTCAGTCCAACTAACAAGCCACTCAATAAACACTAAATCATATTTTTTTCTCTTATCTATATAGATACCTTTAACATGTACTGCATGCCGAAAATTTAGAAATAATTTTTTTTTATTAGAATGTTATTTTTTTCATAATTATTTTTAACTTGATTGTCAAATAACTTAATGATTTTTTTATTTATTATCTTATCCTAATTTTTTTTTAAAAAAAATTCTAATCCCTTAACTCGTGCACTACACATGTCTTTTGTATTTTTGCTTTTTTCATAAATTTATGTTTTTTTTTATTTAGTTGGGTGTTAAAATTTTGAAAAATCAATTTTTTCTTTTTTTCCATCAATTTATATTTTTTATTTAATTGAGTGTTAAAATTTTAAAAAATCAATCATAATTTTTTTCACACAAATTGACAATTATATAATATATCTTTTTATATTTTAAAATTAACATAAAATTCAGCTTATATTACTCTTATTATTTAAATTTCATTATTTGAATTTATCATTTTTTAATGAAAATTATTATCTAAATAATATTTTTATATGAAATTTTAATTACTAATAATATATAATTTATTTTTCTTTATATTTAAATTTTAGAATAAGATTTTAAAACATGATTATTTTTTCTTTTTTTAAAAATAATTTGGTGTAATACACATCATGAATTCTTAAAATTTTTAAATGATAGTTGCATGTATATAAATATATAATTATTTTATTCTAAAAGGTTAAAAGCGTATTTCAAATAATTTATCTCAGTTCAATAGGTATGGTCAAGACGTATAAAAAAATTATTGAATCGTTAATTTTATTAAAATTTAACTATACACCTTCCAATATAATACAAATTATTTACTATAAATATTTTTTTGACATTATAGAATCAATTTATTTGGAATAAAATAATTAAATAATATTTTAAAGGAACCAACCAATTATTCAAATGTTATTTTTTATGCTAATTTTATTGATTATTTTGTAAATAAATATATATAGAACAAATGCATATACTTGAAAAAAAAATCTTCTCACCAACATTAAATCAGAATAAAATTTTATTTTTTCATTGGTTAATTTTTATGCAAGTCTATACATTAATTATAACTTTATTTTTTGGATACATTCTTATAAAAAATAATTTTAAAGTATTTTTTTAATTCTTAATTAATATTTCATGTTTAAATTATTACAAGTTTTTATTTAAGAATCTCTAGATAACAAAAAATAAATCATGTTTTTTTAAGCAAAAATTTTATAAAAACCACACAAAATAATAATAATTAAATAAAAATTAATGAAAAGATCATAACATTTTGAAATGATATTGTTCCATTTACCCATAGCGTTGCGCTAATAATTTAAAAAATAATCTTTTCATCAGCATTAAATAAGAATTTTTTTATTTTTTTTATTTTTTTAAAGTCTGTATATTAATTATAATATTGTGAAAATTATATTTTTAAAGTTCTTTTTTCAATTCTTGATTAATATTTTAGTTAAAATTATTATAATTTTTAATTTTAAAATAAATTCATAAAGAGGATTTATTTTTTTTTAAGAAAAACAATTATTAAAAACATTAAAAAAATTAATTAAATAAAAAAATTTTATTCTACCGAACTCGCAGCCGTAGCGCAAGCAACCGACTAGTTATAATTTAATATAATTGATTTGAACATAAGAGATTTTAATATTAGAAATTTTATAATACTCAAAGAATAACTAGTGGTATGTACAGTAGTTACTTCATGAATCCACTTGAAAGAGAGATAGACACATAAAATTATATATAGATCCACGAAAGTGATAAAAAGATTTTCATGTTTGCTCAATTTTTTTTCTCTTTTGTTTCTCTCGCCTTTTTTATGCCTATTTTTCTCCTCCGAGTGGGTCTTTAGAGTAATTAATGTACATATCACTAGTTATTCCTCGAGTATTATAAAATTTCTCGTTATTTAATCAAGTAATCTCAAATTCCTTGTATAATAAAAAATTCTTTGAATAGCTGCGTGCGTTTTACAGAAGAGTGAGGAATTAATTTAGTCTTGAGGCCTAAAATACCTTCAAGGATAAAAGAAAAATACGGTGATTTTTAACCTTTTACTAATTACTTGGAGGTGGGCGCATGTTGGCGAGGATTACAGTAATTAGCTTTGGTCCAACATTTGTGCCTGGTGAGATCTCCACTGTAGAAAGACGGAACTTGAGGATGCTCACTTCTAAAACGGATTGACTTGAAAATGGAGATATGGAAAATGGAATAAGGAATCGAATAGCTCCAGGATACCCACGTTGACTTCTTTTATATTAGTTTTCAAGTCTGAACGCAAGCGTTTTCTGGTGTATCAGATGCAAGAAACCTTAAAAAGGTCACAGCAGCTCATCAATTCAATAAACTATGAGAAAACATCCAAGCCACTGAAGAAAATAGGGGGAAAAAAAAAGTCTGAAGAAAGACTTTGCTAAAAACACGTCAGTTTATTGGTTCTAGTCTCTGCGACACCAAAGGATGTGTTCTTGAGTTTATATTAAGGATTTTTTTAACCCTTATATCTACCTCCGTTACGAAAGTTTGTTAGTTTAACTAACACTGTTAGTTGACGATATTCTTTGAGCAATCTGAAATGAACACATGGCCTGATTAAAAATATTGGGATGCCACCATATTATATGAATTCGATTAAATTAACCTTTTTATAATAAATTGGGCTTGAAAAATAACATAAAGTTTAAAATGAAAGGCTTAACGATTATTAGGTTGTGTAAACTAATAAAATAAAGTATACAATAGTATTAAACTTAACATAATAATTTTTCAATAATTTTTAACATTTTATGCTTTATTTTAGATAAAGCACAAAATGAAGGGCTTAACTATTTTTTTACCATTTTTTTAGGTTCAACAAATTTTTTAATATCTTAGCTCTTTTCTTTCCTTTGGGTGACATTGAATATGAACTACTGATCCTAATCCTAAAATTGATAAAAAAAAATTAGACATTATTTAATATTGACGTAGCTTTTATAAAGTAAAAATTTAATCTTGATTGACATTAAAACTGACACGAAAATACCTCAATATATATATATATATATATATATAAAGAAGTTAATGTACCCTAATACTGATTAAGTCCGTCATTTTATATATTATTCTATTAGCTAAGTCCGATTTATTATAAAAGGATTGATTTGATTAAATTCATATAGTAGAGGGGCAACCTATGATTTTTAGCTAGATCCCGTGTTCGCATTTAATTGGTCAAGGATTGGTTAACTGAAGCCCTTAGTCAAACTAACCTAATTTCATTGTTAGCACCCGACATCGACACTTTATTTAAAAAAAAAAAAAGCTTAAAAAAGCCAAAAAAAAAATCATTTTATTCAATTTCGCTGATTTTTCAAATTTTTAGCCTTTTTGTCAAGTTTGTTACAAGTTTTATGATTTTTGTAAGTGTGGACAAAAATGATCAAGTGTAGAAAATTACGAGAAAAGAAAATAAGTGACAAAAAAAAACGAGAAAGAAAGAAAATAGAAAAAAAGAGAAAAAAATGGGGCACAAATTGAAAAAATAAAATAAAAAGAATAGGGTCCAAAGAAGTCCAATTGAATTGCTGAATTAAAACTGACAGACAAAAAATAAATAAATAAATAATGGCTAGAAAAATAATTCAAATAGTTCAAAGAAAATAACTCTAAACAAAGACTTGATTAATTGCTTGTTTAGCAATAAAGAAATAGTGGTGAAATGAATCTCGAAAAAAACGCGGCGGGCGTTGGACTTGTTGAGCTACGTCTCTTTGCCAGCTAGGGACAAAGGCTAATGGCAGAACACATGGAGTTGGAGAGAGGCTAATTTGTTTAGAATTATTTTCTTTGAACAAGTCTATTTGGATTATTTTTCCTAGACATGATATTTTTTGTCTGTCAGTTTTCTAAGTAAAATTCAACACATTTGATCTGGTGGTCAAGGAGGTTTGGTATATATTTTTTTTAACTTGTTTTTAGCAACTTAAACTAGTCAGTTTTTTTCGGATCTTGAATGTTTGATGGTTTTTAATATCCCCCCCCCCCCCCCCCCCCAAAAAAAAAAAAAAAAAAAAACAGAATCGTTCAAGAATATTTAGACATTATTCGAAGTTGAACCCTCATAATCTTCCAAAACTACCGTCAGAATCTCATAATCATCAACTATGTAGTTGCAGATTTCCTTACCAATCGAAAGCAAAAACTACTGACTCGCACTTGAAGAAAGAAAGCAATCCCGGAAAGAGAAACAAATCCACCTTTCATGAATCTTCTGCAGCATATATATCGAGCCTCTGAAATGGATTCGTCTATGCAAACTGCATGTTCTCCTTGTGTTACCGTTTAGATGATCAGAGCAAAATTGCTTGAGCAAAGAACTAACCCATTGTGTTGTTCAAAAGTTTCTCTAACGCGTAGGAAACTCTTCCGTAGAGAGAATTACGCTTCAGGATTTTTCCAATCCTTTTAGAAATATCTTGAACACATTGTCGACCATACCTACAAAAGCAAAGCAAAATACAAATTATCAGACAATAAGCATGTTAAAAAGATTGATGATTTTTCTTCCACTGGATAGTAGTACCTCTTTGATGATTCTTCTTCCACTGGATAGTAGTGCCTGTCTCGTAAAGTCATTTCTTCAGGCTGGTCTGCAGCTTCTGCAAGAGCTGCCCTCCATTCCGTCACTATACCTGCCTTGAAGTAGTTTTCATGTTTAGCAAATGCATGCCCGTATGCCCCTGTCTGCTTCTGAACTTCCGATCGATCCACATCATAAAAAATTGGCACCACAACGTACCCATCATCATTTCTCTTACGTTCCATGATCACTAAAAGCTCATCCAGGCACCATTTTGAAGCAGGGTATTTCTTAGAGAACACTATTATTGATAATTTTGAAATGTAAATTGCATTTCGGATTCTTAACCAGCTATTTTCCGATCTCTTAATCCCATTATGGTCTCTGTAAGTGCGAATCCTTGATTGCCTTAAAGCTTCATTGAGGTCAGAAGTAAATCCTTCCGTGTCTGTTCCTCCAATACTCACGAATGCATGGTCTGTAGTTCCAAACGGAGAAACTCCGAAAATAAAGACCAACGATAGAACAATGAATAGCAAGAAAACCATGAGTTTGATAACCAAGAATCTATCCCAAATAAAATAGGTAGCATCATTCCTAACTGTGTTGTTCAGTTCAATTTCAAAAACTTGGACCATATAGTTCAGTATATATCGAGTATCTTCAACTATTTCTTCAATAAATTCTACCTCAGACCACCTGCAAACCCAAATCAAATCAGGAAACAGAAAAAATAAGCACCTAATTGAAACAAAAACAATTATTTAATAATTAGTTGGAAAATCTCTATGTAGGTCCTCGATTTCGAGCAGAGAACTTGGGAATGGAGAAATGTCATACCAGACTCATGATATATTATGGCAACAATATGCGAAATGGAATCAGGAAGCGAATAGCAGAGACTAAAGAGGAGGAAAAGGAAAGAAAATGAAAATTTTCTAGGGACACTGTTATTTCATACCCGTCTTTGAAAACCATTCCGCTTATATCTGTAACTTCTCTAAGAGCTGCCCTCCATTTCTCTACTTTATGGATCTCATTTTTGAATTGCTTTTCATGCTCAGCAAACGCTTGACCATACCTCCCTGTCTGCTTCCCGACTTCAAATGGACTCACCTTGTAGAAAATGGGCACCACATAATTCATACCAATTCTCATTCGCTCCATAATCATTGCAACCTCATCGAGGCAGTATGTTGAAGTAGCATAAAGTTTAGAAAACAAGATTATGGACATTCTCGATTCGTTTATTGCTCTTTCTATTTCCAAGCAAATATCTTCCCCTCTCTGAATCCCAAACTCATCAAAGAAAGTGGGAATCCCTGCCTCTTCCAGAGCGTTGTGGAGGTGACGCGCAAAACCATTGCGGATTTCTTTGCCTCTGAAGCTCAAGAACACATCCTCATGTGTTGCAGAGAGTAGAACCAATAAACTGACGAACGGAAACAAAGCCACAAGTTTAATGAATAGCATTTTCAAAGAGCGAAAAGAACGAAGAAAAAGGTAAAGTAAAAAGTGGGAGATTTAGATTTTTGGTGAAATAGCTTACAAAACGTTAAAAGAGTCCAGCATTAATTATTTGGGATTTGTTTTTAGCGAGTCTTTCTTTAGACTTTTTTTTCTATTTTCTTCAGTAGTTTGGATGTTTTCTCGTAGTTTATTGAATTGAAGCAACTTGCTGCGCTTTTTTTAAGGTTACCTGCATATTATACGCTGGAAAATGTTTTTGTTCAGACACGGAAACTAAAGTAAACGAAGTCAACGTTGGTTTTCTATTCCATTCCCCAGCGAGCATCCTCAAGTTCCGTCTTTACACAGTGGAGATCTCACCTGGAACTCATGTAGGACCAAAGCTAATTAATGTAATCCTCATCAATATGCACCTACCTTCAAGTACAGTACTTAGCAAAAAGATTAAAAATCACATTCTGCTCCTATAATTTCATCTTTTAGTGACATTAAACCTTCTACTTTATTTTGGATCGTGCCAATTTGAAACTTTTTTAATCTTTCTATCCACTCCTGTTACAGAAATATGTTTTTGGACTGTGCCAATTTAAAACTTTTTTAATTTTTCCGTCCACTTCTATTGTGGAAATAAATATTTTCATACTTGTATTAACGTCAATCGAAATTAAATCATTACTTTTTACATTACGATAGCATTAAATCATGTCTAATTTTGAATTGATTTTAGAAATTGGATTTTTTTAATCTATCAATAGTTCATATCCAGCACCACAAAAAAGAAAAAGAAGAGCTGAAATATTAAAAAATTATTAAACCTAAAAAAATGGTAAAAGATAGTTAAGTACTTCATTTTATGCTTTATTCAAAATAAAGCATAAAATATTAAATTATTGAAAAATTATTAGGTTAAGTTTAATAATATTTATACTTTGTTTTATTTGTTAACACAACCTAATAATAGTTAGGTCTTTCATTTTATACTTTATTTTATTTTTAATTGAACCCCAATTTATTATAGAAGGGCTAATTTGATCCAATTCATACAATATAGTGGTATCCCATTATTTTTTATCAGGCCACGTGTTCATTTTAAATTGATTAAGGATTGGTCAACTATCGGTATTACTTAAATTAACTAATAGACTTTTGTAACAGAAGTAGATGAAAGGATTAAAAAATCCTAAAAATCTAAATAGAAAGATCGGCATGACCCAAAATGAAGCTTTTATAAGATTGGATATGATTAAAAATACAGCGGAGATTACTTGGCACCAACGAAGGACGATAGCTAGGTAATGTAATCGGCGTCAAGACGCTCACATTTCCAAATGCTTGTTTAATATATCATTCTCATAAAAATTTTCTAAGAACATTTTAAAAATAAAAATTATTGAAGTAATTAATAATTTTTTTTTCATGAAAATCACATAAAATTTTTTAAAAAAAAAGATAACTTCAATGATAGATATCTATCATGGAAACTTCAACCTTCTCCTTATATTTGCTTTTTCTAGAGAATCGACCTGCCGGCCCTACGAACATCTTATCATCGTAGAATTTATTCTTTTGTCATTTTATTTGCATCTTTAAATAAAAAGAACGTGTTTGATGGTTCTTTGTCTTAACCTTTTGTGATGACCTTTGCTTGATTTCCTACCCACAAAACATATTTTGCTACAAATCATCTTTTCGTAATTAATGAGATATTTTCAAATTAATTTTTGTATTAATAAAATTTAAATTTTTATATTTTAAATTAAATTAATTTCAAATAACGTTTGATGTTTAATTAATTTTAGAAGCTGTACTTTTTGAATTTGCCATGATTCACCTAACTAGCTAGCTAGATACCATGACATCATGGATCACGTCGGTGTCCACACATAGATATGAAAAATTGACCAAACAACATGGATGGATATTGATATCTTGTCTTCTCTCGTATATTATTTCTGGCTCTATATGGATTATATCATTTTTATTTAAGTTAACTAACATTGTTTCGTTGATTAACATACATTAATGGCAGACAAGAACAAAGGGTTTGGAATGGATTCTAAGATTGTAGGGGAGTTTTTTTTTTTTTAGAAATAAAAAAAATAAAAATCATGAAAAAAATTGATGAGAAGATAATACATTTTATATAAAAAAAAATATGAAATTAATCATGGTTAACATTATTAAAAAAAATTAAATAATTAGATTTTGAAATCAGGAGAACTAATTAATTTATTTTTCAAAAAGAGAGGGACTGATTTATAATTTACTCCCTTGCTTCTCATGTATGTTTTTTTTTTTTTTTTGCTCCTCGTTACCCCTCGTAGAGAGGATTTAGGCGTATAGAATTAATTGAATCCGGTTATGGGCTTATAGAATAATTGGGTCAGATTATGGGCTTGCGCTCAAGGGTTTATATGTATCAGCAAACACCATTTTTTATCTGAAGAGCTAAACTGTTAGGCTTTGGGTCTATTATTATATGTAAGCCATTGGTTTTTATGAATTATTTTCCACAGTTCATTTGAGCATTTATCTTAAGGTGGCGTTTTCTATGAGATTAGAAAAAATAGAGATAAATTATTATAGAAATAATTATTACAAGAGTAATTTTTAAAAATGTTTGTCGTATTAGTGAATTGAAGGGTTATATGTTAGTGGAAAGAGAGAAAACATATTTAAATTATCAGTGATGATCAATGAAAAACAATTAAAAGTTAATTTGGTGTTTATTTTGCAAAAGAAAAAAAAAGAAATAGAGAGATAAAAGAAAAATAATATTGATTGATTGGAGGGCAGGGGCAGTGCGGAAGCCATTGATGCTCGCATCCTGAAGATTTGAAAAAATCATTATAGTCTCCAAAGTTTGGTATACTTTTCATATTGATCCTTGTAATACTCTAATTTTCCTCCTCTAAAAAATTGTTGTCTTTTTGCTTGATATTCATTTTTTTTTTTTCAAAAAAAAAAAAAAACCCTCACACACCAATGCTCGTAGCAGAGAGCTAGTATGCTCGAGATTTAAATCCGTAATCTCTTGTAATAGACTACTATAATTGGGCTATAAGCTCTTTGGTTATTTATTATATCTTAAGGTCTCCTACCCAACAATTTCGTTCACCTTTCACCCTGGTTGGAGGATAATTTTTTTTCCAAAAAACAAAAGAATACTTAAAATCATATGATTTATATGTTTCAGTTTTAAAGTATTTAGAATTTTTTATTTTTATTTTATTTTTTTGCATCTAGGTTAAAAAAAATTTCTATTGTTGAAAAAATTAATTTGAATAATAGATTAGAGAGTTAAATATTGTTGAAGAATATGATATATTGAATTTCGAATATAAGGATAGATTAGAAATTCATGTTATTGTATAAGAATATATTAACTTATTTACTCAAAAGAAATCAAAGAGAATATTTCTTTCTTTGTATGAAATAGTGCATCCCAACCTAAAAGGGTTGGTTTAAGTGAAAAGAATTGTGATCGTTTAAATAAATAATTTTATATTCGAGTTTTTATATATGTAAAAAATTTATTGAGTAGTTGTATATGTTTTATGTATTTTATCAAATAGTGCACCCCAACCTAAAAAGGTTGGGTTAAATAAAAAGAATTCTGATCGTTTAGATAAATATATTTTAAATTCAAGTTTTTATATATTTACAAAATTTATTAAGTAGTTGTATCCGTTTTATGTATTCTATCCAATAGTAAGAAATTAATCATAATTTTTTGATCTAAAATACTTTGAGAATAAAAAAAAATAGTTTTAAACAGGAATCGAGGCCCTGGAATGAGTATAGCAAAGTAATAGTGGTAAGCACGCTTGTACCACTATAGTTTTTAACATTACTTAAAGTGGAACCCTAACTGCCCTCCTATGATCAAGCCATGGTGGATTGAGAAAAGAACGGCAACAAGTTGCAATTTTTAGGAGTGACATGTCCCATGATAGATGAGCAGGCTGCAAGCCCTATAACTTTTCGTTAAAGAATATTTTAGAATTTGATAGCGTATTAGATTTTTAAAAATTATGAAATGATTATTGATATATGGATAAATATACTGAGATTTAATGTTATGATTTATAAAAGTAATATTTTATCGATTTTAAAAAATAAATTAAATAATAAAATGTATGAAAGAAAGAATACATAGTATTAATATGGTGTAAATCAAGTGATATGCAACTAAAATAAAAATTTAAACAAATAAGATTTTAAATACTGCGAGATGAAAAAATATGAGAGAGAGAGAGAGAGAGAGAGTTTTGCATAGCAAAAATTATTCAAAAGATAAAAAATATAAAAGTCTGTGAAAATTGCAAAAGTTTCCTCGTAACTATTCAAAGCTCGTATTTATAATAGAAAAAAAAATGTTTTTTATCATTAAGATTGCACCATGTCACCCATATTTAGATAATCAAATCTAAGCTAAATGAAAAAAATTATATTTTTTTATATTAATCTGCTTTAACAATAATTAGAACTATTAATCCAACAAAATCGTCTCTCTTGTGCATCTTGAAAAAAAAATCTTTTAATTTATTATTTTAACGAATCGTGAGTTTGAATCTTTAAGATCACCTTTGCTTTGATGTCCTACCCACAAACATATTTTGCTACGAATCATCTTTTCGTAATTAATTAGATATTTTCGCATTAATAAAATTTAAATTTTTATATTTTAAATTAAATTAACTTCAAATCACTTTGATGTTTAATCAATTTTAGAAGCTGTACTTTTTGAATTTGCCATGATTCACGTAGCTAGCTAGCTAGCTACATACCAAGACATCATGGATCACGTCAGTGTCCACACATAGGTATAAAAAATTGACCAAACAACATGGATGGATATAGATATCTTTGCTTTGGTCCTTTCCAAGTTATCAATCTTGTCTTCTCTTACATAATATTTCTGGCTTTATGGATTATATCATTTTTATTGAAGTCAACTAACATTGTTTCGTTGATTAACATACATCAATGGCAGACAAGAACAAAGGGTATGGAATGGATTCTAAGATTGTAGGGGAGTATATATTTATATTTTTTTATGTAAAAGAATTGATCTGACCAATTCGATATGATACATAAACATAAAGTTATTTTAATTCTATATTTCTTTTTTAAAATTCAACTTTTACAATAAACGCTATTTGTAAAAATATGATGTTTCTTAAATATTTGAATGGTATATAATTTTCTAACAACTCACATATTTTTTTATATGAAATAAATGACGACAATTAGGTGTAGGTGAGAGAGAAAGGTGAGAATGAAATTAAAATAGAGTAAATTATAAATTAGTATTTTTAGTGTTTTCAAAATAATTATTTAAAAAAAAAATTAATTATTTAGTATTTTTATTAGTATTGATTATGTTTAATTTAATATTATTTTAGTTAAAAAATATCATATTTTTTATATTTTTAAAATAAAAAATCGAAATAAATAAAAATTAGGCTTTGGGTCTATTATTATATGTAAGCCATTGGTTTTTATGAATTATTTTCCACGATTCATTTGAGCATTTATCTTAAGGTGGCGTTTTCTATGAGATTAGAAAAAATAGAGATAAATTATTATAGAAATAATTATTGCAAGAGTAGTTTTTAAAGATGTTTGTCGTATTACTGAATTGAAGGGTTATACGTTAGTGGAAGAGAGAAAACATATTTAAATTATTAGTGATGATCAATGAAAAACAATTAAAAGTTAATTTGGTGTTTATTTTGCAAAAAAAAAAAAAGAAAAGAAATAGAGAGATAAAAGAAAAATAATATTGATTGATTGGAGGGCAGGGGCAGTGCGGAAGCCATTGATGCTCGCATCCTGAAGATTTGAAAAAATCAGTATAGTCTCCAAAGTTTGGTATACTTTTCATATTGATCCTTGTAATACTCTAATTTGCCTCCTCTAAAAAATTGTTATCTTTTTGCTTGATATCCATTATATATTTTTTTCAAATAAAAAAAAAACCCCTCACACACCAATGCTCTTAGCGGACCTAGCATGCTAGGATTTAAATCCGTAATCTCTTGTAATAGACTAATACAATTGGGCTACAAGCTCTTTGGTTATTTATTATATCTTAAGGTCTTCTCGCCCAACAATTTCGTTCACCCTTCACCCTGGTTGGAGGATAATTTTTTTTCCAAAAAACAAAAGAATACTTAAAATCATATGATTTATATGTTTCAGTTTTAAAGTATTTAGATTTTTTTTATTTTTAATTTTTTTGCATCCGAGTCAAAAAAAATTTCTATTGTTGAAAAAATTAATTTGAATAATAGATTAGAGAGTTAAATATTGTTGAAGAATATGATATATTGAATTTCGAATATAAGGATAGATTAGAAATTCATGTTATTGTATAAAAATATATTAACTTATTTACTCAAAAGAAATCAAAGAGAATATTTCTTTCTTTGTATGAAATAGTGCACCCCGACCTAAAAAGATTGGGTTAAGTGAAAAGAATTCTAATCGTTTAAATAAATAATTTTATATTTGAGTTTTTATATATGTAAAAAATTTAATGAGTAGTTGTATCCGTTTTATGTATTCTATCGAATGGTGCATCCCAACTTAAAATGGTTGGGTTAAGTGAAAAGAATTCTAATCGTTTAAATAAATAATTTTATATTCAAATCTTTATACATATGTAGAAAATTTATTGAGTAGTTGTATCCGTTTTATGTATTCTATCCAATCACAAGAAATTAATCATAATTTTTTGGTCTAAAATACTTTGAGAATAAATAAAAAAAATAGGGCACCTAAAGTGGGGCTTTTAAAAGTGACCAGCAAAATGATAAATATATTTGTGGTGCTAAAAGGGGAAAAGCATTAGCAGGAATCGATGCCGTAGAATGAGTATAGCAAAGTAATAGTGGCAAGCACGCTTGTACCACTATAGTTTTTAACATTACTTAAAGCGGAACCCTAACTGCTCTCCTATGATCAAGCCATGGTGGATTGAGAAAAGAACGGCAGCAAGTTGCAATTTTTAGGAGTGACATGTCCTATGATAGATGAGCAGGCTGCTAGCCCTATAACTTTTCATTAAAGAATATTTTAGAATTTGATAGCGTATTAGATTTTTAAAAATTATGAAATGATTATTGACATATGGATAAATATACTGAGATTTAATGTTATGATTTATAAAAGCAATAGTTTATCGATTTTAAAAAATAAATTAAGTAGTAAAATATACGAAAGAAAGAATATATAGTATTAATATGATACAAATCAGGTGATATGCAATTAACGATAAAAATTTAAACAAATAAAATTTTAAAAACCACGAAGGTGAAAAAATTTGAAAGAGAGAAAGAGAGAGTTTTGCATAGCAAAAATTATTCAAAAGATAAAAATTATAAAGGTCTCGTGAAAGATGCAAAAGTTTTCTCATAACTATGCAAGGTTAATATTTATAATAAAAAAATAATTTTTTATCATTAAGATTGCACTCCATCATCCATAGTATATATTTAGATAATCAAATCCGAGTTAAATGAAAAAAAATATATATATTTTTTTGTATAAAACTGTTTTAACAATAATTAGAACCGCTAATCCACCAAAATCATCTCTCTAGTGCATCTTGAAGAAAAAAAATCTTTTAATTTATTATTTTAACGGATCGTGAGTTTGAATCTTTATTTTGTAATAAAAGAAAAATATCACTCGAACTTGAAAAAACAAGTGCACAACCTACCTATGGAATAAAAAAAAAAAACAACAATAAAAAATAAACAAAGAGAGATGTTTCTCTTTATTCTTTCCTCGCTCCAGATATTATGGAATTAGATTTGGTAGGTTTAAGATTGTACCAAGTGATTTTAGAGTTTTTTTTTAATACCAAGACACTTTTAAATCTTATTTATCATAATAGGGTAGTTTTAAATTTATCTATCAAAATAAGATAGTATATGCCATATAGGAACCATCTCATTTATATAACTTGACATGTCAGCTTTTTCTTTTAAATCATTTTGTTAAATAAATATTTTATCATCGTATATTAATCTTTTTTTATTATTATTATTTGCTCTTGGTATTACTCCGATGTTCTTCTTCTTCTTCTCATCTTATCTCTCTCTATCTTTTTCTCTACATGATGATGTAAAATCAATTTTTTAAATTTTCTTATTTGCCCAAAATCCTTTCACCCAAACAGCTTTCTACCGTGAATTTCGATATTATCCTTTCTATTAATCGATAAATCCCACCCAATAATATTTCCACCATAAACTTGCAGATCAACAATAGTTTTAAACACTCTAGTTGTACCTTGTACATGTATAGAGAAGACACAAAATCAAGAGGAAACAGAGATTTAGGCTGATTTTGGAACAAGTAATATCTAATAACTTGTTGAGAAGCGAAAATGGAGGGGCAGCAGTATCCATAAGCACCAACGGATCTTAAACTGCTGGGCTATGTTCCTAATTTCCTAACTTAATCAACCATTGTTAGTGTCTATTTACTCGCCTCCCTTCTTGTTGTTTCTCTCATCTAGATCGTCTCCGGAAGGTCTTGTAAAATAGCAAAAATTGATAGATTGCTCATGTTCTAGCGGGCTTTCACTCGGTCTCACACAATTGATTCTTGAGGGTTATTTTGTTTTCTCTCTAGAATCTTACAAGGACAAGACTCGCTCATTATCCGGTTGAAGTTTGGAAAGAATATAGCGAAGTGATTCAAGATATACGACAAAAGATGTGTAACGCTTATTGTTGAAGGAGTGACTCGCTATTTTTTAATGGTGCTCCATGAATGCAGAGATCAAATGACGATGATATATTGTTGTTCTGGACATACAATCTACTAGAATCAGATATTTACATACTTTTGTAATAGTTATCAGTGGGCTTGGAAAAAGGTTAGCCAGACTTATCACTCCAAAATGCCCAAAACCAGATCCGCTTAGTAAATTTATTATCGGAAAAACTAGAACATTTCACCAAAACATAGAGTTGCTTAATAAGAGTAATAAAAGGAATAAATATAAAAATGACGTGGATGAAAATTCTTAAGTGATAAAAAAAAACCTTTATTTAAGAATTAAGTTTTAAAATATCTCAATTAAGAAATAAAGATTCAAAAGTGTATCCTTTTGAGAAAAAACTCAACCTTGGAAACTTCAACCTTGTCCTTATATTTGCTTTTTCTAGAAGAAGCAGACCCGCCGGCCCTACGAACGTTTTATCGTCGTAGAGTTCATTCTTTTGTCGTTTTATTTGCAGCTTTAAATAAAAAAAAAAAACGAATCATCTTTTCGTAATTAATTAGATATTTTTAAATTAATTTTCGTATTAATAAAATTTAAATTTTTAATTTTTAAATTAAATTAATTTCAAATCACGTTCGATGTTTAATTAATTTTAGAAGCTGTACTTTCTGAATTTGCCATGATTCACCTAACTAGCTGGCTAGATACTATGACATCATGGATCACGTTAGTGTCCACCGTCCACACATAGTTATAAACCTGACCAGACAACATGGATGGATATTGATATCTTTGCTTTGGTCCTTTCCAAGTTATCAATCTTGTCTTCTCTTACATAATATTTCTGGTTTCATGGATTATATCATTTTTATTTAAGTCAACTAACATTGTTTCGTTGGTTAACATACATTAATGGCAGACAAGAACAAAGGGTTTGGAATGGATTCTAAGATTTTAGGGGAGTATTTTTTTTTTTTATGTAAAAGAATTGATCAGACCAATTCGATATGATACATAAACATAAAGTTATTTTAATTCTATATTTCTTTTTTAAAATTCAACTTTTACAATAAACGCTATTTGTAAAAATATGATGTTTCTTAAATCTTTGAATGGTATATAATTTTCTAACAACTCACATATTTTTTTTATATAAAATAAACGACGACGATTAGGTGCAGGTAAGAGAGAAAGGTGAGAATGAAATAAAAAGAGAGTAAATTATAAATTAGTATTTTTAGTATTTTCAAAATAATTATTTTTTTAAAAAAATTAATTATTTAGTATTTTTATTAGTATTGATTATGTTTAATTTAATATTATTTTAGTTAAAAAATTAAGTTAAAAAATATAAAATTTAATTAATTAGTTTTTAAAATTAAAAAAATTTATTTATTTATTTTTCGAATAAAATAAATTTTTATAATTTACTCTATTTGTCAGGTCGCGAGCATTATGGTAAACGGAAAGGAATTATAGTGCCGTGGAGCTATATAATTTTGCAAAATGGACTGCGTTCAACTAACCATTTAAAGCACCGAAATTTCCCTTCTAGAACTCCACGTGAAAATGACTAGCCGGCCCTTTATTTTAGAGATCCCCAGCTCCAATTAAAATAACAATAAAATAATAAAATCCCCCTCCTTTCTAACGAAAAACAGAGTAAATTATAAATCAGTCCCTTTATTTTTAGAAAACAAACTAATTAGTCTCTTATTATTTCCAGCTTCATTCCCCACGTCGTCAACAAAGCCGATTCGGCAAAACGAAGGCCAGGAACTGGCTTGCCCGGAAAGAATGGATTGCTACCCTTGGAGAATTGACGGTTTGTCCTGGAACGATAGCAAACATCCTTTCTTATCTTTATGATTTGCGTACTAAAAAGACTTTCTAGAATATTTGTATTTGATTACGTGCTCGGCATCTTTTTGTTGTATTGTTCATCCATTTTCCTTCTCTTCTCTGACGTAGAAGCATAGGTTTGATCTTTCAATTCTATACGTGAAATCTCTGTCAGCGTTGATTATTTAATTATGTTTAATTTAATGTTATTATATTTAATAAGATGTCATTTTTGTCTTATTAATCCTTTCATATTGTTTATTTTTTTTCTATTTCTTAAACCAAAAAAATCACAGGAATTAAATAAGTACTTTTTAAATAATAAGGACCAATTAGTTTATTTTTTCTAAACAAGAGGTACTAATTTATCATTTACTCATTAAATACAGGAGTAAATTATAAACTAGTCCCTCTTGTTTAGAAAAACAAACTAATCAGTCTCTTTCTTTTTTAAAAAAACTAATTATTTTGTTTTTATATTTTAATTTCATTAATAATTTAGTCATTTTATCAATTCTTTTTGTTAAATATGTGAATTTTTTTCCAAACTCTTATTTTAATTTTCAGTTGAGGAGAGAGAAAAAAGTAAACGAAGAAGATAAATAAAATATCAAATAAAGGGTAATTTGAAAAGAAAATTAATAATCTAACGAAAAATTAATGAAAAGATTAAGTTGACGGAAATGAAACATAAGGATTAAAAGATTAGTTTTTAAATATATGGGCTAATTAATTTATTTCTTGAAAGGAGAGGGACTAATTTATAATTTACTCCTCGAAACCGGGAACAAGCTTTTCCATTCCAATTCTCTTCTCTCTCCCTCCCTTTTCTCGCTCTCGCTCTCTCTCTCTCTCTCTCTCTCTCTCCCCATAACAGCTGCTCTTCCTACTACACCCCTTCTCACTCTATAAAAATCAAATACGGAGACACTCGCTCACTCACTCGCATACGGACTCATAACTTGCAGTGTCAAAGCAATGGCAGGCAGCCTATCATCAGTGGAGGAGTTCTTGAAAGAGTGCCAGAAGTCAGGGGATGCAGCTTACGGTATGTTCCGTTCCGTTTTAGAGAGGCTGGAGGATCACAATACCCGAACTGCCGCTCGGATCTTCCTCTCCGATCTCTATAAACGCGTGGGTGACTCCGATCAGTGCCTTCAACAGTACCACTTCCGGATCCAAGATATCTTCTTGGACCAATACCAAGGTAAGTACTCATGTCTTTAATTTTACGTTAAAAAAAAAAGTTTCTGTGTTTGGTTGCTGAGAAAATAGAAAGAAATGGAAATTAAGATTTGAATTTCGAATTTTATTGAGTTGATTATGTATGTTTCAATTTCTGACAGTTTGGTTGCTGAGAAACGTAAGTATTGAAAAGGAATGAAAGTGATCGTTGTTTTATTTCCGGAAAACGCTATAAATAACTTCCAAAAAATCTCATCCGTTGGATGACTTGGCGATGAGATTTTCTAAAACAAAATATATCTGTCCTTTCAGCTAAGCGCCTAAGCCAATGAGAATGGGGCTTTCTGATTTCTTTTTTCTCTTTTTGTTTTTTGTTTTTGTTTTGGTCTTAGGAAGTAATTCACTGTTTATGATTTTGTGAATTTGTTTCTTTTGATTTGTTATTTTGGAATTTATTACTAGTGCTTGTTTTGGAATTTTGCTTTTGGTTTCCATAGCCTATGAATTTTGTGCTCTTTTTAAAGTTTTGGTTTCCAAGAATACCGAAAACGAGGACATTTCTCAATAATAATACTCCAGTAGTCATAAAAAACGACTCCAACTTGCACAGCCAAAACAATAGTAATAATGGTGACGACGACGAAAGATGATGATACTCAAAACTTTGCAGACTTGGATAATTTGGAATTTGTCGTCGTCCCTGCAAAATCCAACGACTTGACAATATTTGGAGCTTTTTATTTCTGGTTTGTTTGTCGTTTTTTCTTTTTTTCAGCTTTTTAATTTGGAATATGTCCCTTGACAGGAACCAAATGCTACCTAATGGTATGGTGAAGCATCTTAGAACAAAACTAATTCAAGCAAAAAAAAATGGCATCTCAAAAAATAAATAATTAAAGCATAGGGATTGAAGGATTTTAAATTGCTTAATATTAAAAAACCAGAATAGAGTTGTTCTAAAAATGAATTGTGCAGCATTTCTTTATGGAGTCATAAACGGTACACTAATTATGCAATTGTCATTTGTTTCAAAATATGAACAATTTTCAATCTGGGTTCTAAAAACTTTTTATCAGTACAAGGCCACTGTTCCAGATTAATGCTACATCACTTCCAAGATCTTATCATATAATCATTTTCTGTCTTTCACTATTTTGTAATAGAAATTTCCCTGATATTTTTGTCATAGTTTTGGCTAAGGATAACAGGGTGATTGCTAATTCTGTTCTTCTATGTAGATTTGTCATGGTTTTTCTTTTGAAAATGTTGAATTCACCCAAGTCATCTCCCTTACAGATGAGCGAATTCAACTGTTCCTCTGTTTTCTAGGATACACGAACTTGTGGTTTTATTCAAGTAGCTGTTTAGTCATGTTATTTCTGCATGTTTTGACACACAGGTTATATTTGTTTGTTGCTTTATAAAATTTATTGTTGGTTTTTATCTATTTGCATTCTAGAACCACAGAAGGACGTGTTGATATTTACAATGCTTGTTTTACATTGACAATTTTATTATTTATTTATTTATTATTTTTTTGCCAGGTGTGGGTTACCAAGGGAGAAATAAATTGACCATGATGGTGATTCCAAGCATTTTTATGCCAGAAAACTGGTCTTTCACTTTTTATGAAGGACTAAATAGACATCCAGATTCTATCTTTAAAGACAGGACGGTTGCTGAGCTTGGTTGTGGAAATGGATGGATATCGATTGCTATTGCTGAGAAATGGTTGCCGTCAAAGGTTTGTTGTTTTCTCTGAATTGCTTTAGTCCTTTCTACTTAAATACACCTTTGCCAAGTGACCTTTTGGTGGTAAATAATCCCTCCAGGTGTATGGCCTTGATATCAATCCTAGAGCAGTAAAGGTTTCCTGGATAAACTTATACTTAAATGCTTTTGATGAGAAAGGTCAAGCCATCTATGATGCAGAGAAGAAAACTTTACTGGACAGGGTGGAGTTTTATGAGTCTGATCTACTGTCTTATTGTAGAGATCACAGCATTCAACTGGAAAGAATTGTTGGATGCATACCTCAGGTATTGTTTCGACTGATGATATGTAGGTACTTATGAATCATACTGGGTTAGCTAGTTGATCTGGTGGCAAATTGAATATTTGTATTTTCATACTAGTTATTTGACTGTTACTTTTGCTCATTGCCTTGTTCTACATTTGCAGATACTCAATCCAAATCCAGATGCAATGTCTAAAATGATCACAGAAAATGCAAGCGAGGAGTTTCTGCATTCATTGAGTAACTACTGTGCACTTCAGGTCTGGAGACTCCATAATAATTTAGCAAAACTTTACAGTATCAAGTTGTTGATGAATCAGCATTTAAGTGCATCAGCTTTATGACAGCTGAAAAAGAAACAATTGTGGGTGTATTGTTCAAATGTGTTTATTCTCCCCCAATCTTATTTCCATTTGATGAATTTATTTTAGGAGTCTGCTGGAATTTGATTGGAGAGTTCTTTATGCATTGGTTTCCTGCCATCAACTCCTGTTTAATTTTTCTAGTTGAGACCAATTTCTGAATTCTGGAAATTTGAATCTCATTTATGCATTGAGAATAACTAGAGACTCAGTAGCATGTATTGAGTTTGATTTGTTAATTTTATTTTATGTAGGGGTTTGTTGAGGATCAGTTTGGTTTAGGTCTCATTGCTAGGGCCGTTGAGGAAGGAATAGCTGTCATCAAACCTATGGGGATTATGATCTTTAATATAGGCGGCCGTCCAGGACAAGCTGTTTGTAAACGCTTGTTTGAACGTCGTGGTTTTCATGTCAACAAGCTCTGGCAGACTAAAATTATTCAGGCAAGAAGGAACTTCTCAGCTGAAACCATTTTTCCTTCCAAAGTGAGCCAGTCATGAAAATGTGTTTTTACAGGCTGGTGATACAGATATTTCAGCCTTGGTTGAAATTGAGAAGAACAGCCCACACCGTTTTGAGTTTTTCATGGGTCTCACTGGAGATCAACCCATTTGCGCTCGAACAGCATGGGCCTATGGGCAAGCTGGTGGCCCAATTGCTCATGCTTTATCAGTTTACAGTTGCCAACTTCGCCATCCAAACCAGGTCTGCACTTGATTTTTAGTGTTTACTCTACTAAGCTATTGTTTATTGTCCCTGAGGCAGTGATCAGAGGAATTACTATCTCAATAAATTGACTCTTTGACAGGTTAAGGAAATTTTTGAATTTCTTAAGAATGGCTTTCATGATGTCGGCAGTTCCTTGGATTTATCTTTTGAAGATGACTCTGTTGCTGATGAGAAAATTCCATTCCTAGCTTCTCTTGCCGGTCAATTGAAAGAGAATTCATGTTTCCCGTATGAGCCACCAGCTGGAAGCATACATTTCCGCAATCTCATTGCAGGCTTTATGAAAACATACCACCATATTCCACTCAATTCAGATGTAAGAATAAATTCCTGCTTAGTCAATTATTCCTCATATTGTTCCATCCATTTGTTGTGCTCTCTGTTAATAGAATTATCTTAACTGTATTTTTTTCTATTTGGTCTCACATAAAATTTATTCAGCAAGTACAAGCATTGAACTAAATTGCAAGGCCTCTGTATTTGTGTAATTGTGTTACATAGCCTGCATTGCTGACTTGTGTTTTAACTCTTTTGCAACTCTTGCACAAGAATGTTGTCGTCTTTCCTTCAAGGGCTGTGGCAATTGAGAACGCTCTTCATTTGTTCTCACCTCGTCTTGCAATCGTTGATGAACATCTGACTCGACACTTACCCCGAAAATGGTTGACATCTCTAGCGATTGCGGTAAGTTGTGTCATTCTTGTTGCAGCTCTCATCATATATTTCTCTTGATTTGGATAGCTTTCAATATTCCAGAACTATACAGGCAAGTGCAATACGTCTTGTGAAATACTTATATCTGTCAAATAGTCATTCTGAAAATTGGGGCATTGAGTTTATGGTTTCATTTTTGGTATCTTTCGAGGCTTATGTAATAAACAGGTCATTTACCAGATATGATTGTTCTGCTGATAATGCTGTTGTAATCACAAACGCTTGGAAAACAGTGAATAGAACTCTGAATTTTACTATTTATTTATGCTTTGACGTTGTTATAAAAAGAATACATGTTTTTCTCTTTGAAAATAAAGACCTGCTGCCATATTCTCTTGATAGTTGTTAAGCTTTTTAATTGTTTAATAATATTCAACACAGTGCTACAATCATCATATGATTCGCCTTTGCTAGGCATATTAGACTTCGTCAAAATCTTATTTAAGTGATTGAGTCAATGAAATCACAACTACTTTTATTAACAATTTGGTTCTGTGACAATGCAGACAATAAATCACATAATTGAGTTTGTTAGGCTCAAAAGATTCTTATTGCATGGGGCTGTTAGCATATGATTTACCACATTAGTCTTAATGAACACGTCAACAATAAAAAGCCAATTTTTGTGTCCATAGTAATTTCATTAGGGTCAACTTACTTTGAGAAGCAGTTTTGTCAATGAAATACACTGGACCGGTCAATGGTTTTTCAAGGTATATCATTGGTCAGCTTCCTTTTGCATTAGCAGCTCGTCTTTTGAAGCTATGTAAAAACTAATGGAGCAGTTTTGTGCTACATGTCCTAACCCATTTTGCAAACATGCGACTTCAGTTGCTGCACGTCTAGTAACATTTTCTGTGCATTGTAGAGTGCAGAAAGTTATGGCTTGTCAAAGGATGTGATTACAGTCGTTGACGCACCTAGACAGTCTGATTCGATGGTAGAACTGATAAAGAAGCTGAAGCCACAGGTGGTGATTACTGGAATGGCTCATTATGAGGCTTTCACTAGTTCAGCTTTTGTGCACCTTTTAGATGTTACCAGAGAAATTGGATGTCGTCTTTTCTTAGACATATCTGATCACTTTGAGCTATCCAGCCTTCCAAGTTCCAATGGGGTCCTGAAATATCTTGCTGGAACTACTCTGCCCTCACATGCTACAATCATTTGTGGTCTTGTGAAAAACCAGGTATTTGTTTTCCAAGATAAATTAACTTAGGTGACTGCTTTATTAATTGATCCAAATATGGATTTGAGAATTTCCCTTAATCTCAGTTCTTTTTCCATCTCATTTTCTCTATGTTAATGGCTGTACACCCTTTGCAGGTCTATGTGGACTTAGAAGTAGCTTTTGTTATTTCAGAAGAAGAGGCCATCCTCAAGGCTTTGTCCAAAACTGTGGAAGTACTAGAAGGAAATACCACACCGATTAGGCAACATTATTATGGTTGTCTTTTTCATGAGCTTCTAGCTTTTCAGCTTTCGGACCGGCATCCACTTGCAGAGGTTTGCTGGACTTTTTCTTATTATTTTATTATTTTAGAAATCAACAATCCTTTTCTCCATAATGCTTTTTGAATGCATTCATGGAATTTCTGAGTAGATGCAAACCGACACTTGCAACACCCCAAATTATACTAGACACGTGCTAGTTTTGTGATCAAACTTATATGGAATTAGGTTTGATCATTATATCCAAAATAGAAGTATTGGAACTAGGTTACATAAGGAGGTCAGCTTTGATATCTTGTTTAGGGTGGTACATCTTTTTTCCATTTGCATTTATGACATCTCAAGTGATTCTGCGGTCCTTGGAAGAAAAGGGAGTTAGATTCTGCATGGTGGTTGTCCTGACAGAAAAGCATGTAGAATTATGTATGTTATGCTGTACCATGATAGGTACATTGGGTTTACCATGGTGCATGGTCTAGACCTGATGTTCAGTCAAACGTTTTTGAGCCTTGTAAATGAAATTTATTGAAAAACTGACACAGGATTTATTATTAGAAGAGCTTATGGTAACCCCACGTTTTCGTCTTGTTTGCTAACTTGATTGGTTGTGGTTTCATTATTGATTTGGTGCTTCTTTGAATGATTAATGAGTGCATAGTGAATGTTGTCTCTCTGTAAACATTCTTCTGTTTTCCTGGAGGCAAGTTTGCTGATGAAGTGTATCGTCAATACTTGTCTACAGAGGGAGTCTGAAAAGGCCAAATCAGCTGAGTTGATTGGGTTTTCTAGTTCAGCTATCTCAGTCCTCGATAATTCCGAGTTGTCAATTAGTGGGGCAGAAAAATCTAGCTTGATTCACATGGATGTCGATCAAAGCTTCTTGCCCTCTCCATCTCCTGTAAAGGCTGCAATCTTTGAAGGTTTTGCAAGACAGAACATTGCTGAATCAGAAATGGATGTCACCCCTGTCATGAAGCAATTTATTGAGAGCAATTATGGGTTTCCAACTGATAGCAGCATGGAATTTGTGTACGCAGACAGCACACAAGCTCTGTTTAATAGACTGATCCTTTGCTGCATCAATGAAGGTGGAACATTTTGCTTCCCAGCTGGATCAAATGGAAACCATGTTTCTGCTGCAAAATTTTTAAAAGCAACCATTATGAGTATCCCTACTGACCCCGGAACAGGCTTTAAGCTGACAGAAAACCTACTCGCTGGGGTACTTCAGACTGTTAATAAGCCATGGGTTTACATTTCTGGTCCAACAATCAGCCCTACAGGCTTGCTTTACAGCAACAAAGAGATGGAGAACGTATTAACTACTTGTGCAAAATTTGGAGCAAGAGTTGTCATTGATACTTCAGGGTCTGGCTTGGAATTTGATACTGAAGGTTGGGGTGGATGGGATTTGGAGCCTACATTGTCAAAGCTGAATTCCTCTCGCAAACCATCTTTTTGCTTGTCTTTACTGGGAGAATTGTCTCTGAAGATCTGTAGTGGAGCACTGAAATTCGGGTTTCTGGCTTTGAACCATCCTCTGCTGGTTGATACTTTTTATAGTTTTCCAGGATTAAGCAAACCTCATAGCACCGTTCGACACGCCATAAAGAAGTTGCTGGGTTTGGATGAACAGAAATCAGAACTAAGAGTTGCTATTACAGAACAAACAAAAAATTTGCAATCTAGGTGCCAGCGCCTGAAGGAGGTAATTATATCTTATGCTGGAGACTATTTGCGTTAAATAATTATATTTTCTCTGAATGTGTTTGTTAAATGTCAAATATCCATTGTTTAGTGTAATGCTAAGAGTTCTGAGCCTGCAGCCAAGAGGGTGGAGTTTCAAGGTATGAGGGGTTTATATTTCTTAAATGTGAAATGGGCTATTGCCTGGTGTAATTGGGGAGAGACGTAAACAAAAGGTTTTCGGTTTGAGGCCTACCGTGTGTAAATAATATTGGAGGACATAACTATCTTTGATCTATTTTCCCAACATTTTGCGTTGATGGGACCATAAATGGGTACTAGTCATTTTTTAATTGGTAACTATGAAAGCTAAACTTGAACTAAGTGGGATTGTAGAGTTCTTCCTAGGGCTGCCACTAACTTTGCTTGGCAATTTCTTTGCAATAGACACTAGAGAAATGTGGTTGGGATGTCGTCGAGCCTAAAGGCGGCATTTCTATGGTGGCTAAGCCCTCTGCCTACCTGAACAAGGTTGTTAAGATCACGCATTCGCCTAAAGACGACGGGAAAGCTACCAGTACCCATGAAGTGAAACTCGACGACTCAAATATCAGGGAAGCCATGGTCAAATCCACAGGTTTATGTATCAACAGTGGCTTATGGACTGGAATTCCAGGCTACTGCCGCTTCACACTTGCCTTGGAAGAAAGCGAGTTTGAGCAAGCATTGGATTGCATCATCAAATTTAAGGATGTCATCAAGAACTGAATTGATCCATTTCTCTTTTATTTTATTCACCATTTCACGACTTAGGTGTCGTGCAATAAAGCAATTCCATCATATATCCGATGAAACTCCCGTCTCTTTCTGCTACAAGTTTTCCAACAGATGAGGTATTTTTTTCCTCCATCTTTTTTCTCTTTCTTTTTACTGCCGAATCCATGATACTTATTGCAATGGGTACACTGCACAAGTTCTTTTTTGTTATGAATCTTCTCGAAGTGGTTTCGCACCAGAAGAAGGTATAGATGTCATCTTGAAGCTGCTATATGGTAGAAAAGCTATTCTCACATCCCAACACTCTGTTCTCTCCAATAGTACTCTGTATCATCTTTGGAATTAGATTATTTCTTTGGGACAACTGGTTTATAATTACGTTAATTTTTAACATTTTCTCAGTTAAGTATATGAATTTTAATTTTTTTTTGTTGAGATTATTGATTTTTTCAAAATTATCAATCAAATGTTTTTCTGTCTATTGCTTTTTTATTATTTGATAACATGACAGAGTCATTCATCCGAATCTATTAAATTATGATCGTATATTTTCAATTTGAGAGGAAACTTTCGCTCTCAAATTATTGTCTTTGTCTAGTTTTTGAATATAAAGACAATTTGGGTATTTAGTAGTAAAAATACAGCAAAATATTTTAGAAACGAATTTTTTTTCCCTAAGAATGAGTAAAACCAGAATTTTATAGTCTAAAACAAAGAATGCATCATTAAATAATGAAACAATTGATAGAAATTTGGCTCAAATATTTGATTAGTAATTTTAAAAAAATTAATTTTCCTGTCTCTTTCTTATTATTTTTTTTATCGATTCTTTTACGCAAAATAAATATTACATCTTGAATATTATAAATTTTCTTGTTTGTTTTCATCATAAGATTTTCATAAAACTCATCATCAAAAAAAATTAAAATTCCATATGGCCAGATGATATATCATTATTTTGTTTTCTCACAAAAACATAGAGCTCGTAAATTATTTTTATAATCAATTCCATATTTTTACAACAGAATACAACTCTTAACGTGCCACGTAATAACTCTTTTTCAATTTTATTCATAAACAACCTGTGCCCTGCGGACCCAATTTTCTTCGGGAACGTTCCAGCTCAAAAAAATCGTATCAAACACCATGCAAATGGAACCAAAATTTTCTCTAGATTGCTCTAAACTTCGCACCAGAATAATCCGGAAACACTCCCCAGTCCAACCTATAAATAAACCCTATCTCCCTCCTTCCTTCCTCCCAGGAAAACACAAACACAATTATTACACCGACAAAATCCTCCCTGAGAAGTGAGCAAGAAACCAATTACTACAACTTCATTCTTCAAGAAGTCAACTTTTCTTTGCCGATCAAGCCTCGTCGTTGCAACAATGGCCAACCCAAGACCCAAAACTATGACATTTCTTACGATGGCAATAACAACAATGTTACTAGCCTTGATGGGCACACAAGCCAATGCACTGATGCCATACACAAGGTCCTTATGGGACACCATAATGCTTCCAGGGGAAGACCCCTTCAGGATCCTTGAACAAACCCCGCTAACAATTCCAAAAGGGGTCGAGGCCTTGGCATTGGCACGAGCAGACTGGAAAGAAACGGCAGCAGCACATTTGATATCATTGGACGTTCCTGGGATGAAGAGAGGTGATATCAAGATAGAGGTGGAAGAGAACAGGGTGCTGAGGATGAGTGGAGAGAGAAAAGTTGAAGAAGAGGCTGGAGAGAAATGGCATAGGGCTGAGAGGACTGGTGGAAAGTTCTGGAGGCAGTTCAGGTTGCCTAAAAATGCAGATTTGGATCACATTAAAGCCCATCTTGAAGATGGCGTGTTGAAGATTACGGTGCCCAAATTTGCTGAGGAGCAAAGGAGCAAGCCTAAGGTTATTAACATTGTTGAGCAGGGTTCTTCTGGTCAGGATATCAAGGCTACAAAAGCTGAGATGTGAGATTTTCTCGCTTTCTCCTTCTATATTTGGAAATGTATTGCATAGCTATATGGTGAGGATGAGCAAGTTACCTTGAAATATTGTGAGTGATTGTTGTTACTGTTTTGTATCTTGAACTTATTGTAATAAATTTGACGTTCTTTCTTCGACAGTAAATGTGCTCTTCTTTTCTATTTTCTTCTTCACTACTGATTTTATCCTTCATGTTTTCTTCGAACCATTTTGGCAAAAAGGATTGGCTCTTATGGAAATTCCAGGCAAAAAGGCATCTCTCTCTAGTCTTAACTTAAAAGGTATGGAAATTGCAGTACCTAAAACGGTACAGTACATGCTTTGATCAAAAGAAAGACACAGATAAGAGGACGATGGTGATGGGATATGAAATTCGAGCTCTCCTCGAAGCTCATGAATTGGATCTTTTCATAATTGTTATATCCAAATAGGTTTGCAAGAAATACTGATTCAGTTATCCAAATAGAGTTGCCGGAATAACCGGCATCACTAACACCGATCTTTGTTTTTTATGTTCACCGGACTTAAAGAGGACATACCAATATTCTTCCAACCCCTCGAAGAGACTGAATCCCAGGTGTACGGTCAATTCAGATGTCAAAATATCGGGAATCGTGATATGGACAAGAACAAACAACATAAGCAACTAGTACAAAAGCTGATGAGATTAGCAGATAGACATCTTAGTCACGTCAAGAGAGGAGATAAAGTAAGTCGTTTCCTGAATGTTGTTGGATACAAAGGAGTATGGCCAAGTTGTTGAAGCCCCCAAGACTTTCTGGAATCTGGGCAACCAAAAACCTTCATCGACCATAATTCACACAAGTAATAACGCAAATATATATATTATACCATTAATTAATATCTTTACCATCATCATCTCCTCCGTTTGCTTCAGCTTCCGACCTTGCGATTCACATGCCACCATAACAGATGCTGTTCAATATGGTGTCTTGATGAACTTGCGATGATGGATCGATCATCATCATCATCCTAAATTCATCAAGACACCAGCTTGAACAACCACTGTCTTTACTATCTGTATATTTTTCCGAGAATTGGCTCAAATTTCCCTTTTGCGAGAACCAGGGTTTTGAGTTTTGAGGGTTAGATCCGACAGGGGAAAGTGGGTGAGGAAGAGAGCATGAATAGAGGAAATTATGAGTACGGCTGTCCATAAGAAAATCTATTTAATGAAAATATCACGAACTGAGGCAGTGGCAATGATGTAATATGGTCCAATTGATTGTCCATTTATTATATGTGAGTATTCGTTATGTTTTCGTTTAAAAAGAAATTTCTTTGCAAATTTATAAGAAAAAAAATCGTTATATATGATTAAATTATAAATTAGTCTTTTTAGTTTTGTAAAATAAATTAAATAGACTTTTTAGTTTTAAAAATAATTAAGTATTTTTTTATTTTTCTAAATCTATTTGTAATTTGATCCATTTCAGGTTTTTTTTTTAAGAAATATTAAAAGATTAAAAAAGATAATATAATAAGATTGATAAGAAAAAAATATTTTTTAAATAAAATAATATTAAATTAAATATTATCGTTATTGGTAAAAAAAATAATTAAATTAAATAAATAATCATAATAGTCAAATGGTACTGTAAATTAGTAGAAATAGAATCTAGACTCACCCATTCGTAAAAATCAAATTTTTTGATAAAAAAAAAGTAGATAAAAAATATTCAGAACGCACAGATATGCAAACTAAGTTAAATTTTGTTTTTAAGGATTAAATTAAATTATTTTTATTAGACAAGAGCACCAAATTGGTCAACTTTTAAGAAGGAGAGCTAATTTTCTGTTTAATTATCAAATGGAATTAGAGATTTCAAAAAAATTCAATAAACAAAATAATTATTAAATTTACCATCTTATTGAATATATGCTAGATTTAGAAAACTTTTTCCGAAGTACTCGAAATAAACACTTGAAAACTAATAAAAAAAATTAATGAAATTCTTATCCATAAGTCTTTAAAAAGTTATGATTAAAACAATGAATTTAAAATTTAACTCTCCAAATTGTCATTCTAGAGAAGTCAAACCATAATGATGTGATCACATCACCATGTCTTCTGCCATCGTTACTAAATAAAGTAAATTATAAATCAGTCCATTTGTTTTTCTAGAAACAAATTAATCATTTTTTTCATTTTAAAAAATAATTATTTAATTTCTTAATCAATATTAATTACACTTAATCAATATAAATTAGTCCAAATCTTTCAATATTTTTTATTTCTTATTTCTTATCTCTCAATATTAAAAATCAAAATAAATATAAAAGAAAATGGTTATTTTTTAAATAAAAAAATATAACGACTAATTAATTTATTTTTGAAAAAAAAACTAATTAATATGTTTCTCTTAGCCTAATTTATAATTTACTCTTGCTAAATGACAACAACTGTTTCTGTTCCTTTTGTTATCAAATGAAGTGAACTTTCGTGAAAAATATGATTAACTATCACAATAAGTTGGCGAGGACAGCTAAACCAACCATCCAGCCCACGTGCACAGCCGCCCTAACTTGGTGTGTGGGGACAAGAAATTTATGCGATGTTTCATCATTAACTAGTGAGAAAAAAATTAGTAACCAAAACCAAGAATAGCAACATGCTTAGACAAAAGGTCGATCATCACCGTCACATCAAAAATTTTATAATATTTAAAAAAAATTAATAATATGTATAATAATTATTTTATAAATCCACGCTATAGAAACAAAGGGAAAAAAAAAAAAAAGAGAAAGTTATGCTGTGATTCAAAAGCAAAATAAAAGCATTTAAGAGGCCTCAAAATTTCCGCATTATCTTCACTCCTCAGTATCTTATTTCCAATACCAACCACTCCTTTTCCCTTACAGGTGCACGGTTGATCTTGATGGTTGGTAAGCGACTTGCATTGCAAAAGATGTCATATGTTTTTTAGATCAAGGCTTGCTGGTGCATTTTTATAGTGTCTTTTCTCTCTTTTGTTTATTTTTGAAAAAATAATAATAATTAACCTGTTCCTCTTAGACTAATTTATAATTTACCCTTGCTGAACGACAACAACTGTTTTTGTCCCTTTCATTCTTAAATGAAGCGAACTAAAAAAATATGATAAACGATCACAAGAAGCTGGCGATGACAGCTAATGAATGTCCAGCCAAACCAACCACCCAGGAAAGGCGCACAGCCTCCCAAAGATGCTGCGTGGGCAAGAAATAAGATAATAAAAAAAGCAGAGCCCGGCCAGCACAAAAACCAAGAACAGCAACTTGCTTAGGCGCATTTCAGGTTGAAGAAGAAGAGGTTGGAGAGAAATGGCAGAGGGCTGAGAAGACGGGTGGAAAGTCTTGGAGGCAGTTCAGGTTGCCTGTAAGTGCAGATTTGGATCACATTAAAGCCCATCTTGAAGATGGTGTGTTGAAGATTACGGTGCCCAGATTTGCTTAGTAGCAAAGGAGCAAGCCTAAGGTTATTAACATTGTTGAGCACGGTTCCTCTCATCAGCATATTGTAAATAAAACTAAAATAACAACATTAATTTTACTATTCATTTACTGTTTAAAATACTATTTTTATATACTTATTTCATTATTCACGTATTTTAAAAATACAATAATATTTTTATAATTTTTAAATATTTTTAATCTATTTATAATAAAAAATTTTCTAACATTGCATTTTCATACATCTATTTTGAATATGAACTTTTTAATTCACAAAATCTTTTTTATTTAGTTTTGATTTTTTTATTTTATTTTTATCATTTTGATCCCTTTTTTCTCTAATTTTTTAATAAAAAAATTGAAAACAAAAAAAATATTACAAAATAAATTTTTAGTTAAAAATTTATTGATTTTACCATTCTTTATACTATTAAATAATTTTTTTTATAAAAAATTTATGAAAGATATAAAAAACAATAAATAAAATATAAAATTTAATGTATTTTAATAAACACACAATATAACACGAAATATCAAAATAAAATAATTTTATATAATTTATTAAATCTGCAGTGTATATCATATAATAAATATAGTTAAGGCTACAAAAGCTGAGATGTGAGATTTTCTTGCTCTCTCGTTCTATGTTTGGAAATGTATTGTAATAAAGCATAGGTACATGGTGAGGAAAGCAAGTTGCCTTGAAATACTGCGAGTGATTGTCATGACTCTTTTGTATCTTGTTCTTATTGTAATAAATTTGATGTTCTTCGGCAGTAATTGTGCTTTTCTTTTCTACTTTCTTCTTCACTACTGAGTTTATCATTCATGTTTTCTTTGAACTATTTTGGCAAAAAGGCATAGCTTTTAAGTCTTGCCGGAATAACCGATAGAGATTAAACAAGATTGATTAATAGAGAACTAGCTCTGTCGTACCTACACTACATTGATTTAATCAACGAAATAGCTTCGCCGGAATAACCGATATCACCAACACCGCTGTTTGTATTTCATGCTTACCGGACTTTAAAGGACATCACCACCAATATTTTTCCAACCCCTCGAAAAGACTGAATCCCAGGGACAATCAATTTAGATGTCAAAATATTGGGCATCATGATATAGATAAAGAACAAACTACACAAGCAACGAGTAGAAAAGCTGATAAGATTAGCAGGCAGACATCTTAGCCACGCCAAGAGAAGAGATACGGTGAGTAATTTCCTAAATATACAGGATGCAGATGAGAATGACCCAGTTGTTGAAGCCCCCAAGACTTTCTGGGCAACCGAAAAGCTTCACAGCCCAAAATTAACATAAGCAATAAAAGCATATATTATACCATTAATTAATAACTTTACCATCATCATCTCCTCCGTTTGCTTCAGCTTCCTCCATTGCGATTCACATGCCACCATCACAGATGCTGTTCAATATGGTGTCTTGATGAGCTGACGATGATGGATCGATCATCATCATCATCATAAGCTCATAAAGACACCAGCTTGAACAACCACTGTCTTTTCGATGGTATATTTTTCTGAGAATTGGCTCAAACTTCACTTTTGGTAAAATAAGGGTTTTGAGAGTTTGATACGGCAGAGGAAAGTGGGCGAGGAAGAGAGCATAAATAGAGGAAATTATGAGTACAGCTGTCCTTAAGAAAATTTATTTAAGAAAAACATAAAAAACAGAGACAGTGGGAATGGTGTAATATGGTCCAATTTATTGTCCATTTATTATATGTGAATATTCTTTATGTTTCATTATAAAAAAATCTTTTTACAAATTTATATATAAAAAAATCGTTATATAAGATCAAATTATAAATTAGTTTTTCTAGTTCTACAAAATAAATTCATTAATCTTTTTAGTTTTAAGATGTCGTTTGGTGATAAGAAATGAAATATACAGAATTTGAATGCGGGAATTGGAATGATATTTGTATTCTCATACTATGTTTGGAATGCTAATGAAAAATCGAAATGTAATTTAAATTTTTTTAATATCTGATTTTTTATACAAATAAAAATAATGATTAAAAAAATAATTTTATCAAACTATAATAATTGTAAAAATAATAAAGATGATGATAGTGGTGATGGTTATTGTGATGGTGTTTATGGTAATTGTGGTTCTAGTGATAGTCGTGGTAATAGTTACGGCGGTGGTGATGGTAGTGGTTGTTACGGTGATAAAAGTAATTAATAAACAATAAATAAATAAAATTTATTATTATTTTGAAGAAAAAAATTCATTCCCATTTCTTAATTTTCATTCTCACGTCTTGTGCGAGAATAAAGTTATATGTAAATTTTTATTTTTATTTTCATTTCATTATTTTTAACCAAACAACTACAATATGGGAATAAAACTTCCATTCTCATTTCCACCATTCTATTACCGACTACCAAACAAGCACGTAAAAGTAATTAAATAGTTTTTTATGTTTCTAAATCTATTTGTAATTTGATATTTTTCATTCATTTCATGTTTTTTCTTTTGTTTTAAGAAATATAAAAAGAGAAAAAAGATAATATAGTAAGATTGATAAGAAAAGAAAAACTTTTTTTAAAAAAAATCAAGTAATATTAAATTAGGTATGATTATTAGTTTTCAAAGATTAATTAAACTAAATGAATACTCATAATTGTCAAATAGCATTACAAATTAGAAAGGCAAAATCTATACTCACCCACTATTAGACCTCCTTACAATTAAGAGCATGAATAATACTTTTACATTTCATTATTAAACCTTATTATTATAAAAACTCTAAAACACAATACTCCTTAAACGTTCATCTTACTCGTACTTCATAACTTATGTTTTTTATTCGTTTCACCTTTTTTTATTTAAAACGGTGTTTATAATTTTTGCCCCTCGTTTGTTATTATAATAACAATTCTGTCATTGTTGCCTTTATCCTCCATTTGTGTCTTCTCACACTTTTGCATTAGTCCTTTTTATCTCCTCTTCTTCTTCAAGCACCCTTGTTTATTTATTTAAATGGTTTTTGCCTTTTTTTTTTTTTTTGGTTTAGATCCCGTCACTTTGTTTGCTTTTCCTCGCCCCCGGTTACTTTGGTGGAACTTCACTCGCTTCTCTCTCGTTGCCGGTGACGTCTAAAACAAAAGGGATGATGGAAAGTGATCGACTCTTTTTTTTTTTTTTATTAACCCGGGATGTCCGGGTCGGCTTGCACGTATCACGATTAATTTATTGACCCATTGAACATCCCGTAAGCTCAATGGATAGGTAAGGCGCCGTGGGGGTGACGGACGTGCGTAGAGAGAGTCAAACCCAAGTGGTCATCGAGCAAACCCTCAATCGTTAGGCTACAACTTCAAGCACGAAAAGTGATCGACTCTTGTATATATCAATTAGAATCCTAAATAAAAAATAATAGGATTTGATTAAAAATCTTAGTATTTAGTCTTTGAATCGTGAAATGACGTGGGTAGCAGCACCTATATATATATATAAACTTTTGCATAATTTTAATGAGATTTTTGTAAAAATATCAATCTTCAATTGATAGAATTTTTTAAAAACGTTGGTTAAAAAAATACTCGGATTCGATTTTTTAAAATTGTTTTGTGAAGAAACATCTTAGTGTTTTGTGAGATATTTTTTAAAATAACCCTAGCTCGTGACAAGATCTAAACATAAAAGCTATAAACTATAAACATACAACCCCACCGACACTAGGCTATATATATATATATATCATTTTGATGGTATATTATGTAAATTATTTTATGGGTCCAATACAAAATAAAACATATTCATTGTAAAATAGCGGATCCAGAAAAAATGAGTTCTACCACAAATGTGATTTCGTAGAGTTTATCTTATGAGCTTGATACTAATATTTATCAGATTATTAAATTGACAATATAACCTATAAAATAAAATAAAATAATAATATTTGATTAAGCATGTCTGTGAAAATACCATATAGGTGTGCTGTCGGCTAGTAGAGCTAAATCATTATTTTCGTATATTATCACCATTTTTGGTGTAGAAAAAACTAATGTACACAACTAGGCTTTGAAAGAGATTTCAATAGTAACTACCAAGGGGTGATGTAGCGGCAAGGATTTGATATTAAGGGGTTTGTTCCTCCTGTGATCTTAGGTTTGAGTCTTGTTTGCTCTTTTTGGTGGCCACTTGGAGACTTATATGGTCGTTAACTTCGGGACCGTGAGATTAATCGAGGTGCATATAAATTAGCCCAAACACCTACGTTATATAAAAAACAAAAAAGAGAAGAGATTTCAATAGTATTACCAAAAATAATATCCATAAGATCCGATGAAAGATAATACTAAATCTAAAATAGTATGGTGTTAAAAGAGCCACTCTTATTTAAAAAAAAATCTGTTTTATTGTTACTTTTACTCAAAGTATGACTAAATCACACTGTTTATTGGCGTTGATATTGATAATAAATATCATAATATCATAAAGACGAGATCTTATTTCGAATAGCAGGAACTGTTTTTTTTTTGGAATTAGATTCCACCGCCACTTTCATGTACTCTATATTCCAAGCAATAATTAGGGCTTGACAAACAATTTCCATCTCTGGAAGCATAAATTTCATAAATTAAATTCAACGTGTCTAGCAAACAAGCATATGTTTTTTATTTACAATAATCATACATAATAAATAATATACATAAAAATAAAAATAAAAATTAATTTTCAATGTTCACCGATCATGCAATGATATTTCGTAGCACTATTTTTAAAAAGTTAATAGCTGAAAAAATAGCACTATTAAAAAAAAACCCTATTTTCCAAGACAATGGAAAATGGTTGCTAATTCATTTTTAATGATACTTGAAAATTAATCCATTTTATCGAAATCATTTTCCATCTAATTCAATTCCAAAAGGAATTGACATTTCGGCATACAAACGGCCAATTTTTGTTTTTTGAAAAATATTTTGAGGCAGAATCATAAGCTACTGCTCCCTCACTTCCATCACTCTCAAAGCAACCATGGAGATAGACAGCGAAAGTAAAACCCTAGAAGACGAACTAAACAACAACAACGGAGACCAACTTCAGAGCCCTAAACCCCGTTCCTCTTCTTCCGATTCCGATTCCGATTCCGACTCAGAAGATGAATCGCAGCAAAATCAAGAGCTTGAAACCCTGGAAACTGAGCTCTCCAGTAACCCCGCCAATTATGATTCTCACGTTCAAGTAATTAACACCAATTCCTGTTTCTTTCAGCTTCTATTTAAAAAATAAAATAAATTTACTGTATTTATTGATGCTGCTGTTTTTCAGTACATAAAACTGTTGAGAAAAATGGGAGAGATAGATAAGCTTAGACAAGCAAGAGAAGCCATGAACACCGTGTTTCCATTAAGCCCTGAAATGTGGCGTGATTGGGCGAAAGATGAAGCTTCTATTTCTGGGTACTTTTATTTTTTATTTTGTGTATTTTCAATGACTATTTTGTTATGCAATTTATGTTTCTTGATTGTTCCTGGTGATTGTTGACTCCAATTGATTCCTTGCATGTTTCTTTGATTGATTTTTTTTCCAGGCCTGAGGGTTTTGTGGCGGTTGAGAAGATTTATGACCGTGGTGTGTTTGATTATCTGGTGTGTTCTTGTTCAACTCTTTTAGTAGTACTTTAGGGTGTAAGTTTTTAAATTTTTCAAGACCTTTTGTGCTTCTTGGATACTGTACTAACCTCTATGGTGTGCGCATTCATAGAATGACAATTGTTTGATAATGGAAGAAACAATTTTGATTATACCCAAATTCAAAAATGGAATGCTATGCTCTCAGGAATCAGGATCGTTATCTTGTTGTGTTGCTTGCAGATGATTTAGATTTTCAGAATTATCTTTGACTTTTTTCTTTTATATTCTTGCTTTATTTCACTGCCAAGCATTTATAGGATAAAAAGACCTTGTGTTTATTCAACTAATGTCATTTTTTGTGGCTTGCTCAGCTAAAAGAAAAAAATAAAAATTAAATTCCAGTATTTACTATCTGAAATAACAAGATGAATCTCAATCTTTGAATTTAAGAAAATTGAAGCTGAAATTTTCACAGTAGTGATTCTCTTTACATATTAATTAACTGCATGTGTTCTATAGCTCATTGCTTCAAAAGTTGAAATAGTTGACTATACCCTTTTTCAATGCAGTCTGTTCCTCTTTGGTGTGACTACTTGAATTACATACAAGAACATGATCCTTCAGTGCGTGCATGTTCTCCTGATGGAATTTCGAAGGCCCGAAACCTCTTTGAGCGTGCTCTTACTGCTGCTGGTGTGCATGTTGCTGAAGGCAATAAAATTTGGGAAGCATACAGGGAATTTGAACAGGCTATTTTGCATACCATTGACGAGAGTGACATTAAGGTTGGAATTAACTGTCTATACCCAGTTTCCAGTTTATTTTGCTCGCATCTGATATCCGAAGCGCCCATATCCATCGCTGCCAAAATTTGCCTTTGTATTTGCCAGATCTTTTTTTTTTTTGAACAATTCATTATATGTTCTTTCTGTTTCCCTAGTCGAAGAGCATAGATGAGTTAAAGTCTGACAATCTTGGAGCTTGGAATGGTGCATCATAGATTTGCTATTAACTTCTGTAACTAACCGTGATACATTGGAAAAAAAAATGGTGCGGATTAGGCATGTCTTAAGGTGACGACTAATAAACTAATCCACCTGAGCAAATTAATTCACCTCAAGAATTTTGAGTAAACCCTTTGAACCTCTATTTTCTACTCCAACATGACCTGAGAAGCTGCCGTTGCTGCTAACTTGATAAATATGACCAAGTCTGATAAGAATTGCCAGTGAAAAAAATTCTTTGACATGTTTTCTTCCACTTCACCTTGTTTAAATCAACCACTCCAACACCACACACCTGTTGCTTGTTGGAGCCCTGAAGGCCTAGTCTGTAACTTGATACAGGTCTGCATGAGATCACAAGAAAAATGCAAAGATTAGAATTAATTGATGAAACATGATACTTGATAAATCTTCAACTTGATGGTGATACTTAACTCATGTTGCCTCAGAAGAACTTTTACCTTGAACCCGGCAGATGCAATTTCTAACTCCAGATGCTTCCAATAGATGAATTCTACATTGATGCAAGTTCTTAAGTTTCTAAAATTTGATTTAAATCACCTGAAGAAGTTTGATGTGAAGCAGGTTCAAAGAGACACATATTTCATTTAACTTGGGTTATAATCTTCCCAATGTGGAATTTGTACCATAGGTTGTTTCATGTTCTTTTATTTGTGTGCTTTCAGTCATTATGCAGAGATAGTTCCTCGTACATTGAGGGGTTAGAATTTTCTCTTGAAATGCTTTTATCAGTGATTAAAGGAAAAGAATGAAGTATTAATTAATTCCAAATATAACTTTTGCTTCATTGCCTAAAGGAAGTTCTGTCATGGTATTTTTCTCCTACTGAAACATACTTAAGAGCTCTTAAGTTGTTGGGTATATTGAACTTTTGGTTTGTTCTCTGCGGAGAGAGGTGTGGTCACCCATGTCATTTCACGATTTTGCTGACTATGAAGTGCAATGGTGTCTTCAGTTTTCTACTTGTGGTGCTCGTCAGTTCCTAGTAGCCCACTTATTTCTTAAGAAAGTTTTATGGAATTAATGGTATCTGATGTTTAAATAATTAGCTTTAAGATTCTTCTATACATACATTTAAGAGTTCATATTCTTGTTTTCAGGCAAAGGAATTGCAGGTCCAACGGGTTCGAAATATTTTCCACCGGCAATTGTCTGTTCCACTTGTTAACTTGCAGTCAACACTCCTTGCTTACAAGGCTTGGGAGGTGGAACAAGGGACTGATCTTGATGCCAAATCTAGTGAAGTTGACGGTATACCTTCTCATCTTGCCTCAGCATACCAAAAGGCCATGGAAGCTTATAATGCTCGTGCTCAGCATGAAGAACAGATTTCTATGCAGAATATATCTGATACAGAAAAATTTCAAAATTTCATGGTATGTAGGATACTGTTATAATTGAATAGAGTTTTTGATAATTAATAGCTCATTGTGATCCTACTTGTACTATGACTTATTCTTCGTTTTTGTTCCCTTCAGGTCATTGTTGTTGTAATATATAAATGAGTGGATTATGTTTTGTTTAAAGTTGCTGACTGTCACAAACTTTACCTTGCTTTATTCCTTCAATTTGAATTGCATCTACTTTTAAATGCATTTTGGTCATTCTGGTTAGAACAAGAGTTTCTCCTTTTTATCTGTTTTTTCTTAGAGCCTCAATTTATTTAGGTGCCCCATTTTTGTTGTGTTATTTTTTATTTTCTAAAGAAAGATTCATGCTTATTGGTCTTGCAGAACTATTTAAAATTTGAAAAGTCTGCGGGCGATCCAGCTCGTGTTCAAGTTTTATACGAGCGTGCTATGACTGACTTTCCTGTATCAAGTGATCTCTGGCTTGATTATACTCGCTATCTGGACAGGACCTTGAAGGTTGTCATGTGAATTTTGTTCTCAAGGCTTTCCATCTTCCAATTTTGTAGATTATTTACACAATTTGTTCCTTTTCCAGGTTGGAAATGTTCTGAGGGATGTTTATTCCAGGGCAACAAAAAATTGTCCCTGGGTTGGAGAGCTTTGGGTTCAGTATTTGCTTTCCTTGGAACGTGGCCGGGCTCCTGAAAAGGAGATATCTTCTGTATGTTTCCTCCAATCCCTTTAGCTTCACATGACAGATGATGTCTCTTTCCTTCTGTATCTAATGACAACAAAATTCTAGCTATTTGCGGGCCGTTGATTCTTTTCTGTTCATATTATAAATATGCAGTCTTAAAACATGTTCTTTAAGTTATTCATTTGATCTTCTTCCGTGATTTCAGGTTTATGAAAAGTCTCTGCAATGCACTTTTTCAACAATTGAGGAGGTACATTTTTGAAAAGTTCCTTATGTTTTAGGCCCGATTTTCAGTCTATCCTACAAGTCTAGTTGCTCTCAATTTGTTATTATATTTTAGGTCATTCTCCAATCTATCCTTCGGGAAAATATTTTCATGCAAACTAAACCGATAAACTAACGTGAGAAACTCAAACCCCAGCTTGATTTTCTAAAACAAAAATTTGGAAAAAAAAAACTAATTGTTACTCGATATTAAAGATTCCTTTTCTTTCTTCATTTTTTTAATAATAAATCATGTGAAATTTGAAGTTCTCACATTAGAGCAGTTATGTTAGTTTTGATGAGAATATTTGATAAAAGGATAGATTGAAGAATAGCTTTATATTGAGGGACAAATTTAGAGCAATAGATTTGTAAGATCATATTGCAGAGTGGGCTAAAATAAAAGGACAAGCTGACCTAATTCCTTGTTTTTAAAATTTATTTTGCACGTCTTAGAGTCATTGTTTCCTTTTTGCATCGGTTTTGTTTGTTTATTTAGTGACCTGTATTTGTTTCAGTACTTGGATTTGTTTCTAACACGAGTACATGGTTTGAGGAGGAGAATTGTATTTGGTGGTGAAGCGAATGGTGTTTTGGATTATTCATTAATAAGGGAAACTTTTCAGGTTTGTAACAACGTGCTGTGTATAATGCTTTTACACCTTTTTTTTCCTTTGCCTTCTGATAGAATTGCATAGTATGATACGAATATGGAAAGCCATAACTACTAAAAAAACATAACCTAGCCTAACATATAAACTATTCTCCAAGCTTCTAACCCACGAAACCAACTATAACTTGTAAACTTTAGTTATTAGGTGCTGAATTTAAAGATCGCATTGCAGTGTCTTTTTTATTCAATAAATTTGGCCTAGTCACACATTTGTTCTATTTATTGCATTTTTTTCTTGGTCTACTACATCATTAAAACATTAGAGAAATGTTTTGACCTGCCAAGAAGATACGAACTTATGAGCGAGAGTTGAGTCAATTGATGCCTTGAATTGTCTGTGGCTGCATTACAGTTGGATTTAGTTGGGTCTAAGCGTTATCCTGTAACTTGATCTGAAGGGGACTTCCCTCTGATTCTTATACTAGCAATCTAGGTATTGATGTTATGGAGCAGTTTGTGCGCATGCTTTCCTTTTCTTTTTGAGCTTGGCAACTTTTGAATGTTCACTGTGTACTCATGAAGGAGATTTGAATTCATTTCATGCTCAAAACATAACCATTAAGATAATACTACATGGACTTAATGATTTATAAATAAAATGTAGGTGAATCATAATTCATTTTATGCTTGAATCATAACCATCAGTTTAATACCACATAGACTTAATCATTCAGAAACAAAATATACATGAATCATGCAGAGAGATTAAAGAATGCTTTCATCACTTTTTGAGGATAAATTTTTGGTTAACATAAATAACGTCTGGAAATTAGAATCTTTTAAAAATTTATAAATTAATCTTGCTTTTGTATTTAAATATGTTTTTTGGGGTTACCAGTTTGGTTTTGGTAACCTACCACATGTATAGGAACCAATTTGGGTCGATACTGGTTTGATTTGTCTATTCAGTGTGTTTTTTTTTTAACATGCCTAGTTTCAATGCATTTCCTTGGATGGTACCCTTTGTTCTTTCCAAAATTAGATATCCAGGTATTGCTTATTTGAGTTTCAGTAGGATTCTCTTAAGTCAGTTGCTTTGAATTGCTTTAGCTGTTGAGGCATTGGTCAAATAGTAGAAGACTGAAGCCTTAAGTCCTGGCTGTTAGTGACTTAGTGTGGGAAGAGGAAAACATCAGCAGATTAGTGGCTGAAATTAAGATAAAATTGAAGTTGGAACAAGATAATAGAATTTAGGGTTTATAAGAAACCTCTAGAATCCGAATTGAGTGATAAAATAACAAAAAGCTATTATAGAAGTAACCCGATAGACCTATTTATATTAGGGTTACCTAACCCTAATATCAGAAATATAATAAAATAAATCCTAGAGAAAGCTCTTGCATCAGTTAGCATGCCCAAATTCAATCTCCCTATCCCCAAACCACCAAAAAGATTGATTTAGATACTTCAAGATTTACAGAGATCTTTATTCTAAATTTTAACGGTGCCTTCTTGGATGATTTGTGTATAAGTAGATAATGTGTGTGGTGTTGATGATTTCTCTATAATTTGCTTTCGTTATACAATTTGAGCAAGTAGTTATAGAGTTGCATTCATTTATTTTTAATCCTAATACTGAATTGTATTCCATGCAGTATGCATCAGATTACCTGTCACCACACCTAAAGAACACAGATGGTTTGCTGCGTCTACACGCTTACTGGGCTCGTCTAGAGATGAATTTGGGAAAAGATTTAGTTGCAGCTCGTGGAGTTTGGGAGAGCTTGCTTAAGATCAGGCAGACCATATGTTCTTTTGACTGTTTTCTTCTTTCTATTCATCTAGTTTTACCTAAATTGTTTTATGCAGGACTATTTTTCTTTATATTCTCTAATTTAATTTAATGCTTTTAATTCTTTTTCCAGTGGTTCATTGGTGGAAGCTTGGCAGGGTTATATAGCAATGGAAACTGAATCGGGTCACATAAGTGAAGCTAGGTCCTTATACAAGCGATGCTATAGCAAAAGATTTGCTGGAACAGGCTCAGAGGTATATGGTTTTTTCTACACTTTCTGTCATATGATATTTTTTTGTTTTGCATAACATACATATTTGTTAGGATTAGTAGTATGCTTGTTTGATTTTCTAAACAAGCAGTGAAAATGCAATTCATAGACACAATGAAGCATACCATATTTTCTTTTCTCCCGGAGAAGCAGAAAGCAATCAGAAGTTAATGTTGAAATAAAAAATGATTCGTGACAACTTAGAGAAATCTGTTTGACTTTTCTTCATGTGGGAGAGATTAAGATTCCATGTGGGAAAATATAAAAGAATATTCAGACCATTAGCAAAGACGTTTCCTAGGAGAATTTAGACTTGACAAATAGGCAATATACTCTTAAATTTTGATGAAATGAAGACATAAATTGGCAATTAACTTAACTGTAGTTTAACTAGCCTGCCAATAAAACATTGCATGTCTTACCTTACCGGCTAACTGTAGTTTGACTACCTTACCCATAAAACATTGCATGTGTTACCTACTGGCTTCTAAATACCATATAAAAGATCCAGTAAACCAAAATCTATAGTTGGTGCATCAAAACAATGAAAAAGAGCAACCGCTAAATTTCTTTCTTGGATTCATCAAAACAAGACTAGGCTAACTCCACATTATATCCAAGTATTAGTCTATCTATTCGGCATCATCTGTGAAATGAAATCATGGAATCAGATAATTTCTTGCAGGTTGAAAAGCACAAACAATGAAATAACTGATTATGCTTTATAATGTTCTGAATGGAAAGAAATCATGATCTATTCATAAGGAAGTGATTGTTTTGGTTAATTGTGGTGAGTTATATTATAAATTTAAATGCAAGTGTTGCATTGTATCTGATTGTCATGTTCTCTGTTTTCCTGAAATCTTACTGTATTTGTTGTTAATGTCATGCTCCTTAGTAAATAATTACATTAGGCAATAGCATTTCTTGAAATGGTACAAATAATAATCACTTAAAAAAGGGTGCTGATACATATATTTTTTGAGTTTAAGACTTGGAAAGAAATTGCCTGTTAATGGAACCTTTTGCGAGGGGTGTTGTGATCTTGGGTTTGAAACAAGGATTATCATTTTCAAGGGCTTATTTTGTAGTATAGGCAAAACGACTTTGTATTGAAAATTTGCATGCATGTATGAAAGTGTTAAGCCATACACACACAAGTTAAGGCATAAAAGAAAAGACTGATTGTGTTACTTATCATTTTTTGTTTAGCTAAGTTTTCTTGTAAAACTGACATGGTGGCATCTAGGATACACTCATTCTGTTGGTTGGCACTGTTGTTTTGGATCTCTTACTTGTGATGTTTTGCTCAATAGCCATATACTGCATTTTGGATTAGATGATACCTTCCTTTCCTAATTAACAGAATCATTCAGGACATTTGCCATTCTTGGTTGCGATTTGAAGAGGAGTTTGGTACACTGGAAGATTTTGATCATGCTGCGCAGAAGGTACACTTTTGTTGATAAATATGATGGAACTTAATGTTTAATGAACTTAATGCACATATGTGCATTTTTATACAAACGGATGCTTCCTATTTACTCCTTCCTTCCCAAAGAACTGTCTGCCTTTCTATTTATATCAATCCCAAACTGCTCTGATTAAAACTTTAAGTGGTGTACTTTCCGAAAATGTCCCTAATTAATATTGGTTTTGTATCATACATGATTACAATTCTTAAAAATAAAGGTATTTTAGAAAAGTATGAACAAAAGATGCTATATGGAATAACACTTAATAACTTTATTAATCTGTGTGAAAGTCGGAGACGACAACCACTTTGGGACAGACAATGTCTTCCATTAGTTTCATCTCATCGAGCAACAATATTTTGGGATCTTTTGGAATTAGAGCGGAGAGGAGGGCGAAAACCAAAGTATTTATTTTTGAGATAATATTGTCCTGCCTTCCTCCATTCCCTGTCACTTTCTCACACCCCAATTTCGATAGCTGAGAGATGAGTAAATCACAGTTTTTTTTTTTTTTTTTGGAATGGAATGGAGCATTAACTAGTCTTCCAACAATTTGATTTGGTACTTTGGGTAAAGCATCCTCTCCAACTGATGTTGGTGGTTCAGGTTTGTCAAGACTTGGATTGCTTTTCCCAGAAAATGGCTTTGGAGATTTGTCATTCAGAGAGGCTTGGGAGAAAAGTGACAGTTATGACATATAGCAGGTCATAGCAGATTCATAGCAGATGGGTATGAAAGCAAATAGTTTACTTATTTTGCTCCACATATTGTATATTGGAGGTCGGAGATGAGTATTGTTTAGTTTGGATATCTTGTGTGAGGAAGTCCCCATAAAGAAACTTCATGATTAAATTGTTGTTGCATAAAAAGGGGAGCTGTTGTTGATTATATTGAGTAACAAGCTAGTGTTGTGCATCAGTGGTTTGTCCTTGAATTTAGTGAATTTCCATAGGCATAAAAAATTTTGTGGACAAAAAAGTTTTGTTTTCTAATTTTTCTGTTTTTCGAAAGCAAAGCTCTTTGCATTGCAATGCCTATGGTGTCAGCTTGAACTTTCTTAAGTGGAGACAAAATAAAACGTCCACTGTATGCAAGAATCGGAGGCACTATTTGTTGAAAATTTGCTTAGCCAACAATACATGATTCAAGGATTTGGTGTGCGGGAGAATGTGCTGTCTTGGCTACCAACTAGTGATAAGTAGCTCAAAGTTAAATCATTAATAGATGCCGTTTGGCTGTAGGTCTAAGAGGTGGATGGGAAGGAATAGCAGAGCCTTTGACGGAGTGAAACATTGAGCCTTTGATGGAGTGAAACATTGTGATCGTGGAGAAATCCACGACCTTTAGAAACTTAATTTTCTTTGCTGAATGCCTCTTCTGTCCATAACTTTCCTGGAACTTTCGTTAAATTTTTTAATGAGCTTCATTTTTTACCTGTTTTCATTCTAGTTTTTGTTGGTTCTAGCTTTTCTTCCAGAAGGCTAGATTTATGGGTTGCAGATAGTTTGGTGTATTTTGAAATTATCAGCTATCCTACAGATATATGATAGAATACATAAAAGTCCTATATCATTATTGTGGCAGTTAAAAGCCATTTCATACTACTGAGTAATTTGGAATAGTTGTTGCACTCGAATTCAATGAATAAAAAATATTGTGCCGTATGTAACTTGATACAATCTTAACTTGTATCTCTTTGCCTGGAAGCATGTTTGTTTGACAGTTTTTGACTGGATAGAGATGTTATGCCTTTCTCCTTTCTCAGGTTACACCTCGTCTAGAAGAGCTCCAGTTGTATAGGATACAACAGGAAACAAAAGCATCAACAGATCAGAGTGAGATATCTGTGAAGAAAATTGCTCGTGACAAGAGAAAGGGGGTGCAATAGCTACTGACGAACAGTCTCCAGCAAAGCGGCCAAAGCAAACAGCTCAAACTCAAAAGAAAGGGTACAAGGATAAAGATCAATTGCAGAAACATGATGGAGTAAATGAGGCCCAAGAGGCAAAAATTGATCTTGAAAAGACAGATAGTGCCCCTGAAAAACAGATGAAAGGCTCGGACTTTGTAAGAACCAAAAGCTATACAGACCAGTGCACTGTGTTTATCTCAAATCTCCATTTCAAGGCAAGTAAACTACCACCTCCCATCCTATCAGTGCCCGGAATAAGGAGAACCCTATTTTGTTTTTGACAAGAGGGGATAGGAAGTTATAATTTCAATGTCGAAAACTTTTGCAGGCAAATTCTGAAGATATACGTAAATTCTTCAGTGATGTTGGAGGGGTGGCCTCTATTAGAATATTGCACGACAGAAATACTGGAAAATCAAGGGTCTCTCTCTCTCTCTGTCTCTCTCTCTCTCATGCACACAAAGGAGGCACACATCTTTTCCTTTGTCATTTCTGCCTTTTCTTTTCACCTTGATTTCCATTATGTGCTTTCAGAGATATATATGATGCTGGTCACTTCAGCTGTTAAGTGCAGTGCAATTTGATAATTCAGTTGGATGTCCCATATCAAAGATCTGAGTTAAGATTTGGATTGTCTGCACTTCATTTTCAATTGAACTATAGATAAATAGGAAAAAATTGCACCCTAGAGTGTGGCCAGCAGAAGAAAAATGTCACCAAGAAGAAGAGATGCAAGGGAAAAAAAGAGAGAGTACAAGCTAGCATTGAACTTTACAACTTAAGGAAACAAAAACATGCTAGTGCTGTGACAGGGGAAATTACAAGTAAATTTTTTTAAACTAGCATGGCTCGTAATGCAAGGATATAAACTTTGTTTCTCATAGCAACCTACTTTTAATGGCATTGCATTCATTTCAAGCTTTTGAAAGGTTTTATTGTTCTCCATTTTGCTTTCACATAGCTTATCAATTCTCTTCTAGGAACATTCAGGGGTCTCATGGCAAATTTCGTGGAAGACTTAAATCTGGTTAGGCATTAGAGATCACAGGCTGAAAATCTGAATCAGTTGATGTAAACATGTGCCTTGTCATGTGATTGCCAGTTGATGGAAATACAACGTTTTACGAACCCGATTTTTTTTTAACTTAACAGAAGGTTTATCTAGGCATTTTTATTTACTGTTTAGCTGGGACGAGGTGATTCTTCAACTTCTATTTCTTTTTTTTTTAAAAAAAAAAAACCATTCAGAATTTAGGGCTTCCATACACTGGAAATGCTTCATACATCGTGCACAGAATATGTAGTAGATCATATGCATGAAGCAGAAGGGGTAGTGAAAAACCAGTATGCGTTAGTCATGATGAAAAAACATGAAATGCTTCAAATTTGTATCATTTTATTGACATTGCATTCTGATGTTCAATATCCTATGTTGACTTTGTGAAGGGACTGGCTTATGTGGATTTTGTGGATGATCAACACCTTGCTGCAGCTATAACAAAGAACAAGCAGATGTTACATGGGAAGAAGCTGAGCATTGCACGGTCAGATCCCAAACAGAACCGAAGAGATGGCCATAGAGTTCCCCGGGAACAAGGTAGGTTTGACAGTCCATGTTGCATACCATTACTCTCTTTGGTTCCATATCAACTACAGCTCGTTGAATCCCTTAAGCTTAGAGAGTTCTGTGGTTAGTTGCTGAAGTTATCGAACACTTTAGCCTCAAGGTTATGCTGTCCTAAGGTTATAAATTAAACTGGAGAACTTGGCTTATTTACTAGCAACCTGCAATAATAAGCAAATATGTATAAATTGCATATGCTCAAATCAACTATCAAATGGTATTATTATACCCTTTCCAACATTACAATCTTGGACTAGTAGAAACCATAAAGGGTAATCTTTATAAATATTGAAGCCCAAAATCAAACTATAAAAAACAATAAGCAAATATGCATAAATGGTGCATTACAACCTTGGAATAGTCTAACGAACAAGCTTTATTAATATTGAAGCTTAAATTAAACTACATAAAAATGAAATAAAAATCATTTCATACAACCTGGGAATAGTCTAAAGAGCAAGCTTTATTAATATTGAAGCTCAAATTAAACAACATAAAAATGAAATAAAAATCATTTCATACAACCTTAGAATCAGCCTGATCAAGAAAGTTAAGATATTAACATGAGCATACTGAGTTTGACACTGACCATAATTGATAGTCTAGGAGTCACATGAAACCAAAGTATGGTAAAGAAGAGAGGATGGTAGTATCTATGTGTCTCATATCTGACTTCTACTTGGTATAAAAACTGTCTGACATTCCACACACAGATAGCCTTGAAGTACAACCAATTAAAATGGAGAGATGCCTGGAAATGGTAGAGAAGAAACCGGAAGGAAGGGCCTCAGTAGTAATAGAAAGAAGGGATGGAACAAAAGAGAGATCCAAAAGGGGAAAGAAAGGCAAACAGGGGGAGAATGCGGCAGTATCCTTCCTTTCCTAAATTTCTATATCTGTACCATCAGAGATGGGCCTTTAACATGTATATAAGACCCTAGAAAGAAGTTATAGGGATCCCACCAGCCTTCTGCTCAAGCGTCACTAAAAAAGATTGAAGTCACATCAGTTGAATAATAATTGCTCCACGTGTCCCTTGAGTGGGATGTTAATGACCTCCATGACCTTGGATTAAACTATTCTTGGGCAATGCTTGGACCCCAAACCTTGGTCATGGTAGACGAAAACTCTCCTTTTGGATTTTATATTTAATGCTAGATCTAGAATTCAATTTCTTTTCTTGGGAGTTAGATTTTTTCTTGCAGTATTGAATTTATACTAACGAACGCAGAAAACTCTTTTTACGTATTTTTGCCTATTGTCGTTCTCCTTGCAGTATTGAATTTTGACTAATGAGTGCAGAAAATTATTTTTACGTATTTTTGCCTATTAGTGGATCATGTAATTAAATGCTCTCATAAATGCTACTGACCGGCAATGTGTTCTTGTGACGAGTTAGTTAAAAAAAAAAAAAAAAAAAAACGCTGTAATGCTTTGACACTATATCTTGCATGATGCATGCGAGCACATATGTACCTGAATTCCATTTCCAGATGTTGATTCTTTAACTTTGATTATTTGTTTTGCTTTGGACAATAATGCGTGAACTTAAAATTTGCAGGTTTTGCTAGTGACCAAAGAAGAGAGAACCGGGAATCTGCTTCCAAAGAGTATGTTGATACCCACAGTGCATCAAGGGCACATCAGGCTTCTCAGCCTGCTACTCTCAAGTCAGATGACAACATCCAGCTCAAGGGGAAGAACATATTTGCAGTGCCGAGAAACGTTATGACAATTGGCATGTCCGCAAACAAGTCAAAAACAGTGGAAGAAGGAGATGAAAAACCAAAGTCAAATGACGAGTTCAGAAAAATGTTCATTAAAGAATGAGGTTTGACCCCCTTAAGACTCTTGCTAAAAGTTCTTGGTCGTGAGGAAGTTGTCTCTTCAAATGTTTTTGGCGTTCATGGCAAGAATTTAGTGCTTTTTTTAGGATGAAGTAGCTGTACTAACTATCCGCTCGAGTAAACAAATCTTCCTGCTGGCATATAGCATTGAATTTCTGGGAGTATGCGTGTAGGATGCAACATATTTCTTCTTATGTCAGATAATGATCACAGTTGGTTACTGTTGCCATTTTGAAAATGGTGTTAAGAGCTGTTTCATATTTGCCGTTGGTGCTGATTAAATGTACCATTTGAATAGGACAGGGACTCTAGTAATACTATCCTCAAAATCGCCTAGTCAATCTGAATCATCAGCAGGGATGTCCCATGTGAACCTGTCTTTTTGGAGAGAGCAGAACCTGCAATTAGTACGAATGTTTTTCACGACCAAAAACACTGTTCTTCTGTTTAAATTTAAATCCTCGTGCCATTCCCGACTTGATCGTCTAGGTTTTAGCTTATGCTTTGAATGGTCGGATGAGATCGGTTTATATATGGTGAATTGAGCGTATTTTCAAGTGCCAACCTTACTCGCCTCGCTTAAGGGTCATAGCTACCTTGATTCCTCCATCCCCAGTGACCCGGTTTTCAGTTACAACTTGAGATGGTGTATGTTTCCTGTGTTTTTAACAGGCAACAAAGGTATTTTCCGTAGGTTCAAATTCCATCATGGACTTGAATTTCACATGTAAGACTATTGATAATTTAGCCAGGACAAGAGGCTCTACTTGTAGAAGCCAGGCTGAATCAAATCTGACCTGAATCAGATGTGTAAGGCAATGGAAACAGAAACCATTTCCCAAAAAGTTAGCTATCTGTACAATTTCATGCCCAAATAGGCTTAAGCCAAAATATAGTAATGAGATGGAAATTTTTTTAGATAAATAAAATTTGTATGCGATTTTAGTCCAGTCCCATTATTGGTTATGACTTCAACAAATGAAGACTGCCGATGATCACTTTTCATTTTCAATGCAAAGTCTTCGTAGGTGCAGACTGTGGAGTGGATCATGACAATATAAATATGGAGATCCCAGATGGGGTCAGAATCTTTCACCTAGAGCAGCTAACCCTCATAACTGCTCTGAAAAAACAGTGCTGACGTGCAAGGACTTCTGAATTTGAAAACTGATCCAGCTATGGTGTACTACTTCTACCAGAGCCCTAAAACTCATTTAATGGGTTTTCCTTACACGCTTCAACCTTGTCTTTGCACGCATTAGCACTCCACAAAAAAAATAAAAATAGAAGAGAGAAAAAATAAAGTAAAAAGAAAAGGAGAAAGAATGGCTGCATTGGAAACTAATGATGACTTGTTGCCTTGGTTTCATGTGCTGTGTTTTTACTGCTTTGTATAGAATAAATTATAAATTAATCCTTTTTTTTTTATATAAATGAATTAGTTAGCTTCTCTTGTTTCAAAACAATTATTTATTTCGTTGACAAGGGTTTTTTTCAAAAAAAAAAAAAATCAAAATAAATTGAAAAAAAACAAAAAAAAAAATTAAATTACAAGAAAATTTAAAAATATAAAAACTAAATAATTAGTTTTTAGAACAAAAAAAGATTAATTAATTAATTAATTTAAACTAGAGGGACTAATTTATTGCTTACTCCTTTGCATAATCAGTTGAAGTGCTTTTATTGCAGTCTGTTGGAAGTGGTGGAGTTTGCATCTGCCGTGGGAAAGGAAGGAGTACTATACCTAGTTGCTGCTGCTGGTGCTTTAATGGGTGTGCCTTTTCTGTAGTTGTTTTTGCAATAGTCAAAAATAGAAATACGATAATGCCTTGTGAAACCATGGCAAGGTCTTGGCCGGAGATTTTTGGGAATCAAATGTTAACAATTTATAGAGACACCATCCATGTATGCTGAAAAAAGTGCATTAGAAGCTCATTGGCATGGATTAAATTGTTAGATAGCTCACAATTGGTGAGTGCAAGAGTAAGAATTGCATATATTTATATTCATTGTTTTGTATTAGATAAATTATAACATGTACTAAAAGAGAATGAAATTTTACTGTAGCTAAACTGCTGTCATAGTGAAACCAAAATGATGTCGTTTGAAGTCTTTTAGATTCAAAACGACGTTGTTTCTTAAAAAAAAATTAAGTGATTTTTTATCATTTTTTCAGTACTTTACACTTTGATCTTCTAAGTTATTACTTTATATAAAACATTTCTTAACTTTAATTAATATTATAAAAAAGTCCTTATAATTTTTTTGCTGGATTGGGTTTTTTCTGTAATTAATTATTATTTAATCAAGAAATTAATGGTACCATTTTCTACTTTTATAACTATTCATTAACTAAAATTAAATATTCTTCTAATATAAATTGATTAAACACCTCCTACTAATTTTATTTTTTAAAAAAATAAATAATTAATTGCATGTATTTTTTATTTATCAAAATAAAAAATATTCCTAAGATATATTTAAATTCAATTTTACACACACACACACACACACATATATATATATATTAAATTAAATAATTTTTTTACAGTGAGTGTTAATTAATTTTTATTTTATGTTTATATTTTTAAATTATTTAAAATATTAACATATAGGTGATAATGCACGAGTATTGGGCTAGTATACACTATATTGACAGATATCTATTTGTAATAAACTAAGTTGAATATATCTTAGAGGTTTTTATGGAGTTTTTGCTGCTAGCTATATCACTAGTGTTGCAAACCAAAATCGTTTGCTTTGTTAACTGGACTCTACCATCTGATTGTCCATGTACTCTCCCACGAACAGATGATGTTCTATTTTGTAGAGAATCAATTGTCAATTTATTTCTGAGATGTTGAAAACGTAGAGATGATATAAAAATGATGTGAGTTGTAAAATACAGCTTTTAGAATGAATATAAAGTAATTATGATTTGATGCTAATCTAATTTAAAAATGATAGATTTAATTTCGATTGATATGAAAGTTTATCCAAAAATACTCAATAGATGTAAATATAAAAAAAAATTATATATCGAAAATGATTGCTTAAAAATTAAATCCAATTCCTACATACATGAATAAAGATTATTTAGGAAAAAATTGGGCATAGGATTCTTCTAGGATATATAGGAAGAATTAGAGTAGCGGTGGGGCCCAAGAATACAATGACATTTAGGGGGAGATGAAAGATTGAAATGCAGGAGGAGGGAGACAAAAGCTTTTATAAGCTTCTTCCTCTCTCTTCTTTGGGATCATGTGGCATTAAGCATGCGTTTTCTCTCTCTTTTTACAGAGATGAGAGAGTCTTTATGGGATCACGCAAGTGGACTGTCCTCCCATTTCGTGACACTCTTTTTCCTCTCTTTCTTACCCTTCTTTTAATCATCATTCCCTTCCCTTCACACCTTACCCTGCATATATTTACTTATAGCTTGCCAATTAGCCGGGATATTCTTTTGCTATATTTAATTTGTTATTGAATTCATTGAAATAAAATTTACTATTTTCTTACAAAAAAAAAAAACCCCATATTTTCTTAGAAACTTTTGTACCATATATTGACCTAACATTGAATTTTCTATGTATTCAGTACTTAAAAGTAACAAGTTATTATATAGTATTTTTTTTGTTTTAAAGAGATTGGTTGTTTCTTTATTTGTACCCATGTCAAAATATTTATCTAATTAAAATTTTAAATTGTATATTTTTCTAAAATACCATTAATTAATATTAGTTTATATGCCATGTATGATTAAATTTGAAAATTAATAATTTTTTTTAAAAAATGAATAAGAAATACTGATATGGTATAACAATTAATATTTTTTAAAATTTATGTGAAAAAATAAAAGAAAACAATCTTTTTAGAATAGAAAGAAAAATATGTATCTCCGAAGAAATGAAAGAAAACATAATCAAATGATTGACTCTAAAAAAGATAATGCTTTATCCTTTATTTAGTTCTCTTTCAACGTGGCCATTAATTGGGAGGTAAACCGAAAAAGAGAATAAAGAAAATGGAAGAGAATAATTGTTAGAACTAAAGATTTCTAGGAAAAAAGATAGAATCGCAACATTCTCTTGTTCATCCTTAAAGCATGCAAGTCACCTCTTATCATTGCAACCTGTTGGACGTGGAGAAAACAATTAATGCCATTTATCAAGAGAAAAAAAAGAATTAATCATGTCATTTTTTCCCTTTCTTTTTGGGTTTCGAGCAGTATATGTGCAAGTGGCATATATATATATATATATATATGTTGTAAAAAGTTTCACCGATGAAGCAATAACGTATTATTGGTAGAATAATTAATAAAAAAATTATTGGTTTTACAAGTTGAAGTATCCATGCATGTTTGAATCCGAAAGATATGGATTATATTGCTGCTATCTCTTCTATTTTTGTCAGAAAATTATATTTGGTACTGTTCTAAATGGTCACCAATGCATTCAAGAAAAAAAAAAAAAAAAGAATAGCCATCATATATATGCTCAGGAAATTATTTTATTACATATTTTTTATATGGAGTGCTGGCATTACAAATTAAGTAAAGGTTAAGGTTGAAAATTATTTGAAATTAATGGTGGATTCGTTTTAATTTTAGGTTACTATATCAATCTTTTTACTTATTTATTATTATTATTATTACATTGAGAGGTAGTATTTTCGAGTGGGATCACAGAAGCCGAAATCAAATCCTCTTGATGAAACAACTAACAAAAATAACATATCTATATATGATTCAAACCTCAAAACCAACCACACCAATTAGCTTCAACTTCAAGTTCCTCTTAGACGAGTTAATTTTTATAGACATGAAGAAAATTAAAATCCTGTGAGAGGGATGATCGATCTCATGCTCAAACCTCATTTGAACTCCAAGAAATTAAAGAAACCTTGAAAAAGCCCCGACCATTCACATCATCTGACCAAATTAAAGTCCGGCGAGATTGAGAAACATCATGCATGGGACTTACGGCCTTGATTCTTTATAGTTGGCACAAGCAACCAAAAAGAAGAAAAGAAAAAAATGGACATGGAATATTCATTCATACAATAAAATAAAGTTAGAGGGAGCCAAAGAAATAAACAATAAGAGGAATATCCAGACAATCACGAACCGTAATAAAGTAATCCAAGACAAAATGCTTTTCCCCTGGCTAGCTTGCTAGCTAACTTTGCTTCTTTAATTTTTTGTTATTCCAATCAAAAGAGTAGAAGGTGGTGGTGGGGCAATTCTTCTAAGAAGGGAAGAAATGGGTCCTAACGAATTGTGTAGAAGGAAAGGTAAATGATATGGTCTTTGTCTTTCTTGTTATTCCTTTTGCTTTGAATCTCATGCCATTCCTTGGAGAATTTCGTGTTGGTGTCCTTAATTAATACGGTGGCCTTTAAGTCTAAGTCCAGACAAAACAGAAAAGTTGTGGGAATGTTCCCAATGGCTAGTCTTTGCTCTTTTTCTGAGAAAAAAAAAAAAAAAAAAAAAAAAAACCATTAAAGAACAAAACAAGTTTGTAGATTCTGACCTTGTATCATAAGGTGAGGGTCCATAAAACAGGAAGCAATATTGCCATCCTGTGTCTAAATTAATGCATTATCTATGTGGAAACAGACATACACCACAAACCAGCTGTGATCATCGCTCGATCTGGAGACAATTTGCTGCCATACAAGAAGATTTCTTCAATTCGTTCCCTTTGAGTTACAATGCATTTACAAGGACTAGGGATCAAATTCGTTCCTTAAAATAATATGAATGAAGGGTGGTCAAATTTCGTCCTCCCTTGTCAAAAAATCATTTCAACCTAAAAGTTTAAACTATTAAATGAAATTTTAAAAATAATTTTATATTATTTTCTAACATACTTCTTCAAATTAAAACTTTTTTAGTTTGAAACTTACATAAGTCAATACTACTTTGTGTTATTATATTTTAATTAACCTCAAGTTAAAAATTTTTGAATTTGAAACTTGCACATATTCATACTAGTTTGTTCTATTATATTTATATATTTTAATTAAAAGAAAAAATTAAAATAGTAATATTCAAATTCATGACTGCATATTTGGTCGAGTAACATTTTGATTGTACATAAAAAATCATCTCAATTTCAAAAGTTTAAATTGTTGAGTGAAGATTTAAGAATGATTTTATATGAATCTCTAACACCTATACAAAAGCGTGTCTTTATATTTATAAGATGCTATAAGGATGAAATTTGCCCTCTTTAAATGGGAATCAAATAGTCACAAATAAATTTTATTGGGGGCCAATTTCCTCCCAAAAAATCATTGAGGATGAAATTATAATTTTCATCTCCAAAGAGATTTAATTTGACTGCCCCTTAACAAATTTTAAATTTCTCACCGATATTGGTTTTTTCTTCTTTTTTTTTTACATACATACGCATAGACAGGCACACATCCCAATTAAATAACGTATCTTTAATATTTAAAATCACAAATTAAATGCGGCTGGGTTTTCATAATGGTCCCTCATGTTTGTGTTTGCATGTCACCATCATATATAGTTTTCAAATGTTTAGGCTGCATTGCATTTACACCATAATAAATATATACTTTGGACCACAATGACACTACTTGATCGATGTAGAACACATGCTTAGCAATCACCATAGGTTTCTTCGGATTACATAATTACTACTACAGTGCAGATTTTTACCCTAATTAGGACATGGATGATTATTTTGAGGCTGTTAATTACTTTGTTTTATTACGGTAAAAAAGCTCGTAATTTGCGCCATCAGATGGTTGAAAAACAATTGCAAAGCAACCTTTGGAACTAAAAAAAAAAAAATTACAATGATCCATAATAACAAAAATAATTAAAAGGTAAGTATTTATTGAAGCAATAAAAAAAAAAACAAAACAAATACATTTCTAAATCAAATGCATAACCAAACTTAGCTCTGGGCATCATCAATACTTCCTACTAATTTTTACTCCATAAAAATATTTGAATTTTCTTCTTCTTTTTTTTTCAAGAAAAAGAACAGATTGCATAATTTTACTCCACATGGGAATCATGTGGTCACCAAGGAGTAATAGACAGTAAAACCCAAAAAAATCCTAGCTTACTACAAGCTATTTAGTCAAGCTTGCAAAATGAGCAAGTAGCAAAAGCTTGTTTAGTGGAAATTCAAGAAAAAGAAGAGAGAAAATGCTTCTTTTTTCCACATTAATAGCAACATTGCCAATCGGAAACTCGTGAAGAAAACAACAAAAGGAGAAAAGATAAAGATCTATAGAGCATAATGATTTAAACACATGAGTGCAAAATGAGGTAGAATGATAGCTTGGCAGCTTCGAATCTTAACAGTGTGAGAAAAGAAATTGCTTTATATGTCCTGAAAATTTCAAGTTCAAGTAAGCCATAAACATCTCGAAGAGATGTCATTCTTTTGGGAGAATGAAAATTATCATCAACAATTCATGCACATGTTGAAAAGATGGGAGAGAGAGAGAGACAGAGAGAGCGTGGAGAGACATGAGTGTGAAGTTAGGAAGAATTAATGATGCCTATTGGTTTGTGGTGGTCACTCTTGCAATAAAAATTTCATGTTTCTAAATCCAGAGGGAAGAGACTATGCAAATTGTTGAGTAGTTGTCAAATTCCCTTGTGTAAGCAACTCTTTTTAGCTACCGATATAGCTTATAACCAATATATGGGATCAAAAGTAGTAAGTATTGTTATCTCATACATAGTACCTTAAATGGAAAATAATAATGGGTCTTGTTGTCTTGTTGAGTAGCATGAGTAAGCAAAAATGAGATTTACATAATTTCATTTGAAAATGGAGAATGATTGGCATCTTTAAGGAAAGCTTTGTTTCCTAAGACAAGGCACCAATAAAAAAGAGGTTGGTGACATTGTTGAGATTACTAGAGGAAAGTCGGTATCTTGAAAGTAACATGAGAGGGGATCTTGTTATGAATTTTAGGATATATTATAACTATTATAACCCTACCCTAACCCTAGCTAGCTAGCTAGTCGACCTTAGTAATAAATTTTCTTCTTTTTTTATGCTTTTATATATATATATAGTAAATTATAAATTAGTCCCTTTGATTTCAAGAAATAAAATAATTAGTCCCTATTTTTTAAAAAAATAATTATTTAATTCTTATATTTTTAAGTTTTTTTGTAACTTAATCATTTTTGTTCATGTTTAATTTATTTTGATTTATTTATTCTAAGAAATAGAGAAGAAAAAAATAAGTAAAAATATAGAAGGATTGATGAAAAAATGATATTTTTAAAAAATAAATTAATATTAAATCGAACTTGGTCAACACTAATTAGGAATCAAATAATTAGTTTTGAAATAAAAAGAACTAACTAATTTGTTTTCAAAAAATGAAAGGACTAAATATGAGGGAGGTTGTAAAAAAATAATTAATATATCTAGACCAAAATAATCAATAACACGTTTCTATTTAAAATTGTGCGGATGCTTATTTTGCTTTTTCCAACTAAGCAACGAATTGCTTTTGTCGCACGTTGAGAGAAAAATAGCCCTACACTCCTATTATTCATGTTCCTAATTTCCTTCCAAGGCAAGGGAAATATTCTGCATGGTGATAAAAATATCATCATGCTTTATTTTCATTTGAGAATATAATAAGAAAATGAGAAAATCCCAAATATTGTTTAATCAATGCTTATCCCATCGAAAAAAATTATGATTTGATTTGAACTAGAAAGCAACACTTAATGGTTTATGTTTTTGGTGGATGGTTTTTTTCTGAATTTTATATGTTACTAATTAATTGTTTGTTTATTCGATATGAAATAGGTTTTTCAAAAATATTATTATTTATAAATTATTTTTTTGATCTGTTAAGTAATTTCAGTTTCAAAATTTTTCAAAAAAATCTCATATCATGTTAAATTAGAGAATTGAAATTAGATTTTATATAAAAGATTTAAGTTTTATAGTGGGTGACTATTTTTTAACTTTATATATTATTTATCAGTTATTTATTTATTTTACGTGAGAATGATGGTTTGATACAAGCTAATCAACACGATTATCTATATCACTAGAAAGTTGGATAAACAAAGAACGAGTGGAGTTAGCTAGAGCACATGCATCGACATTGTAAAGAAAGATTTCCTCTGGATAAGATATATATGAAAGGTATATTCATATAAAAAGCTTATGACTTTCCTCACATTTAATCACAATTGACAATGATAACTAGCTTTTTATTTAACTGGTACGTATTCAAAAATAAGATAACAAGATTCTTATTGATGGATTTGAAGTTGTTAAGTAGCTTGATTAAAATATCTTCGTTTTTTTTTTAATTCTATAGTACTCTAGAATTGTTATTTCTTGTGTGATCTTTTCAACTGTAGTTAGGTTTCTTGATTTTTTCACTCAAAATGACAGGAAATGGGTTGAAGTTAAAACTGGCTCATCAATAATTAATTGGCAATTAAAATACATCAAACCTAGTTGGTCAACAAGAAATTGTATAATATTTGAATAATTAGTGTAAGTTACACCATAGAGAAATAGACAAAAATAAAAAATAAAAAAATTTGAACCAATGAGAAAATCTTTTTATCGCTTTTGATAAGTTCGGATATAATTCTTTCTTTTTTTATATGTCTTTCTCTTTTATCAAAAATAGGTTTATAAAATGATTCATATACATATACGCTAATTATTTTTTGAATATTAGCAATTAAAATACATCAAACCTAGTTGATCAATAAAAAATTTTATAATATTTAAAAAATAATTGATGTAAGTTACTCTATAGAAAAATAAACACAAAAGAATTTAAAAAAATTAAATCAACATGAAAATTTTCTTATCGTTTTTTATAGGTCCAGATATAATTCTCTTATATATGTGTGTGTGTGTGTGTCTTTTTTCAAAAACAAATCCATAAATAATTACTATACATATATAATAATTACTTTTTGAATGTTATAAAATTTCTCGTTCATCAGTCATTAAAAGTAAAAGGATTATAAACACATTTTTCCATCCGGTGGACAGTTTCTGAACTTAAAATTCTAACTTTTCCAAGTAAAACTCGTCGTGACTCGTGAAGATATTTAAATTAGGGAATGATGGCTAACAAAAACAAAATTTGACGTTTTTTTCTGCTTCTCTTTCTTAAGTAGAGATAACAATATGTAGAACAGTTGATAAATGGTCCATGCCCCACCATAAGATCCTCCGTCCCGATTATAAGTATTACCTTACCATAAATAATTAATGATCGATGTCCACGATTCTGCATAATTGAACCAACAAAAATCCTTGGCCAAACGTTCAAGCTTTTTGACACCACTTGAAGAGAAAGTTCTAACCACTATTTGTTTTAGATCCCTTTTGTTTTTTTTTTTTGTCGGATAGGAGAGATCCTTAAATTGTTTATATGTGTGTGTATATATATATATATATATATATATATATTGAAAAGGTAATTCTGTTTTGAAATAGTTTGTTTTTTTTTATATCTGTTTTGAAATATTTGTTTGATCAAAATTTTAAATTATATATACTTTTTCTAAAATATTTCTAATTAAAATCTAATATTAACAATTCTTAAAAAAATATATTAAAATATCTAATATTTCTAATTATATTTTTTTTTAAATTCGAACAAAAAATATTAAAATAACACAACAATCTTAAACTGTGTAAAAATATATATATTTTTTAAGATCGAGGAGAATATCCACATCAATTCTTATAATTTGGCACTTTGTGTTGTTAGAATTACGAATGGTAATGGTATATATGTGCATCTTATCTTGAAAAAATGCAACTAAAGTTGGTGGGAAAGGCTGAAGAGGCTCTCAAATCAATACAGAGAATTTGGGCTGGCAGTGATGGAGATTGATGGATCTATGTGTTCCTCCTCCCGAAAGCAGGAAATTTTGGCTCTGAACATCTTGAAAATTGTGATCAAGGTTGTGTCATCAACACCATTTATTCTCGTGGACCCTCTGCCCACTACCATAATTAACCCTCCCTTGTACCTCCTTCTCTCTCTCAATTTCACTACAAGATGGTGTAAAAGAATTACTACAAGAAAGATATTTTGGTAAATGAAAAAGTAATTCTTTTTTTTAAAAAAAAGATAATATTTCACACAATAAGAAAATGATAGCAGAATAAAAAAAAGGCGAAAAAGATAAAAGTAGAAGCAGTCACGAGGAATTACTAGAAGAAGGGACAATAAAGATAAAAACAAAAAACAAAATAAAGAGGGATAAAGTCTCTAAATGTGGTGTAGATTGTAGAATAAAGGCAGGGATAATGAAGAATAAAGTGATTTGGATAATCATATTTAATAAAGGTGGGACTAAAATTCCTTTTTTTTTTTTTTTTTCCTCCAGTGTAAAATGTGGAAAGGTAAGCAATATTTGGTCAAAATTATAAGAATTATTGTTATCTTTTTCTCTTTTTCTTAAACCATCTTCAACACCAGAAAGTTACCTTAAATTGTGACATCTACAGCTAGCTTTGCATCTTGCTTTTAACAACTTGCAGAGGAGAGCAATTTACCATTCGAAATAGAAAGAAAGAAAATATGTGTTTGTGTTTAAGTTTACTTTCATAATTTCAAAGAAGCCAACTACAGCTCTACGAAATTCATTAGTGAGCAAGAAAGATACAAGTCATCTTAAGAAAATTACAGCAATTATTAATTCATTAACCAATCTAAATAAGAAAGCAACAAATTGGTTTTCGGATAAATTTTTTATTAATGTACATGATTCGAATTTTAGAATCACATTTGTTAAAAAAAATAAATCTTATTTTTTTATCTTGAACAAAATTAGTTTTATTCACAATATAAGATGAAAAATCTTGAAAAAACCAAAAAATAAAAAAAGAAATAAGAAAGTAATGATAGAAAAAATCATGCCAAAGGGACATATGCCATAGACAGATGTCGGGACGACAACTTTAAGGGAAAAAAAAAAGAAATAGTATTGTCACCTTATATTTAGATAATTAAAAACTTTAAAACTAGTCTTGTAAAGATAAAAAATAAGGAGTTGATTATATATATAAAAAAAAAAATGAAAATCACCTTTTATATCTAACTTGAAATAAGCGGCATCGCAAACTATCTTATAAATATTCATTTTTGATCTTGTTTACATCGAATTGTCTTATATCCATTAGGTATTTTTGTTATTAAACTTTATCTAACCAATTCTAGAGTCTAGTGATTTGAGATCACACTGGCAAAATTTCACTTTTAAACAAGCTGGCGTTGACCCTGAAATAGAGACGAAGAAGATGAGTCAAACCTAATTGATTTATTAAATAAGCTTAAAGGCTCTCACTCGCACTTAATAGACCTATGTGGTTATTTCACACTGGCAAAACTTCACCTTTTCTGTTACTATTTCCCATAGAAACGAACGAAAAGGATGAGTAAAACAAGTACGAAAGATACAGGAGATCGATTGCAATAAAACAAAAGGTTTTAGATGAAATAGAATCCAACACATAAACCTCGGAAATTAAAATTTACCCATTTTAAAATTAGGAAAAGATTGAGAAATTTTATAATATATCACGAGTAGCTACTAACACGTATGCAGTAGTTGCTCCATTAGTCTATTTGAAGAAAAGAGATAGACACATAAAAAAGATAGAAATTACATCTATATTCATCAAAAGTGATAAAAAGATTTCACGTTCGTTCAAATTTTTTTATTTTCTCTCTCTCTTTTTGTATGTCTATCTCTTTTTTCAAAGTAAACCCATGAAGTAACTACTATACATGTCACTAATTACTCCCGATGTATTATAAAATTTCTCAAAAAAATTACCCTATTTTATGATCCACTAACCATCATGCCTCTGAAAAAACCTATGATGTTGTATGATTGACTTTTACGTGTGTTCTTTCCTCACCAACATTTTAACGAGTTTACTCTGATTTAAAAAAAAAAAAAAAGTATTTTGTAACTATATATGTCTTACGTGATTATTATTATTATTATTATTATTATTTAGCATCTTGAATGGTCCCTAGCTAGTGAAAACTTTTATACTAATAGTATTTCTGGCCTGTGAAGCAATTAAAACACCACTAATAAAGCTTTCTATTCTTAGCCAAAAGCTAATTATCACACTTTCGTCCCCTCATGTGCCTCAACAGTATTTTTAAACTAGCCATTACTACTGTTTTTTTTTTTTTTTTACTTCTCTATTTTCAAATAAACAAAATTCCTTGCAAATTAAGGTGAATGATAAGAACTAATTGATGGATCAGAAAAATAGCCTAATTTTGACCCAAGAAGTTTAAAATTTGGAAGAAAGAAAAAAAGGAATGAGAAGTAAGGGATTAGTTATTACTAAATAATAGCAATAGTGTTTCATCAACAATAAATAAATCAATTTCATTCATTTCTTTGGAATATAAATCATTCACATGAATTGCATGACACTCCAAATTAATGGGACAGTTGTTCTTGTCTAACACCATGGAAGAGGAAGACAAAGAGCATTTAGGAGAAATGCAATGCCGTACAAAGAATTGATTTTGATGAATTACAGGTTGTGATCCATTGACATTTGAAAAAGCTCCTCGAGAAACTAAGTAGAGAAAAGCTACGAAGGATGAAACAGGGACACAAATTGGTGTCGAGTGGATGCTCAAAATATATAAAAAGAAATGCGTAAGGAGAGATAGAGAAGCACAACACCATGTTGGTGGATGTAAGTGAATATATTTTACTTTAAATAGATAAACAAAAATGAATATTATATAAAGTTAAATTATCGATTATAAGATTTAAGTGTTTAAATGAAATTCAATTTTAATTATCTAATTTAATATGATATTAAAATTTCGAAGAGATTCAACAATTCGGTAAAAATTACGAAACTCGGACTTATTAATATATCTTAAAAGATGAACAATAAATAAAAAAATATTAAAAATTATATCTCATATTAAATAATATATATCTTAAAAAAATGAATTACAGGTGAAGGAGAATACATTGAATAAATAAAATCACCCTCCATAAATAAGGCTTAAATTTTTTTTTTTTTTTGGAAATAAAATTCAATCCCAATTATCTCTAATTTAATAATTTATTAGGAAGCAATCTATTGTTGCACTTTGCAGTTGTTTCTTTGTGTTTGTCATGCCATTTGGTTGAGGAAATTACAGGAGAATTGAAGCAAGAAGATGCAACCAATTTATATTGATAATAAATCAGCTGTTTCATTAGCTAAAGCATTCATCATGAACGATTGAAGTAAATTGATGCTCGTTTTCACTTCATTAGAAGGCATGTGAAGGAAAAAGAAGTGGACCTGATTCATGTGAAAACAACTGAGCAAGTTGCTGATATATTAATTTACAAAACTGATATTTTTCTACATTCGCAGAAGAAACTTTGAGTCATGGCACCAAAAGATACAAGTTTAAAAAGGACGAATTAAACTTCATTTATTGTGTTTTCATTAATGTCATTAGAATCGGTTGGATATGTATATGCATAAGCAGTATATTAGTTAGTAATGTGAACCTCCTAGAAAATCTATTGTTTCTATAGAAAGGAGTCATGGTCTTATTGATTTGTTAAGCCAATAAACACACAGATTGGGTGAGAGTGTTTTGCCCATTTTCTTTATACAAAAACACCCGAGACATGCATAAAACTAGCTCCAACCAGAATTGATGGGATTAGCCCTCTTTAAACTTTTTAGGGTTCTATGCATAGACAACATGTAAACAAAGATTTAGGCTCCATTTTCTTTTTGAAGAACATTTCTTCTCATAATTCTTTCTGCGGTTCTCTGTCCTTTGTCCTCTCCACTCTCTGACATCCTGCTCTCAATATGGCGTAAAAATTTGATGCCTGATAGTGCAAGCAAAGCAAAGGAAGCACTCTACCCTTTTTTTTTTTTTTTTTTTTCCTTCACTAAAACACACCGTACTCCTCTTTGTCAGTAAAAAAAAAAAAAAAAAAATCTGCTTTCTCTCTCTCTTCTTTTTGGCCCTCAACACTACTATAAGCTCCTTGTTTAGTGCTTGCTTCACTAGCAAAACCCACCTTTCAAACTCTCTCCCATCTTTCTCTTCTCATCTTCTCCTTCACCTCCCTTTTGTCTAACTCTTCTCCTCTCCAAATTCTGATCTTCTTCTTAGCCATAACCTTCTTGCTTTCTCTTACAACCACTGTGGAAAGTGTTTAAGCTCAGTGTCATCAGATTAAACAAGTTCATTCTTGATGGTATCTTGTCTTTGTACGTATTCTTTAACCCATTTCTTTCTTTCTATTTCTAGAGCTAGAAAAGAAACAGACAAAGTTTCCAACTAGCTTCCATCCTCCATCATTTTCTTACTTGTTTTTTGATTTTAGGGATTGTGTTTGAGTATTGACTCTCCCTTGCCTCCTCTCTCTCTCTCTCTCTCTCTCTCTCTCTCTCACTTTCAAGAAATAGAGATGGAAATGTGTGGAGAGAGAAAATGGTTCTTTTGATCATATTGGTATTGCCACTTCTGAGTCTACACTGTCACTGAATTTTCTGCCTCTTTCTTTTTCTTCCAAGTTGACCGTAGAAGTGAGAATGAGATGGGCATTCATGAAGGTCTAGGTGGTTGATGAAACCTTTTTTTTGCTTTAATTGAGCTTTTTTGTCAAAAGATTGACCACCATTGTCGTACTTCATCATATACCGACTCTCTTTCTCAAAGCAACTGCTACTCAGTTACCTTAAGCTAAGTTCAAAGCTCCTGGATTCATAAGATTAGGTCTTTTTTGTCTCTTTTAGTTCTTGAGGAAGGGGGTCTGCAAGAACTTAGAGGTGTTGATCTCTTAGATAAATAGGGTGTCAAGAACTCAAAGCCAGGTTCTATAGTTTCTAAGTCTGTTGTTGCTTCGAGAAAAGTAGACAATTGCCACTTATTAAAAAGAAAACCGCCTAGGATTTCAAGAAAAAAAACCCACTTTTTTAACTTTATATATTATTTATCAGTTATTTATTTATTTTACGTGAGAATGATGGTTTGATACAAGCTAATCAACACGATTATCTATATCACTAGAAAGTTGGATAAACAAAGAACGAGTGGAGTTAGCTAGAGCACATGCATCGACATTGTAAAGAAAGATTTCCTCTGGATAAGATATATATGAAAGGTATATTCATATAAAAAGCTTATGACTTTCCTCACATTTAATCACAATTGACAATGATAACTAGCTTTTTATTTAACTGGTACGTATTCAAAAATAAGATAACAAGATTCTTATTGATGGATTTGAAGTTGTTAAGTAGCTTGATTAAAATATCTTCGTTTTTTTTTTAATTCTATAGTACTCTAGAATTGTTATTTCTTGTGTGATCTTTTCAACTGTAGTTAGGTTTCTTGATTTTTTCACTCAAAATGACAGGAAATGGGTTGAAGTTAAAACTGGCTCATCAATAATTAATTGGCAATTAAAATACATCAAACCTAGTTGGTCAACAAGAAATTGTATAATATTTGAATAATTAGTGTAAGTTACACCATAGAGAAATAGACAAAAATAAAAAATAAAAAAATTTGAACCAATGAGAAAATCTTTTTATCGCTTTTGATAAGTTCAGATATAATTCTTTCTTTTTTTATATGTCTTTCTCTTTTATCAAAAATAGGTTTATAAAATGATTCATATACATATACGCTAATTATTTTTTGAATATTAGCAATTAAAATACATCAAACCTAGTTGATCAATAAAAAATTTTATAATATTTAAAAAATAATTGATGTAAGTTACTCTATAGAAAAATAAACACAAAAGAATTTAAAAAAATTAAATCAACATGAAAATTTTCTTATCGTTTTTTATAGGTCCAGATATAATTCTCTTATATATGTGTGTGTGTGTGTGTCTTTTTTCAAAAACAAATCCATAAATAATTACTATACATATATAATAATTACTTTTTGAATGTTATAAAATTTCTCGTTCATCAGTCATTAAAAGTAAAAGGATTATAAACACATTTTTCCATCCGGTGGACAGTTTCTGAACTTAAAATTCTAACTTTTCCAAGTAAAACTCGTCGTGACTCGTGAAGATATTTAAATTAGGGAATGATGGCTAACAAAAACAAAATTTGACGTTTTTTTCTGCTTCTCTTTCTTAAGTAGAGATAACAATATGTAGAACAGTTGATAAATGGTCCATGCCCCACCATAAGATCCTCCGTCCCGATTATAAGTATTACCTTACCATAAATAATTAATGATCGATGTCCACGATTCTGCATAATTGAACCAACAAAAATCCTTGGCCAAACGTTCAAGCTTTTTGACACCACTTGAAGAGAAAGTTCTAACCACTATTTGTTTTAGATCCCTTTTGTTTTTTTTTTTTTGTCGGATAGGAGAGATCCTTAAATTGTTTATATGTGTGTGTATATATATATATATATATATATATATATTGAAAAGGTAATTCTGTTTTGAAATAGTTTGTTTTTTTTTATATCTGTTTTGAAATATTTGTTTGATCAAAATTTTAAATTATATATACTTTTTCTAAAATATTTCTAATTAAAATCTAATATTAACAATTCTTAAAAAAATATATTAAAATATCTAATATTTCTAATTATATTTTTTTTTAAATTCGAACAAAAAATATTAAAATAACACAACAATCTTAAACTGTGTAAAAATATATATATTTTTTAAGATCGAGGAGAATATCCACATCAATTCTTATAATTTGGCACTTTGTGTTGTTAGAATTACGAATGGTAATGGTATATATGTGCATCTTATCTTGAAAAAATGCAACTAAAGTTGGTGGGAAAGGCTGAAGAGGCTCTCAAATCAATACAGAGAATTTGGGCTGGCAGTGATGGAGATTGATGGATCTATGTGTTCCTCCTCCCGAAAGCAGGAAATTTTGGCTCTGAACATCTTGAAAATTGTGATCAAGGTTGTGTCATCAACACCATTTATTCTCGTGGACCCTCTGCCCACTACCATAATTAACCCTCCCTTGTACCTCCTTCTCTCTCTCAATTTCACTACAAGATGGTGTAAAAGAATTACTACAAGAAAGATATTTTGGTAAATGAAAAAGTAATTCTTTTTTTTAAAAAAAAGATAATATTTCACACAATAAGAAAATGATAGCAGAATAAAAAAAAGGCGAAAAAGATAAAAGTAGAAGCAGTCACGAGGAATTACTAGAAGAAGGGACAATAAAGATAAAAACAAAAAACAAAATAAAGAGGGATAAAGTCTCTAAATGTGGTGTAGATTGTAGAATAAAGGCAGGGATAATGAAGAATAAAGTGATTTGGATAATCATATTTAATAAAGGTGGGACTAAAATTCCTTTTTTTTTTTTTTTTCCTCCAGTGTAAAATGTGGAAAGGTAAGCAATATTTGGTCAAAATTATAAGAATTATTGTTATCTTTTTCTCTTTTTCTTAAACCATCTTCAACACCAGAAAGTTACCTTAAATTGTGACATCTACAGCTAGCTTTGCATCTTGCTTTTAACAACTTGCAGAGGAGAGCAATTTACCATTCGAAATAGAAAGAAAGAAAATATGTGTTTGTGTTTAAGTTTACTTTCATAATTTCAAAGAAGCCAACTACAGCTCTACGAAATTCATTAGTGAGCAAGAAAGATACAAGTCATCTTAAGAAAATTACAGCAATTATTAATTCATTAACCAATCTAAATAAGAAAGCAACAAATTGGTTTTCAGATAAATTTTTTATTAATGTACATGATTCGAATTTTAGAATCACATTTGTTAAAAAAAATAAATCTTATTTTTTTATCTTGAACAAAATTAGTTTTATTCACAATATAAGATGAAAAATCTTGAAAAAACCAAAAAATAAAAAAAGAAATAAGAAAGTAATGATAGAAAAAATCATGCCAAAGGGACATATGCCATAGACAGATGTCGGGACGACAACTTTAAGGGAAAAAAAAAGAAATAGTATTGTCACCTTATATTTAGATAATTAAAAACTTTAAAACTAGTCTTGTAAAGATAAAAAATAAGGAGTTGATTATATATATAAAAAAAAAATGAAAATCACCTTTTATATCTAACTTGAAATAAGCGGCATCGCAAACTATCTTATAAATATTCATTTTTGATCTTGTTTACATCGAATTGTCTTATATCCATTAGGTATTTTTGTTATTAAACTTTATCTAACCAATTCTAGAGTCTAGTGATTTGAGATCACACTGGCAAAATTTCACTTTTAAACAAGCTGGCGTTGACCCTGAAATAGAGACGAAGAAGATGAGTCAAACCTAATTGATTTATTAAATAAGCTTAAAGGCTCTCACTCGCACTTAATAGACCTATGTGGTTATTTCACACTGGCAAAACTTCACCTTTTCTGTTACTATTTCCCATAGAAACGAACGAAAAGGATGAGTAAAACAAGTACGAAAGATACAGGAGATCGATTGCAATAAAACAAAAGGTTTTAGATGAAATAGAATCCAACACATAAACCTCGGAAATTAAAATTTACCCATTTTAAAATTAGGAAAAGATTGAGAAATTTTATAATATATCACGAGTAGTTACTAACACGTATGCAGTAGTTGCTCCATTAGTCTATTTGAAGAAAAGAGATAGACACATAAAAAAGATAGAAATTACATCTATATTCATCAAAAGTGATAAAAAGATTTCACGTTCGTTCAAATTTTTTTATTTTCTCTCTCTTTTTGTATGTCTATCTCTTTTTTCAAAGTAAACCCATGAAGTAACTACTATACATGTCACTAATTACTCCCGATGTATTATAAAATTTCTCAAAAAAATTACCCTATTTTATGATCCACTAACCATCATGCCTCTGAAAAAACCTATGATGTTGTATGATTGACTTTTACGTGTGTTCTTTCCTCACCAACATTTTAACGAGTTTACTCTGATTTAAAAAAAAAAAAAAAAGTATTTTGTAACTATATATGTCTTACGTGATTATTATTATTATTATTATTATTATTTAGCATCTTGAATGGTCCCTAGCTAGTGAAAACTTTTATACTAATAGTATTTCTGGCCTGTGAAGCAATTAAAACACCACTAATAAAGCTTTCTATTCTTAGCCAAAAGCTAATTATCACACTTTCGTCCCCTCATGTGCCTCAACAGTATTTTTAAACTAGCCATTACTACTGTTTTTTTTTTTTTTTTACTTCTCTATTTTCAAATAAACAAAATTCCTTGCAAATTAAGGTGAATGATAAGAACTAATTGATGGATCAGAAAAATAGCCTAATTTTGACCCAAGAAGTTTAAAATTTGGAAGAAAGAAAAAAAGGAATGAGAAGTAAGGGATTAGTTATTACTAAATAATAGCAATAGTGTTTCATCAACAATAAATAAATCAATTTCATTCATTTCTTTGGAATATAAATCATTCACATGAATTGCATGACACTCCAAATTAATGGGACAGTTGTTCTTGTCTAACACCATGGAAGAGGAAGACAAAGAGCATTTAGGAGAAATGCAATGCCGTACAAAGAATTGATTTTGATGAATTACAGGTTGTGATCCATTGACATTTGAAAAAGCTCCTCGAGAAACTAAGTAGAGAAAAGCTACGAAGGATGAAACAGGGACACAAATTGGTGTCGAGTGGATGCTCAAAATATATAAAAAGAAATGCGTAAGGAGAGATAGAGAAGCACAACACCATGTTGGTGGATGTAAGTGAATATATTTTACTTTAAATAGATAAACAAAAATGAATATTATATAAAGTTAAATTATCGATTATAAGATTTAAGTGTTTAAATGAAATTCAATTTTAATTATCTAATTTAATATGATATTAAAATTTCGAAGAGATTCAACAATTCGGTAAAAATTACGAAACTCGGACTTATTAATATATCTTAAAAGATGAACAATAAATAAAAAAATATTAAAAATTATATCTCATATTAAATAATATATATCTTAAAAAAATGAATTACAGGTGAAGGAGAATACATTGAATAAATAAAATCACCCTCCATAAATAAGGCTTAAATTTTTTTTTTTTTTGGAAATAAAATTCAATCCCAATTATCTCTAATTTAATAATTTATTAGGAAGCAATCTATTGTTGCACTTTGCAGTTGTTTCTTTGTGTTTGTCATGCCATTTGGTTGAGGAAATTACAGGAGAATTGAAGCAAGAAGATGCAACCAATTTATATTGATAATAAATCAGCTGTTTCATTAGCTAAAGCATTCATCATGAACGATTGAAGTAAATTGATGCTCGTTTTCACTTCATTAGAAGGCATGTGAAGGAAAAAGAAGTGGACCTGATTCATGTGAAAACAACTGAGCAAGTTGCTGATATATTAATTTACAAAACTGATATTTTTCTACATTCGCAGAAGAAACTTTGAGTCATGGCACCAAAAGATACAAGTTTAAAAAGGACGAATTAAACTTCATTTATTGTGTTTTCATTAATGTCATTAGAATCGGTTGGATATGTATATGCATAAGCAGTATATTAGTTAGTAATGTGAACCTCCTAGAAAATCTATTGTTTCTATAGAAAGGAGTCATGGTCTTATTGATTTGTTAAGCCAATAAACACACAGATTGGGTGAGAGTGTTTTGCCCATTTTCTTTATACAAAAACACCCGAGACATGCATAAAACTAGCTCCAACCAGAATTGATGGGATTAGCCCTCTTTAAACTTTTTAGGGTTCTATGCATAGACAACATGTAAACAAAGATTTAGGCTCCATTTTCTTTTTGAAGAACATTTCTTCTCATAATTCTTTCTGCGGTTCTCTGTCCTTTGTCCTCTCCACTCTCTGACATCCTGCTCTCAATATGGCGTAAAAATTTGATGCCTGATAGTGCAAGCAAAGCAAAGGAAGCACTCTACCCTTTTTTTTTTTTTTTTTTTTCCTTCACTAAAACACACCGTACTCCTCTTTGTCAGTAAAAAAAAAAAAAAAAAAAATCTGCTTTCTCTCTCTCTTCTTTTTGGCCCTCAACACTACTATAAGCTCCTTGTTTAGTGCTTGCTTCACTAGCAAAACCCACCTTTCAAACTCTCTCCCATCTTTCTCTTCTCATCTTCTCCTTCACCTCCCTTTTGTCTAACTCTTCTCCTCTCCAAATTCTGATCTTCTTCTTAGCCATAACCTTCTTGCTTTCTCTTACAACCACTGTGGAAAGTGTTTAAGCTCAGTGTCATCAGATTAAACAAGTTCATTCTTGATGGTATCTTGTCTTTGTACGTATTCTTTAACCCATTTCTTTCTTTCTATTTCTAGAGCTAGAAAAGAAACAGACAAAGTTTCCAACTAGCTTCCATCCTCCATCATTTTCTTACTTGTTTTTTGATTTTAGGGATTGTGTTTGAGTATTGACTCTCCCTTGCCTCCTCTCTCTCTCTCTCTCTCTCTCTCTCTCTCTCACTTTCAAGAAATAGAGATGGAAATGTGTGGAGAGAGAAAATGGTTCTTTTGATCATATTGGTATTGCCACTTCTGAGTCTACACTGTCACTGAATTTTCTGCCTCTTTCTTTTTCTTCCAAGTTGACCGTAGAAGTGAGAATGAGATGGGCATTCATGAAGGTCTAGGTGGTTGATGAAACCTTTTTTTTGCTTTAATTGAGCTTTTTTGTCAAAAGATTGACCACCATTGTCGTACTTCATCATATACCGACTCTCTTTCTCAAAGCAACTGCTACTCAGTTACCTTAAGCTAAGTTCAAAGCTCCTGGATTCATAAGATTAGGTCTTTTTTGTCTCTTTTAGTTCTTGAGGAAGGGGGTCTGCAAGAACTTAGAGGTGTTGATCTCTTAGATAAATAGGGTGTCAAGAACTCAAAGCCAGGTTCTATAGTTTCTAAGTCTGTTGTTGCTTCGAGAAAAGTAGACAATTGCCACTTATTAAAAAGAAAACCGCCTAGGATTTCAAGAAAAAAAACCCACTTTTTTAATTCTAATCATTAAGCCTCTTAATTCTGCTTCTTGTCTGGCTCTTTCTCTTTTGGTCTCCAACCCAACAACCAAGGCACAAATAAAATAATTGGCCAAAAAAGCGAGAGGAAAGGAAATGGAACTTTCGAGTCATGAGGGAGAGATCCCCATCCCATTGAACAGTGCATTTGGGGGGGTCATGGGCACTTGATCCATCATGACCATCCTGCAGCACCCCACAACCACATCATCTCTTCCGCAGCACCCCAAATCACCATCTCCAACAATGGCCCAGCTTCCATAACCACAGCAAGTGTAGATGACAGTCATGTGCCGTTCAAGAAAATGGTTAGGTACAGAGAATGCCTCAAGAACCATGCAGCCGCTATGGGAGGCAATGCCACCGATGGGTGTGGCGAGTTCATGCCTAGCGGTGAAGAGGGGAGCATAGAAGCTCTCACTTGCTCAGCCTGCAATTGCCACAGAAACTTTCACAGAAAAGAAATTGAAGGCGAACACACCTCATGCGGAGATTGCTACCCACATTTCAACAGGGTTGGAAGGAAAGTCATTTTAGGCCACCACAAGAGCATTTTAGCTCCTGAGGCTTTAGGGTACCCTACAGCTACCGGTACTCTTATACCCTCAAGAGCAGCAGCAGTACCGCACCATCAGATGATAATGTCCTACAACATGGGGTCGCTTCCTTCAGAATCTGACGAGCAAGAAGATGGAGGTGGGGTAATGATGGCCAGGCCTGCGCAATTGATGAAGAAAAGGTTTAGGACAAAGTTCACGCAGGAACAGAAGGAGAAAATGCTCAACTTTGCAGAGAAAGTTGGGTGGAAGCTACAGAAGCAAGAAGAAACTGTAGTGCAACAGTTCTGCCAGGAGATTGGAATCAAGAGAAGAGTCCTCAAGGTTTGGATGCACAACAACAAGCACAATCTTGCCAAAAAGAACCCCTCCACCACTACTACTTAAACGCAAGAAGATTAACCAAGCACATTGCCGTCTTTCTCCCGCTCTTAATTCGCTAGATTTGGCTTAACCCTACTTGTTAGCTAAAAGTAATTACTCTACTGCTGCTACTTATTTTTTACACTTGCTTTCTTTCTTTTCTTTTTTTTTTTTCTTTTTTTAATTTTGGACCTGTTTCTCGAGTTTTTTTTTTTACTATACTAAATAATTGTTATATCGGCTTTGTAATGTTAAGTAGTTTAGGAAAACTAGGGTTTAATTTATCATTATTGAAGTTTCAGTCGTGCATGCATGGATGGTGTTTTTGTCCATTAATCCATTTTTAGTATATAGGAAAGTGGATTTGTCTAAGTTGCTCATCATCTTTTTAATTATCATCTACTCGTCATAATTTAGTCCATTATATGTATGGATTAAAGAACTTAATTATCAATTAATTATCTTCCTCACTGTCTCCACACGAACGTCAGGATAAAACCTTCCTTTTTTTTTTTTTTTTGTGACCACTATGCTAGACATTCAAATTAAAGTTTAAAAATATCAAAAACCACTCCATCAATATATATATATATATATATATATATATATATATACACACACATTTGGGTTAGAATTTACTTTCCAAAATAAACGGTAATTTTTAAACAAAGGATCTTGTCCTTTGCTCCTAAAACCTTGGATTTTTTTTTAATAAAATCTAGGGAGAATTTAAAAAAAAAAATACTAAGAATGGTATATAAGGATACTTCAGTAATATCATGCCCAAAATAACATATTTGTTTTCACTTTTTATAAAAAAATTCCCCTCTGATTCATGCTCTTTATCTAAATAACTAGCTATTGAAAAGTGAAAACCTTTGGCCGATATTTGCATCTTATGCTTAGATTTTAATTATAAAATTATAAAATAAAATTGAATATAAGGAAAATAAACTTAGTAATTTTCAATTCCATTTTGAATATTAATTGTTAGTTATTATTAAATAGCAAGAATATTATTAGATTACAAGAAAATTTAATTATCGGCAGCCGGTTATACCATGTTGAGCATATCCTCATCCATGCAATTAGGAGTTCAAATTTATTTAAGATTTTTGTAATTTGTATATTTGTTAACTTAAAATGGAATAAAAATTGAAAAACAGGTTATAGAAAATGTATAATATTCTCATTTAATTTAATACTACCCTACAAAATGAGAATATAGAAAGAAAATTTAGAAAGTGGAAACTAAGTTTGGATTAGGGAAGATCGATGTGATCCTTTCTTACTTTACTTCCTAGCAATTGGTGGAAGTAATTAATTGGTGAAAGACCAGCTGCCTGCTTCATCAGTATTTCTGCATGTCTTCACATGCATCACTCTGGCTCATTAATTCTTTTTTTTTTTTTTTTGGGGTTACACGTAAACTTTAATTGTGCCATTAATTGAAACACACAAATCAAACCAAAGCCAACCACAGCATATATGCCTATTCCACGCACACACATATATGATATTGCTAAGAGATTAAAGACATAAATCTCTCGTGCAAGTGATTTTCAATTTTGAATTGGATTTTTTTTCATTTTTTATTAGATTATTATTTTATATTTTTATCAATTTTAATGTGTAAGTTCAATTCATTTACAGTTAAAAAAACATATCAAAACTTATAGATTTTTTACGTTTTCTTTCAAAACTCGTTTTTTCTCTCCTGAATGCTGAAAAATGAACAATTAAAGAACATTTTAGAATAAAAAAAACAAAACAAAATATTTATGAGTGTTAACATATTTTTACAAATTGAAGACGTTAAAAAATTGACCATGTACAAATAATTAGCACTCTTAAAGTTAGAATTGATAAAAACTTAATAAAATGACTCAATTAAAAAAAAAACTAGGTGAAAAGAGATTCAATCTAAAATTAAAAAAAAACTGATTCCGAAATTACTTAAATTTTTTTTTAAAAAAAAACAAAATGGTCTGCACCGTTTGCCCCTTAAATAATTATAATGATATTTCCAGCTACCGTTCTCCAAGAGATCACAAACGGGGCCCCCATAATTTTCCCACTTCATTAACCCCTTTTTTTATTATTTTTTTACCAACTTTCACAAATCAAGAGGGAAGGTACAAGCCATGACATGAATGTCATAATAAAACAAAAATAGAAAAATTCATCTTCCTCGTTAAAGAGTCTCAAGATCTTCTCAGCTATCTTTAATGTACATTGCTGCCATTGAGATGACATCCCTCTGCACCTTTTTTTTTATTATTATTATTAATCAGTGTAAGAAAATTTGTATGAAACTGTGTGGTCAAATGTTGTGACGTATGAATGCATCATCGTTCACATGAATTGGGCCCACGAATTAACCAAAATTCTGAGTTAAAAACAAAAATTAAAATTACTGAAGGACGCCTCTTTTTTGTTTGATCATACAAGCAAATAGAAGCAGTACAATAATAGCCTACCCTTTTATCAGCTAAAAAGAACAGCAACTTAATTTCGATATTTTGGGTTATTGTTGTCATTGCATCCAGCTAGCCAACAAGAAATATGCCAAATGCGACACCGTCAGTAGACCCATTTCTGGCCATAAACCATTGGGAGCCCCAATCAATTGTCATTCAAATCACATGACAATATATATATATATATATACAGTGCTCTTGCCGGTACAAAAAGCCCTTTATACCTCATTTTCAAAGAAAATTTGTCTTCCAGTTTAGGGAGTAAATTATAAATTAGTCACTTTAGCTTTAAGAAATGAAATAATTAATCCTTCTTTTTTTAAAAAATTGTTATTTAATCCTTATTATTTGAATTTTTTTGTAACTTAATTGTTTTTGTTTTTTAATTTATTTTGATTTTTTCTTTTTAAGAAAATAATAAGTAAAAAATTGATGAAAAAATGAAATTTTATTAGATAAGATAATATTAAATTAAGTATAGTCAATATTGATTAAAAAACTAAATAATTAGTTTTTAAAACAAAAAAAAAATTCATTCATTCATTACTAATTTATAATTTACTCCAGATTAGGTGAAATTCTATAGACTACCCCAAAAAAGACAAATTCAACCGATCTTTCTTGAAGAGTAAAATACAAATTGTAATATATCAACTTGCGTAAAGAGCTCTCCTGGAAAATATTTTCTCCAAAATTCAATCAAAGGAATCCATTTTCTAATCAATCGAGAAGGCAAACTTCACGTGAGGATTTTTATTTAATGTCTTCCCCTTCTCAAAGGGGAGGAAATACACCTTATGAAGAGGACTGTAATGCCTTTTGTCTCAGGTAAAATTTATTTACCTCGTATGTTGCACATGTAGCATATTTATCATCAATTCACAGACATAAAATCGGTTATACTTTTATAAAAAATATATATAAAAAAAAAAAATTGCTTTTCAATATTTACCAAACACAAGAAAATGCCCGCTCATGGCACAAACAAACATTAGAAAATCTATTGTTTGGGGGCACCCATATATATTTATTTTGTAGACAGGACATCAAAATTGTATACAGAATGTCAAGAGATACAGTAGAAAAACAGCAGATGTGACTGAAGTTGAATAAAGCTGATGAAGAGCAGTTTTACCTTGACCTACACAGTAAAAATTCTGGCGGTGATGACTCAGAAGATACCGTGTACAGAGAATAGTATCAGAGAAGAATAGTCATAGCCGGAATACGTTTCAACATTCTTTAATCTCTTCTAAAATTTGAGCAAACGTGAAAACCATTGATCCTAAAATGCATTTCATGCGTTCTTACAGAACATTGTGGCAATGCAGCCTGTCTACCGGAAAAAGGAAAAAAGAAAAACAACAAAGAATGAACCTATCAGAAATGCAAAACTGTACAAAAAAGAGAAAAACCAAAAATTATCTCATTTACGTATTACAATGCAACTTCATGCTAAAATACAATGACTCGAATATAAAACTCAAAGCAACGCCTTGGCATATCAAACCTTATCTTTGCGTAGAGATTGGAAACGGCATAGAGCTGCTTAATAAAAAAAAAAACCGACCAGCTTAAGGTGCCCATGATCACCACGGCCCTACCATCTATTGTTTGGCTCTTGGTTAAGTGCATCGTTTCCACGGTTTGGTGATTGACCTTTCCGGAGTATCCGATGTCGTCTGAACACTTTAGACGTGAGCACCTACCGTTGCAAAACTGGAAGTGTTGAGGGTAAATTGACCCATTTAAGTATTTAATACCAGCCTAGCTCTGCCGGGATTAAGAAGTGATTCTGACATTCTCCAACCCTAAAAAAAAAAAAAAAAAAGGATAGCACATATGTTAATGAGAGTAGCACAATCATATAAGACCTTAAGCATCAATTTCCAGGAAACACCAATAGCACTGTGGAATTTAATTTCATTCTTGGAAACTGTAACAAGGAATTGGAGATGTTCAAAGATGGTGCTGCCTCGGGTAAAACACTAAAATGCTTGCCAATTGCAACTCCTAGGCAATGTTGCAACAAGAAGGCACTTTTGGGTGTTTTCAAGCACCAAATTAAGGTAGTTAATATTATAATTTCCAGAAGCCTAACGTTAGGCACTTGAACCGCTAATTGTACAGAAATTTAAAAGGAAATGTCAACCGATCTCATCTCTTCTACTTCTTAAAAGAACTGCAAGTATAACTACTGCATGCAAGTACACGTCCAGTCTTCCTATTTGTTGGCACAGTAGCCGGCAATCTGAAAAGCAAGCTAGTGCGGTGCATGACACAGCTAAGATCTTTCCATTTCTCTAGTGAACAGTAGTTTTGCTTGCAGATATAATGGTCGAAAACAAGATCAGTCAACTTCTACTTACCTGTTCTGCAGCTTTACTCTTGAAAGGACCATACAAGGTGGAGACCATCTTGCATGACTCAGCGATATGAGACTCAAGATCAGCAGCTGAGAGAATATAGTTTGAATGACCATATCCCCGCTGCTTTTCGTGTGAAGAGCCACTGTTGTTTGATGAATGTATGAAATGCATAAGCACGTGGGCCTGTCATACAAATAATTTATATAATTAGGAAGAGCCTTTCTCCCTGATGTAACAAGCATAGAATTCAAAGCAGTCAAATATCTCACGTGGAATGCTGCTTTTATAACGTCATCTGACTTCGCCTGATCCTTGAGCAATGCATACACTTTATCCTTTGATGGATTGTACGTCACTATATATCTCTCCCTCTGTCATCGTCCAGTGGCATACATTCAACAGATGTAGGAAACATAAATAGGCAATCAAGACAAAAGAATTACTTGATCCATAGTGGTAAAGAACAGATTTCCCCATTCAAATGAGCTTCCTATCAGATAGGAGCATTACCTCGAAGAGAGGCTCAATGGCAAGATATGCTCTTGGATCTTGAAACGCATCTTTAAACCTTGGTCCTGCCAAACAGTGGGAACAAACCTCATATTAACTCGGAAGCAGATGATTTATGCAAGAGTAATTGTATGCTTCCATGGTTGAAAGAAAAACAGTCCTAATTTTGTAAGCATACCTAGAGAGATAGACCTCTCTTTCAACCACGGAAAATTGAATATATCTTCCTTCACATTCCCCTCATGCAATGAGGGAACTCGCCCTGCAGATGAACATAAAACACAATGTTCATCAGAAAAACAATCCTTCTTAACAAAGAAACTCAACTTAATTTAGTAAATATCATGCACAGCGACCAGATTGAAGAAACAAATACAATAATCTTGTTTCATTCCCAACACTTCAAATAACCTGTCTTAAGAAAAGACTCCACAGCCACACTGAATCTGGCCCGGTTCAAGGTGTGCAAAACTACAGATTTAACCTTAAAAAAACCACACGATGGCAGTCAGGACAATTACTCAACTTCCGCTACCACATACAAAAAGAAAAATAGAAGTGTGCCAATATAACACCAATGTTTTATCTTTATAATCATACCTCTTGGTAAGAGCTGAGGACATACCCACATGAAAGTAACGCAAATGTAGTAACCAGGGATGGATTTCTTTTTGAGATCAGTATGCTCAGCCCAGTTCCCAGCTTCCAAAGGCACAAGTTCCCATAAATTAACATCCAGGTGAGACAAATACTTGCATGATTCATTTGATATACAAAGAAGATATTCTGCATAAACTTCAAAGTGCAAATTGCAATAGCTATTTGATACTTTTTTGAGTATTGTATTAGAGCAATTGATAAAAACAATGGAATGCCCTCTTACAAAAAGAATATACTCTGGTGTCTAATATGCTTATCAGAAAAGTTTGGTCCATCTTCTACAAATACTGTTTTAGCAATCTTTATTATGTTAATAAAACCGATCCAATATTGTAAAACTTTTTCAGAGAATCAGAATTGGTTCAAAATTGATTTACAAATCATAGTTTCTGTACTCCATAAATAGTTTTTGAATACCATACCAAATCCGCCACATTGCCAACACATTCTCCCTTGGCAGTGACATCCCCTATGTTTTCTCCTTTGGCAAAGGCTTTGTAAATTGGTGTACGAGTTGATGTTGAAGTTACAGCAGCAACATTCTGTAAGAAGTAATGAAGAATATGATATTCCAGAACCAATTCAAACATGTATACATTTTGCAAACAGACAAGTATCAAACCTTTGCCACATTAGCAGCACAAGCCAAAGGAAGAAAAAGGTGTGGGACTGCTGCAGTTGCCAACTCCACCCCAGCACCCAATTCCATGAGAAGGTCTCCCGCAAATCGCAGCTATAATGCATTGTTAAGTCAGATACCATCCTGTAAGAACGACTGCGCAATTAACCCAAAATTGAGAAACTGCACCTGTTTTAGATCATTATCAAATTTCTTTCCTTGCCGTGCAAAAAGCATTTTTCCAACACGACCGGCACCATCCTGCAAATATGGGAGAACATGATGAATGTACTCACAATAGATATATTACCTCGATATAGAGGCTGATTTGGTTTATGTCGCATGGATGGTGAAAAAATCCATATAGCGGAAACCCAACTGGCTTGGGTTTAAGGCTTTTTTGTTGTTTTTATAACTAATGTCAAGCTCTCCACACACACACACACATATCAATTTTTTGTCTATTTTTTGTAAAAGGGTGGATGGATGCATACTTGGGAGCAATTTGAGCACTTAGACTTTTCTTTTGCAATTACCTCTGGATGCAAGGGAAAATTGTTTAGAAGGTAGCACCATGAAACTCTAACAAAGAACCTATAACTCAACCAGAAGCATAATTATTTGTGTAGGTATCGGGTTAATTACACACCCCATCCTTGTACTTGATCGATTTGATTCATTGAATTCCTCTACTAAAAATTTTATGCACAAGTCCCTCTATGTTTTATTCCTTTTACAATCGGGACACTCCATCCATTTCCATGTGAAACGTCCTACAACTGGATTCTCTCTCTCTCTCAACAACATCTACAATAACCTCAGACTAGCTGATCTCTCTCTTTGTATCTCTCCTTGATCCATAGATTACCCAATCCCTTCCATGAAAACAATTGAATTGAATCCCTAAGTCATTAAGAAAACCCAATCGATACACGAACCACCACATCTCCCCACCACCTTCTATCACACCCCCCCCCCCCAACCCACCAACCCCCAAACAGCTGCTGCCAACTTCGCATTCCCATGTTCGCACCCTATACATGGCCTCTCCCTTGCCTCACCAACTTTTCCAATCCTTCTCTAATCATCTGGTGTTGATGTTGAGATTTAGCTTCTGGTTTCATTGATTCTTTCAATTCTTTTAGTCTCTGGATTTTGTTGTTTGATCTGGTGGACCTATTTTTCCTTGGTTTGGAAAATCAGTTACATGGGCTTATATGATAATATCAGTTGCGTGGATTCCGAAGCAGGAAATTGAACTTTAATCTTGTAGTTCCTAAGTTCATTTTGAAGATGACTTCCACACTCTAACAGCTTGTTTGGATTTTAATCTTGTAGCGATGATATCAGTTACATGGCCTTATAGTGATCATATCAGTTGTAATTTCTAGCCCTCAATTTGTTTTTCTTGTTTTTGAATCTTTTTCTTTTTTTTTTTTTTAAAAAAAAAAAAAAACAATCCATTCATGTTAGGTGCATGGCACTCAGCTGTAGGTTTGCTTTAAGTCAATTAACATCAGCTAAGTCCATTTGTAATCGAGTGGGAAAGAGGGACCAAATTAAGTAAAATTTTGGAAGTATATTGACCCAATCAATAAAAAAACAAGTAGAGGGGCAAACTAATCATATTGACCTAGTGGAGGGATGCATGTCATTGACCTTGAGAAATTTTATAATACTTGAGGAATAACTTGTGTATATGTATAATAGTTACTCCATGAGCCTAATTTTCAAAAGAGAGATAGACACATAAAAAATAATAATAATAATAATAATAATAATAATAAAATAATAAAATCACATCTCGGACCCACTAAAAGTGATAAGAAGATTCCACCTTAGCTCAAATTTTTTTTATTTATTTTCTCTCCTCTTTGTGTCTATCTCTCTCTATGGAGTAACTTACAGTAGTTACTCCTTGAGTATCATAACATTTCTTCATCTTTAAAACATATTTGAAATTAGAAGGATAAAAAAACTTGAGAAAGCTGTTATTTTTTTATTTAAAAAAAAAACAAAAAAAAAAAAGGAAAAGCAAATAGCAAACAAACTTCACCTAACTGGGGTTCAAATTCAGCTGGAATCCCATACCCTATCAAGCACTATTACAATTACTACATCTTTGAAGAATGTGGTAGTGAAACTTTGGGATAGCAGCTTTCTACCATTCATTTATAGTTCCTGTCAATTCTATAAGGTATCGCCTTAGAAATTGCTGCTTGGCAAGATAATTGAGCATTAATAAATTGTTTTGCATATCAAAAGTCCATGCATATCCCCCTCAAATTTCAAAATGCAAAAAGAGATCTTTATGAATAAGTCAATTTTATTAAGAAACAGAAGGGGCAATCGGCAATCCCTATTACAATTAAAGCATACAACCAGTCCGTGGGCCACAGTAATTGCCTAATAGAAATAAAGGTGCAGATAAGACAGCAAAGCCTCGGGAAAAACAAAAGAAGGAAAAGAAAGAGAAACAGATTTTCCAGCAACTCAAAGCAAGTTTCAAAATTATACAGAAGTGTGTGAAACCTTGTTCATGCAATGAAATATAGAACTAGTAGATGAGAAACAAAAGAATAAAAGCGAAAATGACATAAACTTGCTTGTTGCAAAATGGGTAACTATAGTTCTTACCTTGAGAATCCAATTGATAGCAACAGCCCCCGGAATAGCTTGGCTCTTAGAGGCTCCAACTGAACTCAAAAGGGTTTTCGTTGTGAAAACACCCATGGCTCCGCCAAAGAAATGCTGAAATAAGTGATTTAGGAGCAGAGCAAAAAAAGTAGTTAAATGTATTGTTCCTCCCCTTAAAAGCCAACTCCATTCTTGAAACAAAAGTGTACCTTCAAAGCTCTCCAAGTCATGTATGGCACATAAGACGGAATAACACTATCAGGGAAACCTTCGGGAACTACATAGGATCTAATGAATGTCATCAATTCCTGCACCACAACTTCAGTAAATAAATTACACAAACAAGGAAAGATTAAATTACTAGAGAAAATTCCGTTTTATTTTTGTTTTTTTGGTATGAAATAATAGAATTGCATTGAATTCAAATGATTCCAATTTGATGCAAAGCATTCACACAAACATAATCCACCGGCAATCTGATAATTCAGCAAATCAAATCCTCGAGAATAATAATACAAACAGAAGGAGAGAGAACCTCAACGGGAGCTTGCGGAGACTGCAAGCCCACAGCACGAATAGAATTCTTCTTGAACAGTCCAGAGCCGTCTGTCTCAGCAACATACTTCCATCTCCGGCCATCAATTTCCTCACAACAAATCAACCTCAAACTGGAATGGACGAATTCGTCTTCGACAAGACCCAATCTTCTAGTATGATCAACCGACGGAGAGGAAGATTGAGCGAGCGAGTGTGGATTGGCAGCAGGAGCAGGAGAGGAAGCCAAGTTAGCGCTTATGCGCAGCGTTTCACGGACAAGAAGACGCGCTTCTTGTGATGAAGTAGCAGATGTTAGGGTTTGCGCCGTGTGATTTGACGATTGCTTCATTTTGATCGGAGCCATTCTCGAAATGGTGTCGTTTTGCTGGGCGTGACTATTTTGGAGAGGGGTGGATTTATTGAGGGAGGCAACGCTTTGGAATTAACGGAAAAGAGAGAAGAATTGCAAATTGCATTGCTGGAAAGGGAAGGAGAAGGAAATAATTAAAAGAGGCAGGTGGCTTACACGCTAGCACAATTGGCAACACGGAGCTGCTCGAGGAAAAACGATGATATGCTGCTTGCTATTCATTGACAACAACAGGCCAGAGAAAGCAGGAGGAAAGAAAGGGAAAAGAAAGCTGGCTTATTGCTTGCTAAGCATTAAGCTGCGTTTGGCGTCTATAATTTTGGGCTTGGGCTCATTTTCAATTTCTTTCTTCTTTTCTTTTTATTTATTTATTTTTTTCAGTACTCCAGCGTAAATCATCTGTTAAGTCAACAGATAAGACTAGTTGGCATATGTCAAACGAGTTCCAACGCTAGTTGAACTCCTAGAGCAGCGCATTTAATTTTAATTGATAAAAAACATTGTCTTGAAAAAACTTGGATATCTATAAATATTAAAAAAAAAAATTGAATACTGACTTATGTCTTGTTTTTCATGCAGTCTTGAGAATGTATTCCTTTCTATGTCAATTTAATACATTTTGAAAATTTTAATAAATTATTTTAAATACTGATTATAAAATTAAAATAAAAAGTTATAAAAAGAATTAAAGAAGGTTGCAGAGTATTGATTACGTGATAATTAATAATTGTAAAGATGTAAATTCTAGCTATTAGAATGTTATTTTAGAGATAAAATTACGAGGTATATTTAGTTTATTAATTTACAGATTCTTCTAAATTTGTATAATAATTTTATTTTTTAGAGACGATAATAATCGATTATTCTAATGATTCATGTTCTTAATCTAACAAACAATTGTCAAATTTTGTTTACGTAATCTATTTCTATTTGGGTAAAATAGAAAGTATGTATTTATAGCACTTTATTTTGTTTATTGAGAATTTGAGAAAGACTCGTCAATTTTGAAGGGAGACTTGGGGTCTAGCCGGAAATTATTATTATTATTATTATTTCAATTTCAATATTACCAGGTTCAAGACTTCAACTGTATATCTACCCTACGAGACTTAACAGATAACCTAACTCTTTGTGTAACAAAATGGAAAAAGAACATAGAAATCTTATCTAGTTGTGGTAAACATAACGTCACACGATTGATTAAGCGGAACAAGACATTTTAGTTGAATATTTATCCCATTGTTCGTAAACGTTAGAACTTTTTAGGATGTATTTGCGTTAGGGATCGAGAGAAGGAAGGATGGATGAGAAAAAAGAGATTTCATTTAAGTTGGTAAAAAAAAAAAAAATTCTCATGACATATTGAAACCATATATTTTTTTAGACGAATTTAGACGCACTGACTCTCATTTGTTTTTGTTAATCTTTAATTTTTTTCAATTGAAAGAATGAACTTTTCATATTTCACTTTTTTTATTAGGCAAATAACTTGATGAATTCGTCTATCATTCCAATTTATCCATTTTTTTCCCCTCTTATCCTTTTTTTTATTTTTTGACAAACATAATCTTAGTAAAAATGAGGATTAATTTATCGAGCATTATATAGAACATTGGAAATTGTTGGTCAAATCACAAGCATTCATTTTATAGGAATTCATACAAAAACTAACAATTTTATAGGTTTTTTTTTTTTGTAGTTTATTCAAATTACCTGACAAATTTTTTTTTTAAAAAAAAAGACTTGAACGTCCAAAATTGATGGCTAATTAAAAATAAGAATGTAATTAAAATTGGGAAGAATTACTCAAGGGTTTTTTCTTAGTTCAAAAGAGCAAAGAGATTTTATTTTTATTTTTTTTACAAAAAAAATATAGGTTCGATTTTGTACTGATAGTTGAGAAAATGGTAAAATTCCATTAAGTAGGAAAGAAAATCTTTGAGACATAAAAAAAAAATAATGAAAGTCTTCAACTTACCTCAAAGTCAAAAAAGAAATAACTATCGCGATAATTTATTTTATGTTATAGTGTATTTTTCTCTGATTTCTTTTTATACACGGAAACCAATTTTGGATGCCGGATTGCTAAAACCTGCATGCCTTTCATTTTATTTGCTTCTTGATATCCTAGAATTGGTAAATAGAGAGTGCAGAAGTAATCTAAGATTTGGCATTTTTTTCTGAGCTCCTTTACAATATTTTCCTTAACATCTTTGAAATAATTGTTGGATGATCTAGCTAGGACGAAACTTTGTGCTATTTTTAAAGAGAAAAACATACAAAACATGTGAAGATTAGGGACAATCGATGTACTTAAAAAGAAAAATATATACTACGTACTATATAATATGTGAAAAGCACTGAATTGCAAAAGTCATCAACGACACCTAGAGATGGTAATGCAACCTGAACTGAAGCCATCCTATCCCATTTGGGATGAAGATGAGGCGGGAAATTTTGCCCCAAACGAGACACGATGTGGGGATAGAATTTTTTTTTTTTTTTTTAGGCGAGGCGGGGATGAGGATAGCAATCCCCACCTCGCCACGTCTTTTTTCTTTAAAAAGGTAATTTGGCGAAGCCTCGTCCCATCCCGTCTTGTTTAAGACGAAAATGAAAAGCAAAATTTTACCTTGAACGAGACACGGGATGAAAATGAGTTTTTTTATAAGGGACAAGGCAGGGATGGGGATGGCATTGCCATCCCTAAGGCCACCATGTACATTAACACATATATATCATTTTCAATCCTTTCTACAGTTCGTGGTGAAATTATCTTAAACAAAAAAAGACAGTGTTTATCACACTTAATAGCCAAGACAAATTGTTTAGGTTGAACAAGAAATGAATATAAGAATATTTTCTAAAACATGCATTTTTTAAAATCTTTGGATAATAATACTTAGTTTCGATCCACATTAAACTATTTCACAAATACATCCTACCATCTAATGAAAAAAAATTACTATATAGACACCCTAGTATTATTTGTCATATTCAAATTCTCTAGAGAAAAAAAAATTAAAAGACAGATCAATATAAAACAAATGAATCATGAATTCGGAAAAAAGCTCTTTTTTATTTTTTTATTCGATAATAAAAAATATTTTTGAACTTGTTTTTCATATTAACAAAGATTACACACTCTTTTTTCAACGGTTTATTTTTTATATCGGTTTAATGCATTTTAAAAAAATATTAAATTTTCTTAAATGCTTATTCAAAAAATTCTAATTCAAAAACTAAAATAAAAAAAAATATATTTTTTCTTAACCATTGTAATGTTTGCTTGAGATTGTTGGGGGGGGGGGGGGGGGGGGAGGAGCAAGTAAGTAAACCGTTTATAAATAAACTCTTTCATTCCTTTCTTTTTTTTTCTTTTATCAATAATAAGAGATATTTTTGAACTAATTTTTTTACTTAAACTAAGAATTAATGCTCTTCTTTAAACGATCTCAAGAACATATTTTTACATCGATTTATATATTCAAATAAATTTATTAAATTCTTTTACCTGCTTGCTCCAAAATTATTTGGATACATAAAAAATATATATATTATATTTATTATTATTATTATTGTTATTTTATCCATAAATTTGTCTTTATGAACATCAACGTCCAAGTGAGTGTCATGATACTCTTACCTTATAATCCACAATAATAATAATAATAATAATAATAAGGTGATTGAAATATGAAAGCAAACGGGCCTTTGTTTTATTTGTTTATTTATTATTATTATTATTATTTAAGGTAGAAACCAGACGACCTTTTTGTCTGTTTCTCTTTGAGAGAAAGGAGAGAGCCAAACGGTTGTTAAGCAAAGAACGTCTAGCCCCCGCTGACGTGGTGACGGCTAGGGTCACAAGGGATTGGATATAGAAGACACGTGGAACCAGCATCTGACGTTCATAGAACTCCCTTGGGTCCGCTCTCTGTTTTGGGATGAGTCCACGTGTTGAAGCATCTCGGTTTCACAAAAAAACTGTCCTGTCTGTGGGAAGCTTTTCGTTTTGCGCACGTGGATGTGCAGCGGGACAAATTAGTCCGCTATCTGAGAATTGGGAAGTCAATGAACATGTCATAAGAAGTCAAATAAAATTATTAATTGAATAAAATAATAGGTTAATCCTGTCTTGTCGTGTCGAAGAAATCTCACAAAGTTTCCTATCTGAGGATACGAATGAAGAACCAACTAGAAGAATCTGCACTAATCACTATGATCATAGCCGTTTATTCATTCACCGTCGTTCAAGAAATTTTCCTTTTTTTATTATATATTTATTTTTGTTTTTGCGTTAATTGAAATTAATTTTTTATTAGTTTTTAAAAATAATTTTAAGAATATGTATTTTTTATCAATATGATGAATTCAAAAGAATTTAATAACTTTTTTAAATACCGATTTTAATACTTGAATTTGAAAAAATCAAAAAATAAAATAAACTTTCTTAACCAATAAATAACTATTTAAAGTTAGTTCTTGAAATACTTGCATCAGTATTTTGCCTAGTGTTAGCTCAGCACAATCTAATTACTTATTTATTTATTTCCAATGGTTAGAATATTAGATATTTTCACAATATTATTCTCTCACTAAAGATAACCTTTTGGTGTAATTCACAGATATAAACTAATCTTAAAAACAAAAGAAAAATATAAAAAGAAATGCTTTAGTTTGTATTTATACAACGAGGTTGGTATTCAATGTCTTTATATTATAAAATGAGCTAAATTTTTAATCTATATTTTTTTAATAAAAAAATATCATATTATTTACAAGTAACTACTATTATACGAAAAATACATTTAGATAAATGGCGTGTTTAATTCAAATGGGAGGAGGGTATTTGAAATTTTAGTATAATTTTAGGTGAAAAGTAGAAGATTTGTAGTTTTAAACTTAAGTTTTGATGATTAAAAAAGACCAGCAAGAAGGTGGGTGGCAGGAAAATGAAAGACAAATGCATGAAAGTGACTGCTTTGATGGTAACTATCAAGTTAGGGTTTGATTTTTGCTGAAAATGCAAGGAGAAGGTGGAAAGAGTCGGCTTTAAAGTCTAAGAAATGCACATCGACGGATTAAAACTTGATTTAATGTGAAATAAGAACGTTTTTGGTGAAAAAAAATAGAGGTTTTGAGAGTGACAGAAAAAATGGACAAAAATAACTGTGAAAACTTATATGAATCTAGCTTGTGGCTTAATACGATATATACATGATGATCTCGTTATAAATAAAGATAACATTATTTATATTTGCAAGTCGCTAATTGATAAAATGCTAATAAAAAAATTTAGAATATGTATAATTATCTAACTATTTAAATATTTATGTTTTATGATTGATTTTATCTTTCTACTCTATTTTTCTTACTTGTTTTCTAATATATATATATATATATATTTAATACCTCTCAATGCATCTATCAATGTAATCGATACATTTTTAAAATCGTCGGAAAAAAAAACTCAATCTCCTACAAACTAATTCAAATATATCATTTTCGCACAATAGAAAAGAAAAAAAAATTAGTTCCTGGGTCCCAAAACTTGATTGGGTTCTCTAAACCCACGTGCAACATGGCTGCAACCTAATTGATATTTTTGTTAACAATTAACGTCTACCGACTTTTTAAGGTCCGGCTTTTTAAATGGTCCAAGTGGAAGCTGAACCTTAAAATGAGCTAGGATCAGAGAAACGAGGACGAGGTCGTGTCGGGTCAGCATTCTATTTCTAAATTCCCAACCGTGTCAATCACATCACATTCAAGTTGCACTCTTCTAGCCAAGCGATATTCATTATTCTAGATCTGCTGTTCCTTCCTGTGGCAATCTTGCTTTCTTCCCGATGGAGATATAACCATTTTGCTACATCATCTTAAAAAAAATAAAAAAAGTCATGACTTTGGTGAACCAAATAATGTTTACAGTCTAGGTGGACGGTGGTCGGGCATTGTTTAAAGTTCTTCTCCGTTTGAAAAATAAAACAAAGGGTAGAATTCCTGACGAGATTTCTACAAGAATAAATAGAGACGTCCTAAGATAAATATTTTGGATCAATCTTCCCCAGTTAGATAGATTTTAATATTATTCAGGAGAATTGATTCAAGTAAAAAGAGTTTTAATCTTTTAAACAAGTGTTTTAGAACTCAAGTTCTTATGTATGTAACAAATTCTCTTGATAGTTATCTCAAACTTGTAAGTCCGACAAAATAAGAAGAGATTAATCGAACTTTTAGACTTGAAATACCTTAGATGATAAAAAAAAAAAAAATAGATGTTAAAATTAGCACATCAACTTTTGTTATTTTTACAAATAAATATGCATAATGATAAAAATACTTCATATAAAATCTAAAAATTACCCTTATCATGATTTTGAAAACTCTAGGCTTTAAATTTTATTTTATTTTTTTGGCATTCCAGCCTTTTCTGTTTTTTTTTTTTTTTCATTTTTACCATCTAGTATGATATATATATATATATATATACTCTTTTCTTTCACGTACTTATTAAGTTATACAATTCGCATATTATTCCAACATACAGGTGCAAAAGATAAAAGCATAGAGCTTATAACAAAAGATAGATCAATTCATGTGTAAAGCATACGCTAAAAATTACAATGGAAGTGCTTATTAATTTAACTAATTGGAGACAACCCTAAGCAGTGTGTTATTTTTTAAAAAAATTATGACGTGTAATTTTCAAAGATCAAGGAGAAAATGATTTTTTTTTTTTTTTTTTTGTGGAGGAAAAAAAAATGAAGAAATTTAAAGTTCAAAACAGAAGGGAGAGGGCCTGCCGAGCCAGATCCACGGTCGACTGGGCTTGGGAAGCCATGCCCGAGCAAGCCTAGGCTCGGTTCGCCAGGCCCTCTCGACGAAATTTACAAGAACGACCCGCACTCGCACTGACTCCCGAGTACCAGACTCCAAAACCCTATTTTCTCTCGATTTTTTCTTTTTTCTTTTTAAAAGACAACTCAAATTAATCGTCTTTTTAAGTCTTATAAGAACCCATCCTAATCTTGAAAATATATCTTAATTCACTCTTAAACGTTAAAAAATCCGATCAAAACTCAAGTTATTTTATGAGCTTGATTTATGTTTTCCAGCTATGAGAATTTTTCATATATATAAATCAATTCATCGTATTCTAATGCAACTAAGAATTAAAAATAATGATGTATCAAGTATTAAACTTATTAATTCAAGTGCTTAGTCTATCTTTATTAGTTCAAAAATTTATCAACGATCGGAAACTAACTTCAAAAATTAAGAAATCGAGTATCTATTTTTCAAATAGATCGATTCAACATATCATTTCCAAATCATTCTAATAAATCAAGATCTTTCTACACAATTATAAAATAATTAAGTTTTATTATGGCTATGAACGTAGTGATATTAAATGGCATGATTATGTTATACATCTTTTGTTATGTACTTTTGAGTTATCGGTTCTATGAAAATTGTTTTCACTTGGTTTATATTGAACTTAATGCACTATTGTCATAATTAGATTATTTACAACAATTTATATCTCTTGTTTGGCTAACTTATGTTTTCTTTTTTATGAATAATTTTTGACAATCTTGAACATCTACGAGAACAATTCTAAAAAATGTGATCATGTAAGGAAACAAAGGTGAAAAAGAAAAGATAACGAACCTAAATAAAGTTTTCAAAGTTCTTTAGTCCGAACATAGAGTTTGTACTTTTTAATAATCAGTTTTAAGTTTATTACTCTTTTTGTAATAAGGTATTTTATGCTGAACTTTATATATCTTTGTCATAACAATATTCTTTACAAAAACTTATATTTCTTGTTTAGCTGAATTTTGTTTTGTTTTGGATGAATGATTTTTTGATAATCTTGAACATCTTTAGAACAATTCTAAAAATTTACATTCTAAATTCATACTCTATTTATCCACGTATTTAATATCCATTAAAAATAGTCAATTAAAAAAATTTAGTTTAGTCTCTATAATTTTTTAAAAAACAGAAGTTATTTTGGTTCTTAAATTAAATATTTCACTGTGCAATCGTATTTTATTTATAATTTTTAGTCCTTAGAACTTTCATAAAAAAACATTTTGATACTTATCTTATAAATTTTGCATAAGGTCCTTTTATGTTAAATTATTATTATTTTTAAAAAATTTAATGGACATTAATTGTGTAAATGGATATTCATATTAGTATAAACATATTTATTTATTTATTTTTACCTGTTTTAACGTTTATTAGATATTTTTAATAAATATTTATTTATTTTGAATAAACGAGTATCTATTTGATATCCAGGTTAACACCATCCCGACCAAGAGTAGATGCCAGAATGAGAATCCGAGGTGGGTGCTCTCTCCTCTTTTTTCTTTCCTCAATTTCTTCTGTCTCCACGTTCAGGAATTGAAACGCGACAGAAAATGAACTATAGGGACCGAAGTGCAAAATAAATTAAACCGGCAACAAACAATGTTAAATGTTTAATATGCTCTTGTAAGTTGCTATAATTTCGAAAAAACCTGAGATGAACCGTGGCTTAAAATTCAAACGACAAGTGTTCTCCTTAACCAGCATGAAGCAAAACTTGAGTCTATCAATTTCGGCTTTTTTACGTTCTCCCTCTCCAGCTCTGTTTCTTCACTCCCTCCACCACCAGCACCACCTCAACCACCATGCTTTCGCTTCTCAAACGCTCAAGAACCGTCACAACCACCGCACTCAAACACTTCACGACCAAAACTTTCACTTTTTCGCCAACAAAACCTCTAATTCCCACACAAACATCAACTAAAACCCTAGGCTTAGGGTTTATCCGGCAATTAAGCGACAAGACCACAACAAACACAACAGAATACGATTACATTAGGGCTGAGGTTAACTGTCCTCGATGCACCTCTCAAATGCCAGTCCTATTATCGAACCGGCCTTTATCGATTAGTGGACGAGAAACCGGTGTCTATCAAGCGGTCAATTTCTGTCCTAAATGCAAAACAGCGTTTTATTTTAGGCCGTTTAAGTTGGAGCCTTTACAGGGGAATTTCCTTGAGCTTGGTAGGGTCAAGGGTTTGGATAATAATGGTACTAGTAATAATAATTGTAAGGATGTAGAGGGGATTGTCGAGAAAGATTGTGGTAAAAGCGGGAGAAATGTGGAGGAAGTTTGTGGTGGCGGTGGCGAAGGGAAGTTGGAGAGAGAGTTGCCTACTCCTAAAGAGATTTGTAAAGGGCTTGATGAGTTTGTCATTGGCCAGGACAAAGCCAAAAAGGTTCGTTTGTATTTTTCGGTTTTTTTTTTTTTCCTGTTGAATTTGTGCACTTATTGGTAACTTGTATAATTTGGTTAGATAAAAGGGTTTCGAATGACCGAATTTGTTTTTACAGTTGAAATGAGTGGAGATTCGATATTATTTTGTTTGATGTTTGGCAAATTGCATTTACATGTGCGGTTCTTTAATGAATTTAAAACTCGTTGTAGTTAATAATATTATATTGTTGGTGAATTGGTATAGCTCGATGTAGGACCGTTCCTAATGAATAAAAAATTTACATGGAAAATGAAGTTGGGATATATGGTGCCAAACAAGGTTTAGGACAGCTGAATTCTCATATAATGCCCAGATTTAAGGATTAACTTCAAAGGCAAAACTTTGTTAATTATTCAGAAAACACTAGGTAATCTATACATGATTCGAAAAGTCCATGTGCCTAGTTATGATTCAAATGGTGTGCAGAGCTTTCTAGAGGGAGTTATGATGATTTTCTCCCAAGCGTGCAGGCTGTCAGGAAATCGACATTAAATTTAAGCTTGCATAATTCTGCCTTCTTGGTTAACAACCAGCACATGGAAATTTGACAATCATGCCAAAGATCAAATGAATGCTTGTGTAGTCAATAAGCAGTCAGAGTTTGCTTCAATAAAATCAACATTGAGCACTCTGGATAGAAATCGTGCTGGCAGCTTGGGTAGAAAACCAGCCACCTTGAAGATTTTATCACATACTGGCAGCTAGCTAGTTTGAATTTTGGATCTAGATGTAGAAATGTAGGTTTGGTAGTCAAGGAGTGCTTGTTCAACCCCATTTTTTCACGTTTTCATCTTCCTTGAGTTCTTTTCTCCATTTGGTATCTAGTTCATAGTGAATTTTCTGTACATCAATGGTATTGCGATATTGTTAGTCAATCTGAGTTAATGTATGATTGTTTATTTCTAGGAATCAATTTAATGAAAGCTCTGAAGTTTTTGCACTTTTAAATATCGATTTTCAAACTGTTACTTGGCAACCAAATAAATAAGGAACAAAAGTTTATATTCATGGATTTGATTCCAATTTTGTATTACAAGTCTATTAGTTTCTCCACATTTTGGTGTTTGTTTTGACGCCTATTATAATATAACAGGTGCTTTCTGTGGCAGTTTACAACCATTACAAAAGGATATATCATGCCTCCAAGAAAAAAGAGTTAGTCTTTCATGGTCTTTCTATTGGAATTGGTTTGGGTCTTTATTGCTTTGTACTTGTCATTTATTCTGATATCGAATGCTCTTTTCAATGTCATTCTTAATGTTAATTGACAGTAACGATTATGTATTTGTGATTATAAAATTCAGATGTTTGTCTTTTTGCTGCTTCTTTACTTAACACTTACATTGGGATACCAGGTCACGTGTCAACTGGAGTCACAGTGATGGTGAAACTGACGAGAATGAGTTTGTTGAGCTAGATAAGAGTAATGTACTATTGATGGGTCCCACTGGCTCGGGTATGAAAATGTTGTTCTTGCTTTTATGATTTGGTTATTGCATGTGGCTAAAACATTATTCTTCTGAAGGTACAATTGTGAACCTACTACTTAGATTGACCGCTGTCTGATTCATTTAATTTTGCCTTGACCCTAAGGATAGGGAAGACATTACTGGCAAAAACACTAGCTCGCATCGTTGATGTGCCCTTTGTCATTGCTGATGCAACAACACTAACACAGGCAAGTTCATTTCTTGCATAGTTCTGCATCTTCACATTCTCCATAATTTCAAGGTCATTCTTGGTGCTGTTTGATCACATACCCTTGTCTAAAGGGTTTTCCTCTTCTTTGCTTCCACACTGATACTCCTGTGCTGGTTTTGTAAATTGTATACTCGTGATTTTCTTCACATTTTGAAATCAAAGTAATTCTTATAAATTGGAGCTATATTAGGCTAGGAATATCTAAAATGAACTGGGCATTCCTCATATTTGTTTATGATGTAAGCATGGAGCATATGATTTGTGGGTTTTGTGTTACTATGGAACTTCTGCTCTACAAAAATAAACAGAGAAAAAGGAAAGGAATTTCTACCTATTATACTGCATCATATGTGTTAGACGGATGTTGATGCTATTTGTGAGCTTAATCCAGTTGTTTGCCTAAACTCTACTATTAAATTCTGACTTCCCATCTCTCTCTCTCTCCAGGCAGGTTATGTTGGAGAAGATGTGGAATCAATATTATATAAGCTACTAGGGGTATGGTTTGTCAGCTTTTGGCTGCATCCTTTTGCTTTTGTTCTTGTCTTGGATAACCTTTTTTCTAGTTGGCAATTTAGGTAGCTGAATTCAATGTGGAAGCAGCTCAGCGAGGGATTGTTTACATCGATGAAGTTGACAAAATAACCATGAAGGTCTGTGATTTGTTGACAAGTGGATTCTGCCTTTGGATAATTTGATTTCCAGTGTATGGTAATTGCTTAGTTTGTGTGCAGGCTGAGAGTTCCAACATTGGAAGAGATGTGTCTGGAGAGGGTGTTCAACAGGCATTGTTGAAAATGCTGGAAGGAACTGTGAGTGAATCATTTAGTTCTCAGTTGAAGAATTTTGATTCTTATTAGCTGTGCTTTCTGGTGGAACTCGTAGAATTATGCTGCTCACAGTTTATATATTACATGATTTCTTTCTTTGATTTTGCACCTGTTAGTTTTAGATGAATAAACTTGGGAAGAACGTCAAAAATCTTTATTTTTGTCCATTTTATCCTTAATTCAATGTGCAAGCTGGATGGAAATTTAAAATCTTAGAATATGTTCCAAATGCTAGGAATTTTTTTCTCAAAGTTTTTGCAATAGCTATTCTTTTGTTGTTTGCATCATTGTTGCACTTGGCTTAGTTTGTCTTAGGTATTACAGCATTGTCTTACTAAAAATCCATGAAAGAGACAGCATAGTGTTAGGTATTTGCATGTGCTTTCCTTCTGATTATTACCAAAAATCCATTGGAGGTGTCTTGTTCGAAACTTTGATTTTAATTTTATCTGGTTTTATATAATGAAATATTTCCTTTTCCAGGTAGTAAATGTTCCGGTTCCTGATAAAGGACCTGGGAAGCATCCTCGTGGTGATACAATTCAGGTACACTGGGCCTAAAGTTGTTTGGTTGTATGTGTGCAGGCATGCTTCTGGTTCTGTATATGCATATGGAACTTGCAAATTGCACTTGATTTTGCTTGACAAGTCATTGAATAAAAACTTATCTTTGCTGACATGCTAGGTGTCAATCATGTTTGGGAAGCACAATTTTACAATCAATATTTCTTAAGTATTTAGGAATTGAGGTATTTTTTACTCAGTTAGGCATTTTAACGTTCAAAAGGTCCAATATCTCATGCAACTGGTTTAGTTAATGCTAAAATTACATTTTTGTGTGCTTGTCTGAACGAAAACATGAAACCCCCAAAATTCATTTTGGTTAGGTATATGCCCTCCCTTTGTTTGAAATGTTGCTTGGGGTGAATCCTTTACACTTTATCATAAATTAAATTTGAAAATATTTGAAGGAAGTGGGTAATTCTCCCCGGCTAAAGAATTAAATAGGAGAACAAGTAAATATATTGCTGCTGCTCGTTTCTACCAAGCTAAAGGTCTAAAAGGAGAAAAAGTAACTTGGTGATTTTGTTCTTTGGGTGTACTACCTGTCTTATGGTGTCATGAAGGTCCTTTATGCTTGTTTTCTCTTTTTTGACTAATTCCTCATGCTATCAAGATTTGTAATGCAAAAAAGTTTACTTAAATATTTAGGAATGAGTCCTATGTCCGGTGCCGAAGAAAGCTCTAAGAATGCCAATCAACCAATTCTTTTTTATTGTTTTCCTGTCGTTTTTTTTCCTGCATAGCAACCCGAGGACTACTGCTTGTTTCTTGTTTCTGCCTTTGTTTTCTTGTTTGTTGTTAAACCACTATCTTGTGCATCTTATAACTTAGTTGTTATGGTGGCAGTTAGACACAAAGGACATCCTCTTCATATGTGGTGGGGCATTTGTAAATTTGGAGAAAACCATTTCAGAAAGGTATTGTTATTTTCTAGTTGATGTATGTTAATAGAATTTGTTTGTTAAAGTCTGCTTAGTTTGATAGATAGGACTTGTCTTTTTTCCAAGACGACAAGATGCCTCTATTGGTTTTGGAGCACCAGTTCGTGCAAACATGAGGGCTGGTGGAATAACTAATGCAATGGTGACATCATCACTGCTGGAATCTGTGAGAACTAAAACCCAATATACATAAAGAAACAGATGTATTCTGTTATATTGCTGTACATTTTATTTCTTATCTCGATGTTATTCTGTTTGTTATTCTATTATAAATATGGACTAGATCCACAGTATTCAATTGTTTGAGCAGGTAGCCTCAAGTTTTTGTATGGACTTGCAGGTAGAAAGTGGTGATCTTGTTGCATACGGCCTCATTCCTGAATTTGTTGGACGATTTCCTGTTTTAGCAAGCTTGTTAGCTTTAAATGAGGACCAACTTGTTCAGGTGTGTTCTATCTTGCTGATGTCATTTGTTATTCATTTGGTTTTCATTTGTTGTGCTGGTATACTTGTTGAGAAACTGAATTGGCTTTCTTTTGGTTTCATTTGGCACTCAAGTTTTCTTTGAACATCTTCTTCTGTTTCCTCATTCACTTATATGTAGATGATAGTATTTTATTTAGCATGCAACAAGCGCTAAAACCTTGAACTTTGAAATTAACGATTCTATTTCACTGTCTTCCAAAAGTTTTCATTTTGCCAATTACAATGATGTGGATGATTTTTGTGCTATAGGTCCTCATGGAGCCGAAAAATGCTCTTGGTAAACAGTATAAGAAGATGTTCAATATGAACAATGTAAGCTTGTGTCCTTTCTTTCCTAGAGATTTATGTTGACGAGACAAGCCTTGTAAGTAGTAAGTTGTTATATTTTATCAAAAGAGTAGTAACTTGTTATGCCGATAATACTTCAGGTCAAATTACATTTTACAGAGAATGCATTGAGATTGATTGCGAAGAAAGCAATGGCAAAGAACACTGGGGCCCGAGGTTTAAGAGCCATATTAGAAAACATTCTTACAGAAGCAATGTTTGAGGTATACATTGATAACTCACTCGATCTGATTATCGTCGAAGTTTGATTCACCTTTATTTTTATTGCACTTCCTAGGATGTTGTTTATTGCTGCTTCACCAGTTAAGTTTACTACTCACTTTCCTTCTGAAAGAGAGTTCGTAGACCTTGTGTCTTTGATACAAAAGGTGAAATGATTGGTAGTGCTTGTTTGTTCTATTTTTTTCAGAAAGTTGTGATTGACAACATATCAGTATTTGCAATGAGTTAAGGGAGCAACTTTTTGATGAAACTGGTTAAGTTACAAAATAAAAGTAGTAAAAGTAAAAATAGGGAAGCAAAATTAAGGTACCTACTTCGATTCCTGACACTCATCCTCTCGCTGCACAGATTCCAGAAAACAAGTCACATTCTAATTGCATAACTGCTGTTTTGGTCGATGAAGAGGCTGTTGGCTTGATGGATACACCAGGATGTGGAGCAAAAATTCTCCATGGAGACGGTGCATTGGAGCATAAATTGCAGGAGACAAAGGTAAAGTAGTTTATGGCACCATTCTCATGACCCTATTTGTCAATCTAGGCTGTTCTTCTAACCTTGATGTCTGTTTTTTAACATTCTTGTCGGTTTGGCATGCTATTCTTATGCCCCCACATGCCAAACTAGGTTTTCCTCTACCCTTGATATCTCCCATGCATCATGTTCATCGGTTTTCCACATCTTCAGACACTGTAAAGATGTCATAAAAGTTTAATTTCAGTATGGAACTCCCCAGATGAGACTGGTTTTTTTGCCTTAGAGATCAGGCCCTAGTGTTCATCAATATGACTGTTGTCAGTGAAACGAACAAGCTTTTATCAGTTACTGTTTGAGAGGGGAGAATAGGGAGGGAAAGAAAGGGAATGAAATTAGAGGAATATAACGAGAGATCCTAATTTCTCTCCAAGTTTTTGGATGGTGTGAACCCCAATGGAAAGAAAATGAGAGGAAAGAGGAGCTAATGCAGAAGTCCTTTTTGAAAATTAGTTTAGTCCTGCATTGGTGTTGAACCATATATAGCAATGAATCTTTTAAGCTGATGATACTACATTTTTGTTGAATTCAGTTTCTTTTTTAAAATGTTTTTCAGGAGTACTTCCTGATGTTTTGAATAACTTACAAATTAAACTTTGCCTTGCAGGGGATAGGTGGTAGGGTTGCCCAGGGAGAAATGCAGGGTGAACCGAAGCTTCGGTCAAGGGCCTTGAGCATGTAATTAATTTATTCAGCATGTGTACATAATGCCTATATGTAAAAATTACAGTATGGTAAATGGAAGTTCTCTCGAGTTCTTGTTTCATATTATTATTCACTTCCTGACTACTGAAGGGAGATGGTCGCAAACCCTGCCGTGGCGGATTGTTCTTCCGGAGCGCGGGGAAAGAATTGGTGGGATGATGGATCCTTATTCAGCAGATTTGGTCGTCTAGAACTAAAAGCATGTGGTAATGGTTGATGTTGGCCGGATTTGGCCTCGAGTTGTACCTACCGAAAGCTATGGAAACCGGAAACTGAAATGAGCTCTATTAGCTTAGAGATGATGGTAAAGAAACCTGAGGCCTTCAGAATTATATTATGGAAAAAGTTGAAAATGACTTCCAAGTTTATGACAAAAACATTGATACTGGGCTTTGTAAGGTCACATAGGCAGCACCATGGAACTACAGGGACGAGTTTTAGGTGGGGGTAGATTTTCCAAATCACCCCTGAATTTATAAAAATATATCCGGAACTGTTATGAAATGCCCCCCACGCAAAATGAATGATACGTCCTGGTCCCTTTACTTTGCTAAGTATGGATTTGTCCCTGGTTACATCATGCAATGTGAATTACTTGAGAAATAAGAAGGTTACAACGTGATTCATTTTATTATTTTAGTAGTCGGATGCTAGTTGCAAGGCTGATATAATCTGCCGTATAATCAGTTATTTATTGATTTGACTATATTATCGTAATCCTGTTATTGTTGTGTTGCCGTAGTCATTATATTATAATTATAATATTGTAGCTAAATTTTGTATAATTTTTATAGCATTTTTTTCCTACTTGGTATCACTGTTTTTTTTTTTTTAATCGATTAAAATTGATTTAGAAAATTTCTATCTTAAAACTAAAATAAAAGGTATTATAATATTTTAAAAAGTATATAATATATTTTATTTTTTTATGAATATTTTTTTTACAGTTATAAATGAATTTGGATGACAAAAAATTAATTAATGCTTCTCATTTTTTTTTATGTGTTATTCGAGACAAAAATAAATAATTTCTTAATATGGAAATTATGATGTCTTGTTTTGTTAAAAATAATGTTTAGGTTTTCCGTTCAAAAAAATCTTACATAAGAATATGATCGTACCATTGATTATGAAATTGCATTAATTCTTATTGTTTTAAAAACTTATAAGTAAAAAAATGCTGAAGTAAAGTTATTGTTAGTTAAATGTTTGATTTTTTTTTAAACTCATAAAACTTAATATATATATATATATAACATCGAAACATATTTTCTATCGAACACCTAAAATCATGGACCAAACCAATAAAATTTTATAAATCACTAAATTTGTTCACATCATTTTATAATAAATGCATTATTAATTATTTCATACTATAATTGTAAATGTGCTATTAAATATGAAAAAAATCACATTTTAAATGCGATTTACTAAACAAAACGATTTGGATAATTTAATTAATTGTAATAATTCTATTGTTTTTGCCCATGGCCTTGGAAAGTGGAAGAAGTTGGTGTAATAATTTATCTCCTAAATGCATCCTCATCTTATCATGTCATGTCCCGTGCACATTGAAATTTAATTTAATTTTTATCATATCCTTAACACATACGATATGATATAAAATTGTATTTGTTTCTAATATAGACCCAATACATTTTCACGAGTTTCTTTTGGAGTATTTTTTTATTTTATTTGACAATCAGAATATGCTCCGAATAACTTGTACATCAATGGAGATTGAGATTTTCTTCTGGTAATTACAATTAACCACTCTCCACGTTAGCTTTATTTTAATATTTTTTTTTAAGATGCTGATTAAATTTTTTAATCTAATTTTTTTTTTTTTTAAAAAAAAGCAAATCTCTTAAATAACCAAGCCGTTGGGGTTACTCTAGACTGTGTTATGACGCATCGAGCATGCTTAAATCCATAATTAAGAATTAACATCAAGAATGTGAGTGGACGATGGCGAAGGAGAGGTCAACCTGCCTTCACTCACAATCTCTAATTCCCTCTGGGCCGCGACTGTGCAGTCTATAGATATAAGGTTTTAGCCCAAAAGTGGAGGCAAAGAAAGGGTACTATAAAAACAAGAGCACCAAAAAAAAAAAGAAAGTACATTTCAATTTCATAATCAAAATCTGCTCTGCTAATCTCTCTCTTTCGGTATGCTTCGAGTTTTTCTTAGTTTGATTATCGCTCTTTTCTTTTCTACAATTTGCTTTCGATTTCAGTGCAGGGTGGGTGACTCTCACTCTCGGTTTCTAGGGTTTTTATTGTATCACAGTGATCACACTCAATTATTTAGGGTTTCGGCTGTTAATACAATGTAGTAATACAAAACAGTGGTTTTTAGCTAGTTAGCTTAGGGTTTTGCTTGCTAATGTACTACATTGTTCCTTTTCTCCTGGGTTTTTTGGATGTTTGCCCTTTTTGCTCTGTCAATATTGTAATTTTGCTTCTTCTTCAATTGTTTTTGTTTCAAATTATGTAGGATTATGGAATTAAGACATTGTATGATTAATTGGTTTCATTTAAAAAAAAATTAGTGTTTATAGCGTGTTAAATATTAGCTCATCTTTTGTATTGTGTGGTTATGCAGTTGCTTTATCTTTTGCTTTCTTTGTTGTTCTTAGGTTGTGATATTACACAGCATTGGTCTGAGTGTTGGTCTTATAGTTGTGCGAAGATGGCGAATTTACAAATGACGGGTATTCTGGAAAAGGTATGGTTTTTGTTTTATCTGTTATTGAGTTGATGAACTTTGTGTTTGTATGGCTGGTGTTGCAGATTTTGTGGGATGGTTCATTTGGGTCTTGCAGTTGGCGAAAGCTAATTGTATTTATATTTTTTTTATCTGTTTGGCTTTGTTTGTAGATGACGGGTAAGGATAAAGATTACAGATACATGGCAACATCTGATTTGTTGAACGAGTTAAACAAGGAGGGATTTAAAGCTGATACTGATTTGGAGATAAAATTGTCAAATATTGTTCTACAACAACTCGATGATGTAGCTGGTGATGTTTCTGGATTGGCTGTGAAGTGGTATAGCTCTCTCTGCGATTGCTATAAACATTATGACATTTGTGTATTTTGTGTTCTTGGCTGAATCCATCCAAAAATCTCCAGGAATTTTTCCGATATTTCACTATTGTCAATATATTTCCGCATGTCAAGCCTTTGGTCCTTGATATTGTATATCCTGCAGAGTGTAGATTACAAAATAGTGGTGCATACTCTCTGCTAATTAATGCATAAGTATACTTTAGCATTTCAAATATGCAAAAATATTGATTTAGTATTTAAGAGTTGCTATTTAAATTTCCAACTCGTACTTGGACAAGATTATGGAGGTCTTGTGTCAATAGTGTTAAAAAGTTACCTCAGGGAACCCTTGCTTCCTGTTTCCTGTGTTTTGTTTTGGTGCTTGTTTTCTCTTCATTTATATAACATGGACATTTTAACTTATGAGGAACTCAACTTGGCACAGTTGGTGTCATGTGGATGCTTCATATGCATACATTTAGTATTTGAGTGTGAACAACCAGACGGAAGATGAAAGAGATGCTAAGTGACAGTGTTGCTGCAAGCTTGATTTTAATTCTTTTTATTAATGTGGTGTTGCAGTCTTGCTCCATTGGTGAAGAAGGTCACTGAGGCTCGAGTTGTGGAAATGACTAATAAACTATGTGAGAAATTGCTACATGGTAAAGATCAGCATCGTGACATTGCAAGCATTGCTTTGAAGACTATTGTATCTGAAGTCACAGCAACATCTCTAGCTCAATCTATTCTTGTCACTCTATCTCCACAGTTGATAAAAGGAATAACAAGTCCGGTGAGTTCTAAATGCAATGTGTCAAGGTCTTGTCATTTGGAAGTTTCTTTTCCTCTTCTCCGTAACTTCTTTTTGCATTCTTTTCTGCCTCAGGGAATGAGCACAGAGATAAAATGTGAATGTCTTGATATTTTATGTGACGTTCTTCATAAATTTGGAAATTTGATAGCGAATGATCATGAGCTGCTTTTAAACTCGCTTTTGTCTCAATTGAATTCCAATCAAGCCACCGTTAGAAAGAAGACTGTTTCATGCATTGGTAAGACTGAGTTGATACTCGTTATCGATTTCCCTTGCGATACTGTTATTTTGATTGAATTGAAGATATGCTTGATTCACTCATGGGGGAAACAAAAAGATTTATGCTCTGGATCCTGAACAGAAATATCAGACCAGTTGGAAATTTGGCTAGTTCCCATCTATTAGGCATGGCCAAACTTAAGTGTTCTGCTGTCTCTTTCCCTCCCTCCTACCCTCCCTCCTGGTAACAGTGGGTTTTTATGCATATAACTTAGTAGCAGTTGCATAGTGAGACATCAAACCAGATATGTACTTGAGAAGGGTGATATTTTTGTTCAATACTAATCTTCATTTTGATAAGTTGTTTTTACCTGAAATTAAGATGGAAGATTCCTTCAAACATGCTGTCTCTATGAGTTTTCCTTAATTCCGGATAATTTACAACTTCATTAAGTTTAATTTGATAATTTTCCACCCACAAGATTGTTGATTTAGCTTAAATTACTCTTTGGTGTTCAGCATCTCTTGCTTCAAGCTTGTCAGATGATTTATTGGGGAAGGCAACAGTTGAGGTAGTTCGGAAATTGAGAAGTAAGGATGCAAAACCTGAGATCATCCGAACAAACATTCAAATGATTGGTGCTTTAAGGTAAAGCTATACTGTATGTGTTTAGCGTATAGTGCATTCGCTTTCCTGTGTTTGCTATTAGAGAAGATTTTGATAGCTGAGGATAAAAAGTTACTCTTTGTATTGTTGAGGTTAAACCATTGGCACTGCAACATTTCTGCTGGTTTGATAACAAGATTTGTAGTCTGAATGTGTGGACTCTGGCATGCTTATGTATATCTCTGTGTAGACTTGGAACTTTAAATGTAGGAAAGGGCTTTTTTGGGATTTTGATCACAACCTGATCCACTATCTACTCATTCTTATAAGTATAACTGTTTATGCTTACAAATTGTGTGATGCTTTGGTGTTTAAGCCGTGCTGTGGGATATCGATTTGGACCCCATCTTGGAGATACTGTGCCAGTGCTAATTAATTACTGCACAAGTGCATCGGAAAACGATGAGGAGCTTCGTGAATATAGCTTGCAGGTGCAGTATATGTACCCGTCGTTTTATTACTCTTATGGTTCTAATCATTTGCTTGTCTTTGATCTTGCCTTCTGGTTGTGTCCTCAAAATTTTGGCTGTACAGGCACTAGAAAGTTTTCTGCTCAGATGCCCTAGAGACATTTATTCTTACTGTGATGAAATTCTTCATCTTACTCTGGAGTACCTAAGTTACGATCCAAACTTTACTGATAACATGGAAGAAGATACTGATGACGAGAGTCATGAGGAGGAGGAGGATGAGTATGTCTTGAAAAATGCATATCTGTAATTCATATCAATGTGCTTCCTGAACTTGTAATTTATCTCATCAATCTCTTTGTTGTTTGTAGTGAGAGTGCAAATGAATATACCGATGATGAAGATGTCAGCTGGAAAGTTCGAAGGGCAGCTGCTAAATGCTTAGCGGCATTAATTGTTTCTCGTCCTGAGGTGCTTGCAAAACTATATGAGGAGGTATGCTGCAATAATTTGGGCACATGTAAAGTGATTTCTTAATATGTTTGAATTTGGACTCAAGCTTTTAGTTGGGCGACTCGCACTATTTTTTTTCATTTTTGATGTGATATACTATTCATTGATTTGTTGATGAAAATGGTTTTTAACTTCTTTATTCTATTGCAACTTGCTAAACATACCCTAAAAAGAAAATTGTTAAACATCCATTTTTTTCTCTGTACAGGCCTGTCCTAAATTGATTGATAGATTTAAAGAAAGGGAAGAAAATGTCAAGGTAAGCCTTGATCTATTAATTGCAGAAATTCGGGCACTGCATCTGAGTGCTCATCCGAGTTTGTTGTAATGCAGATGGATGTGTTCAATACATTCATTGAGCTACTACGTCAAACTGGAAATGTTACAAAAGGGCAGATTGACTTGGATGAATCAAGGCAAGTTTCTATCTTGTTATGGTGGAAACTTTACCTTATGTTAAAATCATTTGTTTGAATTCAACCTGGTAAATGTCTTAAGCATTTTCTTATACTTTCTTTTTGCTTACCTTGTGTTTCAATTCTTTGATTTGAGTAAACGTCTTGGTTTTGAAACATTTTTAGAGCAGGGACATTGCTTTTAAATCAACTTCAAGAGCTTGTCAAGAAACCAAGTGGAGTTTCATTGACGTTAATGGCTGTACTGTTAACCACAACCTTTCTCTGCCACTACTACATTGAGACTGGTTATCAGAGTTAGTCCCTTAGAGTATGGGATTCTTTATCTAGTCTTTTTTCTTAAGCCTAATGAATGTTGGTACCCTTTGGATGCTAGACAGCTTTGACAGCTGTTCTTGATCTGACTTTGGAGGCTGTTTTGGGCTGTACTGGGTTGTATTAAAGTGGAGTTATACTGGGAATTGTAGAACTATTAGAGTCGCACTAATAGGGTTTCTAGGAGTCACACCTAGAGGATAGAAAAACCTATGCTTCACACCTAGGGTTCTTAGAAGTCACACCTAAGGGAGAGTGAGTCACACAATCAAAAGCAAATTGCTGGAATTTTATTCATAAACTGTCATTCAAATATTGAAATACTAAATGCTTATTTATAGAGTTCTAGTAGTCCAAATCCAATTACGACTTAGATTCCTAAAGAAGAAAATACTAAGTCTATGTAGAATAGAAAAAACCTAATAAAGCTAATTACTCCTTAGGACTAATAAAATCCTAAATAGAAAATAAAACCTTGAATTAGAAAATTTCAAGATTTTCCAGCAAACCTCAAAATTACTAAAATACCCTTGCATTCTAAAATTTAAATAAAACACGAAAATCTTAGTCTTTTGTCGTCCACATCACCTATACCATCACAAAAGAGACAAAATCATAGTGCCTGAAAGTGGTAAACTATAGTACAAAACAAGTTGGCAAAGTGTTAAAACATGGGTTCTTGGTCCTCAGAATTGCTGTCTGCAATTAGTTTATTGCTTCAGGAGCTTGGTCTCCCAGTGAATTAATTTTGCAAGTGTTAATATTATGCAGCCCACGATGGTTGCTGAAGCAAGAAGTGCCAAAGATTGTCAAATCTATAAATAGGCAACTGCGTGAGAAATCTATCAAGACTAAGGTAAGAGCTGATGTGCGCCATGGATTAAGGGTTGCAAGCTAAAAAATCGTATGCCATCTTATAGATAAATTATACCCACACGTTGCAAAATAAAATTGTCTGCCTGCAGGTTGGTGCATTTTCAGTGTTGAAAGAACTTGTGGTTGTTTTGCCAGACTGCCTTGCAGAACACATTGGGTCGCTTATTCCAGGAATCGAGAAGGCATTAAATGTAAGTGGATTTTGCCTCGAGTCAGATGTGTATTGTTGGTGCTTAATTGTTTCCTTCACACTTTCTATCCTTAATTGATGCAAATTTTCCCGTACAATATTCCTCAGGACAAATCTTCAACCTCAAATTTGAAGATTGAGACTCTTATATTTACAAGATTGGTATTGGCTTCACATTCACCTCCTGTTTTCCACCCTTATATCAAGGTAACAAATAGTTTTATTCTGGAATTTGAAACCTCTTATTGTACTTTCTTAATAATCAAGTATCCTTAAGTTCATTTTTAACCTTTTTGCTAGCCAGTATTCTCTTATGCAATGTTCTATTGGCTATAAACTTAAAGTGCCAAAAGATAATATGTTCAGCCTTTGTTTTTTGAGTATTCTCTCTCTTGTATGGCTTGATGATATTTGATTTTTTGTTAAGTGGTTAAACTCCGGAAAAACTTTGTAGGTCATTGCTGCATTGTGGATATCTTTACTTCCCTCTTTTAATAGGATTCATTGGGGGTAATGCTTGTTCCCCCTGAAAACAACAACATGATTACGATTTGACGTAACAGCTCAATTGTTCATGGAAATCGTAATAACAACTCATCATCGTCAAGATGAGTTTTGATTGTTTATGGAAATTGTGATTTATCATTTTTCCTTTTTATTTTTTATTGGCATGCACAGTTTCCTATTTGTTCTCTTATTTCTTGCTTCCCTTAGTCTGCATTGTGAATGCATGTACAAATTTTACATTCCTACTTGTATTCCATTGAATTTTAAACTTCTCTCTTTTGGGTTGATTCCTTTGAACAACAGTCTCTATGAGTGAACAGCAATCATAACTTCTGAGCGATATGATTACTGGTATTTATGTTGCTTCTTATTGCAGGCCCTTTCTAGTCCTGTATTATCTGCTGTTGGGGAGAGATACTACAAGGTCACAGCAGAGGCATTAAGAGTATGTGGGGAACTTGTTCGTGTCGTCCGTCCCAACGTCCAGGTTAGATTATTTTTATATGTTGTCATCTTGCAAGATTTTGATAGACCATTTCTGAAAACTTAATTGGTGTTCTGATGTAGGGCTTTGGTTTTGACTTCAAACCTTATGTTCGTCCAATATATAATGCCATAATGTCACGCTTGACAAACCAAGATCAAGACCAGGTCCATAGAGTTAATTCTGCATTTTTCTTTCATGCTGAAAATCTCTTTTAACATTTCTGTATTGTCTTGTAATGTGGCATATTTCTTCTTATCCAGGAAGTTAAGGAGTGTGCCATTTCTTGCATGGGGCTTGTCATTTCTACATTTGGCGATAATCTCAAGACAGAATTACCTGTGTGCCTCCCTGTACTTGTTGATCGCATGGGGAATGAGATAACACGACTTACTGCCGTGAAGGTCAGTGTTGTATAGATTGCCATATGATTGTTTATATTTCATGGGTTTTTTTTTTTTTTTTTTTGGCACCAGTCTTGTGCTGTGGGGACAATTTGGTTAGGCCTTCCCATCTGAAGTTATAATGTATTATCTGTGATCACAATAATGCATGATTACTCAAGCCATTTTGAATTTCTGGATTCAGTCTTTAGCTGTAATTGCGACTTCTCCTCTTCGGATTGATCTGTCATGCATCCTGGAGAGTGTCATTGCTGAGTTGACAGCATTCCTACGAAAGGTATGAAAGTTTGTTTCCTCTACAATATGCATACCAATATATTGGATTGATGATTTGTTGATAGGCTAATGTGCATTTGAGTATATGTGTGTACATTCTGAACTCTGCTTTATTGTTTTGGAACACAGGCTAATCGGGCTTTAAGGCAGGCAACTTTGGGGACACTGAATTCTCTGATTGTAGCTTATGGTGACAAAATTGGTTCATCTGCCTATGAAGTTATTATTGTGGAACTTTCAACTCTGATAAGGTTTTCAACACATTTTGACGTTATGCTTTTGTGGCTTCTTGAAGCAGGGAATGGTTATTGGCTGTGATTACATTCAAAATGTTAATTCTCTTGTTTTGCCTGTGTCAGTGATTCAGATTTGCACATGGCAGCTCTTGCCCTGGAACTTTGCTGCACCTTGATGGCAGACAGGAAATCGAGCCCGAATATTGGTTTGGCTGTTAGAAGTAAAGTTCTTCCTCAGGCACTAACATTAATTAAAAGCCCATTGCTACAGGGTCAAGCCCTTTTGGTAACATTCTCTTCTGATACCAAATATTACTTCTGGTCCAAATTAATGCCTGGTTTTAAACTAATCTGCTTGATACTGCAGGCCTTACGGAATTTTTTTGCTGCTTTAGTCTATTCTGCAAATACAAGTTTTGACACTTTACTGGATTCGCTTCTTTCAAGTGCTAAGCCAGCTCCACAGTCAGGAGGTGTTGCAAAACAGGCTTTGCATTCAATAGCCCAATGTGTGGCTGTTCTCTGTCTTGCTGCAGGGGACCAAAAATGTTCATCTACTGTGGACATGCTCACTGAGATTCTTAAAGATGACAGCAGTACCAATTCGGTAAGTTTTCTACTCGTAAAATTTTCTAACAAGTAACATGCTCTTTGTATTGATAATACCTTTTCTATAGAAATATTTGAATTGTGCATTTCATAACTGTTTTATTCTTTTCTAGGCTAAGCAGCACCTTGCACTGTTATGCCTGGGAGAAATTGGGAGAAGGAAAGATCTAAGCTTGCATGCAAATATAGAAACCATTATTATTGAGTCCTTCCAATCCCCATTCGAAGAGATAAAGTCTGCTGCTTCTTATGCTCTTGGCAATATTGCTGTTGGTAATCTTTCCAAGTACCTACCCTTTATCTTGGACCAGATTGATAATCAACAGAAGAAACAGTATCTCCTGCTTCATTCTCTGAAGGAGGTTTGTTTGTTTGTTTCCTTTTTTTTTTTTTTTTTGGTTTTTTTTTTAATATATCATAAATCTATATCAAACTAAAGGTTATTTTTCCAAACTATATCCCCCTCTTTTTCTAACCTCCCTAATATGCAGGTTATAGTAAGGCAGTCGGTGGATAAAGCAGAGTTTCAGGATTCAAGTGTTGAGAAGATACTTAAATTACTATTTAACCACTGTGAAAGTGACGAAGAGGGTGTCCGGAATGTTGTCGCTGAGTGCCTCGGTAAAATTGCACTTATTGAACCTGCAAAACTTGTTCCTGCGCTTAAGGTGTCTAGCAAATCGAATGGCATTCTGGGTTTCCTTTAAGTTTGTTCTTAGCTTTTGTGGCTCCAAGGCTTGTGTTTCACTTTTGTATCCAAAATTCCTTACAGGTGAGAACAACGAGCCCAGCTGCCTTCACCAGAGCAACAGTAGTAATTGCTGTAAAATACTCGATAGTTGAGCGACCAGAGAAGATTGACGAGATTATATATCCTGAAATCTCATCTTTTCTTATGCTTATCAAGGATCATGACAGGGTAAGTTCCTTAAATTAATAAACACCCTCTTTGCTTGTGGTGGCCGTTTGGTTTTTGAACCTAATGATTATTCTTCAATGTGGCATGCAGCATGTTAGGCGTGCAGCTGTCTTGGCCTTAAGCACATTCGCTCACAATAAGCCTAACCTTATTAAGGGACTCCTTCCTGAATTATTGCCACTTCTCTATGATCAAACAATTGTTAAGGTAATTAAAACTTGTTATTTTCTGAGCTAATGAAGTAACTCCCAGTTGCTGCTTGTCTAAATAGTGTCAACAGTGGAATATTGCTTGAGCTTTTTAACTTGTCCAGCCTTTTTTAGTAATAGCTTTCTATCCCATTGAATTATGTTTGTTTTAGCATGGTGCTGAGGATCGTATGCACTGCTTATGATTTCAGTGCTCTAGTAATTTATAATTCTTCTTTGTTTTCAATGTTTTTGCTTCTAATTTGTTTTTTGCACTGCTGGGAGTCTGTATTAGTTAGTCTTTATATTGAAATGTTGGAAATAGGTTTTTGAATATATCTGTTTAGTGTCCATGCTGGCAGCATATTTGTGAGCAGAGTCAGTGTTTTACTTGAAAGAAGGGCTTTTGTGTTGAGCCTAGGATTATACATACTAGGACTCCAGTGTGCTTCCATAGAATGATTGATTGAGATGAACTTAGATCAGTTCATAAGGGCATATATTCTTGAGGCCCAGAATTTTTTATTTTAATTCTGCTTAGTTAATCAAGTTACTATAAATACATTTCAAGGAGTCTAAATATGCAGCATTGTAACTGCAAGACGATGCTTGTTAAAAAAATACAATAAATTTGGTTGTTTGATTCCTTATGGCTTAAGCCATTATAACAATATATGATGATTATATTAACGCTGATCGAAAGATCATCACAAAATAAAAAAGCATAAAGTGGATAAAAGCATGGGGCACTCTATGTGCTGCTATTGATGAGAAACGACAAATTAAGGAGATGCAGAAGTGAATTGACCTTTCAGGATGAAAGGATTCTCAGCTTGTGTGGCATGGATGACAACTGGGCTCTTTAATTGAATGGATTGTTGAAACATTGTTTATTCATTGTCATCAGTATCCTGTGTGGCCACTTTCTTGCTTTTTATGCTTTGTTTTGTGGATCCACCCCCAACACCACCGCCTCATAATCCCCTAACCCCAAATTCCCAACAGGCAACCCAAACCAAAAAGATAAAAAATTAAATATTGAGCTGTGCTATGTTGTTACATAACTGATTTTCAAGGGCCCACATGCACACACCCAACCCAAACCAAAAAGATGAAAAACAAAATATTGAGCTGTGCTTTTTTGGAGTTCTTCTACTGAATTTTAAAATAATGGCTGCTTAGTTGCAACATAACTGATTTGCAAGGACCCACACACACAACCCAAACCAAAAAGATAAAAAATAAAATATTGAGCTGTGCTTTTTTCGAGTTCTGCAACTGAGTTTTAAAATAATGGCTGCTATGTTACTACATAACTGATTTTCAAGGGCCCTTTATATTCCATCCCCTTTTATTATGAGGTGTAGCATTTTGTGTTCGTTTTTTCTATAACAGCTGTTATAGCATGTTATGTTGTAGTTGTCACATTGCATAAACAATGCAGACTTTAAACTTAAAAAACCTGCCATCTCTTTTGCAGCACAGTTTTAACAGTCATGATCACGATTGCATCGCAGTTGTTAAATATCACTTGTAGCTATCATTGTCATGTCATGAACAAATTAGTAATTCTTGAAAAACTTTAATTAATACATGTATTTTTCATAAATCTGCTAAACATATAGAATAATAACACTTCTAGTAGGTAAAAACATATAAACAAAATATTATAACTATCAAAAAAGTAAAAAATATGAAAGCATGAACTTAAAATACAAAAAATCAATTTTGTAAATAAGATATCATTAGACCCATTATTCTTAATATAAAGGCATTATGGCTATGATTTGCTAGCAATGGTACTATAATGCCAAACAATAAAGAGCGCCCCAGTTCTGTTAAATAACAGCTGTTATGTTATATAACGGTTGTTAGTTGAAACTATGTTTTGCAGCGCATTGTTAAGATCTCTTTGTTTCTGCTGTGTGTACATTGATGACTACAATTGCAATTTTATTGTCGATCGTTTTTGGATTGTCCAAATGCTACATTATTGTCACAGTTATGGAACATCTACGATTGTCTGCAGCACCAAGGCTGTGATTTTAGCTGTTTTTTAAAAACCATTTTTCTGTATTATATTTTGTGAAAGTAATATTCTAGTCATTTACAATGTTGCTGTTTTTCCAACTTCTTTTTTGTCTTGCTGGCTATTATATACAGTATCACCCATATTAGATCTGTCAGATTTTCTGATTTTTATGTCCTGCTTACTGCAGCAAGAATTGATCCGAACAGTAGATCTTGGGCCTTTCAAGCATATTGTGGATGATGGCCTTGAGTTGAGGAAAGCAGCTTTTGAATGTGTAGACACATTGCTGGACAGTTGTCTTGATCAAGTGAACCCTTCATCTTTCATTGTTCCTTACCTAAAATCAGGCCTGGATGGTAAATTTTCAATATCCTCCTCCTCAAGGCCACTTGTTTTTTGTATGGTTATTTAATTTTGTGACTCATTTGGTCTGGTTTTATGCATGTAAAGTGATGTTGAGTGATGCAGCCAAACAAAAAGAGATACAAGGATTAGGAATTATATTAATTTATATATTAAGTCTGATTTCTTCTTTCTTTTTTTTTTTTTTTTCCTTAAGCCTTTGTATATAAGGATTCAATCAATCTTAACAATCTTAATTCTGTTTAGGATCTAATTTATCTAGAAATAAGAATATTAATCAGAAGTTTTCTGCTGTTATGATTTCCTTTTCCTATTTTCATCTTTTTCAGAATCAAGAGAGAAATGAAATTAATTACTAAATTTCTCTCTGTAGCTGCATTGGGTTACAACATTTCATACTTGTTTGGGTTTTTTTGTAACTAGGAAAGAAACTGTTAAATTGGCAACATCAATTTGTATCATAACTAATGATAAAATCCTAGTACATACGAATTTTATTTTTTATTTTTCAGAAAGACTACTTTTGAGAAGAATACTACCCTTGATTTCTTTATTCTCTTAGCTATCGTGAAATATGATTGTTTCATCAGTTGTTCTTCAGCATGATGGCGAGATTACTTTCAAATGATTATTCGATATCAATAACTAGATTCAGTTAGCTAATGATGTCTGTGAAGAATGGAGTATAACATGATGGCTATCATTGATTTTATCAACTATTGGCTGACTTGTCTGTCTTTGATCTTCCAGATCATTATGATGTTAAAATGCCTTGCCATCTTATCCTCTCAAAACTGGCCGATAAGTGTCAATCTGCTGTATTGGCAGGTCAGTGAGTTAATCAGCCAACTTTAGTCTGCTGGTTTCTCTGTGCTACAGATTTTCTGATCTCTTAATTGCAAACTGCAGTGTTGGACTCATTGGTGGACCCCCTTCAAAAAACTGTCAATTTTAAGCCTAAGCAAGATGCTGTAAAGCAAGAAGTCGATCGTAATGAAGACATGATTCGCAGCGCTCTTCGAGCAATTGCATCCTTGAATCGTATAAGGTTTGTGAATTTTATACTGTACAAATTGAAGTTATTTGCTCTTCTGCTAAAATTATAGATAGTTTGGCCTAATTGGCTGGTAAAAGCTGACTTCAATGCTTTCATCTGAAGGTAGAAAACAAGTTAAGCCATATCTGCGCTGATTGGATAAAATTGTTTCTTGTTTTATATTTCTAGCAGAACAATGGAAACGTGAAATGAGCTGAATGAAATACTCTCTCTTTTGCTGTTGCTTGATCATTGCTTTCTCATTTTGCAGCGGAGGAGATTGCAGCCATAAATTCAAACATCTTATGAGTGAAATTTCAAAATCTCCAACCCTCTGGGACAAGTATTATTCGATCCGAAATGAATGATGGAACATGTTTCATTGCTATCCAGTGGTGGTAATTGAAGTTGTCGATAGGGGATGTGAAAATATTTGATGCCTGCAGTCCAAGCGCTTCTGGGTTAAAAGAAAATGGTGAGTTGTTAGCTTGAGATGGATGTATAATGGAATCCTAAGTTTTGGTAGAATCATGGGAAAGTCTCATTTTTCAAGTCCCCAGCATACAAAAAACTGTAATGAATTTTTTATGTATAGGGTATTGAATTTGGTTCGTTCTCTCATCTTTAAAATTAGCCTCATTGAAAGGGTAAAAAATGGAAACATTGTTTTCCCATTGGAAGCCAATGTGAGAGAGTACACAGTTGGTTGTACTTGGTGAGTGATGTGGTTGATGGAATCTGACTTCAATATTTGAGACGGAGAACTGTTTTTGCCTTGCAACGGCAAATCTTCTCTTGAAAAAAAAAAAAAAGAAATTTTATTTAAATTAATGATTAATACATGTTTGGTTTCTTCCAGGAGCTAGGGTTTGTTCCTATTAAGAGTCATTCTATTCAGTGGTTGAACAACAGGTGGCTGCACTCTTTCTTTTGTTCGTGCGACAGTATAAGTACTATATAAAATTAAAATTACAATTAAATGGAGGAGACAAGGGAAGAGAAATGAAAAATGGTGGTTGCTCCCTTTCTTTGTCCACTTGAACATAGCTTGTTTGTTTATCGTAATCTCATAATATAGGTGAAGAAAACAAGTAACAAACCCCATTAGAGTAGAAAACGCAAGATGAAGCTTAAACTCAATTTACGAATCAAGCACTCATAAGATAGCGAAGGTGTGGCTAACAAGTAACAAATTAGAGTTGGAAAATCATAAGATAGGCGAAGCTAACAAGTAACAAATTAGTGTTGAAAATGAGTTTATTTCATGTGGAATCCTGTATTTTTGAATTTTTTTTTATAGAGATTTTTTATTATAACGTTGTCAATCAAGGTTGACATGTGACATTATAAAATAAAAAAATTAAAAAATAAAAATATTATTATAATGAAAAGTCTGAAATAAGAAATTTGGATGAGTTTCAATTAAAAAAATTAAAAAAAATACATAATTTAAATGTGAAAAAAAAACTTATGAAAACATAAAATGAAGCTTAAACTCAAATTATGAATCAGTTAATGATTTTGCTCTCGAAGATGTGTGATTCGTTTAAAGGATAGAGTTAGTGCATGTATATCAAGCTTGGAATATGGTACCAAGTGTTGGAATGATCAAAGTATTTATAATACACAGGTGACAGGAAGCTAGTCATTACAGAGAAGTGCTAGATATAGAAGAACTCCTTACAAGATCGGTCCTAGGCAGTGGCGGAGCCAGGAGGCTGGCAGTGGCCACCGCTCCCCGAAGATGGAAAAAAGCCCTTGAACATGGTACCTTTCAACATTAAATTTGACTCCATCTCTTACTAGTGTGTATATGCTTCGATATCCACTAAGAATTAGTTAAGTAGTTTGGTTAGTTTTATATTATACAAATCCATGTTTTTTAAACCAGCGGACTGATTAATTCAATTCTTAAAGCAAGAGGAATTAATTTATAATTTATTATGGATTCAGATTATACATCAAATTGATTGATAATAGACTTTGTTCTAGTAAAAGTTTGAGTTACACAGTAACAGAATAAATTATAAATTAGCCCCTCTTACTTCGATAAACAAATTAATTATTCTATTTGGCTTCAAAAACTAATTTTTAATTTTTTCTATTTTTTAATTTATTTTGATTTTTTATTTTAAGAAATAAAAAAATAAAAAAATTGATGAGGCAAAAAAGATATTTTATAAAATAAAAAAATATTAAATTAGATGTGATCAACATTGATTAAAAAAACTAAATAGTTAGTTTTTAAAATCAGAAAGACTAATTAATTTGTTTCTTGAAACAAAAGAGGCTAATTTATAATTTACTCGTGAATAAAATATCCTAAATGATGATGTTGGTTTCTGGCCTAAATCACATAATACGAAATACTAATATTGTCCATGAAAATATGTTTTATCTCTTGCAAGGAACTTTGGAAAACTTTCAATTTACCTACAACTCTTATGTTTCTTTTTATTCAAATTTGAATGAACTATATAGAAAAACAATAAAATTAAAGCATTGTTGTTATGAGAATTTCATCCATATTTGATTTGGGGATAAAGGCATAGACTATTATAGTCAAGAAGACACCATACAATTTTGTATCACTTTGATTCTTGGTTTAATTATATATATTCCTCCTAAAACATATCCTCATTTTTTTTTCAAAATTACACATTAGAAATTGATTTTATCAATTTTATCCTCAATATTAACATTTGGTTAAAATTCTAAATTAACAAATTTTGTTAAATACCACATGGCATGCACACAAATTTCACCACTAAAAAATAATAATTATGGAAACTTTAAAGAAATATAAAAGACAAAGGAAAAGGAAGAGAAGAAATTTTTTTATAGTTTCTATTTTATGGATTTGGTGTGGTCTATTCCTGCATTATTATTTTGATTTATTATGTTTTTTTAATTTTTTTTTAGCTCTTGTCTTTTGATTTAGCAAACAACAAACTATAATTAATTTAAAATACTTAGTATATTTGTAAGTTGACATGTGTCTAAAATTTAATTTAGAGACAATTTTTTTTTCAATTTCTTCATTTATAATTTTTCAAGAACATTCCAAAAAAAAAAACAAAATTTTTTTTTTATATCTCATAAAAAATATTATTTTAATTTAATTTTTTTGGTTTATAATTTTGAGAAAGTAGAAAAATTTTGGGTGAAAGAGAGAAATAAAACATAAAAAAGGAGACAATTTGAAAACAAAAAATAATGAAGTAGGACCCTTAATCACTAATCTAACGAAAAACTAATAAAAAGAATAATTTATTGACTAAATTAAAAATATAAAAATTAAATAATTAGTTTTTGAAATGAGAGAGATTAATTAATTTGTTTCTCTACATGAGAGGGATTAATTTATAATTTACTTAAAAAAACGAGTTGTCTGAAAAAACAAATAAAGGGACGTTTATGCAATGAATCGAAAAAGGCAGGACGAAAAAGCAAAACTCGATTTGGTAGTCCCCTTTAGTAGTTGGCTGGGTGGGTTTCACTTTTCAGTTGTGTTAAAAAAAAAAATCTCCTTCTCTATCGTTTCCAAAAATAATAAAAACCAAACCCTAAGAAGAAATAAAATCGAACCCAAGCAAATTGAAATTGAAATTAAAATAATAAAAAAATGCAAGGAGGAGGAGGAGGAGGAGGAGAAGAAGTAAGCATAGAGGAGCTCGCTTCTAATCTCACCACTTACAAAGAACAGCTTCACCAGGTGCTTCCTTCCTTCTTTTTCTCTCCCTTTCTTTTTATTTATTTTTCATTTTTTTTTTTTTACTGATAGTTTTCTAGATTATTGTGAATTGGGTTCCTCCAATTAGTTTTTTCTTTTTTTTTTTTTGGTTGGGGGGGGGGGGGTTGAGGAATTTTGTTATATTGTCAATTTGGGGTTCTACTTGTTGAATTAGGAGTAATTGGGGTATGTGGAATTAGGGTTTTACTTATATATATCGGAAGTTTGATTTAATATTGGGATTTTCTTTTTGCTCATAGTCTTGGATTGCAATGAATTTTGATATCGAATTGTTTTTATTTTTATTTTTTTGAAAAATTCATTTTTAATATGGAATTAGGGGTTTCTGTTTCTTCAAAATTTTAATTGAAGATTGAATTTAGATTGTAATTCTTATGGATAAGAATAATACCTGCTTCTTCTTTTTTTAACTGTCTTCGCATGCTTAGATGCTTTTAATGCCTTTTTATTTAACTGAATCAGTGTCGATTGGTTACCTTTATTAGCCTAAGTGAGCTGTATTTAATTTGAAGCTTATGCAAGTTGTCATGGGCATAACAAGTATAAAATAACAGAGGGTGGTTTGTGCCTTAGATACAAGGATGGGTTTTCTTTTCATGATTAATATTGGTTAAAAAACTCTAGTTTCTGATATACATGTATATCCTTTATAAATGCTCGTTGTGATTGGATAGTTTTGATAGTGTCAAGCAGTGTTGTGTTCTAGTAGACTTTTAGCCATCACAATCTAATATGAACCGTTATCTTTATTATATCACCATAATTTCTGTTTGCATGTGTGCTGTATTATCTGATAAGTTAGCACTAGTTTTTCACTTGGTTTGTCACCATATGTTGCTGCATTTTACGGGTTATAACTTCTCTTGTGCTTGTGGACCAGGTCAGACAGCTTCTGGTTGATGATCCTGGAAACTCTGAATATGTGGACATGGAGAAAGAGCTATCAGAGGTGATCTTTTCTTATGACTGCTTGTTTTTAGTTTGTTCTTTCTTTTTTTGCAGTTGTCCTCAGAAATGATCACTCTTTGTTTATATGGTTTTATATTCCCATTGGGGGTTGTGAACTATAGGTACTGTTTGGATAGTTGTCTCAAGGAAATACCTAACTTTTTCTCTATCATTGTGGGTCACAAGACCAGTTGATGGTGTTGATATTTAGGTGTCTAGGTAGATGTTGCTATTTGAGTGTCTAGGTTTTTGATGCAGTTACCTTTCTTTGTTTGTCTCTACCTAATCTCTCTTTGAAGGAATCAACATGTTGCTAAAACAAGCAACAGTTATTAGCTGCTAATGGCTCCTGTGGAGATTTCTTTTCATTTCACTGTTAAAGAGGTGAGGGTTGTTTTTGTGCTAACTCTAGTTCAGACGCTCCAGAAATAGGAACTATGTGGAATAAAAATATTGGAGTTCTTTGTAAAAGCTTAGAACTTCATCAAGATGCCCATCACTTCTATCTTGGTTCATTTGCAGGTGTGCTATGTCTCGTGATGGCCAGCCTGCTTCCCTTCCTCACCTGATTTGTGATGTTCACACTGAGATATTAAGTTTGAATTTTACCGACGATAGCCATTTGTGAATTATGATGTTAGATATATCTTTTATATATTATTAGACTTGGCTAACATTGTCAAGATGCAGGTCATTGCTCTGACAGAAGAACTCCTTGAAACTGCGAAGCAGAATGAGATTGCTGGATCACATGTTGGAATGGGAGATAGTTCATCTCCTAGTTACCCTCGACCTAAGGTGAATAGAACAGTAAATTACACTGCTTTCATTTTGCATATGTTGGGAAACTTGCCTTTTGCTTTCATGAAGGGAGGCTGCGCATTAGAATGGAGAAAAATAAATAAAGTCTATAGTTAATTATTCCTCAGTTATAATTTCTTATGGATAGATGTCAGGCATTGACAAAACTCCTCTTTTTGCCCCCAAACAGGAGGCTGATCAACATGAGAAATTTCCTGTCGGTTCGAAAGTTCAAGCTGTATGGAGTGAAGATGGGGAATGGTATGTGATAAACGTAAAGAGATTCAAAATTTAATCCTTCTGCTTTATTTGGATTTTCATTTGTTTTATTTTTCTTTTCTTTGCTGTACTTGATTAGTTAAATGTTCAGGTATAATGCAACGGTTGAGGTTCATACCCCAAATGGATATTATGTAACCTTTGATGGATGGGGAAATAGGGAAGAGGTATGGTTTCTGTGACTCCATTTTCAAATTCATCATCATCACGGTTATAACTCTGTGCATGCGTCTCCTTCTGACCTAGGCTTGTAGCCATATTGCATTTATCTAGGTCACTGTCAAATCTTGAAAGGGTGGACAAGATTCACTTGTTTTTTCTTTCTTTTTAACTATTTTCTGGTACTTATTTTGCATGAAAGCAACCATCTCACTATTCTGTCATAGCAGTGGGCTTATTTCATACTTTATTGCATGATTGTTTTCTCTTTGCTATGTGTTACTTATTCTTCCTTGCTTGCCTCTTCCTATGCATTCAATTATGATGTTTCTCTGTTTTTTTCTTAATCGGATGGTGGATGGTGACTGACAGTTGCTAAACCCAGGTGGATCCTGACAATGTAAGGCCAGTTGAATTCAATGCCTTACTGGAAGCAGAAAGAGTAGCTGAAGCTACAAAACAAGCAATCAAAAGGAAGATTGCCCAAGCTGCGTCTGTTGACTTTCAGTCACGAAGTTTACCAGCAAAGCTTCGGATAGAACCTGATGACTCAGAGGATGTGGTGAGTAGTACTTACGTATAGAATGAATGTTACTGGTGCCTGTAACAATAAAATGGCATTGATTAATCACTTCTTTCTCATTCTGAAATCCTTAGTTGCTTTCTGTATCTGGTTAGTTTCATTTAAAAATGAATGAGGATACATGTTTCCAGCTTGGCTGGATTCAAAATGTTACCTACTGTCTGGGCCACAAGTGAATACCTTCTGTCTCTCATTTGAGCCTTCAGTGATTAGCTTTTCTGCAACTGCAACTTGCTCTTTCCTGTGTAATATGGGTTCGTGAATGTAATATTTTTTTCCTAAGCAAAAAGGGTTTATATGATATTTCTCTATCTCCTATTCCTCCTCCACCACAAATTTTTTGTTAAGCTAATTGCTTTTTCTCCACAAGCTTTTTGGTTTAATGTTTATTTTTTCTACAGAAAGCCACCAAGCGGAAGAAGATACATGCTTTCAAGTCAAAGATGCGTTTTGAGCAACTTGAAGTTACACAGAATAAGCGACAGAATGCATGGCAGCAGTTCCAGACAACTAAAGGCAAGACCAAGAAGGTAAATACTTGCAAATTGGAGAACACAGGCGTTTGTCTGTATTCCTTACACTGGAAATGGGCTTTGGGCTACATAAAAGGGAAGCCGTTCCTCATTCCCTTAAACCCCCACTTCCCTCTCCCAATGGGATTGAACCTCTGGATTTTCAGGGTTGAATTCTAATTTTTTATCATGGGGTGCTTCGTTGCCTTGGGACTAAACATCACAAAAGTAACTTTTATAATTCGCTTTATATATCTTATGATTTGTACTTAAAAGATGCCTATTTCTTCTTTTCTTTCAGGTTGGCTTCTTCTCAGGGCGCAAGAGAGAGAGCATTTTCAAATCTCCTGAGGATCCCAACGGCAAGGTTGGGGTGACTGGAAGTGGGAAGGGCTTGACAGAGTTCCAGAAGAGGGAAAAGCATTTGCATCTCAAGGGCGGAGGGGTTGAGATTGATGATTAGATTAGAGTTACATTACATTAGATGCTAGAGTTACATACATTGTTTTCTTCCTTCCGTGTAAACCATACTCTACAGGCTTTTGCAATAACTGATCCAGTAGCAAAGATAATTGACTACTAGTTAAGCAATGAATCTATTCGCCTAGGAGTATCGAGATGATGCCAAGTGCATAGAGTGATCTTGTGAGACTCTGTTCTTGTATGTCTTGCTTGTAGAACCTCTCATTCTAATTCAGTGCTCTCCGAACCGTGCGGGAAGGTTTCCCATCACACGGCTCACCAACTTGATCTTCCGCGGGAACCGTATGTCCGAACAGGCCTCCTAACTATTAGCTATTCCACACTATGAACCTCATCTAGGGTTCTATAATTCACCTATAAGGAGTGTAACTACTCTTTCTATTTATCTTTCTTTCTTTTTGCAAGTTTCTGTCGTTCTTTACAACCTTTTCAATTGTGTCTAGAAATAACAAATCAAACCAAAGAAGAGGAAAATCGGAAAGCCACTTGTCAGCTGCCAAGCACAAAAACACACAGAAACTTATTCATCGTTCTTAATGGATTGGATTGGGCTGGTTGTTGTTTGAGGAAGATCAGGGTGCGTTTGTTAGTGTGCCAAGTGATTAACAATGAAAAACTCGCAATGACGTACTTTAACCACTGTAAAATATAGGAAGGGCTAACAATGAGTAAATAGCTAAATCTGATACACATATATATGTGTGTGTGTGTTTTTAATTTAACTCTACATTTTATTTGCATTTATTATGTTATTATTATTTAAAGTCACGTTACTTGCATATTCTATTTTTTGAATTCTTAAAAGTTTATTATTATTATTATTATTATTATTATTATTCTGTATTTTATTCAAGGTATTTTGATAAAAAAATTCACCCAAAAATCAAAACTGAACCTAATCAAAGTATCGTTCAGTTTTTGGAATCGAAAATTTTGATTTTTGATTTGGTTTTCGGTGAAAAACTGAATTATTTTTTAGTATAAAAAAAATGATGTTTTGATTCTTAGTTTCTTAAACACTATTTTTCATGAATTAGATATATATATATATATATATCATTTTATTTTGAAAATAATAATAATAATAGCATTTCAAAGTTCCAATCAATTATAAAATAACATCAAACATCTAAGTTAAATAATATAACCCATTAATAGATTTATTTAGCAACAACTAAAAAAAAGAATGAAAATAAATAAATAAAGGATTGAACTAATATGGTAGTTTTATGATTTTAAAAAATTAATAAATATTAATATTTTTTTATCTATCGTGCATATTTATGCACTAAAAAAATATTAATTTGATAAAGTATTAATGAATATTAACAAAAAGATTTGATTAAGAATTTTTCGAAAGTTTAAAACTTGATTGATAAAATTTATAGATTTAGGACCTAATTGAAAATAAATATATAAGTGTAGTACTAACCTGAGGTTTTCCTAAAACTTCAAGAGACAGAAACAGGTCTAAAGATTGGAAGTTGGGTTCGTGTTGTGTTTTGTAGGAAGGAAGGAAGGAAGGAAGGAGAGCGCCAAATCCAAAAAGAAAAGAATGTTATCAATCAAACAAGTAACAAAATCTTCTAGGAGTTTACTCTTTCCCCTTCTCCTCTTCAATTTTAAAAACAACAGCACCTCTCTTATCTCCCCCACATGCTCAACATCATCATCATCATCATCATCAACGACAACATCCTTGTACTGTTGCTTTTACTATGATTACTCAACTGCAGCAGCAGCAGCAGCAAACACCCGTGATAGAGGTTTAATCGCAAAGAATGTTGCCTCATCCATTAAAGAATGGTTCGAGCAAGGACGCAACGAGTTGTTGGATCGAATTTTTCTGACAATTAGAAAACATGGTGAAGATAAAGACACTCTTGGGTTTGCTCTTTCGCAATTGCGTCTGCCTTTGAATGAGAAATTTGTGTTGGATGTGCTTGCTTATGGTAATGCTAGAAAGGAGATTTATTCTTGCGTTAAATTCTTTGATTGGGCTGGTCATAAAGGAGGCTTTTTTCATACTCGTGCTACCTTCCATGCTTTTTTTAAGATCTTGTCAAAATCTGAAGGGATGAGTGTGATGCTTGATTTCTTAGATAGTTATAGTGAGACACGAGATCTTTATTTTCATCATAACGTTAGATTTTATACTGTTTTGGTGATGGGTTATGCTGTTGCCGGTAAGACTGATGATGCACTCCAACTGTTCGGTAGAATGCGCTTCCAAGGTCTTGATTTGGATGCTTTCTCTTATCACGTGCTTCTCAATTCTTTGATTCAACATAATTCTCTTGAGGCTTTTGAGGTTATCTTTAAGCAGATATCGTTGAGGGGTTTTGAGAATGCTGTTACCAGGTTCTTGAAGGTTAAGTATTTATGTCAGCAGAAATTGTTGGATGAGGCGGAGGCCTATTTTCGTAAGCTGGTCAGTGAGGGTAAGGGTAACAAAGATAGAAGTGGTGAAAGGTTTGGATATGCACAGGCTTTGAGGGTTCTAGTTGATGGGTTTTGTCAAAACGGTTTGTATGTTAAGGCCAGCGGTTTGATTGAGGAAATTAGTAAGTTGGAGTTGGTGGCAATGGAGCCTGCTTATGGGATTTGGTTGAAGAATCTTGTTCATGCTGGAGAGATTGATGCGGCTTCCGAGTTCTTGAAGAGCAAGAACTCCTTAGAAGGGTATGTTCCAGACATTTTTAGGTGTAATTTCTTGCTTTCCAGGCTTTTGAAGGATAACCGTCTTGGGGATGCTTGTGATTTGCTGATTGAGATGAAGGAGAATCAGCTTTCTACTGACACTGTCACCATGAATGCTGCATTGTGTTTCTTTTGCAAAGCTGGAATGGTAGAGGTTGCATATGAGTTGTACAAGTCCAATTTGTTGCTTGGATTCTCGCCTAATTCCTTGGCTTATAATTATCTTATCAATTCTCTTTGTGGGGAAGGGTCCTCTGATGAAGCTTATTCTTTACTGAAGAATTCTATCCGGCAAGGGGTTTCCCTGGTAAAAAAACATTTTCTATACTTGCTGATGCTTTGTGTAGACAAGGGAAGCTTGATATGATGATGGACTTGGTTCTTCTTGCTCTATCAAAGAATCATACCCTCGGTGATTCCACGTACAACAAGTTCATGTCAACATTATGTAGGGCTGGGAGGGTTGAAGATGCTTATGTGATGCTTGGGGAATTTAACAGAAGGAATAGAGCTGCTACAGAAGCTACTTACAGACTCTTGATTTATGGTTTTAACAAGTCCAATAGGGGAGATATGGCTGCTAGGCTGCTTCTTGAAATGCAGGATAAGGGTCACCAGCCAACTCGGAAATTGTTCAGAGCTGTCATTTGCTGTCTATGTGATATGAAAAATCCAGAAATGTATTTCTTCAAATTGCTGGAGATGCAACTGTCCTGTCATGAATCCGATGCTAATGTTTACAACTTCTTCATTGATGGAGCTGGGCATAGCAAGAAACCTGAACTAGCCAGAGAAGTATTTGAGATAATGCAGAGAAATGGAATCGAGGCCAATATTTGCTCACATATTTTTTTGTTGAAGGCTTATCTGAGGAATGAAAGAATTTCTGAGGCTCTAAATTTCTTTAAAGCAACGCCTGATAGTAAGATGGGTAAAAAACTGTACAGTGCCATGGTTGTTGGGTTGTGTGGAGTCAAAAGAACCAGTCTTGCTTTGGATTTTCTGAAGGAAATGCGGAATAAGGGAATGGTTCCAGGCATGGAATGTTATGACGCTATTGTACAGCTGCTGTGCTCAACCAAAAACTATGATGTGGTGATAAATATTATTAATGACTTAAAGAAATGCCGGCATAGGCTTACATCCTTTATTGGTAATGTACTGTTGTTGCATTCCCTGAAGAGTAAAGAGCTATATGAGGCTTGGGTTCGATCAAGAGATGTGCAGAATGGGACATCTTCTGATCTTTCAAACCTTGGCCTCCTAATTGGTGCATTTTCTGGTCATTTTGAAGTGAGTCTTGAATACCTGGAAGAAGTGATTGAACAGTACTTCTCCCGTGACATCTACACTTACAACTTGTTGCTGAGGATGCTAGCCAAAAGGGATTTGGACCATGCTCTAGAGTTGTTCTATAGACTTTGTGACAGAGGATATGAACCTAATCGATGGACTTTTGACATCATGGCACATGGCCATTTTAAGCATGGAAGAAAAGTTCAGGGTATGCTGTGGGTGGAGGAGATGTGGAAGAAGGGGTTTGATCCAACTGAAGGTACCCTACGATTCCTTTCCCGGTAATAGCTACTTTGTTTAACCACTCAGAATTCTACAAATTTTTTTCCAAGATGAAAATAAGATGCTTGAAATTGATTAATTACATGGAATATCTCATTAACTTTATGTAAATTATGATTTTTATTAGAAATTGATATCATTCCCTACTCTTTTTATGTTAGTGTCTCATGGTTTTGGAAATCAACTATAAGAAAAGAATGGATGTAATTTCATTATTGTTACTATCCATCATGGCCTTAGATAAAGAATTATTAGGACTGTCTCGAAGTTAGCTTTTCTATTCGATGATCAAAATGAGTGGGCTAAAGCTTAAAAATCTCAAGAGAATATAGTTTATTTTATTTTTTTATTTTTTAAAAGGGGTTGAATTGGGAGCTTTTCTGGAGTTTGGATGGTAACTGCTATCCACTCGAGTCCCTATTTTTTCCAGCTTTTGTTGCAGCCTTTAAAATTTAGTTGCATTGTATTAGAAGTGTTTTATTATGTAATCATCATTATTTATCATTATATGAATATTTTGTAATGTATATCTTGAAATTGTAATGTATTTTATTATTTTTTGTGTGTGATATTAAAAAATTAAAACATGTTATTAACTTTCTTTTATAATAAATTCAATTATTGTTGTGTAATATTAAACTATTAAAAATGTTATTATTATGCTTAATTAGTAAAACGGTTAAAAATATGTGAATTATAATAAATTTATTAATAGTTATTAATGCATTTATGACATTTATTGTCGTAACTTTTATTTTACTATCGGGATAAGCTGCGAACTGCAATCATAATCACGACTACTTTTACAATCACTTCTGGTGTAGTTTAAGACTATAATAAAAATGATGTTTCATTTTATGAGTGAAATGGGTTATTAATTGGTGACCAACTCAACAAAATTTTACACATTTAAAGTTAGAATGTTTTTCAATAGCGCAAGTATAGCAGTATGCATGAATTGTTGTAATGTAATGGGTCTTGCCCTTATTTGATCTCCCTACTTTGGCGTTAAATGATTTAAAATTTAAGAAATGTTTGGACCATTTAACCATATTTAATTAAGAAAAGGCATTCGAGGGAATGATAATGGAGTTCAATTACGAAGAAAGAGAACCTTCTAATTCTTCCATGGATTCTTATATATGCTGGAAGCAGTTATTCTGTATTATTATTTTTTTATTCAACAGTTAAGGTTTTTTTGACTTACTTGCAGATCAACCAAAACTAAGTTTCTTTCTCGACTATTTTTAGACACATCCTCCACATCTGTTTGGTGCATTTAAAAATTTTTAATAAATTCTTTTAGATGCTAACTCTAAAATTCAAATCCATTTTTTTTTTAAAAAAAAATTAGATCTTTTTAACAACCAGACCAAATCCCTTGAAATTTTGTATTATTGATTAGAAAGACGCTATTAATACATTATTTTTTTTAGTGGCACATTACTTTAAATTTTTTGTTCTCAAGTCACTAAATTACCCTTCACAAGAACAAAGAAATCCCTATGTGAGGTTGATTATTGAAATATTTATATGGACCAATCAATTTTGAAAACTTAAACATTATTTAAGAATATAATAACTAACCTGTTTAGAAACACAAGAATAAATTGAGAAACATAGGAATAAATTGGAGACTCATGCTATTATATAAAGATATATTAAGTTATTTATCCAAAAAACTATTTTACAACTAGATTCTGGCATGATTACTTTTCACCGTGTGATGGAGTAAAATATAAATTAGTCCCTTCGGTTTCTGAAAACAAATTAATTAGAAAATTTTTTGGGTAAACTTTTTTATAACACTTGAATTTCTAAGTCATATCATTTTCTGTCATTTCATTTATTGAGAGAAGGCATAGAAATAAGTAGTCAAATGTTAGAATTTGAGATACTTAAAAACTTGTATTATTAAGAAACTGACAAGGATTGGATGAGAATAAAACGGTATTTGTTTAAATTATATCAAAATTATAAACATATTTCAATTGGAAGTATAAAAAAGACTGCATAGGTGGAAACTGATTTGTAATAATGTTCTTATTATGATTATTATTTGTTTAATGTTTTTTTTTCTTCTACTATCTATATATTTCTATCCTACCATCACTGTATATTTTGGCTTCTATGCACTCTGATCATAGCAAACCAGCTATCATATGATCCTTGACCAAATGGGAGGAGCTCCAACATTCTTGAAGGGGGACCCTGTCCATGCCTGTTTTGAGCCAACATCTTGATGAATATTTAGCCAGTGGTGTTAGAAAAAAATAGATGGCAAAAGGTTTGTGCAGGGAGGGACCTAGCTCCAATATCAAGACATGTTTGAGGCATGTTTCAATGGGATGAGAACAACTTCTCCACTCATTTTGTCTTGTAGGTTTTCTCTCTCTCATAGCATCAATTTTACCTTTGGACTTTACTGATAGAGGCTTTGATTATTTTCCATATACATTCATCACTTCATAGAAGTTAGATTGCTCGAGAAGACCTGTCTTCAGGAGCACTAACAGCAAATTTCCGTTTTTTGTAAATCCAAGAAAGTGATGACGACCCCATGATCAAGGAATGGCTTGGATGTATAGTACTAAAATGAGGAGAATGCAATGGATCTTCTTTGGAAAGCACCGTTGAAAAATGCATCTTCTTTTCTCCCACTATTTTGCATCTCTACCATATCATTAGAACCTTGAAAACTGTTTTGAGCTTTCAGATTGCTTTATGCTCCACACAACTTCACATTATTCCATTATTTTTACCTTTTCTTTTCTTTTTACAAAAAATATGTGCCTCCCTCAAGAGAGCTTAATTCCTGCAGCAAGACCAGGAAGGAAAGGGAGAAAAAGGAAAACACACAAGGAATAATAAAGGGAGATCCCTTAACTTTCTTCTTCCTTTTTTTTTAGTTTTTTTTTCATTATCCTGTACCTATATTACAATCCTATAATAGTGTGAGGCATGAAAGCATGCTCTTTTGACCAAGTGATATAAAAACATCAGTTAAGGTATGATTTCAATATCCCCAACATGTTTTGAAGAGTTGATGAAGCCATGGTTGTCACCAAATGTCTCTTGTTGTGCTGTGGTGGATAGAGATATAGATACTGGACTGTAAGAATACCATCTAGCCCAAAATAGATAGTTTAGGAAGTTGAGGAAGCTAAGAACTGCTAGCATCCAGTAGAAAAGATCCAGCTTGTCTTTGTTGAGATCATTGTCACTAAGCCAACCTTTATTTTCAGAACCCGATGAGGTGATCTTATTCACCAAAGAAACTAGCAAGGAGCTCAAGAAGAATCCAAATGAATAGGAGCAGTAGGTGATAGCTGTTAAGAAAGCCTGCATCCCTTTTAAGGACTGTTTGTAAAAGAACTCTATGAGACCAACAGCAGTGAGCATTTCTGACAATCCAAATATTAGAAACTGCGGGGTGATCCAAAATATGGACAGTACTTTGTTGGAATCTACAGCTGCATCCCTCCTCTTCTTCTCCATAATGGCAGCAGAAACCATGGAAAAGGTAACGAGAAAGAGGCCGGCTCCTATCCTTTGCAAAGGAGATATTCCTGATTCATGACCAGTGATTTTTCTTGCGAAGGGTACAAAGAAAGTGCCATATAGAGGAACTGCGATGATGAGTATGATGTAAGGGATGGCTTGAAGCGAAGCAGGAGGGATATGGAAGGATTTGGTGAGTTGGGTGTCCATGGCACTCCCTTGTTGGACTGAGAATGTCTGGAGTTGAGCTAAGATGGTGTTGAAAACTATGGTGCAAGCAAAAATGGGAAGAGCCGAAATCAGTATCTTCACCTGCTCCACTTGAGTGACACTGCAGAATCTCCATGGACTCTCCTTTGTATTGGCCCCATCTTGAATTTTGATGGAGGCCTTGTCCAAGAACCTGAAATTTTATGGATGGCCATTTTGATTATGTTCTAAGTTCAAATCGTTGGTCAAAAGAGATTAGTTATTATTTATAAATATCAATTCAAAGAACCAAAATTCCTTATCTTTGATAAACATATAATCTGTAAAATAAGGATCCAAAAGAACATGTTAACTTGGTACATGTGGCTTATGCTTAGTTGATTCAGAAAATTCTGATTTACCTGAACCTGTGTGTATGAGCTAGGCCGTCAGAGTTAGAAGATGGAGCAACTATGGCATTATTTAGCGCACTGTTTTGGCCTCCATGAAGCATCTGTGGATTTGATGGACAAATTTGCTTTCTCTTTAATATGGCAGCCACAAAAACCTGTGAAACCCATACAGAACCATAAATATTGTTTGGAAAAGTAGGATAAAAATGGATGGAATTAACTTCTTCTATTTTTGTCTACCCCAAAATAAATGATTGTGTAATCAAAACATTAAGTAATGTATTTTTCTATAATAACTTCTTCTTTTTTTAAAGCATGAATAAAGAATAAGAGGGTATTAGTTATTTACCTGACAGCATAAGCAAGACAAAATTGCAGACACAATCAGCAGAATCATGTTAAGTCCACTACATAAAAATTCAAATAACCACTAACCACTAACCTCTAAGTTCCAATTCCTAATTGAGAACAAAGGAATTACTAAACAATAGGTGCACTTTCTCTCTCTCTCCATCTGTTATAATTTAAACAAAAAACCATGTTTTTAATTTTTTTTTTTTAATATTTACAGGTAGCAGGTATTTTCATATCAGCTTTCGCATCAATCGAAACTAAGTCTACAGCTTCCTGAATTAAGCCAGTAGTAGAATCCGCTTAGCTTTTGGTCGGTTTACATGCATCGCGAACCAATATAGTTTATTTGGTGCTATTGCAAAGGAGGAGGAGTTAGGATTTGAATTGCATGAAATAGCCAGAGATAAAGCAGGAAACTACGTAGAAACACCAAAAATCCCAAATTGCAAAAAAGGAAGAAAAGCGGTCAAGGTACATTACTTGAGCTATGGGGGTCAAAATGCTTCCTTGAGGGGGTTTGTTCCTGTAATATAGAGTACCAGAAACTAAGCTGATCAATCCCATTGCCATGACAGCTGCAGAGACTCCAAAACCAACATCCATGCCAGAATGCGTTTGAACCCATACAAGAAGTGTTAGAGCAAAAAGTTCACCCATGGAGAAAGCAAAATAGGCAGCATTGAAGTAGGTAGAGAGCTTCTTGGACTGTTTTGGATTACTTTGATTGAACTGGTCACCCCCGTGAGCAATCATGTTGGGTTTAACACATCCACTCCCTAATGCCACCAAGTACAGGGCTACAAAAAAGATCAAGGCCTTGAACCCTTTAGCTTCTACACAGTTTTCTCCATCGGTTAACATGTTACACTGGGGTGGCTTTAGTTGGGGAAGATGAGCTTGAACTGATAGTAATATGAATCCCTACAAATTCAAAATAAAAATCATATCTGTTGATGAGAAGGAATCTTCATTATTAACATACAGACAATTTTTTCCTCATAACTCTTCATTTGTCCTTTCATACATAGAAGTTTGTCTTGTCTTAAATCATAGAAGGGAATATATGTAAAGCTCATAGCTAGTAATATATTGAACAGATATATATATATATATATATATATATATATATATATAAAGTGAGCCACCATTGTGGAAAGAGAGATGAATTGGGAGAAAGACAAAAAAGTGGAAGGAGAAATTGAAAAGGTGATTGGAAAGAAAGGAGCTCTTACAGAAAGTTCCACAAAACCAAAGATGAGCATGGTCCAGAAACATCCAAGATAAGAGTCTGAGAGGTAGCCACCAAGGAGGGCCAGGAGAAAGATAGTTCCAACAAAGTTTGTCACAATGTTTGCAGACCTTGACAAAGAGAAGTGCATCTCATTTATCACATATGTTATGAGGTTGTTCCCTACAGCAGCTATTGCCATTATCTCAAACGCTTGAAGTCCTGAGATTCCATGCCAAAAAAATGTATCAAGTGTTTGCAGAAAAGAGTAGACAAAATCATGAGAGAGAGAGAGAGAGAGAATCAAGTCATATTCTTACTTTATGCTGTGGAATTTTCAAAAATTTTGACTCTTGTTGCTTTCACTATCAAACACATATACGTTATGTATTGTGAAAAAAGAAGAAATAAAAGCACATGTAGCTAGGAGCCTAGGACTATATCCAATCAATGATTTGAACCATAAAATGAAATAGCAAGTGGAGCCATGGAAGAGAAGCTGAACTTATGTTACAAAAATCAAGACAGCACCTTCTAATTCTGCCATGTGTTGTTTCAGAGAATATATTAATTACTCCAAGAAAACAGAAACCATTAATTACAAAGAGAGAGAGAAAGAACAAATCCATGCCAAAGCAAGATCTGAAAACCACACACACACACACACTTGTGACTTGTGTGTGAGAGATAAAGAAATAGGGCATACCAAGAACAAATGCTGCAGCTCTCATGCTACCATGCTTGTTGGGATTGGAGGGCCTGCTTCTCCAATCAACTGTATTCTCTTCACTGATCACACACTTGTTCTTTGCCTCCATGTCCATCTCTCTTGCACCTCTTAGCTCTTTCTTGCTCTAGGGAAAGAAAAATGCAAGAAACAGGTTGTTGTCTTACTCTGCTGAAATTGAGGCAGAGGTATTGTCTTAAATATATAAGCTCCAAGCCATCGATCCTTGAAACTTCCAAGTCCACTCGCAGTCTAACAAACGTGGATAACACTTCTACCAGGAAAAAAAGCGTGATCCTTGCTTGCTACAGATGCTGCTTTGGTCTGCGCACTTACTTGGAACTCCAAAGGAGAGTCTTGAGGCTTTGCAATATGTTATTGGATAGAGTTGTTGTGTTAGAGAGTGGCCTTTTGGCTTTGCATTAACGTTTTGGTGGTCCACCTTCTCCTATGACCAATTAAGTTTTTTTCTTTCTTTCTTTGTTTTTGTTTGTTTCTGTTTTACAATAATCTTTTTTGTAAGTTCCAACTAATTATATATAAAAAGTTATGTCAATATAATGATTAAAAAATAATTTTATTAAATTTTACACAAAAATTAGTTCATTCATGATAATTTTTATGATCTCTTATAAAATATCAAAATTGACAAAATTTTATTATGTTTAAATTCATTTGATGGATTTGACAACTCAAATAATATGGTTTTTTAGGTTTAGCAAAAAGATGTCCCGAGCTAACTTTTATATATTTCGAAATTAATTTTTTTCTAAATGTAGATAAAGGATATTTCTCGATGTACGATTTCGGATATTTTAAAAATAAATTCTCGAAGTTTTGGCTAAAAAAATCGAACCCTTGATTTAGTCTACAAGTTGACATTTACTTACCAACGAATCACCATTGTGGTTAAAAGTAATTTGATTAATTTTAAGTTAAGATTATTCTAGTTATGTTTTGGAAAAAAAATTTCTTTATTTAATCATGAGTAATGCTAACTCATGCAAAAATGTCATGGAACTACAGAACTGTTGTGCGATACATATGAACAAGTCTACCATACCGCAGTTAATAAGTCAACAAGTCTATTATATATATATAATAGACTTAAAATAAATTATGTGTGAAATTTTTTTAGATAGCTAATTGAAAAATTGTCTATACTTTTAGGGGAGAAATTGAAATTAACAAAATAGAAGGGCATTTTTTATTAATTTTGCTAAGAAATGTGGATGGAAGGACTTTATTGATAAATGGATGAAACATTAGAGATCGATAGAGAATAAACTTTTGAAAAGAAATTGATGTAAAGACGGGCGAGAGGACCATAGAAATATATGAATACTTTTTATTATTATTTTTTATTAGAGGGCTTTTTAGTTTACCTATACTTGACTTATTTATCCTTTTCTCTCTCTCTCTCTCTCTCTTTGACTGTCAAAAAGTGAGCTCCAATAGAAATTATGTATTTGGGGTCCAAATTTTTATTATTTTTCTATTTGAATATCTTAATTTTAATTTTATATATTTGATTTCCCTTTTTATTTATTTATTTATTTTTTATCTATTTTGAGTGATTGTTTTTCATTCAGCCTATTAGGCGATGATTTGTCCATTATCTCGTGATGCGTGACAAAAAGTGGGCCTTAATGAAAAAATTATGAAAAATCTAGAGAAAAAAAAATTGAAACACTATATATATATATATATATATATATATATATATACATAGTGGGCCTTAATGTTCTTAGATAGCTAATTGACAAACTGTCTATTCTTTTCGGGGAAAATTGAAGTTGACAAAATAGAAGAGTGTTTTCAATTAGTTTTCCTAACAAATGTGGATTTAAGTAATTTATTGATAAATATATGAAATATTAATTAGAGGGTGATTCATAGAGAATAAATTTTTGAAAAGAAATTGATAACGGAGATGATTAGTGGGAGGGTTATAGAGATATTTGTATTCACGATGTCTTACTTTTTATCATTTTTTTTTATTTGAGTATCTTATTTTTAATTTTGTCTATTTTTCTATAACTTTTTTATATTTGAATGCTTAGAGTTAATTAATCTATATATTATCTCGTCAACGCATGTCAAAAGGCAGGCTCCAAATGTATTTAGTGTCCAACTTTTTTTATCATTTTTCTAGTTGAGTTACCTTTTATCTATTATTTTATATATTTTTAAATCTATTCGAGTGATCGTTGTTCATTTAGTAAAAAAAAGATGAAAGAAAAAAATTTAATTACGTGAGCAATAATTTAGTAGGTCTTTCCATGGACTGGCCTAAAAAATAAAAATAAAAAGCTTCAAAAGAAAGCTCTCATGAAAATTATATTAATAGAAAGATTTCTTGAGCTTAGAGATGTGAGGGTTTTGATAGTCGGCCATGCGGTCGCCTTCTGAGAAGAATATAGAGTATAGGGGAAGAGATTTTTCACCACTAAATATGTCTTGGTATTTCTATTAAACAAAAGAAAAAAAGCAATAACATATTTTACTGTAAAATATTTTATGTTGATCAGTTTTCTGTAAAACATTTTATGCAAAACAAACGCTTGGTTAGTTTTGTTTAAATTTTATACCTAAAATTTCAGAAATATCCTTAGAGCATGCTCGTTACTCCAAAAGCCTATTTTTTTAAAGAAAAAAACAGTATAGACAAAAAAACAATAATAAAATAATATCAAATCTATCAAAAGTGATAATATATATATATATAAACTAACATGGCATGTCGAAACTAGTGGACTATGATAGCTATGCTCTGCAGAAAGTGAAGCAGTCAATTCTTGTTCATATGTTCAATGTCTTGGCATCTCTTGTGTATAAAAAAATAGTGATGGTTATGCATGCATCTTTCTATATTTTGGTTCTTGTCTTTTTATATATCTCTGGTCCAAGGAAAAGAAAAAAAGAAAAAAGAAATTCCACTCATAATATACTTCTCACGTGCTGAGAGATATTCATGTTCAATTGAAATATTAGTTTAATTTGATTTTTAATACTTTTTTTATTTAGGTTTCAATAGGTCTTTATAAATCTAATTAATTACTTTCAATTTGTTTATGAATATAAATCTTTCTTCAATTTATTTTTATGTCAGAACGATATTCAACAACTTAAGTTTGACAATATTTAACGAATAAAATAAATAAACTTTAAACTTTTCATTAAAAAATTATACTTTAAACCATGTTCACTAAATGCCCAGCAAAATAAACAATAGTTAATGAGGATATGCCGACCATTATGCAGGTGAGAAAGAGAAGGTGGAGCAGGAGTAGGTAATTAGGCTACAATCCTCTAATTAGTGAATAAAAATGATGAACTTTGAATTAATTTTGCATGGTGCAACGCACTGTTGATGGTACTGGCTAATTAATTATTTTATTGGAGTGTGAATTATGTGGGGAGAGCATACACAAGACAACCAAAGTCAAAAGGTTGTCGGTTCTAATTAACAAGCAACAAAGGGAAATTGAATGGTTTTGAACTTTTGATGCGATCAGATGCTCAAATTTAGGATTTCATTGGCTTTTAATCAAATCTCTCGAATACGAAATTAATTAATATTTTTCATCTCTTTCATGCTTGCATATGTGTTCTCCAAAAACATACACAAATATGGCACGATTTAAGCTATAAAGGTGGAGGGACTGAGTGGGGGATCGAAGGGGATCAAAGAGCTAGAGAATCACGTTATTATTTATTTTTTTTTGAAAAAGATAGGGACACATGTACATAGTTGGTAAACGAAAGGAAGGGGTCTATCGAAGAATTGTTTTGATTCAGAGAAAATCAAAATTCAATTTATATTATTCACGAATGGTTAACAATAATTATCTCTTAATAATATTAGATTTTGACTGATTTGATCTAAAAAGCAGTCCAACAATTTATAAAAAACTAAATATACTTTTCTAGTGTTAATTTAGTTTAAAAAAATGATAAACTTACTAAAACTGATGTAACGATATCCTTCTTTGTCCTTTCAATCTATTGCGATAGGCTAATTTGTCTCCTTTTGTATTTTTATTTCATTTTTTATCAATAAATATCTAAGACACTGCTCCTGTTCTTAAAAAAAAAAAAAGTGAAGACATCCAATATATATTTATATATATAATGTTTCAAATCTCACTATTAATTTTTAATTTAATGATCTAGATTAGGTAAAAGAAATAAAATGAAATAAAAATAATTTTTTTTATCATTTTTATCATACATTAAATCATATTTATTTAATTTGGATCCAGTTATTTAAATATATTTAACAAAAATAACCATTATATTCCTAAAAACACAAAAAAAATATGTTGGCTATTTGAATAATCTGTGACGACAGACAAGCAATGGATATAATCACAATATCCATGCATGAAATTTATAATACGATAACTTTTGAAAGGGAAATTTGGATTCAATAACAAAATATAACCATTTCATTGATTTTTTTTCTTTTCTCATAATTTTTTCAACGTTAAATTTATGATCATATGTTTTCTTTTTAAAACACGTGGCAGCTACCAATTGGTTGGTCGGCAGAAGAAGTTCAATAATTGTCGAAATGCAAAACTACCTAAACATATACGTGATCTTCTTTGTTGTATTTAGAATTTTCAGGTACGTTCATAGTTTTGAGAAGAGAAAGTGGAGACAAAGCATTTGAAGAATCCTAAGTGGATCCCATGAACATTAAAAGTTGCGTGAACAGCAAAATTTTGGATTCACCAACAAGAGACTGCGACACAACAACCCCAATATTGTTTTCTTTTTCTTCGATCTTGGGTTAATTGGAGTCAGAGCATACCCTCAGTATCCTACGCTATTATCCTAGCTAGAACACAAGTCAACCTGAAACCTGTATGCAATACTGAAGGATTATGTGTGGTCTCTTTTCATGAATTGTTTGGCAAAAAATAAAATAAAATAATACAAATAACACAAAGAAAACTGTTTACTTAAATAATCAAATAAAGATTACAAATAAATACCAAAATAAAATAAATTATTAATTTAAAAAATAAAATACTAATCATATAAAAAACATACGAATTTTACTTAGAAAGCCTCTTCAATTTGAGAAGGAAACACTATAGGATCGGAATTCACAAAGACTTACGCTATCAATAATAATAAATAATACAAAGAGTCATCTTTAGATTAAACTAGAGGAATACATCAGCTACAACATCAACTGTTCTTCTCTCTTAGCAAACCTCATCAATGGATGAAAAAAAAAAAAACTCAGTTCAGATTTCATCAAAAAATAACACCGTTGCAAGCATTGTATTTCACTCTCTAGTACTCAAAACCAGATCTCCACCATTCACTTAAAAATCCTCCTCCACATAAATCCTAAGATTGAACTCATGTGAATAAACCTTTGGACTATTCTCAAACTAGGAAGAAATCCCAACATGAATGTCATAGAAGAATATGCATGCATGACATCTATATGGTGTCAAAGATCATAATCATCTTAACTCAAAAACATAATTAAATTATTAGATGATATTTTAAAATATAATTTTATATTATTTAAATTTGTGAACGTTTTATTAATAAAAATTCGATATGGGTTAAAAAATCACAGAATATAAAAAGACTAAACTTCTATCCGCAATGTGAAGTTAGAAATTTTGGATCATTTGATGTTGGATGGTGCCAATTCCTTCCCCAGTGGGTATGGGTTTTTGTGGTAAAATTAAATAGCCAATAACTATGGAAATTAAATTTTCAGCTTCAAATTGTAACAAATGGTGATTAGCCAAAGTGCTTGAGAAATAGAGAGAGAGAGAATAGTCTAATTTGTGGTTATATAATTGTAATTGTATGAGTTTTTAATATGTTATTATATTCATAATTCAATCAATTTATCCTTAAAAAATAAGTAAATTTTCAATTTACTCTTTTAGTAATTTTTTCATTCAAGTTACATGAATTAGTCATACAAAAAATTTAATATTATAATGAAAATAATCAAAATTCTATGGACATGTTAGTCTTTTACAAAATAGGTGACAAACAAAATTAAAAAAAAAAAAAAATTCACGAAACCAAGACTTCTCTCTCTTCAAAAACTACATCTCTTTTCCTCTCCTATTCTTTCTCCCGTGACCGTCTCCTCCTTCTCCACCCGGATAATATTTGAAGTCTTTAGCCATTATATTTTCGACAATGTGCTAAAAATGAAGAGCACAAACTTATCCACGACACCAATTTGAAATTCTAGAAAATATTGGACATGTGTCCTGTCGACCTTTTGAAACCCTAAATCAACCCATTTTACAAAGCCAAAAGAGGCTTGAACTTGGACGCAAATGCTAATTTTTGACCAACGAGTCTCATTCGAAGCACCAACGTTCAAAAGGCTCTTTTTAGTACTGTATATTGAGATAGTCAAAAAAGGCTTAAAAAGATATTATAAGTTGGTTGTTGGGCACTCACTTCTTTAGGGTTTCTACACCATCCCTGTGTTTGTGGGGGTCTTATTTCCACTCACTCCCTTTCCCTTTCCTTTTATTTTTTATTTTTTGGTTTAATTCATGCCTTGGTTCATTCATTCAAGCATTTCCACAATTGTGCACAACCAATAAAAACTAGCTACTCTAGCTTTGTTTACTATATATATATATGAGCGCACACACATCTTCATCAATACAGCAAGTCGGTGGAACAATCCCAACACCAATATATCTATATAACAATGTCCAAAAAGTCTCAATTTGAAGATGAACCCAAAAGATCATGCTCTCCTGGATTCCATTGCCAACTAATTTGTCGGAGCCGTGGATAATTGTAGCACAAACATGATCTGTGTGTGTATATATATATATATTATTTTTTAGGTGAATGACATTCATTTTATTCAAGAGAGATTTCTTGTACGCATCAGGGTCTTGACTTACTAGTCACATTGCAAAATTCTAACTAGTTTATAATTTTTCATTTTCAAGGTTACAATTTATAATCCTTGAGAAAATTGTGGGCCACGTGTAGGGATGTCAATGGGTCGAGTATAAAGAGGGTCCTCGTTTTATCCGACCCAATAAATACCAATTAAAAATACCTAATGGGTATTGAAGTGCATAAAAATAAAAAATACATACCGACTAATATGGTTTTAGGATATCGATACTCACTCTTTACCTTTACCATATTAATACCCACTAATTTATTTAAATTTTTTATTAAAACGTTGGGATCTAATTGTATAAATTTAAAAATTAAGGACCAACATATTTTTAAAAAAAACTTTGAGGACTAAAAAACTTATAAAATAACCAAAATGCAAAAAAAAAAAAATTAAATTTTAAGAGCCAATTTTTTTTTTTTTTGAAAATTATAGAGACTAAAATAAATATTTTTGATAAATAAAATTTAATAGGTATTAAATAAACGTGATAAACTAATACGAATCAGATATAGACTAGATGAAGATTTATGTGATGATTTCTTAATGAGTAATAGGTAAGATATTTTTTTATGAATCATATAAAAAATTAAATTTTTTGAAAACTAATATAGATCGGGTAAATTAATATTATTCTACCAACAAAAAAGTCACCTCATTACACATCATCGACCCAAATTCTAAACCTTGTCACCAAAATTTTATGTCCATATGGCTAATCTCATAGAGATGCAACATTTATTTCCTTCTTGTTATTTTTTCTTCTTCTTTTTTTTTTTGCTAGAAATATTTGACGCTTTGGAATGATTCAAAATCGCCGCATTTAAATAAAATTAGTATTCGAAAATTTTCTCTAGCTAGCAATACTGCTCAAATTAATTAAATACGGCACGCGGGAAAAGTGCTCTTTGTGTTCTGCAAAAATCACCAAGCATCTTTGACCTTTGTCCATAAAAAATATAATGACACTAAGTCTAGAGGCAATTCAAAGTTAGACAAGATAATCATGGTTCTACAAATCGAGCCATAAATATGCTTTGACATTGGACCTAGCTAATTAAGTGGAAGCTTCATCTCACTAAATCTAGTGGCAATTCAAAGTTAGATAAGATAATCATGGTTTTAAGCATAGACTAAAGATACTCAACAAGATGTGACAAAAGAGAAAACAAACAAGGACAATAAAGAAATTTCCAGCACTTCTTGCTGCCGATGATGTTTTGGCGGTGGCGAGACGGTGGCATGGTTGAAACAATAAAAAATATAGTTAATTAAAAGTGTTCATATATATATATATATATATATCCTTAGAAAATTATATTTACAGGAATCAAATTGAAGATATGCAAAATAAGATATAAAATAATTAACCTGTGTAATTAAATTGAACAAAAACAGGATTGATACTTTTTGCGTTGAAAAACATCATTATCTAAAGGTTAGAAAATGTTGGTAGTTTTCTTTTGAAGACAAAAGATGTTTTAGTAAATAGATTGAATGAAGAGTTAAAAGTTAAGTAGTTTATTACGAAAGATTAAATATGAAAAAAATAATATTGTGATTATCTTTTGATGTAAAAATACATAAATGAATTCAAGATAGTTAATTTGAACAAAATGAGCTTTAGTTGATTAAACAAAAAGTTTTAGTTTCGAATCTTTGTATATATAGAAAACTATTTAAATAATTATATATATTTTGTACGTCCAACTGAATAATAAGAAATTAGTTTAAATTTTTAAATTTGAAATACTCTAAGTATAAAAAAAAAATTACGTAAATGATCCCTTCTATTCAAGTTCCACATCACCCCTAGATTAGTTGTGGTCTCATCAATGGGTGGTGTACTGGTGGTTATGGAAGCAATATGGGGTAATAACTTGTGGAGGGAGACAACTACTTTGCAATCAAATGGAGTGTGAGTCATATATATATATAAAGTAAAGCAAATAATTGTAAAGTAGATCGAATTTGTATTACAAGAGCAAATATACAGTTAAGGTTTCTGCATTAATAATAATAATAATAATTAGTAATGCGTTGGGGCTATACAGAAAAATACAGTAAGGAATGCCTTCTTTGTATAATAGTCATGGTCCTAAAACTACATTTTACATGAGGATTCACATGTTGAACCAACTTTGGAAATCAAAATCTTACAAGAAAACCCTAGTTGAAAATTTTGTAAAATAAGAATCATATAAGAAAATAACAACCTACGCTAACAAAAGAATTAATCCTTCTTGAATACAAATTAATATAGGCAAGATCGTTGTCATAAAATGCATCACTTAAAAAAATCGTCAGTACTACGTCTCATGTTGAATGCCATAATATTTATTACATATATAGTTTTTGCTAGCTAACTTCTCTTACCATGAAGAGTTGTGTTCTAATCGTAAAAAATTATTTTAAAACTAAAATTTAATTTTTATTATTCATAGATAATTAGGAATCATTATTCTGTAAAAGCATTAGATTTGAGTTGGTTTTGTCTAAAAGACTGTTCAGTATTTGAATAAAGATTAAATCTATTTTGATGTTGATTTAATTTAAAAAATAATAGATTAATTTTGATTGATGTAAAAATTAATTTGAAAATACTCTTTTATATATATATATATATATATATTATCGATTCTTTTCCTGCTAAGACCAGGTAAGTAATCATGGAATGAATCTGAATTGTGAGTGGACCTATATTCTCGGATGGCTTGGCCACACAAGCTAGGGTCTTAATTTTCGAGGAGAACCACACATAATGATTCTTCCTATGTCGATTGAGAGAGAGAAACGTGTTGAATAATATATGCCTTTGCGGTACTGAAACGAAGAGGATCTTTCCCGACGTAGACAGGGACAGTGCTGAATTTTTTTCTGTCGCATTGTACCCAACTGTACAAGACAACCCCAAAAAAGCATACTTATAATTTTGCACAATTGGGACATGCACTAATAACATGATCTGTTGAACTGTCCAGTCATGTTCTCTGCAAATCTTTATCATTGATCACTAAGCTTGGCTATTAGTGTTTCTTGCAAGAAAAGATGCTGGACCACACACGGGCTGTGACGAGTTCTGAATCCTCGGTTGATTATGTGAATGGTAAGTCTAGCTTTTTTTTTTTTTTGTAAGCTCGGACCTTGACCGCGGATGGAGATTTTGTTGATTATTATATCTGTAAAATAAATCTTTCTAACTATATAGGAGGACTCTTAGATAAATAAGTTATTATTAATTAGATATTCGTGTTACATTACGGTCAAATAATTGTTATATATATATAGTCAACGATTTGTATGTTGTATTTCGATGATTACTGTAAGTCGAATCTATATATTGAGCGAAGTCGTTTGATTTATATATATTTATTAACAAAATATTTAATAATATTAGCATAAAAAATTGTGTTTAAATAATTAGTAGTTTTTTCAAAACACTATCTAACTTATTTTATTTTAAAAAATAGAATATAAAAAACTAAATAACAAATAATCGGTATTATGTGTGCGGATATATAATTAATTTCTAATAAAACTAATATATATATATATATATGTGTGTGTGTGTGTGTGTGTGTGTGTGTGTAAAATTCAAAGTATATAGAATAAATAGAAAAATATACAAAAAAACCCACCTAAATGGTATGAAATATATTGAAGTCTATAGATTAAAATAAAAACTACAACAAAATTAGTTCTAATAAATTCTGAATAAATATATATAAAAAAGCAGAGTATATAAAATAAATAGAAAAATATATGAAAAAATAAACCTAAGTTGTATGAAATATATTGAAGTCAATAAATTAAAATAAAAACTATAAAAAATTAGTTACGTTAAATTTCGAATAAATATATATAAAAAAGAAAATAAAACTTGTGATTTTTTAATTGATTATTAATTTTTTTTTAAAAAAAAAACTTGAGCCAAACTATCTAAAACACACTTTTAGCTCCTCTCTCTCTCTCTCTCTATATATATATATATATATATATATATATATATATATATATATATAATCAAAATTTATAAATTATAATAACATATTTTAAAAAATAAAACACTCATTTAAAAAGCATAAAAATAATTTATTGTATAAATTATAATAATATATTTTTTAAAAATAAAACATTGGCGTTCTAAATTTTTATTCCAAAATTCATATATTAAGAAAAATTATTAAAAAATAAAATTGTATCAAAATATTAATTTGATGAGAATCTTAATAAGAAACAAATAATTAAATAAATAAATTTTAAACAATAAGAGTAATATAATCAGATATATATGCTCAAACTAAAATTTAAAAAAAATATCATATATATTTTATCATCTTCAAACTATATGTAAAACTAAAAAAAAATAATGATTTATTTTCTATGTTTTTCGCACTTAATTTCATGATAATATGTGTGTGTGTGTGTGAAGAAAAAAGGTCAAGCTCGCTAAATTTTATGAAATATATTGAAGTCAATAGATTAAAATAAAAACTACAACAAGATTGATTCGATAAATTCTAAATAAATATATAAATAAAAAATAAAACGTGTGAATTTTTTTAACCGATTATTAATTAAAAAAAATCAAGGCAAACTATCTAAAATATACTCGTCTCTCCCCCATATATATAATCATAATTTATAAATTATAATAACATATTTTAAAAAATAAAACACTCATTTAAAAAGCATAAAAATAATTTATTATATAAATTATAATAATATATATTTTTTTAAAATAAAATATCGACGTTCTAAAATTTTATTCCAAAATTCATATATTAAAAAACTAAATTTATTAACAAATAAAATTATATAAAAAAATTAATTTGATGAGAATTTTAATAAGAAAAAAATAATTGAAGAAATAAATTTTAAATAATAAAAATAATATAATCGGATATATATGTTCAAACTAAAATTTAAAAAAAATCATATCTATTCTATCATTTTCAAACCATACGTAAAACTAAACAAAATAACGATTTATTTTCTATATTTTTCACATATAATTTCATAATATATATGTTTAAACTAAATTTTTTTAAAAAAATCATATCTATTCTATCATTTTCAAACCGTTCATAAAACTAAAAAAAAATAGTGATTTATTTTTTATATTTTTCACACATAATTTCATAATATATATATACAAGAAAAAAAAAGGCATTATATATATAAGGAGCAGCCAAGCCAAAAAAATAAAAAATAAAAAAGCTACAGTAATATATATACACACGCACATATATGAAGCAAAATTAAAAAAATAAAAAAGAGGCCAGGAGAGGCGAGGCGAGGCGAGGCGAGGCGAGGCTCGCACAGAGCAACCAGGCGCGAGCCTGCCCTCTCATTTTTGCCTTCCTATAATATACATACATAAGGAAAAAAAAAGGCCAGAAGAAGGAAAAAAAAAAAAGTAAAGTAAATGAATAGTAATAACCTCAGATCTTTTAACTGTTTTTAGTAATTCAAGAGTGGTAATAGGTTGAATAGACTTGGATGTCATGGTATAAGTTTTTTAAAATGAATAATTAAAGTTCAAATATTCAAAATCTGAAACTTTTATTTTTATTGTCAAATTCAATGGAAAAAGAGATAGAATGATAATAGGTTCTCTTGATACCATGAGTATCTGTTATCAATTTAATAGGTAAATATTTTTTATTAGATAATGTTAATTCCAAATGCTTATTGTTATTGAATAGATATTTGATTTGATTTGCCTCTTTTTATCGATGGGATTGATCAATCGTTCGAATTTAAGGTCGAAAATAGCCTAAATAGATTGCAATGGATCCTTGTGTTGCCGAATGCCTTGGATTTCTTTTTTAAAGAACTGGTCTTTGAAAGAAAAAGGATGTTGTAATGAACGGTGGCAAGTCATGCATGTCATGTTCCAACAATTGATGGCTAGCCATTTCTTTGTTTTACCAAAAAACAGAGCATTTGAAATCCGTTGAATGTTCATCGATCATCATTGCTGATCAATAAAGCATCAAATACTGTCATTCAAATGAAATTCTCAACTTAATTTAATAGAATCAATTGATCATCAGAATTCAACTCCACGCAAATTGAGTCAATTTGCTCCATCCAGCCATGCAAAAACCCGCAAAAGCTGCCCGGCCGCTAATAGGAGACTGTTTTGAGTTCAAAACAGATCAACAGCCTCTCTCAAAATCCCGTTAGTGTGATCAAATCACATTAGATTTTTAGATCCAAATTAGCCATTCAGATGATTGACATAGACATTTGACAAGATGGTTTTCTTCCAATTTACAAAATTGGCCATAGCCATAACCCGTCGATTCAACTGCTTTATTTCCAACTATTGTCAAAAGCAAAGTCATACCAACCCATCCCATCGTTGAATAACAAGACGCTACAGAAAGTCGATGTTTATAGATTTGTGGAAGCTGAAATTTTGTACTTTAAGCACACGCAGGGAGATCCTACCAAGATTGACAAATTTAATGGATTAAGCTTGAGAGCCTGAATTCCTTGATCACCACTACGAAGAAAGCGGCACTAGACTGCCCTTTAACCATGCTTCTTCATTCCTCCTTTATCCATCATATCCAACTTTGCTCGTGCACTAGCGTAAAAATTTCAACTTTGCTCATGCACTAGCATAAAAAAATTCAATAATTCGTCAAAACTAAAATTCCATGGCCATTGAGAAGAAGGCGGGGACAACGCAATACTTTAGCCACCCACACCTTTTGCTTGTGCACTGAAAGACCATCCTACCTTAATTAGCACAAAATTTCATCACCACTACGAGCTATGGGTCGGTCCAGCATCCATCATCTCTTCTCATGCCCTTGGCAAATTCATCTCTTTTATAGAACCGTCACAGCTTTTCAGTCAATTAACACCGAAACAAATCCGTGCTAGGTAGATGCTAAGTTACTAACAAATCTGTCCTAAATGTGTCTCTATAGCATCACATTTTAGGGTTAGCACCGATCATCATGATAGCTGAAAACAAATTATTTCCAATTGAATGAGGAAAATCTCGGACACAAGGAAAAAAAGAAAAAAAATGAGAATTCGATTGCTCCCAACAAAGATGATTGAAGGCAAATAATGTGAAACAGTGAATAATCACCGCATGGCAGTTTATTACTATTTTTGCACCGGAATTTTTGGCCATACTGTCTCTAAGATAGAAGACTTCTGAAGAGTAAAAAATAATGTTGTATACAATTAAATTCAAAATGCCAATGGTGAGAGACATCAATGGCTCCATTAGATGTGCAGCATCAAACATGAATAAGCTCAAATTATAAATACGAACCAAAGATTGTAGATTCACAGTCACCCTAATGAGAAATGAGAATAGTGAGATATAAGCATTTCCATCCCGACAGATATATCGTCAGCACATACATACAAATGCAAACCCCCTTTTCCCCTCTCCCACAACAAAAAATTCTCTTAAATCAAAATCACAATCATGTCGGAAAAACAAATCCATTTTTCACAGCTATAGAACTGAATTTATTGCAAGTTGATGGCACATACCTAGAAGATATAACCACTAGGGTAGAAATATACAGGTTTTGCAATTGTTTGCATGAGAATCAGGAAAATCTAGAGCTGTAAGGATGTTTTTATCTGTATTAAGATAGAGTTCGTCTGTTGAAAGACTCCACTGTCAAGTTGGCTGTGAAAGCTGGAATTGAGTTCATCTTGCGAATAAATATATCAGCCTGGAAAGGTGCAAGCTTTGGATGAGTTTCTTCCCCCATCCCAGCAAACAGAACAATAATAATAGAAATAAAATAACCAAGTAGAGTAGCAGTAGTAAATAACAAAAATCAGACGCAGATAAGAATTCAGGTGACAATTTTTTTACTAAGAATCTTAAAGAGTGAAAAAGAGAAATTTCAGGCCATTGAAAACCAAACCAAGCAACAGTGCTGGTCCAAATTTTGAAATAAAATCTGGGTAACATCATCAATGACACCAAACAAAGTACCACCACTTCCCAATACAAAATAGCCCAACCCAGCCATTTAAAATCAAAGAAATTAGAATTTAAGATCCCCAAATACTTTTAACATGAGAGGAGTGAGTGATTTAAGTGATCCAGTTGAAGCGACACATTATACATGCCAAGGAAGAGCATTCAGAGGTATGCAAGTAATAAACATGGGTTCCTGTGCTTGTGTCCACAGACTCTACACACAATATTTGTAGAAAAAACTTCTATATACCTGACGAGATATGTCGGGCTGCGATGTGTAATCATTTGCCTGTCGCAATAAAAGGAAAAAAGGAAAGTTCAAATCCTTCTCTAGAATTATTGAAAATAAAATGGTGCTTGCAGAGTGTTCAGGTATTATATAAGGACAAATGGGTATGTTTACCCATCTAAGTAACATAGAAGTATTTTGCATCCCATTGCACTAACTCAGAATAAGGAAAAGAAGAGCACAAACTGTAATTAAAATATTCACTCCTTCTTCGCTAAAGGAAAAGATTTTTTTTGTAGGAAATCATTTTTCAGGTCCTGTACATGAATTTAGGCACAAGAGAATATTCGGTTCAAATGCCACTGAAGACAAGACTAGCATGCCTGTCAGGATAATCATTTCTCCAGGACATCAGGGACCTCTATGTAACCTAAAGTTGCTAACTTACCAAAATGTTCGTGTTCCCTGATTCATATTCAAACTCAAGTTTCTCATCATCACTTTGAGCATAGATAGATTGCAGGGTAAATCGAGTAACTGGCATTCCATTGGAACGCTGGTGTTCATCCATTACAATCTGCAAAAGATATGACCAAAGGAAAAGCATAAACCTTGTATGCTCAAGTAAAAGACAGCAGCTTTCTAACTTTGTCACGATGACATGATAAGTCAGAGGAACATATGCCTCCAATGATTATCTTAGTACTTTGGCATGTACTAGCAATTAAATTGTAGTCCTTTTTTATTTAAAAAAAGAGGATGAAGGGTTAAACTGTTATAACTGGATCTTGGAACCAAAAGAATGACACTTTCCGAGGTCCAATTACAATCAAATTTAAATGAAATTGGTAAATCCCATATAGGTATCAATATGATACCTTGTAACCAAAAAGTTCACAACATGCCCTCCGAAACACAGAGATCCTATCAGCAAAAACTGTCTTGTATCTGCTCAATTGATAAAAAAACCAAATGCTTTTAGGTTGTGATAAAATTTAATCACAGTTTTTTAAAAAAAACAACAATTTGAAATACTTCTTGAGCATCACACCTTTTAGGTTGTGATAAAATTGAATCAGTTTTAAAAAACAACAATTTGAAATACTTCATGAACATTGCTCACCTTTCTTCACGTTTTTCAAGAGTTGCAATTTGTTCTTTTAATTGTGTTATCTTCCCAGAGATATAGGAGTCCACCAGCTTGCCAGCATCACCTGAACAATTCATCATCATAAATCTGTATGATCAGAAGTATAGAGTTGTACAGAAATGTAATGAAGGAAACAAAGTTGGACGGGGAAAAATCATTTTTCATGGTAAATTGCTTGTGCTTGATACCAGACTGACTCTTCAATTCTTCTACAGCTTGTAACTTCTCCTTTGTCTTCTGCAACTCAGTTTGTAAAGCCTCAATGGTTTGTTTGGCCTCATTATCAACTGCAAGTGTGTTAACCATTCTCAGTACTTTCGTATTTGCAGCAGAGAAGTCGCCATGACCTAGCTGTGGAAGAAAAGCAATAAATTTGTCAAGGACCATAGCTGAAGGATAAGATAAATCAAGCATCTTCAACAAACGAATCATCCATGTAACCAGATATCAATTGTGTACAACTGAAAGAGAACCACATGTTTCAACGAACCAAACACTACACGAACCTTTGTTGCATGCTTTATGCCTTCTCAATGCCATCAACAAACTATCATAGGAAATTATAAAGAACAGAAACACACAGACAAACTTATGCTTGGTATACAGGAAAAGCTCTTTGATGGTATCCTGGTGTTGACAGGATATAATAGATTCACTCTACAAGAGCTCCAGAGAAGTCACATAGGAGCATGAAAGCAACTTCAGAAATATTGGAAGAATTATAAATTGCCAAATTTCATTGTTCTAATATTTTAAGGATCACATTTAGCAAGAGAAGGTACACATGAAAGTATGAACACTAACACTAACCAGTGCAAGCAAGCAACTAATATAGAAAACTAACCCTAAAGCCTCCACTGACGTCACAAAACTTTTGAGAGGCAACTTATTGTAAAATGAGGTAGCTTTTAACAAGCACGAAGCAGATACAACCTTTTTCAGTCCCTATGTTAGCAACAGATAAGCCCATGAAACAAAGGATGTAAGTCTCTAAACACGGACACAGATTCGACCCTCACAAATAGGGATAACTTCTATGATTTTGCACCAATTCTACACATCATTGGTGTCCATAAAGGCAACACATAAAACCATGTAAAGCTCCAACAATCATAAGAAACATCACATGCGAAAAGAAAACACTTAGCAAGTAATCAAAACCATGGTTATAAATATTAATGTGTGCAAGTGTGAGGATAACATGGAAGCTCGATGACCTCTGTTTTAGATCTGTGACAATTCTTATGACATGAGAAACATGTCTTGTCAGAACTCCATACTTCAGGCTACAGGACAAAGTTTTAGAAGAGCATAGCCTGCCAGGTCCAATTACAGCATTGAACAAACAATGAGAAAAGTGTTTCTCAAGCCCTGTCTGTGGTTGAACTTCAGCTACCAGCCTCCAAAAATTCCTACTCTATCAAGCTAAACAGAGTTCAAGCCAATAATCCTGAAGTTCAATGAGTAAAAGGAAGACTGATTGGATACAAGACTTAGCTATATCCAGGGAGCATCCCTGGTATATACAAGTGTCAGCATGAAGAAATTTGGATACGAGACCAGATACGCCTAAGATAGGTTTTTGCAAGCATCAAACCATGCCTTTATTCCATTGAAAAATCTGTGAGCAAAAATGATGCAAATCCCTTAATACATGCATGAAAAGATCAGAAGCAACAGACTTAATCATCCTATGACACTAATGACAGAAACTAATAAGATTTCGTCAACACAACTGATACTTGCTCCTTGATGAATGACCTTCTCTTAGCTGAAACAAGTCAAACTTCATCCATAAATAGATATGTGAAATAACCTTCTGATGTTAAGAAGACGAATATACAGTAAGAAATTAAGAAAGCCATTAAAGCATTTAACGGAGGGCCTAAGCCCAAAAGCAGCAGGTAATTCTTGGAATAGCTTTGAAATTACCTTAGACTCCAATAGGGAAATCTCTGCACGAAGCCGATCAGTCTCCCTTTCCATTGACTTAATTCTTCTAGCTTCATTATTTAGCATTTCATTGAGTGTCTTTATTTCTTCCAATTGGCGACTATTGACTTTCTTTTGTGCATGTAAATTATTCTCCAATTCTTGAATACAAAATTCCTTCTTTGCAAGAGATGATTCAAACTCCTGCACATGAAACCAAAGTGCAAAGAAAAAGACTATTAGAAAAGATTGCAAGGAAAATAAATGAAAAGCTATAGAATTCCAAAAGACCTGAAGAAGAACTCCATTGGCTGGTTCATCCCCTCCTTGATCGTTCTTCAACCTCTTCAATTCATTAATAACATTTTTCAACCCATCTTTCTCTTCGGTAACCGTAGAGAGCTGCAATTAGCCATCCATATATTTATTTCAATTAAACCATATCAATGGGAAACAAAAAAAAAAAAAATGTGTAGAACGTTAACCAATGTCAAGGATGAATTCACTCGTATAGTAAATTAATATTCTGACGTGCATCACCAAGCATTAACCCCATCAGTTAGCATCTTCAAACAATAAACAGGTCATATTCAACAGCATGAACTAGAAGCCATGGCATTAACTGCCCAGAAAAAACATGTACTTCTCCAAGACTACGTCAAGCAGCTGAATGTTCATTCTATAGCATAGTCAAAAAGAACAGTTGAAAGAGGACACAACTCCATGTGCAACTCTAACAACAATTAGGAGAAGGAGAACTATAAAAAAAGCTATCCCTACCCCTTATCTCCACAAGGCATAAAATTGCCCTCCACCCCCAAAAAATGATGTCTCGTAAGAATTCGGAGAGCGGAAATGGAAATATCCAAGCACACCAAAAGTGCACAAGTTTTAGGGCATCAAAAGGCAAACGAAAAATATAATACAGACAAAATGAAGAGGTATTGAAGGAATTTTGCTTCTGATGAAGATCTCCAAATGGAGGCATATGCCTCAGAAATGGCAACTCTGTTTAGATTGTTCTGCTAACAAGATCAACTCCACAAAAGATGTAACAGAACAAAACACCACACAGCTATATCCCAGTACTTCACAAAACTCTCTCTGCAACTCTTTGACAACTGCTCCATCGTTTGTGGAGTAACTCAGTTTACCTAAACATGGGAAACAATAATGACCAAATCTCCTGAAATACAGGAAGTGGAGAACCAAAAGATTCTCTGATGCACAGCTCCATTTATGCATGCAATGCTATTCCAAATATATTTCTTCTTCTTAATCAAAGTATCCCCCTTGAGGATTTTGCTTAAAACAGCTGCAATAGCAGAGTCAAAATAAGAAAGCCACTTTAGGAGGGGCACTTTCCCCACCAACTAGTAATCCAGGTAACCACTTTCCCCACCAACTACTAATCCAGGTAACCAAAGAAATTATTTCACTAAACACCTGGTACAAGGATTTTAACTTTCTTTATCTTCATGATCTGGTCAGCACCCTCCCTCCCTAAATGTGCTGAATAGAGCAAATCCATGAGGTGAAGTTAGAGAAGTGTAAAAGAAGGATATTTATCCAACTTTACAACAATGCTAATTGCTCACCTCATTTAGAAAAAAACAGAAAAGAAGTGTAGAAGTTAAAGAAAAACACAAGTACCTAAACTAATACTTACCATCAATTTGATCTGCTTGACCTCCAATTTCAACGCTTCTGCCTTCTCTTTAGCCAATGCAGTCTCAGCTTCAGCACTTTGTTTACCAAATTGGGCAGTGTCCAAGGCCACCTCCATTTGTTTCAAACGTGCATTTGCCTCACCTACCTTCACCATGCTATCAATCACCTCTCTGCATTGAACAGAAAATTTCAACATCAGAAAGCAAAAACTAAAGTGAGAGAGGTGAAGAACGCTAATTCAAGCTTTTCCTTCAAGCTCTCAATATTTTTACCATTATAATAACAAATGACTGTAATATCAAAAGGTAACCAATTATTTTGCATCAAAGATTTTGTAAAGGAGAGGGGATATTCCAATTAACAAAGATACTTTATGACATGCAGATAGTACCAGAAGACATTTAACCTTACACACCACACACCCTCTCCCAACAAAAACTTTAAAAAGGAAAATCAAAAATCAAAAAGCAGGGTGCCAATATTTCCACATGCAGGCAACCTTAAGGCTGAAAGGAAACTTTAATAATGAAGCAATTGCAAGTAACAAGCTAAGGAAATAAACTTACTTTTGTAAAGCTGCAAACTTAGCAGGTATATCGTCATAACACGACACACCAGGGATATCCTTTATCGCTGACTTCCAAGAAGACAACTCATCCTCCAGCTTCTTCATATTTAACTCAAATTCTAGCAACTTAGATAGCTCTGACTCTGCTCTTTCTCTGCGGCCCTTTTCTTCCAATAATTTTTCCTTCAATAACTCAATGTTCTCATGAGATGATCTTAGCTTTCTTGCTTCCCTCACTTCAGACTCCTGTAAAATGTCGAACTTTGATAAATCACATAGTGATAAGAAAAAGGATTCATACAATGAGAAAATGATGAGTAACAGACGGTAAATATATGATGTGAGATCCATGGACATTAAGACATCTATGTCACCGAGTGTAGCCAACACCCGAAATTACTCATAGTTGATGAGTAAAGAGGTAGGGATATTCAACATTTCAACCAGCACACACAATTTCATAACTACTGCAACATTTCCTTCTTGATGGATATAGATGCTCCAAATCTGTTTCTTTTTCTAATATTTTTACTCGAAAATATCTAGCATGCACCCAACATTGACACTTCATGGAAGCTGGATGGACATTTAATGCCATAATGTAATCACTTGGGCAATGCATACATTGCTATACCTTTTACAATCATAGTTGTCAATGCCATTTTGGAGATTGTTCCAAATTTTTGGTTGGTACGAGACATCTCAGTACTGGAGGTTTAAGTGCTCCATTCCGGAGTTGCCACTAAAGTATATGGTTTATGTGCATATTCAATACAATAAAAATTAAATAATCAAATGTTCTAATCTTTAAAACAAATATCAAACTTAGATGACCACCAAATATTTGACACAAACAGAACTTAAAATTAGATTAAGTACAATAAATATAAGAAGATATATATGTGATTTTACAAATAAAAGAAAAAAGAGACTGATTAATGAAAGTGTTCTCCAAATATTCTAGTTTGAATAAAATTTTGGCCATGTTAACAACAATGAAACCACAACAACATACTATTATCTTAATTCAAATAAATATAAATTGATCAATTTCAAAATATGCGAGTTATGCTTTGCAATCAACTTGGATGACAAAGAAAAATGTAAGACACAAAGAAGCGCCCCTCTAAAATTTTATTTAAAAAAAAAAAAAAAACAATTTATTGTTTATTTATGTGACAGTCCTTCTATGACAAGAATTCAGCTGTGGATTAATGGTTAGTAGGATGAAAACATTATTATTCTTGATTTCAACATTTGGCTATTAGCTAAAACAACATAAAGTATCAAATTTTCCTTGAATTTATTTCTTGATTTAAAACAGAAAGGCATGCACCTGAGATGACCAAGATGTTTCCGCTGGTATTTGGTGAAGATTTTCTAGATGGGGCTAAATTGACAGCGAGATGAAATTATGAGTTTCTTGCTTTGTTTTTGGAACTAGTATGAGATAACTCAGATTTACAACTATGTTTACAATGACTATCTCCTCATTGTTGAAATGTCAACCTTGGTTAATTGATACCATGCCCTTTAAAAAATAATTTTTTTGTATTTAAATTCCATGTCAACTAACACATAAATACCACTTCATACAATACCATAAACATCATTCCACAAGTTATCAATATACCCATAAAATTTACTGCAGGTGCATCTGCTACCCAAGAAACCATCATGTGGACTGTTTCAAAATCAAATTTCAGTAGCAAAACATACACTAGAATAGAAGACAAAATCCCTGCTCAAACCTAGTCGGTTTACACCAGAACAAAAGAGCTAAGCTTCCCAAATTATTCATCCCAAATGCATGCTGAAATGAGAGTCATTTCATAATTTTCAATTTTTCTTAGCACACATTCACATGCTTACACATGAATATTATGTCAAAGCAACCCAGATATTAAAGAAACCATGACAGAACCGAGCTGAATACAAATTCACAACATGGATTCGCCTAATGCCCTAAAAATCACCAACTTCAATCAGGAAACTTTATAAACAAAAAAGTAATCAGCCTGCCTGAACTCCACTTATCTAAGGTTCTTGGGGACCATGTATGAATGACCAGCAGATTACCATATTACTTGTAATGGACACTGAAAATAGCAAATCCTTTATCTGAGTGGAGGTACGTGTAGAAACCAAACTTACATAATTTCTAAGCTCCTCTTGAAGATTTTTAATCAAAATGTTGCTATTAGTAGAAGAAACTTCTGGAAATGTGAAACTTGATAATTTCTTCTCTAATTCACTCCTCTGGTGCAAGCACTGAAAAAAAAAATGCCATAAACAACATTTGGTGAAAAAGTAATCACATGTCTAGTACAAGTTAAGAACTCTGGAACGTTTTTAGGCAAGTCACTCTAAATTATAGCAGACCAATATTTGCACACAGTAGAAGCTTGACTTGCTAAACATACCAGTCAATGAATACAAGCCGCTTGTAGGGAAAAAGGAAAAAAAAAAAAAAGAAAAGCTATAAGAGAGGAATAAAAGTAAGTCACCTCAGTAAGTTGCCTTTTCAGATCTTCTAGCTGCTCCTTCAGTAGCTCTGATTCTTTCTCAGCATGATTGGCCCTGCATTCCATTTTTTCTAGCTACAAAGAAGAAAAATGAACAAGCAAACTAGCACATTGGGTCACAAGTAAGCCATTATAAAAAGGAAATCAACAATTTTCGATGCTTACATCTGCACGTATTCTAGAAGTAGAATGCTTCGATTCTTTATTCAGCTGTGCAAGCTCATTATTGAGGCGCTTTTTCTCCCTTTCTATGCTTTCAGAAAGATGGCTAAGTTTTCCCTCTAAAACACTTGCTTTCTCTTCAGCAGAAGCTGCTGAGGATTCAGCCTTCTGACGAAGGTTCTTTTCATTTTCAAGCTTAACCTAAAACAGAAAATGGAAGGGGTATTTAAAAAGAAGAAAAAAAAAAGAACAATTTGAAATACTACAAGCAAGCAAACAAACAGGACAAAAGAAGATACTGACCGAGGGTGCTGCCATTGGAATTTAAACTTTTAGACCTGAATTTTAAATTGAAAATGTACTTTCTAATAATGATTTTAGAACTGCTTCGTAATAATACAGATTAATGCTGAAAATTAAAATTGAAAAAAACAAAAAAAGGAAATCGTAACCATTTTCACAGAGCCTGCTTACCATTGGATAATGATTTATCGCTAAAAATTGAAATGCAACCAAAAAGTTGAATTAGGTCATCAAACATTCTGTAGTTCTAAAACTTACATAACAAAAATCCCTAATTTTTAAAAGGAAGAAAAAAAACAATGGACTGCATACCTCAAGTTTACTTTGTGAATCTAACTGTTTCTTGAACCTTTCTTGGTTATCACTAACTTCCTTAAGAAGTTGGTTTTGAAGAGCCTGTTCGCGTCCTTTGGCAGCAGCGAGTTCTTGCTCTACCTGTAACAACCTATATCGAAACTTCTTCCTCTCACCTTCTACATCACCATTAACATTAACATTAATAATTTCCGAATAATAATAATAATAATAATAATCAGGAAAAAGCGAGAGTACCAACCAGAATTTGTGAAATTTTCATTGAGTTCCTCTAATTTAGACTGGTAATCGCCAACTTGCTTCTCGGCATTACTCAACGCATCTATAAAATCCGATTTAACCTAAAATAAAATAAATTGAATAAATAAATGAGGCTTATATATAGTAGCAAATAAATAGATGGAAGCAAAGCTTGTGAAAGAAATGTATGATTGAGCAGAACCAATTGGCGGCACTGGTAGGTGCAGAGGAGCTGTTCGGAGGAAGAAGGTTGATCGGATTGGAGCGGCAGAGTGTTGTTATTGTCGTCTTCGTAGATGACTAGATTATGGTTCTGGCGGTGGTGGTCCGATTGGGGGCTCTCGATGATAGGTCTTGCATTTGCGTCGGCGATTCCTCTTGCCCGCTTCGCTGGTGGAGTTCTAAGTATCATGCTTCTTCTTTTCTCTCTCTTGAAACACTCCAAATGGGCGGAGGCTGTCGTTCAGTAAAAACAATAAGAGCTCTCTCTCTAAATTTGAATCGACAAGACAACTGAAGAGAATTCAAAACCGAGGATGTTTTTGGTGGTGTAGAGTTTGAATTCTAAAAAAATTATAAATAATACTAACTTAACATTTTCGACACGTAGGTGTCGTGGTGTAGTTGGTTATCACGTCAGTCTAACACACTGAAGGTCTCCGGTTCGAGTCCGGGCGACGCCAAAGTTTATTTGATATTTATTATTTTTCCCAGCTTGAATCAAGCGATCGTTATTTTCTATTTTTTTTTATTTTTCGAATATTTCATTTATGTTGGATAATTTATTTATTTACAGTAAATTTATTTATTTAGTTTTTTAAATCTTTAATTATTTTCTTAAATCAAAAGTTTTGATGTCGTATAATCAAGCATTTTTTATAGTTTTAAAAACAAAAACTTGATAATGATCAGTTAAATATCCTTATAAAAAGCTGTAACACCAACATTCTATTCGTTGATGCACTTGAACGAGTGTCAAGTTATGCTAAATTTTTGGAAGATATTATGTCAAGAAAAAGATGTTTGTAAGATTCTGAAACAGTTGCACTTACTGAAGAATGTTGTTCGATGCTTCATAAGAAGCTCCCACCAAAGCTTAAAGATATGGAGAGTTTTACTATTCTATGCATTATCGACAACCAATTCTTTACTTGATTTAGGGACTAGCATCCATACTGTCTCCGTCTATTTTCAAGAAGTTTGGTTTGGAAGCTGCAGTAGACAGATCGATCTTTAAAACATTTGCTAAGGATGATAGGAGATGTATCTGTAAAAGTGAAATATCTCATCTTACTGACAAATTTCATAATTCTAAACACAGAGAAGGATCATGAGAATCCTATATATCGTACTGGATAAACCATTCTGATCAGCTGTTGAAAGAAAGTTGATTTTTGTGCTAAGGAGATGAACTCACGATGAGATTTCAAGATCAAGAAGTTAAGTTTAATATTTTCAATGCAACGAAACTCCCTGATGAGGCTACTGACTTTTTTTATACCGTGAATGTTGTGGATAAGCTAATGGAAGAGTTCTCTTTGAACCATCATCCAACTGATCTTCTTCGAGCCGACATTGTAAATGCATGCATGCATGCATGCATACGGGATGAATCGGCGAAATTACATAGATTGAGAGTTAAGTCTAAATTGTTGAAGCATATTTTATTTCTTATTGTTTAGAATTTTAGTTTTTTTTTTATTTTTTTTTTCCTTTTCAGAGAATTTATCTGTTAAAAGAATAAAATTGATTTTTTCTCCCAAAAGAAATAAAGTTAAAATAGCAAGTTATGTCAAAACAAAATTATAAAGCTATTTCTCCCCTTCGTTATCCCTCGTTTGGAAGTGAGAGTTTGTAAAAGAATGAAGGTTAAAAAATGCAATAGGCAATCCACAAAATAGAAACTGGTGAATACCATAAAGAAGAGTCTTCTTTTTTAAAACAAAAAATACTCTTCTGATTAATTAGGACAGTTTTTTAGGCGCAATTATATTGTCACTTTTTTCCTAAATAAAAATAAAAATTAATCTTTATTTTTACAAACTTCTGTTAAGAATTCATTTTGATTGAAATTAATTAAGAGTTCTTTTAACATGATTTATGAAAAAAATGAATTAAATTAAAAGTATGTTTAGAAAAAAAATTAAAACAATTTTAATGAAACAAAAAGGATATATTATAAATTACAATCGATAAGTCTAAAGTTAAATTTTTTTAATTTTTATTAAATCAAAATTTAATTTAATTTTATAACAATGTTTTATTAAAATTATAATTTATTTTATAATTTTTTAGATCAAATATTATAAAAATAATACAAATCAATTTATAAAAATAATACCAAACAGAAAGTAAATAATATATTTGAATAAAGATTTTTGCATTTCTCACTTGGAAAATTGCATTCTGCAGGCATGTCTGAGGTGGAAAAACACGTGGGCCACGTCCATCATTTCACAAGCAACAATTATGAAATAAATCATCCGGCGATGATAAGTAGATAGATAAATAATAAATAAATAAATGCATGCAATGCCAGTTATCTATGTACTTTTGTTTCTCAAAAAACACAACGGCAGTAATGTAGTTTAGAGATTTAATGACATAATTTACCTTTAAACTATTAATTTTTAAACAAATTTTATCTTTCTCTGTTACCTTGAATATCAACTATTATATAAAATGCTTAAAATAATATTATTTTAGTTTTTTAGAATAAAATTAATTTTTTAAAAATATAATATTTAATAATAATTAATTTTAAGAAAGTTCATATGATTTTTTTGTTTATGAATTCGATTTTTTATTAAATAATTAGTTATGCGTGATGGATAATTATTAAATATTTTTAAAAATGAATTTTTTAACCATTTCCGTTAATTATCATCGCTTTGATCATTTGACACAACAGAGAGCAATAAAATTTATTTAAAATTCAAATAGGCTAAATTGATATTATAGTTTTTATTTTATTACAGCCTTAAACTGGGAGAGATTTATGCCATGAAACCGTGGACTGGAAAGAAGACATATAAGGGCAAAACAGTACTTTGAAAGTAAACAAAAAATTAAGGAATAAATTAATCAAGCAATTAAGACAAATCCGATCATCAATGAGCCTTAATCTAATAGTCAATGTTCCTGCAGACAGGCTAGAGGGGCTGTAGGGATTTCAGGGGACTGTTTTGTGTTCACGTTATAAAAAAAAAAAAAAAATTTAATGAAATAAAATACTCCAAATGAGAAAAGACAATAAAGGGTATCATCTGTCTTGCCTTTACTCCCCCTCAAGCGGCAATGTGTAACGTGGAGAATAACTCCTATACTTTACGTACAAACAAAAACATTGTCCAGTAAATTTACCCTTATTTTTCACATTAATAGATTTTAACATAAAAACATCTTCATCAATAACTCCAAAATATTACAATTTTCACTTTCACTTTTATGTTATTGTTAAGAATTCAATATTAACGTAATTTTATTTTAAAAAATCGAAAGGATTTGAAATTGTATTATAAAATTACATAATCAATATATTTTAAATTTATCAAGAGTTTTTTGTCAAAACCCTTTTTTTTTTTAAGCATTTCAATCATTAAATTAGATTTATGAGATTTAACGATGAATATCCTCATTCAATATCATTGTTAAGAATTCAAAATAAATGTAATTTTATTATAAAGAATGGTTAAAATTTAAACTTTATGTCATGAAATGATATTATTAATAATATATATTTCAATTTTTTTCTAAGATTTTTTTTAAAATTTTCTTTTGAAGAATTTCAATCTTCAATCTTAGAGTGATGAATATATTTATCTAATGCATGATAATTTTTGAAAAGTGAATTTAGAAATAAAAATAGATAAGTAATTTGTTTGTATGTACAAACAAACAGGATATTTAAAACTTGTAATAATTGAAAAGGAAAAAAACAATGGAGCAGTCGTAATTAGTAATTAAATTAGAGATAAAAATAATAAAGAAGAGAGAGATCAGAGTGTAAGAAAAGAGGAGATACAGACAAGAGAACAAAAGCCAAGTCGTGTCGGCTTCGACCAAACATTGACGATAAAACACACACTTTTGGTTACTGTGTATCTATCTATCTTTATTTTTCTTTCTCGATCCAATCGATTCTTCTTCTTCTTCTTCCTAATTTGTCATTTGTTCTCTGTCAAATCTATCCCAAGCCTTCTTATTTTCTAGTTTCTATTTTTGGATCCTTCTTGTCATACTGCCTCCAGCTTTCCACTCCCCAAGAACAAGGTGAAGGTACTATGATTTTTTATTTTTATTTTTTAACTGGATATTTGGTAGTTGAGAAATTAAGAGAGGGGTTTTTAGTGAATTTGTAAGTGAAGAAAGTAGGAGCTATTATAATATGTTTATTGTCAGATCCTCGGTCATTTCTAGTGTTCTTCCGTTTTTGTTTTCTCATACTTTCTCTGTCCAAACATGAAGGTTTTTTCTTTCCTTTTCTTTTTTGCAATCAGACCTACTATTTTCATTTGTGAATATTGGTAGATGGGTTTATGAATCGTTCTGTTTTAGGATGTGATCGTGGGTTTATTTTATTTTTTCTGTGAGAAATTGTGGTTTCGTTTATTTTCATTTTATAGTAGCTAAAATACATGCTGTGCAAAAATAAACGAAGATTTTGAGCTGTGAAAAGTGTGAAGGGAATTTCTAACTCGTGGAAGGTCCATGTTTTTTTGAAAAGTTCGGGAGTTAAAGTTGAATTTTTTTTTTCCTTGAAACAATGAGGGAGAAAGAAATGCCAAGTATTTTTGCTTCATTTAAAGTAAAAAAGCGGAGATAAGTAGCTTCGGTACTGACAAATGGTTAGTAATTAAGGCAAGTTTTTGTTGCCTTTTAATTAGGCAACATCGAAATTGCTGCATGATCATTAAATGATAGTTAATGCAATATCTTTAATGGGTTTGATTTTGTTTGGTGAGATACTTGATTGCTACTATTTATTTTTTTCTTCCCTTTTCGTTGTTGTTGTTGATGGAGCTACTTTTATAGAAGGGTTTCCATAGATTGACTTTGCTGCTCATTCAGGGGTTTCTGCAGTTTGCTTATGGCAGTTGCTATGAATCATACCTCTGGAGGAGATACCCATGCAGGTTTGAGTTTTCGGCAGTTCCACTTTGCTTTGGTTTCTATAATCTTGTGGAATTTTTTATTTATTTTTTAATGGAAACTCGGCTAAATTTGTGTTTATAAGACAGGATACATGCTGAATTTGTAATGGATAATGAGATTATTGTGACATCACCTTGTGTCAACGCTTTTTCAGTGTGGAATTAATGAATTTGCAATGGTTACTTGATGCATTGACATTGACATAACAAGAAGTTATGCTATCTTTTTGCTCCCAACATCTTTGAACGGACTAAATTTAACTGCACATTTGTTTTGATGAAAGGCTTGCTTATAGACTTTGTTAAAGCCATGTTAGCAAGAATTGGTGGCTTCATATAGGATTTAGTGGTATGGTTTACCTCAAATCTGACTATTACATGTCTCCCTCTCTCTCTTACAACTGGACAGTGTTAGACAATTAGGATTGCTGATACTAGAATTTGAATTTACTCGCAGCTGCACGTTTGGTGATTTGCATTTTGAATTTGTAATAACACATTCCTTGAAACTTTGCTTTCTATTCACTGATTTTATGGTTACACTTAAGCATAATATATATATATATATATATATATATAGATAGATAGATGATACTTAAAGTTTTGCTGTTTTAAATTTTAATCTTCTACTGGATTTGTTCAAAATAAATCCATAATGGGATGATTGGAGGTGGAAAATGTTTATTCAGATGTAATTTGCTGGATTTATCCGGTGGCTTAGGGAGATGAGATGAAAATTTGTGCTCATCAATACCATGCAATGTCGAAATTTTGCTGTAGGGAGAAGTTTTGCTTTGAGATAGTGGTCTGTTAATTTTGCTTTAACAATGAGATCTTTTGTAATGGGCTGTTATGTTACCGCCTCCTGTCTACAGATCTTTTTCCTATTTCACATGGCTAGATATAATTTTAACTTGCTCCTGGATGCTGGCTTTTTTTTTTTTTTTTGCGTGTCTGCTTTCTTTGTAACTTAATGAGATTTAACCTGGTGACCTTCTATAAATAGGGGGATGCAATGATGCTTTGTACAAGGAACTATGGCATGCCTGTGCTGGACCTCTTGTCACTCTTCCTCGTGAAGGGGAGCGAGTTTATTATTTTCCACAAGGCCACATGGAACAGGTATTCCCAATAAAGTACAGACCAATGAATCTTGTGCTATATCTTTGTTGCCTATCTTAAAATATTCTAGTCATAGATATTTAGTGGGTTGTTATTTCCTATTTCTTGTATGTATATTCTCTCTTACTGTTTTCTGACAGAGTTTTCATATCTGTTTTATCTATAGCTTGAAGCTTCAATGCAACAGGGGATGGAGCAGCAAATGCCCTCATTTAATCTTCCTTCTAAAATTCTGTGTAAAGTGGTTAATGTTCAGCGCAGGGTGAGTTGGCTGGCGATAATTTTATGTTTTAATTTTGATGAATCCTAACATAGCTTCTTTTTAGCACACTGAGAATCTGGATTATTTTTCTGCTTTTTCTACATATTGGTTCATCTACCATTTTCACTGTGGATTGTAGGCTGAACCCGAAACAGATGAAGTTTATGCCCAGATAACACTGCTTCCTGAACCAGATGTAAGCTCTCTATATTTTTGTAGTAGAAAAGGTTTCTGAGTGCATTTCCATTTTGTACTTTTTTTGCTACATCTGCTTTATTATCGTCACTTCCTGTATGAAACAGCAAAGCGAGGTTACTAGTCCTGATCCTCCACCCCAAGAACCTGAAAGATGCACAGTCCATTCATTTTGCAAGACACTTACTGCTTCTGACACAAGCACTCATGGTGGTTTCTCTGTTCTTCGGAGGCATGCAGATGATTGTCTGCCTCCTTTGGTTAGCATCTAAATTTTATTGTTGTGCCATTCCTATTATGCACCATATGGCTACTTTTGTTCCTTTTGAGCTTATGCTATTTGTTTTTTCATTCAGGATATGTCTCAGCAGCCACCTTGGCAGGAATTGGTTGCAACTGATCTGCATGGCAGTGAGTGGCATTTTCGACACATTTTTCGAGGTTAGAAAGCAGTTGCAATTACTTGATATGACACCATGTAGTTACAGTTGGCAACTTGTTCAGTACATGTCTTGGCGGGTTTTTGTGCTCGGTTTGGCATTTGGTTATGTAGAATTTTGTATCTACATTTAAGGAGATGTTTTGGGTCCCCCTTTTTGAGCTTTTTGTTGTGAGCATTTGAGTACCATTGATGCTTTAGCCTGATCCAGCAGAGAGCACCTTTTTGTGGGATCATATGAAGGCTTCGTTTTCATTGTTGTTTGTAACACACAAAAGACCTCTTTTATTTCCAATATTGCCCAAGTCAACAAGCCTTTTGGAAAATAATTCCCAAGCCAGTTCTTCGGAGAAAGTGCGCCTAAGGTTTTTGAAAGGGATTTCCTCTTCCTTCTCTCACCTTTCCCTTTCCCTTGCATCATGCAGAATTATGTGAAGAAATAGGTTTTTTAGGGAAAGAGAAACCGTAATATGGTATAAATCATCTGCTATTTTCACATTGTTCGTCATTTTTTATATGTGGGGTTTGATGTCATTTTTTTTCCTTATCACATGGCAACCTGTTAGAAAGTATGTAAAATATTCTGTATAAACCATTAGAATGCTGATCAAAAGATCAATTTGCAGGTCAACCAAGGCGTCACTTGCTCACAACTGGGTGGAGTGTCTTTGTCAGCTCCAAAAAGTTAGTTGCGGGCGATGCATTCATCTTCCTAAGGTAAGTATATTGTTCATGGTGGTCTCTCTCTCTCTCTCTCTTTTTTTTGCTAAATAGAATTGTCAATGATAGATTGGAATTTTTCTTGCAGGGGAGAAAATGGTGAGCTTCGTGTGGGAGTAAGGAGACTCATGAGGCAACAGACAAATATGCCATCTTCTGTTATATCTAGCCAAAGCATGCATCTAGGGGTTCTTGCTACTGCTTCTCATGCCATTGCGACTGGAACCCTTTTTTCCATCTTCTATAAGCCAAGGTTTTTGTGCACTTATTTCTATCAAGCCAACTACTTCATGGTTCATCTGTCCAATTTTCTTGTTTTGTTTTTGTGTTGGAAGTCATTTGTAATTTGTAGTTACCTGAGAAACATTCAGAATTTTGCACGATAATGTGCCTAATTGTATATGTTGGACCTTTAAATGCCACTCTTTTCTAATTGCCAGCAACCTTCAGAACGGAGAATCTCATTTTAATATGACAGTTGCATTGATGTGATATTGAGAACTGCTAAACTGATATATTTTTGCTTCTACTGTATTTTAGCAACTAATGATTTTTAGGTGTTTTCCTGTTGTTTCAACAAGTAATTAAACTGGCATTTTCCCTTAATTCCTGCTTTCCAATCAGTAACATTTGTCTGTCCATTTTTGGGTCGATTGTTGTAGCTCAGGACAAGTTTGAGTGTATGGTTTCTCATTTATGTAATTCTTATTACTTTCTGAAATTCTTACCTGGATATTTGTTCTGAATAAAGTCTTCTTTTTTCTTTTTCTTTTTTTTTTTTTCCTTTTCAGAACAAGTCGGTCTGAGTTCATTGTAAGTCTTAACAAGTATCTTGAAGTTCGAAACAGCAAGCTTTCTGTAGGGATGAGGTTTAAGATGAGATTTGAGGGTGAAGAAGTTCCTGAACGAAGGTATTATCTTATTCGAAATCAATAACTTGGTTCAAGGATTCAGTAACATCTTTATAATAGTTATCCTCCATTATGCTACAGGTTTAGTGGCACCATTGTCGGCGTTGGAGATAATATATCATCAGGATGGGCTGATTCTGAGTGGAGATCCTTAAAGGTGGTTTGGTTAATAGTTTATTAATTATGGATTCTGGGTACTGAGTGCCACTAATTTTTTTAATGTTTTTTCTAATTCATTTTCCATGATTCGATATTTTCATTACAACTCTATCTTAAACATAGTCCATTGTTGCAATTTCCAACGTAGAAGTAAATTTATCTTCGCTCGTGACTGGTATCATATTGTCTCCCAGGTCCAATGGGATGAACCCTCTTCCATCTTGCGACCAGAGAGAGTATCACCATGGGAATTGGAACCACTTGTTGCAACCACTCCTTCGAACTCCCAACCTGTGCAGAGGAAGCGGGCACGACCATCTGTCTTACCCTCACCAACAGTGGATCTTTCTGCACACGGTTTGTCTGCATTCCATTTAGTATTTTCCTATTCTATTTGCTTGTGTTGATTTCTGATGATAAATTTCCTGTTACCTTTGTTCATTAGGTGTGTGGAAACCCCTAGCTGAGTCCTCTGCTTTCTCATATGGTGATTCACAACGTGGACGAGACCTTTATCCATCACCCAATTTCTCTACCACTGCAAAGGCCAACTCTCTTGGCTTCTCTGGCAATGGTCCAGTGGCTGGTGTTTCCCCTAACTCAATGTATTGGCATAACCGAGTGGAAAGTGTCACGGACTCTTTTGCTCCAGTTGTAAACAAAAATTCTGGGGAAAGGAGACAGGGCACTGGGATTGGCTACAGACTGTTTGGGATTCAACTTGTTGACAACTCCAATGCAGAAGGAACTTCACCAGTTGTTACTGTGTCTGGAACAGTGGGCAATGATCGCCCAGTTATGTCTTTGGAGGCAGAATCTGATCAGCATTCTGAGCCTGAGAAATCATGTCTGAGATCTCCCCAGGAGTTGCAAAGTAGGCAAATCAGGAGCTGCACAAAGGTAATTCCCTTTTGACCTTTTTATTCTTAATTAGAATGCGATGCACATTATCTTTTAGTCCTCTTGAAAAACAGTTAGCAAGTGTCTTTGGACTTTTCCATGATACTCATTAAAGTAAACTGAGGCACAGCTTTGGATTGATGCTGTGGATATGGAGTATGATTTCTTTTACTGTATGCTGGTTCTATACTCCAGCTATGAATGTTTGATGGCTTATGTATCATTTCCAGGTTCACATGCATGGGGTTGCTGTTGGAAGAGCTGTTGATTTGACGCAGTTTGAACGCTATGAAGACCTGCTGAGGAAGTTAGAGGAGATGTTTGATATTGAAGGTGAGCTGAGTGGATCCACGAAGAAATGGCAGGTAGTCTACACGGATAATGAAGATGACATGATGAAGGTTGGGGATGATCCATGGCAGTAAGTTCATTTGACTCATTGTTATATTTTCAAGTCAGTCATCCTTTACAATATATATATATATAAAAAGTCATCTTAACTATAAAAGATGTCTCAGGTTATTATTTTAAACCATGCTTAAATATTAGAGAGAATTTATTGCTTCGTTGATGACTGGTTTGCCATTTTATTGCAGTGAGTTCTGCAGCATGGTGAAGAAGATTTTCATCTATACATCTGAAGAAGTCAAGAGGTTGTCGTCCAAGATTAAATTTCCAGCTGACGACGAGGTCAAAGGAGGTGGTGCCAATGCTAATGCTGATGCAGCTGTTAACACCGAGGACCGCTCATCCATTGTTGGGCCTGGATGCTGATACCCCAATATGCCTGTGTTTTGCCATAAATGTCTGGACTGGAAATATAAAAAGGGAATGATGAAGAGAGAACTCAACAGTCAAGGCTTTTGTTATTGTAGCGTTACGAGGAATGGCCAGTACCGTTTCCAGACGCAGAGCACTAAAATTATGGTGAGATGGTGGGTGACTGTTTATCAATCCTGTCGTTTATAGAGAGTGAGACTCTCTATCTTTATGAATAGGTTTTGGGTTTTGTTTATCATTTTGTTTTGCGAATCTATTCTTATAGTGCTTGCTTGCTTTGGATTCAAATCCGCCAAAAAGTTGTCCATTCCACCTCTTGTTCTCAACAAATGAAAGAAGGGAAAATGTGCTATCTTGGCTTCTTTTTTTCTTTTTTTTTTTTTTTTGTTTCGCACTGGCTCATCTGCCTTTGTATATAAATTCATATAGCCATTTCATATCTTGCTTTGCAGTGCATGTCTTTTTAGTTCTCCATGTGGAAGAAGCTCATAGTGAATATTGTTGAATGATGCTGCTTGTCAGGTGGTTATAGATAGTTCCAGTCTATATAAATTCAGAAGCTGCACAAACCTAAAAACACAATTAACATATAACTCTACACAAGTTATGCATCATGTAATGTTTCTTCTTTTTAATTTGGTCTTCTATATAAATCTAACATTTTTCCTCCTTCGTAATAGTATAGTAAATAAATATTTGTGATGTGCTGATTGTGACAAATCAAAGGCATTGCTAGTTGCAGACTTCCTTCAAGGGAGTGGTTGAATGGAGTGTGTGATATCACTTTAAATCTTGCCAGTTTCTTGGGATAAGCCTTACTACCAGAAGGTAAAAATCTTGTGAATCTATAGTTTGTGAGTCTCACAAGCTTGCCAGAAAAACCCCATGCAAATCTGGGAAATGCTACTTTTTTTTTTTTTTTTTCCAAAGAGATTTGTCTTGACAGATGTGGACACAGTGGCACAGAGCAACTGCTCTTGTAGGTTGCTTAGATCCTGGGATGGGATGGGTCAAGGGTTCGATGGTAAAGTGTGAATGCTAGAACCCCAGTTCCATGGTCCATCACAGCAAAAGCAACCAGTGCTTTTTTCCTTTTTTAAAGTCACGGCAAAAAAAACGTCACAAAAGTAAAAAGTTATCCCAAATAGGAAAGAAATTGTTCGTGATTGGCCTAGCCCAAGCTCCACCAAGGAGTAGGTGGGGCTAGACTAGTGGATGAGCAACGGTCCTTATATTTGAAAATTTTAAGCAAAAGTTGAATATTTAAGTACTTGAAAAAGAAGACGTTACAGGATGCTTTTTAGTTAATCTTTTAGCCGATCACTCTCGCGTTCAAAGGATACCAGGCTCAACGTTATAGCTATAGCTCTCCATTCCCCCATAAAAATTGCAGTCCCAGAGTAGAGAGACACAAGGAGGATATGATAAAAGCAGCGAGGAAGCTCAAGAAGTTGTGGCCAAGAAAGAAGAAGAGGAAGAAGACTCATCAGTATCAAGAACCCTATTACTACCATCCACCCTCCTCATGTCATTATTGCTGCTCTTACCCTACTGCACTGGCTCAACCCTCAGCTCCACCATTGCCACCATGGCTTGAGCCTGAACTGACCTATGAGGCCATTTCAGCACCTGGGATCGGGGTGCAGCCCTTGCCAGAGCTGGCCTATCCAAGTCAAATCCAAGCTCCATCACAAGAAATCGTCGAGGAAACAGCTCCCATGTATCCTGCATTGTCTTCGTATCAGCAATACCTGGTTCCAAATCCTGTTTATGGGGTGCCTGTTGAGCAGAAACTTGTAAGAGAGAAGTCAGCTGGGTTTTTCGGATGTGTTGTTAACTTTGGCATCAACATAATCCGTTGCTTCTGCCCATGTTTTCGCATTCGGGAAGGAAGTGAGGTTGTAGTGGCTTGAAGACAGTACAAGATCCGCCATACATCTAGGTTTTGCATATCTATAGATCTAATGGAAGTGACTGTAATTAGATTTAAAGCTTTTGGTTTTGTTACATGTTCATTGTTATACTAGATTTCAAAGTGGTAAAGCTACTGAAATAACATCTGTAGTGCAGCAATCTGCTATTATCATCAGTTTCTTTGAATAAAATGAGCTTAAATAGTTGTGATGGGACTCGTCAATTTGTTTTTAAAAAATTGAGGATACAGAACGAAGAAGAATCAACTAAGGCAGTCATGGTACAAGATTAAAGTGAAGACTTAAAAGGCTACGCAGATGATTAACATAAAATCACATAAGACAGCAATGAGAAGTCAACGGAGGGGAGCTCAAGAACAGGACAACCTGAACTACACACAAGGAAGACAACCTAAACTAACATCGGAACTTCTTCAATAGTCGGAGATGCGTTTATATATATATATATATAATCTTCTTCTCTTTGCTTTTTGTAAATATTTCTCAAGGATTTTTTTATACCACAAAGAAAAAGCCTCCCTAGAACTGACAGCCTCTCTAATCCTTGAGAATTGGAATAAAAAAATTCTTGAGAAATATTTACAAAAAGAAAAGGTAAGAAACAACCACGACATGAATTAACGCCGTATAACAGAAACAAACATACCCAAATCATTTAAATAACGACTGTTGAGTTACGTAATGCCTGTTATTTGGAACTATGAGCGCAATCACAGCCCATAAATTTTCATATTTTCATCGATGATCCCCTCACTAAAAAATGTATCAGTAGTCAGTCAGTTCAATTACATGAACCATGAGTTCATAGCAAAATTGCAAAGTGCAGGTTTACAACAAAACTCCCTATAGACTACATATGTAGTATAGTGCTCCATACCATAAATAAATGAAGGATTGACTTTTGAGGAGTAGCCAACAAAGTCTCATCAGGAACAGGTGCCCATTCAAATTCCTGGTTCAAGATGAGCTACAACTTCAACTTGGTTGTTTCATTTCATCTTTCCTTTCTCCAAAAGGCATTCTTGTTATCACAATTCTGATGCACAAGATACGTAAGAGCATTACACCCTCAAGTAGCATGTTCATTGAGAATGTAACAGACTGCACAACCGAATTCTTCAGCCATCTTCATCCCCCTCTTAACACAGCTTTCCCACATGCAGCCATTGGAGATTAATTTGCATCCATAACGATAAAGATCTTTTATCTCCATGGGAAAAACTGATCTTTTCTCCTATTTCCCCCTCAGTTTATCCCACTCGCAGTGAAACTAGAATCTTCCACTACAAGTATAATGATGCTGCAAACACAATGTCTCTCTTGATTTTAGAAACAGCCTCTTCAAATTTGGCCTCTAGCTCTGTTTCCCCAATGGACTTTGCTGCTTCTATAAGCTGTTGAAGAACCTCCTCCAGTCTCCTAATTGCCCTGATCAAGCTGCCCTCAAATACTTGTGTCATTTCCATAATCTCATAGAACTTGGATCCTTTTGCCCAAGCATACACAACCTCCATGATATCAGGCCGAAACGAACTCACAAAATTCTCCACATCAATTTGTACCTGTCATTTTGTTTAAAGAAAAAAAGGAAAAAGAAATGGAACACTCAATCAAATGACTACGAGAAGAGAAAATCAGTTTTCGAATACAACAGTGTAGGCTACTCATGTATCATGCTAATTTTCAAAAAGGGGTATAACATGTGCATAAAGGCCAAACTCAATACAAAATCTGTAAGGCACACTGCAGGATAATCTGTGACCAATGCTAAGCACAAATATGGGAGTTTTAAGTCTGGAAAAGTTGGATAATACTAATGAACACAGAGCAGGGAATGAATGCCCAACTCAACATTCCTGTCTGTCTATTTTTTCTTTGAACTATTAGGAGTTCATTTTAAAAAGATAATGCTAATGTTCTTATACAAGAGGCAACTGCCTTATGGGTATAGGGACACACTGCACCATCTGAATACATGGCATCATCAGCCAACCTGCATGTTTAACCGAAGGTGATCATGACAGGGAAAAGCCAATTTCTTGTCAAAATTCAGGACAACAACGAATAAATAAACAGGCCCCATGAAAAAAATGTTGATGAAAATCAAACTGCTTTGAGCTTCACAAGGAAGAAAATGTTTCAGCAGTAATTAGTGTCAGATGGAATTTGGGTTAAAAATTGGCAAAACAGTGGATGAGCTCAGCATTGTTATAACCAGGTATGCTTCAAAATTCTATGCTGCTTAGCATCCTCCAATATGATTCTAAATGAGAATGTGGTATTGGACAGAGAGCAACAAGCTTGCTGACTAATTTCTACCTTTTTTTTACCTGTTGTTTGAACATGTTGAGATTGTAACTTCTAAAACTAAGGACCTCTGAAATTCATCTATATATATATATATATATAAAAAATTATGATTTCAATGTTATCTTGATTCCTGAATATCCATATTACATGCCAAGCACAAGAATCAAGAAAACAAAAACCCTTTCAGGAAAAGGTATCATATGTACCTTGCATTCAAGCTGAAGCTTCGCAACCCTTCGAGCTGTATCTTGCAATTGAGTAAAAAGAAAACCAAGTTCTTCCCTTGGTTTTGCAGCATCTTGGAGTTTTTCCTGCCACACAAAGCATGAGAGAAGAGAGACCATTTCCTCCACTTTTATGTCCTTGAGAACCCCATTGAACATGAGCTCTGTCAAAGTCAATTCATCTGCACTACTAATTTCACACGCAACTTTCCCCTTCAACTGCACCACGTCGTCACTCGTGATATATCTGCAGTTGCAGTAAATTCACACAAGAATTCTGGTGTCATTGCTGAATAGTATAGTCGCATAAAGATATAGAAAAAAATGATATTACAGACTTGCATTGTAGTTTTGCAGCTAAGAGAACTAGACATCAGTCAAAATGCAGAAGAAAGAACTCTTCTAAATAGATCAGGTTTCAACAATCATCAAATTCCATGGGCAATTTATTTTTTCTTTCAATGATATGGCGTATTAAGATTCCAGAGCCCAAACAATGAGTTTTCCATTAAATGCAGAGTCAAAATGTACTAAGAAATAACAAGTATATAGATTGTTAAAGAAATTGTTTTCTTCCTGTTTTGCTTGTAAAAAACTCCTGTTTGACTGTTTATATCATTCTGAAAATTTTTTTTTTTTCAGATTGCTTAAGTCATAAATTTCAAGAGGTAATGTCCTTTATAATCTTCAGTGAAAAAAAAAAACCAATCCTTAGATATGAAATTTTAGAATTTTTATCTAAAATATCGTAAAATGCAATAAGTCACATGATCATAAAGGCAGTTGCAAATGCAGATTGAGTTGTCATTTTGCATAGAGTGCAGACAATATGCACAAAGAAGGAGGATAGAGGTTTTTTGTTCATAGGTAAGATGAGGGATTGAATTCATAAAACCCAACTCTCATATCCTTCTCAATATAACTGAAAAAAAAAAAAAAAAAAAAAACAGAAGGAAAAGAAAGAAAGGCAAAACCCCAATATCAGAAACCAAAGAATAAGCTTTCCCTTTTAACTATCTCATGGCCTGAGAGAGGGAGAAAAAAGACAGATAAAGAACTATTGAAACATAGGCCCCAAACCAAGACAGAAACATAAAATAATCATAAAAATCCTTCCACCTAACCTCAGTGCATGCGACCTAGGCATCTACAAAATCCAAACCATGCAGAAGTAAAGTGAAAATATTTGAGAATTTTCTTACCCAAGCCTCCGGAGAACTCGTTTTCTAGATTTAAGTTCATCTTTAAAAGCCAATGCAGTGGAAGAGCGCATTGATTTCCTGATCATCTTAATCCTAGCTGTTAATTCTTGCTTCATGTGTAAGACTTTGAGCTTTTCCTTGATAAGTGGAGATTTTGCAATTTCATGTTTTTCAAACAGCTGCTCTAAAGCCTCTATCCGACGGACTGCCTTTTTGTACGAGCTGCTTTGAATCTGAAGAATAACAAAAAAGTGGGCAACATTGGGTTTATTTATATATAGCAATGAAAGCCAAGTAAATGACAATAAAATAAAATAAAATAACAAGCAGAAATGATATAGGAAATACATTCATGTCTCCTTCAGGATCCAGGGGCAACCCACTAGGCTTTCTAGAAAGAAATTCTGAAACCTGCTTCAGGGTGTTCTCTCGAACTTCTAATGGCAAAAGATCCTTTGACATATACAAGCGAGCACTGCTCAAGATATTTATCTGTCCAAGACATAACATTGTGAGACAATCATTCTTACTGTGGGATAACATCCATGATGTTCAGACAAGCAAAGAAGTAAAACGCATCAGAAAACAACATTTTTACAGGAATGTTTTTGCCCAGATAACTTCACAACTACGTCGTTACTGAGACACAGGTATGCCAGTCTTCCACATCCAACAGTTGAATTATTATTTAGTTTCACACTAAATGCTAGTTCTGATAGTCAAATTCAACCCTTTTGATTACCAAGAATTTTGGGAGCAAACAGATTTTAGTACTCAAGTCATTTCAGTTCATGATACCTTTCTGCCATGACTGGAAAAATTGAAGAAACAGATTCAGGTCAGTTCCACTACTGCAACTTACAATACAAACAATAAATAAATTGGAGATTGGAGCTTGTAAGCAAGTAGAGTATAAACTTTCCCTGATACGAACGGAAACAACGACTGGTTTTACAGGCACCTTTGACTTCTACAAGCAATATCTATAACTATTAATCTATAGGAGAAAAGAAAAAGAACGAATGAATGATTTAAAAGAAGGCGTTTTCTTCCTTAAATAAAGTACATATATGAGATACACAAGACAAATTAGGTAAGTCATAAAGAACAAAGATATAAGAGTCTCCAAGGAAATGCTTTTCCTTGGATAACATTATAATTAAGTCACTGGTTAATTAAATCAAATAAGATTTTTAAAACTAAAACAAAAGAATTAATAGAGCAATTTAAGTAAATGCACTATATCATGTTAGAAAGAAGAAGAAGAAGAAGTACTATTGAAGAAAAATGTCAGTTGGAAACATAAAATGACAACGACCTTTATAGGACAACTAAAATTACATGACCTACGTCACAGAAAAATTAAAAGATTGAAATTTCCAATTCAATTTATGATTTCGACATTAAGTGACAGATAAACAAGGTGAATATGGGAGACATATTTAAACAGCATAGTAGTGGAAAGGGCCTACCTGATCAATAGGAATAGAAACAACGAGAGGTTCTCCAGGCTCTTTCAGCGGGACAACCTTGATTTTTTTCTTGGCAACTCCATCTTTGGTCACAACACATCTTGTAAGAACATCAACAGTGTAGTTTGCATTTTCTGGTTTTCTGCCTGCATCATCTGCATCAACTACAAATAATAAATAAATTCGACATAGAATGCCACAGCAAAACAGAAACAATAGAAAAAAATATTACCATCTGAAACACCTTTCACTCGATCAAAGTTGACTATCACTCCCCATGTGACCAGGTCTTCCATCGAGAAAGAAGGGGACTTGTCATCACTTTCTATGCACTGAATACACACTAGTCTGCCAGATTGCAAATAGGGCAGGCAGTGCTTAGGAGAAAACACAATATCACGAACATCCTTCTTCAAACTTTTATACTGATGTATCAGATCATAATAGTTCTTCAGATTCTCTTCCTCTTCAATTATCATTGAATTCCTCTCTTCTTCAAGGGCTTTTGCTTGTTTCTGTAGACATAACATTTACCATCAATTAAAGAGTCCTTTAGTTAAACATTTGGTTCTGAAAGTAGATTTTTTTTTAAATAACGCACAGAAAAGGCCACAGTATATGGCAAAAACAAGGATCAGGCAGGCCTTCAGCAAAAACAGGGATTTTTCCAGAGGTTGCTTGTAAAAAAGTTTATGACTTTGCACATGCATGCTTTTCCTTCAATGTTTGACCTAGGTCTCTTTCATCTACAAATCAAAGGTATTATGGCTAGTTTCCTGGTATGTCTTAGATCCTTGGACATCAACCAGAAATTGTTTTGATAAAAGAATTGTAAAGAAAATCAGAATTCATATTTACAGAAGGGAGGAGAATCCAAAAGAAAGAAATAAAAAGACAAAACAAAAATTGGGGACAATAAAAAAGGGAGCTCTCAAATCATTTTGAATATTGGATAGCATGGATCCTGATAATGTAATTCTATCCCATAAAATTGTTTGGACAAGGAGCAGAGTGGTTCCAAAAGCTTAATTGCATTCCTCTCTGTACACAAGCACCAGAACATGAAGAGAACCACAAAAGTACATAGTAACTTGCAATTTTTTTCCTTTTCTCAACCCAACCCAGCAGGTGTTGAACACCTCATCCAACTTGTTCTCTCTAACCCAACACCACCAGTAGAAAATAGTCTAGCCAGCATCTCACAAGCCATTGGGCACTGTAGAAAGAGGTGATTATAGTGGTCCTAAGTTCCTAACTGTTAAAAGAGTATCACATAATTATCAGACAGTTTTGCACGGTCTCCTCACTTGAAGCAAATCATTGGTGCTGGTATTATTACGAAACACAGCCCAAGTGAACACCTTCATCTTAGAGGGCACTTTGGCTTTCTTCTTTTCTCCCTCTCTTGAGCAATAAGTACTTGTTAATGCTCACATTTCACTTCTATGAGGAGAACTCACTGAAAACATTTTGGAACCTCCACTTAAATGGCAGGGAAACCAAAAACAATAAGCCTCTTGTTTTTTGCATCCTTCCCAAAGCATACACGTAGATAAAGTGGCATCAAGTATTATATGGCTTTCAAAATACCCAACACCCACAAATCAAGGAATAACAAAGACAAAAAATCTAAATCAAAATGCCACCAAAAAACCTAGTAATTACTAGCCTGTGTAAAAATCATCTGTCCACAACATCAGGAGTGAATCATCTACCAATCAATTGGTCCAAATAAAACTTGACATTTCGTATCTTTTTTTTCCTCTTCATAAATTTGTATGGATATATCGTATCTTTATGTGATAACCAACTAAGTTCTTTAATTTTACCGTTAATGGTTAAAATTGAGCGCTCATTCTGAGACAACAAAAAGAAAAGAAAAAGAAGAACAACAACAGATCAACCATAAAATCTCACAAACTTTTTATCTTCTATGAAAACCAACTGACCTCAAGATCAGGAAGGGCCCTGTCTGCTTGAAACTGAAAGAAAGAGTTGCGGAGCAAATTCTCAAGATCACCATCTTCGCAGCGCATTTGATTTAAAAGCATGTTGTAGCTTAGATGGAAGGCACTGGAATTCAATGGAAAAGGACATCAACACAAAGAACTTCAAGAGAGTTAAAAGGAGGAAAAACATAGCACTTAGCATTCAAAGCTGAAACCAACAGAGCTCAAACTAGATTTCCCTTTTCATCATTTTTACTTGTCTCTTAGAAGAAGATAGTCCATATTTTAGTCTCTTAGAAGAAAATAGTCCATATTTCAGTTTTCCATCCACATCAAAAACCAAGTTCAGTTTATGGAACCATCAAATTGCAGCAACATGCCCCACTCATAACCAATACCAGCTCATGTCATTGAAAATGCATAACGAGTCTATTTAAGAATAAGCCAACACTATATTGGCAGATGCAGGAATTCCCAGCAGTTGATATTACCATAAAACCATTATAGAGGTAACATGAACATCCCAAGTACCTGTTCAAACTATCTGCACTTCCTTTAAGCATCATCTTGGCAGTAGAAGGCTCAAGCTTCTCATCCACCATAAGGATACATACCCCACGCTCATCAATTCCTCGACGACCAGCCCTGCCACTCATTTGAATGTATTCTCCACTAGATATCCACCTAAACTTGTCGCCATCAAATTTACGGACATTTGTAAATACCACAGTTTTTGCAGGCATGTTCAAACCTATGCTGAATGTCTCTGTAGCAAACAAACACTAAAGAAAGATGTTTCAATCATCACAGCAATCATGAAACAGAATGGAAACAAGAAACAAAAAAGGTTGGAATAGGACAAAAAGCTCCCATAAACCAAACAGCATTTGGTAATTAAAAGTTATGTTCCAAATCAATGAGCAAACAGAAAGCATAAGAGTTCAAAGAACCTAATGACATCTCAAGACAAAACAAAAATAAGCACCCAATTCATAAGTAACCTATGATAATTGACAAGCTGAGATAGTCTACTCTTTCAGAACAAAAACTTCAGAACAGCTAGGGGATTCGGCAATTACTAGATGCAGATTTTTCATGAGGCTACTTAGGTGAACTATAAAAGAAATGAATAGCAACACACATGAAAGCTTGGAAGATATGCATAACCACAAATGACATTTAAGTTATCTCCCAACCTTGATCAATCCTTCTTGAAACAAAATCTCAATCACTTCCTTCAGGATGGGAAGCAAGCCAGAATGATGCACACCAATACCTCTTTTTAAGAGGGGTAACATGTTTGAAACCTGCATACAAACATTTAAATGGTATTGATTAATATAGAAAACAACCAAGCACATCAAAATGCTAGGAAAAAAATGGAGAACTACAAGGAGTGAAGGCACACATTTTTGTCAGGCTTGCAAACACATAGTATTTCTTATATTAAACCTTGCAATCATGTACACACCCATTAAGTCTCCTGTGAGAGAGAGACTCTAACTGAATATGAGAACTGCCTCCTTTATATCTTTCCCTTGTGAGAGACTGACAATTCTTCAAATGAAATGTTGGAAATGATAAATCAAGGGATTCCACTAGACAAATCAAGACGCAGCACAATATCATTCATAATCAACTAATGGATAAAAATTGGTCTAACAACAATGAAACCTAGATGTTTTACGCAAGCTCCTAAATATTGGCTGCTAAAATTTAGCACAGCTGAGTGTCATAAAACTTCTAGTCTCTGAAGTGTTAATATCACAGAAATGGCGAGAGAAAAGGCAAACAAAGTTAAATTTCAAACTGTAGCATGTTATGAAAGCACAGCCAACAAATGCACTTAAAGTCTTCTGCTTCCCCTGTATGGCCCCCCAAAGGCAAGAATCATGATGCAGTCATGCAAAAAGAGATCCATAAAAAAATTTATTTTGATTTTTAATTCTGTTAGTTCTAGTTTTTCTTGATTCACAAGAAAAATTAGGCATTTGTCCTAGAAATCTTATTAACATTTAGATTACTAATTTCTATTATATGGGTTTTCCTTTTCTTATTTGGTTTTAGAGCTATTAGGGCCTTATTACGTTTAAAAGGAGCACTGATTCTTGATAATCATAAGGATTTTGATTATGAAATCAAGTATTTTGGTATAGTTTAGGGGCTGCATCGGAGACTTTTCTCTCTTTTCTTTTTTCTCTAAGTGCAATTTTCTTCCTCATCCTTTCTCTTCTATTTCTATTTCTTTATTGCCACAGGAATCTCGAGTTACTATTCACAGCTGTGGTGACAACCTAAAATTCTTAATTCTCCAAGCCTAGCAGACCAGGAAACATTTGCAGGGGCACAAATCCAAATTTATGCTACAAAAAATCTCTGCTTGGGTCACAAAGCCATGAAAACTCTACATGGACATTTAAACCACAAGAAATGCTAAAAACCAGAAATGTGAATGATATTTTCTGATAAAAGATGAACAAAAATCATTAGAAGAGAATCAAAGCCGATTTACAGAAAGAAGAATAAGATATCCTCCAAGGTGAGGAAAGACAGTGGGGAAAAAAATGTCAGATGGAGATATTAAATATTTCATTCATGAATATGTGGAGAGAGTGAGTGTGTATAGGTTAAAAAGATAACCAAGAAATACAAAATCAGATCAATACATCAATAACAAAGAGGGAAACTCGGAGTGTCTCATATTGAACAGCCTTTCAAAAACAGAATCCTTAATAGTACTTACTAGTATCCTCACATACACAGGATTTCATTTGACAAACAGAACAAGAGGAAGAAAACTTGCCTGAGGTAGCTTCTTGTCATCATCCGATAGCATGTCCATGGCACTCCAGAAGATGGTTTCTATGTTTGCTTTCTCATCATCCTGATTTAGATCCATTTTTGCCATCTATAGTATCGAACAGAAGAGCAACTGGTTTATTCAGAAAAAGCAAGGAAATGCCATGTATGATTACACATGTCTTGTGTTTGAAGATATGGCAAGCAACACAAAGGACAGCAATTTGAACCCTGATGGTCATATAGAGTTGCTTCTAGAGCATCACCTAAGGTATGGGTAACAAGAACCCAGGGCTCACTGAATAAGATATGGGCTACGTTAAAAATAATGAAGCCTGAAGGCACATTGGGGACCAGGAGCACAGAATTACTGGAAAGGGCGAGGGAGAATGAGAATAAAAGCTATAAGTTTTGCAACAATAAAGGAACTTACCTGCATGGCAAGAAATTCACATTCTCTTTTGCTAAAAGAGAAAAGTATGACAGGATCGTACTGGCGGCGAATGATCATTTTTACCATCTTAAATATGTCACTTTCTTCACCAAGTTTGCTCACATTTAAGCCTTTCTGCCACTTCCCGTTGTCCCTTTTCTTTTCACTTTCAGCCTTAGGAACTAGAGCATTCACAGCTTTCTGAAAACTGTCCTCTCGAAAGTTTGCCTTTTCATCCACGACTAGGTACAAGCCCTCACCTCCAGAAGGAAAAATATAGTGTTGGAGTGGTGTTGGTCGATAATCAGTATAAACAATGTGGCATGGTTGTTGGTGGACCTGGAGTAACACCATAGATTTAATCAAGCATATTTTCCCAATAAGCAGTTAAATTGGTTTTGGTTCGTTGCTTTGCCAAACAGAAAAATGAAGATCCAACAATTACACAAGAATAATCTACATTAATGTGAGAAGCTTAGCATAATGTCCAAAAACTGCACCCCTCCATTTTTTCTAATGTCACAATATCAAGAAAATCAAATGGAGGGCCATGTCTTCGCTGTTATTGACATTCGGTTTTAACTTTTAACCAATAACAAAAGGGCGGTTTGAGCTAACTCGTTTTTAAAAGGTCTTTGACAATCTTTGATATGCACGTATAACATAAAAAGACAAAGAGGACAAAGGATAATAGCAATCACAAAGAATTCAAGTCCAGAATTGCCCCTCAAATTCATTTGAATCATTACTAAATTAATTTGTGCAAACAGTTAATTATTTATTGTTATATGAAATACAGCAATATGTCCATTGTTGAGCATGTAAACTTGCTGTGCTATAGCATATGCATTTTTTTTATTTTACAAGACTAGAAGGAAATAGTCTATGTAGTCGCCTAAAGTGTAAAAGCTAAACCACTAAATTTGTTATAACCAAAATACTACTAACGTATGATGACAGCAAGATTCTCAAACATCAAGCATGGTATCATCAGCTGCAAGGTAAAAAGCATCATTTTTACTTGTCCTTAATTAGAAAGCTACATCAGTAAAACATAATGCCAAGAGCAGCATTTTTATTCATCTTTAATCCAAAAGCTGGCACTTAGCAAGTGTAAGTAACAAGCAAATCACCTTTGCAACCCAATCAGCAAATTCTTTGGCATTAGGCACAGTGGCAGAGAGGAAGACAAATCTTGCATTCTTGGGAGCCATGAGAATGCTTTCTTCCCAAACCACACCTCTTTCTCGATCACGCATATAATGAACCTCATCAAAGATAATCCAAGCTACTTCCCTAGTAGTTTCCGACCCTTTATACTGCATACTACGCCAGATTTCTGTAGTCATCACCTGAAAAACCAAGCTTGAACATCTTAGAAACCGTATAATCAGAATTCTCCAATACAAAAGGCAAAAAAAAAAAAAAAAAAAAAAAAAAAAAAAACCCACCAAGCAAGAAGCATTAGGGTCAATGGTGACATCACCAGTCATGAGACCGACATCGGAAAACTCTTCCTTGAACTCCCTAAACTTCTGATTGCTAAGTGCTTTGATGGGTGACGTGTAAACAACCCTTTGATTATTCTTCAAACACATAGCAATTGCATATAATGCTACGACTGTTTTACCAGCTGATGTGTGAGCTGAGACCTGTCAATGAGCTCATTAAATAAATAAATAAATAATCACTCCATAAAAAATAAAAAAGATAAAAGAGTACCATGACAGACTGGCCATTGTCAAGGCAGCTAATTGCTTCAGACTGAAAAGGGTCGAGACTGAAAGGAAATTCCTTTACAGGTTTAGAGTCTTTTTGAATTTGAATAACTGAAGAAGGAGGAGGAGGGGCATAATTCTCTGGATACGACACGTCGTGTAGACAGGCAACTGCTCCACCGTCCCCAATAATTTTTGAACTGCTGTCGTTCTTGTTGTTGTCTTCTCTCTGTTGTTTCTGTGGAGGAAGAAGAGGATGGTCCTCTTGTTGACTTTCAATGGATTTTCTCTTCGCTGACGCCATTTCAATTTTGAATTTGGGAAAAACTGAGAACAGCACACAAAAACCCTAAACCCTAATTCAATTCAATGCTTAGCAGAGGAGGCTGCGTTTTGATATTGGATCAATGGAAGCAGGGAGAGTGCGGAAACGACGGCGTTTCAAGTAAGCTGAAGGGGTTTGAAAAGGAATTTGGGCTGAGTTATAGGAATACGCGGGCGTGGGGCGTCAAAAAAGAGATTTTGTTATAAAAAATAAATATATATATATATATATATATTTGTTTATAAGTATCTATTAAAAATAATTTTAATTGTAATTATAAGTTTGCAAATAAATTATATCCATAGATTTTATAAAGTAAGAAAGATATCAACTTTAATATTTTGAAAAGATGGCATTATGAATTGGGAAAAAAAAAAACCAATTTCAGAACTATATCAATGATTTGCATAATTAAAAAATTAAATCAATTATTTATACTGAAATTTGACATTGTCCACGAAATTGAAGTTTTTGAATTTTCGAGTACAATTTAATATACTTAAAAGGAATAGGAAAAAAATGATGACATAAATAATTTTTTTTAGATATTTAGCATTAATACTCTTTATATTCGTTTCTAATTTTTAGTATATTTTGATTCAGAAAATCTTAATTATCGCATAAATAATTTATTTACTTAACTTATTTTTTCAGAACCTTGTTAAATTATCGGATAAATAATTTATTTACTTAACTTATTTAATTAAACACTTTATTTGTGTTTTTTCTCACATTGATCCATATGGCAATTTTATCTTCCTTGTTTATTTATAAGTTAATATATGCATATAATTCACAAATTAATTAACCTCTACTTAAATATAACATATATTAACTTATTTAATTATTTTAGTTAATTTTCAATTAATTAAAAACCATCTCTAATATATTTGAATATGAACGATAAAAGAATTCGTGACTTCCGAAAAAATTCAAGTGTATTTACTAATAATAATAATTATTATTATTATTATTATTATTATTATTAGCTGTGCAAATGCAATGTAATTCCCCCATAATAAAACTGACAGAGCAGTACAACTTATTGTAGGTAATATCTGCTAATTTTAGCAGCAAGTCAAGCCTTACACCTTCGATACTTAGCTGTGCCCTTTGAAACATGAGAAATCCTGCCCGTTTTCGTAATAAAATCTGAGTTGGAATCTGTTCTAGCTTGAGTTTGCCAGGTAGCCAGTAATTTATATGCATATATATATATATATATATAGATAGATAGATAGATCACAGGTTTTCTTTTCTTCACCTTTCTTTCTTTTTTTCCTGGAAACGATAAGGAAAGGAAGAATGATTACTCCTCGCCTATTTCTTGTCTGCATCATCCTCTTCTCTTTGGCAACTGCGACACCGGTTTCAGCATTTATGTCTTGGTTTAGGAAGCGTCCCAGGCAAAACGTGACAGTGATCAACGAAATCGAGGAAGGAGTACCCATGGAGACTAATTGCAAGACATTATTCAATGATAAAGGCTTGATCAATATCACTTACGGAGGATCTTTTTCTTGGGATTTTGTTCCTGATGTATGGGGGACATCATCTTATTGGTGCAAATTTACTTGGAATGATACAATCTCTAAAGAAGAAGTTTCAGCCATCCTCTTGGTTTTTGATGCAATGAAAGGGGATGAAAGGTCTTGTGCTCCAGAATGTAGGTGGACGATCACATCAAAGGGATACAGATTCTGGGATGGATTCCTGACTTGGGGAACATACTCTGAGAGAAGGTTGAAATAAAAACATCGTCTCATATCAGGGCATGCATATATCTATGGATTATTGATGATATTTATTCTCTCTTTTTTTTTGGGTCAAGAATCATGAATGTAAGGATATATGGATTATGGAAAACAACATTAATTTGCAGCAACTCAAATTGGTGATAGATAGTTTATTTCATGACAAGGTGTGGTGTGCTAAATAAATGGAAGATCGGCTGTGCTCACTGCCCTTTTTCGTAAGTTCTAGCACGTTTTCAAATTCCTCATGTGTAGCAAGATTTCATTCATATTTACCTTTCTTTGGATCAGTTTAAAATTTGTAACTTCATAGCTTCATATGAAATTATTAAGTTATTGTGTTATTTGAACGTTTGTCTGGGTACCTGCTCAATTAGAAAATAAAAAACATAATGTCAAATCACATTTATTATATGACGGAATGGTTGATATTTAACAGAAATGGAGTATATTTATCATCATTATACGCCTTTATAAATAGTACAATAATATTTTACATTAATAATACTATTATACGTTATTATTGTTATTTAGTAGATAAGAACCGTTATATTAAAAAAAAATCAATTCTTTGTATTTTATTGTTATTTGCGTAATATTAAACTATTAAAAATGTTATTAAATTTTTTTTTGGTAATAAATTCCAATTATTATATGATATAAACTATTAAAAATATTATTATTATACTTAATTAGTACAGTTAAAATATGAAAATAAAAATAAATTTAATAACAACTACTAACCTATTAATGTATTCATAAAATTAGGTGTTGCGACCATTATTTTATTATCGTAATAAACTGCAATCCACAATGATAATCACAATCGTTTTTACAACAACAGTCCCTCCTGTGTTAGTAAGCATGGGTGGAGAGAAAATGTGGCATCCAAAGGAATGTCTTGAATTCTAACAGATCATTTCATGATCCAAATTATAATACCAGATGTGAAATCATAATTAGTACTACAACAGTGCAATTAAAAACTGACACAGTTCAACTTTAGATTCATCAAGCTGATTTGAAACAAAAGGATGCCGAAAGACACAGACCAACGATCTTACGAAACCTCATATGTTAACACCAGAAGCAGATGAATGTGATTACAAGTAAAGAGTGCATAAAAAACCAATATCCAACATCATAGATAAATGCATCTGCACATTTTAAGAACTTCTGTTGGATAATGCTGCTTTTTACATTTGCCTTTCTATAATTACAACAGCTGCATTTCCAGGTAGCCAAAACATCATATACTCTTATAATAAAATCCACATTCTGCTGATGATGCTGCGCAACAAGAAAGGCTACTGTTACAGTCCAGAGCGTAACTATATTTAGATTTGAGACTGGTGGCTGCCTACAATTATGAATTGTATTCCTTGTCATCCAGTCTATGGCCATGGGATCTTAGCTTTGCATGCTGGTTATTGGTTTTCTTTTCCTTTTCTGGGCTCTCTATAGGAGAATCTCTTCCCTCTTCCAAGCGTTTTGAGTGTCTCTTATGCCTTGTCCGGTTACTGCTCCCTGATTTGCTTTCATCATAAAGCTCAGCAGAGGTTCTGTCCCAGGAGCTTGATGTACCAGCATACTTATCATCACCAACTGTAAGATCACTTCTAGATTTGTGGTGTTTCCCAGAAGCAACTGTTCCATATTCCCAAGCACCTCTCTCCATCTTTTCGTTATAAGAGTAACTTGAATTGTTATCATGAGATTCAGATCTTCCATCACACTGACTGCCAGACTCGTAACGGTCAACACTGACAAATGTTCTTCCAAAGTTCTGGTCTTTCTCAGAGCTTTCGGGTTTCCAACGATCCTGCTCGTCAATTTCTTCAGAAAAGTTGTATCTTGAATCAGGACTGTATGATTCCCATCTTCCACTACATTGTTTCACCTGGCCATACACATGGTTCCCATCTGGTTTAGGACTGTCAACAGGAAAATTCACCTCACCACTCTCTCTGCTTGAACTATTTCTTCTGGTTGAGTGACCACCTGTTGGGTTTCTTTGTAGGTGAGATTTTCTTATGTCAGATTCACCAACAAGAGAATTGTCTTTCAACCTCTTCGCACTTACACCTTCATCGTCTGAAAACTCTGGTTCACTGTGCTTCGAACGTTTCCTTCCACAGCTGAGATGCCTTCCCCTGTCCCTGTCTACCAGATCGTAACTGGAATCAGTACCATAAGTTCTGGACCCATTATCCCAATGATTATCAGGGAATTCCAAGACATCGTTCTGGTTTCCTGAGCTTTTGCTTACGAGATAATGGTGTCTGTCTCTGTCCCTAGGTGAGCACTCTCTGCTGGAACCAATATCAAGAGTTCTACTCTCACCATCCCCAAGATAATCAGGGGACCTTACTCTCCTCTGGTGTCTTGAGCTTTTCCCCGTGCAATTATGCCATTTTTCTTTATTTATGTCCCCATCCAACCTGTATCCGTCAACTCGATGAGCCTCATCCTTCCTGTCTCTGTTATCATCTACAAAAGGCCTCTTTGCCCGAAGTCCTGAGCTTTTGGTGGAACCAAAATGTTTATGCCTGTTTCTGCCATCATCTGACAACTCCTCGATTTGATCAATCTCACGGGACTTGTTATTATTCTTCACATAATTAGGTGAGAGTTCTGACACTTTGCTATGGTGTCTTGACCTTTTCTTTGCATGATAACGATGCCTGTATCTGTCTCTGTCTCTGTCTCTTTCTGTGTCATTATCCGACTGACCCCCATCAGAATTAGATCCATCATCTTTTGAATGGCTTCTCCAGTGAATGCCTTCTGGGACATCATCTTCAATGTCGCTGCTTTTATGAGAGCTATGGAATGCATGATCCATGTCTCTAGACCTAGATCTACGCATACGATCGTGCCTGACATGGAAAATTAGAGAACAATAAGGAAAGAAAAAGGTTGCTAAGTTTGAGTAGAAGGAAGGAGAAACCTGAAATGCACACCATTTACATGTCTGTAAAGAGAGGAGAGAGGGAAAAAGGCACAAGGAACCTTTCCTTCTCCACACAATCTGGAATGCAGAAAGACTAGAGCAACCTAAAAGTCTGCTTTAAAAGATTATAGCAAAAGGAGCACATGATCTCAATAAAGCCTTGCATTTGGCATGCATGAAGCTTACTTAAAACAAAGGAAAGGAGAACACATGTCAAGAGCTTTACAAACAAAGGTCAGTTATACAACAAATAACTTCGAAGATTGAACACAGAACTCAGGAACAGAATTTTACAGCTATGCAGGAATATCAGAACCAATAGCTACAGCTTTTACCTACCCTCTAACTTCGGTGTGTGAAGTGTATAATCATGGAATCAACTATTATAAAATCTTCAATCAAAAAGCACAGATTATAACCACAAAATTTAGATATACTTGGAACCATATTCAGATCTTGTGCCAGAACTATGAGCACACCTGTCTCTATCTGCTGTTAACATCTTGCTAGGCATCCTCATTTGCCTTAACTTTTTTTGCTCCGTGCGCTTCTCATACAAAGATTCAGCAGAATAACCAAATAAAGCGACCATCTTTTCCACCCAATATCTTGGTGGTGGTTTATCCCAATCAGCCCATTCATAGTCCCCACCAGGATTGTGGAAACAATGAATAAAATTGCAAGCCGATCCATGAGAACATGTCTGTTAAGATGCAGGCAAGAAAAATAGTCAAATATGAAAGGAGATAAACCACAAATTAGCAGGAACATAATACTTTATTACCAGAAGGCTGCTTCATTTATGTACAGGAAAGACAAAAAGTTTTTTCATTGCTCCAAAACAAATCTGACATTATCTATTTAACTAAAATGTACAGATGAAACCCCACATTGGCCAGTAAATTGAAAATAACCCAGTAAAGGAAAAACAGAGAAAGTAAGCGAGCTAGTTGCACCTTTAGCCTTGACTTCATAAACTCTCCACATATGGCGACCTTCCATCTGGTCACATTGATAAATTCACATTTTACCTGTCAATAACCGTCATGGGAACCACAGTAAATATCTTTGAAGAGCTATTGACCCATATCTGTGTGACTAGACTTTTGAGTATATTTAATACCTGTTTGCCAGCAAAGTAGCGACCGTTGACAGAATGATAAGCAAGCACAGCTGAATCCAATGACTTATAGTGTATATATACATTACCCCGCAAGTGGAATGAACCGTTTTTACAGACCTGAGATAATATAAAATTCATGATTCTAAGGAACACAAAAATTCAGACCTAAAAAAATAATAATAATAAAGAACAAGCATTAACTGCCATGCTGCAAAAGCGTGCTACTTCTGTCCTGATTATATCTATAGGAGAAAAATAATATCAACTTCATATTATTTACAAAACTGATTGCTTCCTTCTCATTGGGCTCCATATTTATCCATTTAACAAATAAAAATCCCCAAAATTTGAAATAACAAAATGTTCAAAAGGAAAAGCAACTTAATAAATTCCTCAAGGGTAAAAAGCAAAGAAGACTTGGATAATGAATCATTCGCTAGTAGAAAGAATAGACAGCAGTTAGTGACCTTAAAATTAACTAATTCTCCATACTTCAAGAACTCTGTATGCACATCCTCGTAAAATTCTTCATAACAGCGTTCAACCTCATCATCTGTATACTGAAAAAGAGAAAATAAACCAGCTCAAGAACAAACTTTCAGTTAAGAGATATCTACAAATATCTTGGATCAAAGGAATAAATCATGGATGAGACTAGACTCTCAAGTAGCATATTGCATAAGCCCTGTACCCTCAACAATATAAAACCAATAGCCAAGTATAAAGATGGAATAGCTTAGGCTTTTTAATTGATTAATTAACATGATATAGGACAAAATCTTGTCTTTGATCCAGACTAGCCCTGCTACCTTTGACGTTGGCCCTCACTCTTAACAGGTTCTACTTTTGCAATGTTTAGTTTTTTAAAAGTAAAAGTGGTTTAACTTTCAACCACTCAGTCGTGACTGAGTGCATAAGCTAAAAAACAGGCCATCATCCTAACTGCCACGAGTCAAGTAAAAAAAATATGGGGATAAGCAAAAAAATGAATGTCCTTTTTTTTTTTTTGCATAAAAGAAGAATATTTTGTAGAAGACAGCCAGGAAAAAAAAATCACCCATGTTTTGTCAGCAGAAAGTTTAGATGGATTTTTTATTTCGTTATATCTTGTAGTCATTAATCATTATCTAAGTTAACAACATCAAGTAAAACCCAGTCCATTCAACTTCAGTTTCCTTTGACACATTCTACTCACTAAAGACCACCAAAAGCATCTACATACAAATAGATTTTGCTGCCTTCAATCTGAAACCTTGGAAAGTAACAACTGTCAGCAGAACACAGCTTCACCATCCCTGGTATTCCCAAAATACTACTAATGTTAAGGAGCTGGTATTCCCAAAATACTACTAATGTTAAGGAGCAAGAAATCTTATCAAAATAAGCCTGTGCCTCGTGTAACTATCAAATGTTCAGAATAATCTCATGCTTAGCCTATATGAGCTATTATTGTGTAGAACAGTAAGGTATGCTAACTGAGAAACATGATTAAAATAAACATTCGTTAAAACAAAAGCAGAATAAGGCAAGCGAGTTAACAGATTTCTGCGACAAGATCTATAGGAAATGTGGCACTAGGAAAAGAGAAGGATGAATGAGATTAGAAATAGCAACATGTTTGATAGATCATTGCATTATATATAGGCATAACAACAAAATTAAGATAAAAAATAACAAAGAAATTCAATGAGAGCCATCCTTAAGTGCAGCCACTAGGAATATAGGATACAGAATAACAAAAATCTTTAACTCCAACTAAAAAAGGCCAACACCATGATCCTCCATTGAAGCGAATCTTGTGAAGAACTTCTGTTAACTCACGTCAAGAATAGCAATAACAATCTCAGGTAGAAAAGAAAAAATTACTACACATTGCTGACACATGATATAAAACCAAACTGCAAAAGGAATGATATGTACATGAAAGTTTCAAATAACAATAAAACACATTTCACTAATCTAAGCAAAAATGAGAGAAGATGAAACTGATTTTAAAATATTAAAGCATAGGGTGTTTATTCATTGAAAAATCTGAGGAACAAAAAGCTAATCCAGGATGTATTGACAGCACTATAATGGGATTCACTTCCTCAATTATCTAATGCAAAGTAAGGTAGAATGCTAAGCGGAGAAAAACTTTTCAGGGGCATGCAGCAAGATGATGAAAACTTGTTACAAAAGTCAATAGCGAGCTCGTTTATTTTAAAAGGGAAAAATGGAGAAAATACATTTTAATAGGTGTGTTAAGAATCAATAAAGTGATGCACAACCTTTCAGCAAAGCTTACAAATCAAAACTTAACATTAGTGGCTAGAATAATTAACAATAGTAACTTCAGATGTACCAACTATGAAGCTACCAGTCTGGCAAATTATTATAAAAAACAATAAGTTTCTCTCTAAGATGTCCAGGACTACTGAAGGTGATCCAATATTTTTCTTTATTATTTCTGCAGAAATTTATTGATGATCTTTTCTAAGAATAGATTGATGAAATGCTTTCCCTAATTCAAGTTACAGAAACACATAAAAGTTTGCTTTAGAAAATCCAGCCACATCGCACAAGTTTGCCAGATTTTCTCATCAGGATACAAGAATCACATGAAGGCAGCATTTTTAACAGACCTCAAGCCCCTCATCTTGCTCCCAAACAAGGCCAGGACCATTATACATGTTCTTGATAAGGATTGTACATGCTTTATCAGGATAAAAATGAACTCTGCTGCAGCGCTGACCAAACCGACAAGCTCCAGTTTTTAAATGGAAAGGACAATGAGCTTTATCCTGCCAAATGTGACCCAAGAGATTAGAGAAAAATATCCTTCATAATGATGATGACCGCCACATTTACAATTATAATATAGAATAACTACCAGAATCAATCAAGTTAACCAAAATAAACTAATCAACATGCAAGCATACCTGTTCAGTTCCAAAATTTGGTACTTGTTGAGCGACATTCTCAAGCATCTGTTGTGCTGAAACAATCGAAGCATTCTGGTGCTCGGCAAAAGCTTCAGATTGTGGAGGAAGAGGATTTGATGTGGGCCTATCAACATCCTGCAAAGTAAATAATAACATCTGCAATCAATACCCCTTCCTCAACCAAAACGGGTAACAGTGATAAAGTATATCAACAATCTAAAACTACATATTGAACAACGTGTATCTTTACCTCTTTTGTACTCTGGCCATCGGCATTCTTCTTTGGAACCCTGACCTTTTTCTTCCTAACAATTATCTCGTTCCCTTGCCAAATAATTTCTGCAGGCCCTTCTTCAATGTATTCCCAATCATCATCCTCATTGCACTCATTCTCCTTTCCATTCTGTCACATTTGACAAACATTGAAATTCAAAAAAAAGAACAGAAAAAACAAAATCGCACGCACTCACATTCATAACTAAAATATTTACCCCCACCCCTGCAGCACACATTCTTTAAACTACCAAATAAATTCAAATCAACTTTAAAAAAAAAAAAAAAAAAAAAAAAAAAAGAGAGAGAGAGAGAGAGAAGAAGAAGAAATAACTACATCAGAAGCACCAAATTTGTTTGCCAAATCCTAATTAACAGCTTCATTTCCTTTCTCATTTTCTCAGCAACCAAACAGAGCTCTAAAGATGATATAGGATTCAACATCGGCTCTAAAACTACCATCTCCAGTCCTAAAAACAATCCAAATCCACCACAAATTAAAAAAGAGCTGAAAATAAATACCTCAAGTAGTCTATTAGCTTCCTCTTCCTTTTCTTCCAGAACCTTCCTTCTTTCTTCTTCTTCTGCTTCTTCTTTCCTCTTCCTCTCCATAACTTGCATCCACTCCCTCTCTCTCTCTTCAAACTCTTTCCTCTCCCTTTCCATTCTCTCCTTCTCCTCTTCCTCCATTTCCTTCAATCTCCTCTGCTCCTCTGGATCGTTGAGTCTCCTCTCCTCCTCTTCCCTCTCCTTCTCCGCTATCTCCCTCCTTGCTTGCTTTCTCTTCAACTTCTTCTTCTCCTTCCTCTTCGCCTTCCTACTCATCGCCATTTTCTCCTCCTCTTCTTCTTCTTTAGCAGTCATTGTTTATTTTCTTTTCCTGGAAAATTATTTATCAGAGAGAAATATAGGGTTTTTGGTTCTTGTTGATTTACTATGCCTGTATTGCCGATTTGCCGTTTCTTGAATTTCAACTGTTTCTTTTTTCCCATCAAAAACGAAACTGCACACCCTAACCCAGTGACGTTTCCCTCTCACCCCTCCTTTTCTTCTTCTGATGAAGGTAAAATAAAGCTACGTCGTATTTAATCCCCTTTGTGTGTGCCTGTATATATTCACTCTCAGTTAAGTCCCAAACTTATAAATTTTATCAATTAGATCCTAAATGTTTCCAAAGATTCTCAAATGTTCATCAATTTTTTTTTATCAATTTTTCTTCATAAATTGTTATTATTATAGTGCATAGATATGCACATTAGATCGAAAATGATAATTTTTATTAACTTTTTTATTAATTTTGTTTTTCAAATTGACCCTATCTTTTAATGATATTGCATAAATACAATGGCTGACTTAATCATAAGGATGACATGATAATTTGAAATAATTAAATTTTTTTTGTGATTGTTTTTGCAAGCTAGAGCATTGTTGTGCAGCCTCGTTTTAGTCCTTTTTCAATGTCAAAATGATGATTGTTGTTAGGTATTGAGAACGAAATATTTTATAATTTTATTTTATCTTATAAAAAAAAAAAAAAACGAGAAACCTTTGGTGGATGATGAAGCTAGCAATATGCTAGCATCCTTTTTTTTTTTTTTTTTTTGGAATTATTACATGGTGAAAAAATTGAAATAAGTCAATACAAATTAATATGTCAAGGACTGTGTATAAGGCAATTCGCTATTTTAATTTTTATGTGGTTGTTTCTGCATGATTTGTGGTCTTTGCATGTCTAATTCTCAGTTACGAATATGACATTGAACTTGTCAGATGGGAGGCCCCTCTCTTTGTTGTAGCTCTCAAGATTCAGGACTGCTAGTTGATTAATTTAAAGTTAATGAGGAGCAGAAATCCAAAAGAAACAGAGAACAGTTTACATACTGTAAATCCTTTTAGCAACTGAAAAACAAAGTGGAAAGAGAGCCTTCTCAATTATGTCCCGTGGAAGTTTTGTTTCATTTTAGTAACTTAGTGGATAGTGTTGCTGTTGTCCGGTAAAGGTTAGCTTCCAACACAGAAGCCGATGCCTTGCTCAGATGGAAAGATAATCTTGGAAACTCGTCCATTCTCCAGTCATTGATCGCCCAGCAAATGCCAATGCCAATTCCAAAGCTATGAATAACTTGTGACGGTGCCAGAACTGTAACGGAAATAGTTCCATCCTAAATCTGACAGTGACTTTATGCAAGCTCATTACTGATAATGTTGTGAAGAATAGGAAGCAGAAATCACCGACACACTACTCAAGAGTCAAACAAGTATCCTACTGCTCTAACCTTGTTTGTGCCACTGAACAGAACCATTATAAGGTTGGGGATATCATCCATGGCCTCCCATGCAGGTGGGGCTACTTGTCATAAAGAGTTTTTTTTAAAAAAAAAAGGTCTTCCTTTGTGCTCTCCTTGTACTTTAAAATATTTCCTGCATATATCTTGAGAATGTCTGATAGTGCCAGATGCAAATTCAGGTTTTTGTATTCAATCAAGTCCAGTGCAGTGATCCAAAAAGCTTTTGAATTACTAAATTCTAGAGCTTGAATGCATGAACTCAATGCAAGGCCCTCTATTTTATCACTCATCAATGCATCATAAATCTTGACCATTCCCCCCACTACCAAGCTCTGCTACTCAAATTCAAAGCTGTAGTGTTCGTTTGGGCCGTCATCAAGCCTCTGGCTTTGCTTCCTAGGCAGGGGGAATGGTGAAGGGCATGGGTTCTTGGTGATTCTCACAATCCTCAGATGTCTTGTCAGATTTGGCGTCCGGTTAAAGAAAGGGAAGCTTGGTTTAGGCTGAACTGGATGTACATGTTAGAGAGCTGTACTGCCAATGCCAGATTGGGCTAAAACACACAGTATCTGCTGCGTAAATTATGATAACACTCAAAAGTATCTGCTGTAAGTAAATTAAACCAAGAGACAAAATTCGATGATTATCAAGAAAAAGAAATTTTCCAACTGATTTCAACCACATTACTTTTGGTTCTAAAGTGAATTCATCCTTGCAAGTAAAAAAGGAACATAGAATACATCAAAATGAATATATAAAAAAGAAATGACCTCAGAAATAGCTGAAGTGCTTCTTAAGGTTGGACCTTCCCATATGCAATGAGCCGAGAGTGTGATAACTTGAGCTCTGCTTGGCGACGCCTTCTCTTGGCTTTCCTGGATAAGTTGCCAGTATCATTTGATTCATCCAACTTTTCTGTCCTATCTTGTTTGGAACCTAGAGCTGAAGTTGACTTGTCTTTGTTATCTTTCGACCTATTCTTCTTATTAAATTTCCCTTGCAAACGCTCCTTAATCATCATCTTCTGTTGGTGTTTCTTAGTATTGGGTACCTTCCATTCATTATCCCTATACGGTGCAAGTTTTTTTATAGAAACATATGTATTCAACTCCTTGTCATCCATGTCTAATATCTCTTCAGTCTTCAACCCAAACCTATTAGGATTCACTTTAGCATACTTAAACCTCGTTTTTAAATCTCCAATAGTATCCTCATAGTCCAACTTGTAGTACTCCTCCAACATTTCCTCTTTAACTTTCTGCACAAGTGACATTTTTCGCTTCCTCTTCCGCTTGCTTTCCTCACTCCTTTCTTCACCATTTTTTTCTTCTTCTTCTTCTTTTTCAGAGTAGTCATCCCCATTTTGCTGCTTTAGTTTCAAACTCCTTTCCCTTGCAGCTAAAAACCCATCAGCAGAGTCAACCATATCCCAGTCTTTAGGAAATCCAAGCAACTCATCCTCCTTATCAAAATCTGGCTTCTCCATCTCACCGTCATCACTTCCGAACCCCAGCTCTACTTCCTCAGCATCATAATACTTGTCATCAAAAGCCTTCTTCATCATCTTATCATACTCATCAGGATCAAATTCGTCCTCCAAATCTAAAGTGAAGTCATTATCATCCTTAAACCCTGCAACCTCCATAACTCTCTTCATCTTCTCCTTCATCTCCTTCTTCTTCAAATTCTTCAAATGCTTCAACTCCTCTTTCCTCTCCATCTCTGCAATCTTCATCCTCTCCTCCCTGTTCTTCCTCTGCTCTTTCCTCGAATTATCCTTGTTCCTCACTGACCCCTCCACTTTCCTCGAATGACCCAACACTCTATCCCCCACACTCTCTTCATACCTAAAATTATAACTCTCCTCATACTTCTCTTGCCTCTCAACCTCCTCCTCATCTCTCAACAACTCATCAACCTCATCTTCCCCGAGACCACCTTTCTCATCTTTCCCAAGCCACATCTTGTTCTTAAAAAAATCCCTCAAAAACATGCTGCCCTCATCCAACTCTCCTTCCCCACCAAAATAATCACCCAACTTCTTCTCAAACTCCACATCATCATCAGCATTCCCATCCCCACTCACCTCCTCATTCTTCCTCTCCTTGACCTTCAAAAACTCATCCTCCTCCCCATCCTCTTCCGCATCCCCCACCGCATCCAAAAACGCTTTTCTTAACTCCTCTTGTTCCTCGTTATAACTCTTCTCCTCCTTCTTAATCGACTGTTCCTCAACAAACTCTGGCCCTTCCTCAATCAAATGCTTCGCCACCACATCCTTCAAATACATAGGTTTCTTTTTCTTATCTTTTTCATTACCGTCCTTAATCTCTTCCTCTTTATCGCTACTGTCGGTTTCATTATCAGAATCAAAGAGTTTCACATTACTGTATAAAGAAGGATCGCGATTTTTTACCTTGAGTAAATTCTCAAAAAACTTGATATCTTTCTTCTTAATATCTGTCTCATCTTCTTCGTCATCCGATGATTCTGATTCTGATTCTGATTTGGAATCGGATTCATCAATCAGGCCTTTCTTTTGCAGCTCTTCGTATCTCTGGAGAGCTTCCCGTTTCTTGTTGTGCTCGTATCTTTTGGCGAACGCCTGGTCAATTTCAATCTTTGATACGTCGTCCTTATTGGCATCGCCGTCATCGTCGAATAGCTTCAGCGGCATTCTTGTCTTTGAATGAATGAATGGAAAAGAGAGAGAAGGGAATTGAGAGAGGTAACTGCTAACGAATTTGAGAGAAGAAGCAAGCAAAAGGAACTAGGGTTTCTAGCCCTATTGGCTCTGTACGAAGCAGACTGGGCGGCGTGTAGACCTTGTGAAAGCAGACTGAACTAGGGTTCTAGACTAGCGACTCTGTCTTCGGTTCGGTGTTGGGAAAGAAGATTTAAAAAAAAAAAAAAAATACTTGACATTTATTTCTTTAATTTTCTTTTCATTTTGTTTTTATACCCAACCAATATTTTTCCTCTTTTATTTCCAGCTATGAGCTATATTAAAAAACAAATGTAGAATAAAAAAAACATTAAAAAATTTTTATTGGCTGGGCCGGTGGGTCAAGATTCTTGACTAAAGAATTTGATTCGGTTATTTTATTGTAAAAAGCCTAGGTTCAGATTGTGGTAAAAAAACCAGAGATGTAAGTAATTAATTTGATCAAATTTTATTGGTTGGACCAGTGGGCCAAGAAGCATTAACTTGATATGCATCTAGTTTGTGAGACTTCAAAACTTTTTTTGGTAAATGAAAAAGTTTATTAATCAAGCAATTTGCGAAAAAAAATATGAATACAAAATACAAAAGATTATTTAAAACTCACTAAAACTCTACATGTTGCTGCTGAAATAGATTTTTTTTAAAAAAAAAAAACAATAGAAAAATATACAGCGAGTCTGCACAGATAATAAAGCACAGCAGGATGCAATTAATCGGGTAAGTATCAAAGCACTAGTACGCATCAACAATGAAGCAATATTGTTTCAAAATCATGACAAAAAAACACTTCCATGGCGAATTAAAACATATACTGCTAGCAGAACTAGCATAGTTCAAAATCATGGCCAACCAATGGGGTATAACTCTGCCAAAAATTAAGTTCTGGTTTGCTCTTGCAGAGTTTATGGTCATCCCATGCAGCAAGCAGAACAGACGACGTACCATCATTGCTTCTTCTCTTCTGCTTTCCTTGGCTGTGGAGGAAAAAAAAGAGTTATAAAAAGGTAAATAGAGGGCAGTGGTGACATGAGAACATGTAAAACAGCTAGCTTGTCAGCACCTAAAAAGCACAGAACCTTTAAAACAGGCTCTCTCAGAGAGCTCATTGACCTGGGTCCAAAAACAACTCGAAGCAAACTCACCATCTACAACCATCTAACTCATTCGCCACTCTTAACAACTCATGCCAGATGAGGAATTTGGAGAAAAAACACAACAGGCTGTTAGCATATAAACAGATAAAAGGAAACAATACTTCCGCAGCAGTGCTGAAAACTTCAAAGAAGCAGTAGCAGAAGACGAAACACAAAATGCAATGACGATTTTGGACACTGTTAAATGCCACAATCCTCATCAACTAGATACATCCAAGCTGATAGAAAAGTTGCCTAAGGCCAGTGCCTGTTATCTTTTCGAACACAAATTATGATTCACAATGTATCTTCTCTCTCTTCCAGTTCCACTAGTGACCCAAAATCAAGAGTGATATGCTTTGTCCCCCAATAATTTGGGCCATCATCAGTGATTCATTTCAATTAAAAAGTAAGTATGATAAACTACTGAATAACTTTGACAATACCCGCTACCCATATGGAAATCACCATGGATGTCATGTTGTTGAATATGAAGTATGTACTAAGTCTTTTCAGAAGTTTTGAAACAAACGATGCCCTCCCTTCTTTCCGATGCGTGCAAAACCAAAGCTCTTTGATCATCATTATCCAAAACTACCAAATATCCCACCAAATCCACAACTAACCTGATGCTTTTCACCAAAAAACTTCATCCATATGACTTCCACATCTTCCCACTTCATAGAATGATTTTACCTGTGTGAATCAGAGCTTTTTTGAGCTCAGCAAATGAACCTTCCAACCAAATCTCCCATTGACCCAAAGAATTTGATTCCATGGAATTCCCTGGCGTTTAAACCATAAAAATCTCTTCACGCAAACAAAGGAATTTAGGCTCTGCTTGTTTTGAAGAAACTAATTACTAGACCACCCTAGTCAACTATTTTAAGCTGCTGCATTCCTAAGTCATCTTCAAGCTCCTTTTTTCTTACAAAGATCTCAACATGAAATATCATAACTTTCGAATGACAGAAAATCACCACCAGTACTAACACCTAGACAATAAGGGCACTTTATTTCCATTCTTCAGTTGCATCAACATTAATGAATAGTTGAACTAATAAAAACAATTCAGATGCTCTCTCTCTTCTTCTCGAGCATACAAGTACAAGTCTACACCCTGCCACATGAAGATAATTAAGGCACTTCCCTGCCTTGCTTAATTAAATGGCATCACCATCTTTCCTTGCTCACTCGGTCCTGCATATTCGTAAACTACATAATTTTTTATTTATTTATTTTTTGTCATTCTCAAGCATCTAACTAATGATACAGAGGGACTGAGCAGCTAGTAATCAACATGAAGAAGCCCTCAAAAAATAGAAAAGAAAAGAAAAGCTGATGCTGATATGGTGATATCGAGACGAGTTGATGATCATAAGAACAAAAGGAAAAAGGACTTTAAAAAAGAAGGAAAGGCATATCCAGACACAACAATTACATCGATAATAATGCAGAAAACAGAATGATGACAAATAAAACAACTGCTACCATGGGGTAAGAATAAAACACACCACCTGTTCGACAAAATGTCCAAACAATAGAAAGAGAAAAGAAAGACACCCAATTAAAAAAACAAGAAACCATCACTTACCTTAGTACCAGGAGCATACTGTTGGAGCTCTTCTACAGGAATAATAACAGGCCACTTCTCTCCAGCTTCACGAAACATCTGCTCGGTCTCAAGATGCTGGCCCTTCTCCAAAATCATGGTCCTAATGGTTTGTGCAGGAGTAGAAGTGGCATCGAAAGCTTCCTCAACGCCGTTGACGAAAGTGACAGTGATCTGTGGTGGGTGGTCGTCGGTGCGGCGCTTGACAAGAACTTGGCAAGAAGGGTTGGATTCTTTGGCCTTGCGGGCATTGCATTGAGCTAAGAATTCCATACATGAGGCTGTGCGTGGGTCTAGTGCGTTGAATTCAATTTTTACCTTTGAGAGGAACTTCAACATCGTTTCTTGCTTCTAATTCTTTCGGAAATCAGCCAAATGAATTGATGTTGGGGTTGAAAGGGAGAAGGTGAAACCCAGGGTTAAAACCCTTGCACAAAAAGTAACTTTTTTATATAAAAAAATTAAATATTAAATTGTTGTTTTGTATAAATGGAGTAAATTATAAATTACTCTCTTTAATTTTAAAAAAATAATTAATTAATCTTGATTATAAAAATAATTATTTAATATCTATATTTTTTATTTTTTATAATTTAATTCTTTCCATATTTTTAATTTATCTTTGTTTTAAAAAATATAAAAATAAGTAAATAAGTAAACAAAAAAAAAAGGATTGATGAGAAAAAAATGATGATGAATAATGGTCAATAGATTAAATATTTAGTTTTTAAAATAAAAAAATTAATTGATTTGTTTTGTATAAAAAATAAATATTAAATTGTTGTTTTGTATAAATGGAGTAAATTATAAATTATTCTCTTTGATTTTTAAAAAAATTAATGAATCTCTATATTTTTATTTTTTAATTTAATTCCTTCTGTCTTTTTAATTTATTTTTTGTTTTAAAAAATATAAAAATGAGTAAATGAGTAAAAAATATGAAAGGATTGATGAAAAAATGATGATCAATACTATTTATTAAATTAAATATTTAATTTTTAAAATAAAGAGACCAATTAATTTGTTTTGAAAAAGAGAAGGATTAATTTATAATTTATTCGTATCAATGCATTTTTTCTTTCTAAAAAATAAAAAATGTATTTCCTTCGTTATACTATTGCATTTTTTTGTTTATATAGATAATTTAAAAAATCAAAATAAGTTTTTAAAAATAAAGAAAATGTTTTTCATTTTTTATTTATAATTTATCTTCTCGAAAATATTAACTTCATTATATAATTACGATCATCGCCATAACACTAATATGTATAAAATTAAAGTATTTTTAAATTAACTATCAATAATTATTTTATAAAAAAAAAAAGAAGAAGAGAAAGAATTTAAAAAATATAATTTTGAATTTGAAAAAATATATTCTTGTTGTTTTTAATGAATTTCAATGTGATTTTTTTTTTAATCTATTTTCCTCCTTAAAATATGTTTATGAAATAAATATTAATAATTAATATCACTCTACTACTATTACTATTGTCACGACTACAAGCATCATCATAAACCATAATACAACCACTAGTAACGTGGTTATACAATTATCATCATAAAATTTATAATATTTGAAAAGTAACTAGTGTAAATTATTTTATATAAAGAGATAAACATAAAGAGAAGAGAGAAATAGGAGAGAAAAAATTAAAAAAAGAAATTCGAGCTAAAGTGAAAATCTTTTTTATCACTTTTGGTATATTCGGATGCAATTCTTTTTTTTTTTTTTTTATGTATCTATCTTTCACTTAAAAAGTGAATCAATTGAATAACTATTGTACATATACACTAGATACTCCTTGAGGTTGTGTTTGTTTGGAGGAAAACAAGTTTCGGGAACTTATTTTTCTCATTTTTCAGTATTTGTTTTGCGTTTAGGAAAAAAGTCAACGGAAAATGATTTTCAATCAATGGAAAACGATAGAGTATTTCTAAAAAAATGTTTTCCCAGTTTAAAAAGAGGAAAACATTTTTTTTTCTCACGAGTCTGTTTCGCTCTCGCGTTACTTACTTCTATCTTTATATATTTTAATAATTTTTTTCTCTATCTTCTTTTTATTTAAAACATATCAAATTCATTTTGAATTATTCATTATCAATTATTATTTAATTATTTTTTCTCTATTTCTACTATGATTTGATTTTTTGATTTATAGACATATTAAATATTCTTAAAAACCATTTTTACACCTTAAAATTATTTTTATAATAAATATTTCAATAACTTATCTTTTATTTTTTTACTATTATCTAAAACAACACTTACACTACACTTAAATGATTGAAAATGATTATTACAATACTGCAATTTTTTGTAAGAAATTTGAAATTAATTAATTTATTAATAAATACATTATTTTTTCAATACTATTCATTTTGCAACTAAATCAATAATTTATAATTTGAATCAGTTGTAATTTTTTTTAGGTAATTGTAGTGAATAATTAGTTATAAATTATTCCAACATTAATCTTTTGAAATCAAATGAATAATTATCTACAAATGATAAATAATAATTTATAAAATTATTTTTTAGACTAAATTATCAGTTCAATTTCTTTTTATTTAAAAAAAAAAGAATTCTTAATGGAGTTACCAAAATAACAATGTTAGGATTACTTATAATTTTTTTTTTTTTACTAAATGTGAATATTGATTTGATTTTGTACAAAGTAATTTTGATGAATTGGTTTGATGGTTAAAAAAGTATATTTTATTTTTTTAAATTAAAATTTTAGAGTTAATATTTATGAAAATTTATCAAAATTTTCTAAATGTATCTTATATTGTGAAAATAATTAAAAAAAAATCTCAATAGAGTTATCAAAATAACAATGTTAGGATTACTTATAATTTTTTTATTTTTTTACTAAATCTGAATATTGACTTGATTTTGTCCCAAGTAATTTTGATGAATTGGTTTGATGGTCAAAAAAATATATTTTATTTTTTTGAATTAAAATTTTAGAGTTAGTATTTATGAAAATTTATTAAATTTTTCTAAATATATCTTATATTGTAAAATTATGAATATGTATTTTTTGAAGTTTTATCAAAACTTGTTTATGTAACAATCACGTACTCGTTTTTGTTTTTTGATTTTTTGTTTTTAAACAAACGCGGAAATATATTTTTCAACAGTTTTTTCATGTAATTGCCAAATGGTAAAAAATATTTTTTTGAAAAATAGCTTACTTAGGAATTGATTTTCCTATTGAAATTATTTTTCGCCAAACAAACAGGACTCGAGTGTTATAAAATTTTTTCAATCACCACATTCATTTTACTTATTCACTACTATCACTTTTTTTACCATCACTTTTTTAATTTTTTTATTTGCAAAATTATTTTGGAAAATTATAATTGGTATTTATATTATAATTTAATCCAATTGGATTAAATGTACTAAATCTTGCAAATATAAAGTATTTTTTGACCAAAACGTTTTCACTCGAGCTAATTTGTCAAAACTGTACAAAAACAAGGCGATTACAGGTGCTTTTTCATTTCCTTTCTTTTCTCAAGAATGAAATATTCTTTTTTTATAGAGAAAAATTTATATTTTTTGTTCAATTTTTTATTGTTTTTATCTATATTTTACCTTCAATTTTATTTGAATTATTATTATTTTTTACTTAAGTATCTATTGTTAATATTATACATTAAGTGTTGACACGTTCATTATCTCGGGACACGTGCTAAAAAATATTCTCCGATAGCAAAAGCTGAATTAAATCCGAAATAATAATAATAATTTCATCACCACTGTTACACCTCTCTCTCTCTCTCTCTCTCTCTCTCTCTCTCTCTCTCTATATATATATATATATATATATATATATATATATATATTCTCAAACGAATAAAAAAAATTATCGAGAAAAAAGTGTTAGAAATTTTAATTAAATCCTAAACAAAATTTTCATGACCAACATAGACATAACAAAACCTTTTATCATCAAACCATCATCTCTATAAAAACTTAGATAGTTAAAAAAAAAACAAAAAACAAAAAACAAAACAAAAAGTTGAAAATCACTTAATACAATTAGGTTATTTTTTAAAACCAAATATATGCGGATTTTGATTTATAGTTTGTGAAAGTTTGGTTTTCATGAAAATATATATATATATATATTTCAAATTCCTTCAGTTCTTTTTGTTTTTTCTTAATGTGAATTAATTATAATATTAATTTTATGTTTTCATTAGTTTGATTTTCTTTGTAAGTTCTAAAATGATTAATTATACGTTTTTGGAAATATTTAATTTTTTAATATTTTTTACTTATTTCTTATTTTTGTAATTTTTTCAAATATAAAAGAATGTATTCCAAAATTACCAACCCTATAACACCATTAATGATGGAAAGACTAACGATATAAACGGACCAATTCTACAAATATTGGATTGAATTAAGAAACATTAAAGATGAGGGACTGTATTAAGACAAAATCGATAGAACTGGACCCAAGCTCATTAACTCAACCCATAGTCGAGAATACTCTGGCCTCTACACGGTACCAAAAAGAGAGAATAGCCCACATCCCGAGATACAATTATGGTGTCTGTTGTGCAGAGGCAATTATAAATTTGTCCCTCCAGTTTTTAAAAAACGAATTAATTAACCCTTCCTATTTCAAAAACTAATTATTTAATCTTTATATTTTTAATTTTCTTGTAATTTAATATTTTTTTCTCTTTATTTATTTATTTTTATTTTTATTTTAATAAATATAAAAAATTAAAAAAAATGAAATTTATTGATGAAAAAATGATACTTTATAAACAAAATTAATATTAAATTATGTATCGTAGGTTCGGCAGACTAAATGGTTAATTTCTTCTAACAAAGAGGATTAATCAACTCATTTCTCAAACCTAGAGGGACTAATTTATAATTTACTACAGTTTTGCATCCATCCGCACAAATCCTTGGTTCCTGCCTGCCTGTAACAATATTAACAGGGCAGGGCTGGGGCTTTTCAATTTTGGAAACCGAAGAGAAAGAAGACATTTTGATTTTTGAAGCTGCAGATAGATCACACATCAGCCAGGCCAGCGATGACGCTTCCAACGACGACGTCGCGTGGGACAGGGAACAAAGCAGCAGGAACAGGCAGCAAGAAGGTGCTGATAACAGGAGTAGGGAAAGGTCTAGGGAGAGCATTAGCCCTAGAATTAGACAAGAGAGGCCACACTGTTATCGGCTGTTGCCGTTCTCAGGATAATCTCAATTCTCTTCAATCACAATTCTCCTCCTCCGATAACCACCACCTCCTCCTCACCGCCGATGTGGTATTGTACCACCTACAGTAACCTGCTGTTTCTCTTTTATTCTTTCATTTTTTTTAACTAATTAATTAATTTTTTTGAATATTTATTTATTTGGTTGCAGAAATCAAATAGCAGTGTTGAAGAGTTTGCGCGTGTTGTCGCGGAGAAGAAAGGCGTTCCTGATATCATAGGTAGATTAATTAATTTATTATTTTTTAATTTTATCCATGTATATGATCATTTTATTTAATTTTTATAGGATTTCTGGTAAAATTTATTCGGGTCGGGTATTATTTGTTTGGCATGCAGTGAACAATGCAGGTACTATTAACCCTAACAAGAAGATTTGGGAGGTTAGTGAAGAAGAATTTGACAGTGTTATTGACACAAATTTGAAAGGGATAGCCAATATGTTGCGTCATTTCATCCCGCTTATGCTACCAAACAAGCAAGGGATTATTGTTAATTCGTCTTCTGGATGGGGAAGGTCCGGCGCTGCGCTGGTAAGTAAGTGTAAGCAAAGCAAGCAAGTAAATTCACAAAAAGATTGCATTTCTTTTGTTGTTTTCTCGTGACTGATTTGCACTGCTCGTGTGCACTTATAATAATCAAGAGGCTAATATTCTTAATGAATTTTAAGGTTTTGTTTGTGTTTAGATAATAATGCCACACATCATCGACAACATAAGATTAGTGTTGGGACTTAAAATTTAATCCAAAAGTTTGTAGGAAGGCACCTTATGAGAGTAAAAAACTATTTTAATGGAGGAAAGAATCGTAACATAAAATTAGTGTTGGGACTTAAAGCAAACTACTAAAACCCTTTGAAAAAATGACATGGTTTCGCTTATTCCATGTATTGTAGATATCTTCTTGCATTGGTAACTGGTACTGGGATTTCTTATTTGTTTCAAATTGGCCTTCAGCTCTCCTTCCCAACTGCACCTTTTCAGCTTGTGACCAGTTTGATCTTTTTCAGGTGGCACCTTATTGTGCATCTAAATGGGCTGTGGAGGGTTTAAGTAGAGCAGTGGCAGAAGGAGATTCCTGAAGGAATGGCAATTGTTGCTCTTAATCCAGGTGTAATACATACTGACATGCTCATGTCATGCTTTGGCACTTCAGCTTCTCTGTACCAGGAACCTGATACGTGGTATCTAGTTTACTCTCTATAAGATCATCTTTTACTTTTTGCTGAGTATAGTTTAGCTTAATTAATGCTTCTCTGAATTTGTGCATGAGTTATACGAATTGCATACCTATATCAATTTTAAAGGAATAAAACTTGCACGTGATTATCAAATGGAGCATATTTGGTTCCGGTTCCATTGGTAATGCAGTGAAATTAAATGTTATCTTGCCTTTGCGTATATCTTACAAGAAATTTCATTAAAATTTTGAGAACTGGCTTGAAAGGCAATACAGCAAGAGCTGAAGCGGTATTAAAATTCAGTATTTTGTTCCCGTCAAGCTTCTTCTCATTACTATTTTGCGTAGATTTAGTCATCCTCAGGTTCAAACACATGCTTGTGCTACCGAATTATAGAATATTAACACAGTAAATGTAGCTAAGGACATGTTGAACATCGGACAGTGAAGGTTTTATCAAGTAATCAGTAATAAATCAGTTTAGCATAACACAAGTGTCATGATATGCTCAAATTGTAGTGAAAAACTGCAAGATTTGCCAGTCAAAATCTGAATGCATAGCAATTGCCCAAAAAAAAGGTGTATCAATTAAAAAAATAGATATGCAGGAATCTCTAATGAAAGTTGTTGAAGCCACCCTGTACCACAGGCCAAATTGTTCAATATCTTGTTTAAGCAAACCCTACTTTTTCCTTTTCTTTTCTTATCAAAGTAAAAGAAAGAAATGAAAAGGATTATAACTTGCATGTTGATTTTTCATGTCTTGTGTAGTCACTACGTAACCTAAAACTATATTCAGGATGTGTTATTTATTGAATTTAATTGTAGACAAAATGCTCTAGTAGACACTGATAGCCATAGATGAAATCACAATCCTCTTACCACTGTCTTAAATCACCAATATGCTAAACTTGGTGGCTTGGTATTGGTCCAATTTGGCTTTTCTTTCTGTGGATGCTCCCTGAGTGGTATCTGGACGATTGACATGGTGCCTTGTAGTGGCCATTTGGTTCTCAGACTAGTATATTTCGTTCTCATATGAGCACAGACTAAAAGAAGAGGAAGAGATTCGAAGAAGGAACAGAATGAACAGACATAATTCTTGTTTATTGCAACTGTAAAATATATTGATTGTCATGCTTAGTCGCAAACTCATCGCAAGCTAGGTGATGTATGCAACTGTCTCAAGTGTGCCGATCTTACTTGTTATTATTCTAGATTGCTTAATTATGACAATCTAGGGACCAACCTGTTTCTCACTTAACCGACTTATCCTTTATGCATGATTATCAGGGCCCTAAAAGCAGCCACAATGATCCTCAATCTAACCACAGCAGATAATGGCGCATCTCTCACTGTGTGACAGAAGTTCCTCCTCAGCACTCAAGGCGCTCATGTGTTACACTGGAAAGCCCCTGACCTTTCAAGCACGGATTTTTTATCCCCTCTGTTGAAATGGATTGTACTGATTTCATAGGTTTTAGTATATGGTGTGATATGCCATCTGGTCAATGTTGATATGATTCTTCTTATTGCCATACTCGCAAATCAGCCAAGGAATATAAACTAACTACTGACATGCAACAGCTGGTTACTTCCATGGACGGACTGGGAGAATTTTTCTTAGGACATCAGATGTTTACAAATAACGGATGAGGCATTGAGAACTGATGAGATTTTTTTCATAGGCGTGATACATGCCTTGGCATGAGAATTTGATTGAAATCGGTTCATGTTCTTCAGCATGTTTAACATTTTTCAATGGTGAAAGATTTGTCAAGAATTTGTTCTTGTCCAGCTAATTTTTTCTTGCCCCTATACGGTAAGTGTTGGTTGCACGATTCTGATGTTAGAATTAAAAAAGTGAGATGGTGGCTTGGAAATGTCAACATTGATTATGGAAAACAACGTTCTGGGTGTGTGAAGCTTTTGAATGGCCGACTGTAGAAGAAAATCTATGAACATGTAAGGAATTCAGACTAAGTTCAAAGGGAAAAAATGGCTTCTACGTGTTTTCTTCCAATTGGCAGGCGTGTTAATGTGTCAACACTAGACAACCAATGACTGAGTTGGCGCAATTCACTAGAGTCAGGCACACCACAAAATGAGAGTTAAAAAATAAAAAACCCATTACTTTAAACATTAAAGACAACCACTACTTGTTCTACGAAATTAAAACCTTTCAGCAAGAAGCTTTCATGAACATGAAGTGCACAAATCCCTGCCCATTTCTTTCAATGGTCATTACAAGTTTTAATTGGAGCAAAAAAATATTCTACGATTCACAGGATCCAGGACCAGGAGCATACAAGAGAAACTCAGTTAATGGAGCAGGGGAAGGAGAATAAAAAGAACAAATATTTTGCTTTAGGTGATGCATATCTATAGTTTTTAACTTTTAATGAACTACCTGAATATCTTCTAATAACTTCAACCTTTGGTGTCGAAAGGACCTACATATATCTCTCAACGCACCAAAATTGCAGGGGAGATCGTTGCCGCCGCCATGCATGACTCTAGAAGACACTTAATTTAGAAACCAAAGAAGCCGAGTTCACTAGCTTTTTCCTTCTCAAAGGTCTCGAAGTACTGATAAATGATTGTAACTGCTAGTAGTATTCCAGTCCCTGAACCGATAGCTCCCATGAAATCTGCCAACACTGTCAATGCACCAATGCAAATGCCGCCAAAAGCTGCAGCAGTGGGTATGTAACGGTTCAACTCTTTCTGTAAGTTGGACTCCCGATGCCCAGGCATAACCATTTGTTGTTCCTGCATACGGAAACCATGTTAATGAACATGCAAAGCTGATAAAGCTCAGCATATCTAAACCCAATAACGCTCATGAATCCCCATAAATTGAACTTTCATAATTTATGTGGAAATAAAACATGATGAGATTAGCATAATAGTTGAGGCAGGAGCTAATGTGCTAGTAGAGAAAAAACAAAACAAAATATGCAATATCACTAAATACAGCCAGCAAGAAAAAACACTCTCCAAACAAATAAGGAATGCACAGCAATCATCCAAAGCTGGCTACATACTACAATGGTTTATACTGGAAAGAATTTATTTCATTTATTTGACAATACCCCAAAGATAGCAAAATTAATATTTACCAGCAGGCTTCTGATAAGCAAAAGATAGAGGAACAGGGAGACTTTTCAATCCAGAGTTAACACGTTAAAGTAGATACAAAACAAACCAGGAGAAGCTTGTACTGCAGCAGACTCTAGGGCCTAGGCTGCCACAAAGTGCCTTATCATCCCTGTTAAAGGCTAAGGCGAACAGCCCTTGCAGGAATTCCACATTCAATGTCCATGGCTTGGAGAATAGGTAGACACTTAAAAATGTCAAAATGCCATATGTGAATATTATGCCAGGGAAAAGTACAATTCAGTTTTTCAACGTGGTTCAAATTCCCAGCACCAGTATTTTCTTCCTTGTCATTTTGGTTTTGGAAGAGGAAGAGAATGCCCAAAGACATGCAGGGAGATTAATTCACACACTTGAATTCAGAAAAGAAAAAGTTCCTGCATGACCTAGTCAGGCTGCCTATTTTTATAAATTCCGAAACATCAACAACACAAATGAAAAGATTAGAGCACCAAAAAGGAGCTACAAATTTCATAACTATGTGTCAGAAAAGGAAATTTCCTAAAATTACAAAATGGAATCGCCAAAAGCCATGAACTGAATATGGAGACTTTGCATCTTGCCTGATCAATTCTGCTTAAATAAATCAAGGAGACAGATAGAAATTAAGTTAAAAACAAGCCAGGCACAACTGCTCAACCCATAGCCAACATCTAACCAATTATATAAAATATATTATACAAACAATAGCCATGATGCCTTTAGATACTTGGAAATACTTAAAACATAATCAAGCTGCTACTAATCAGATTCAATTTCCAATGAAATCATCAGATTAGACCTTAACATTATTTCAAGTACTCTTTATGTGCATTTTGACACCTAAAGACAGGTAACCACCTTGCTTTTAACATAAATACGTCGACAGGTTGAGTTTGGTATGTGAACAAAAAAACCAGCACATCCATGAATCAAACCTACAACAAATCATGGATAAGGTTGAGATTGGTGTTGTGGTAGCTTATAAGCCACCGGAGCTACAGCACAGAATACCTCTGGTTGGAGCTCTCCACTGGAGGTGCCTTTCCAGTGACTTATTACAAGCCACCAATATACCCACTACATGTCTTTGACTGCAAATTTAAGCCTGCATAACTGTTGAATTCTGGATAGTTCACATATCAGTGTTGTGTATTAAATAAATGGATCAAGCTTGGTGTAGATTCAACTACTCTTCAGTTCTAAAATGGGACTCTAAGATTGTTCAAGACTCTTCAACTATTAGGTCACCTGCTTATGCTCCACAGACCAAATATATGGAGGAGTTTGGATGTGTGACATGCAACATGCATAAAGTTAACACAAAAGAATTTCAAGGGATCCACTAAAATGTCACAGGATCCACTCCCTTGACTACCTAGAGAAGACGCCCAAACGATGGAGACTAGATTTTTCCCAAACAATGGACTGAAAAAACCCTATGATAAAAAATCGCAACCAGAACAAAAGGTAAAACTGAAAGAAAATTATGCACCGCAAAAGCTAAAAAGAAGCATTGTGCTAAAAGCAAAGGAACAGTTTTGTTCATTATAGAACATATGAAATAAAAAGGTCCACATACCTTGAGCTGCTTGGCCACGTCTTTAGCAGATGATCCAGATACTTCAATCCAAGTTTTTGAGAAGAGGGCACACGCTGACAACATAAACACGAGATAGAAAAGTGCATGGAAAGGATTTGCAGCCATATCAGCTAAGCTGCAAAAAATAAAAAAATAGAAAAAAGGAAGAAGGAACATGTTAAACTGGAGTTAGCATTGCCCACAGCAAAGGGTTATTGAGAAACAAATGCAGGGCAGAAAATTTATTCATGAACTAATGCAGGTAAATAAACCAGATGGACAAAAACAAGTCTGGAATAAAAAACAATCTCAGTCACCTTGAGGGTGCAGTGATATAATATGCAAGGCCACCGACAGGGACGAATTGGCCACCTGAATATTCAGATTCCTTCCATTTTCCCAAAAGATTCACAAGGAAGTTTCCACTGTATTTCCTGTACAACAACTGTAAACAAGCAAGTTAACAAATGAACTGAAAAACCAAATCTCAAGCAGTACATAAAACCATATAACCTCAGTACCTGAGAGATGAAGTACAGGTTAGATACAAGAGCAGACTGCAAAATAATGGGCATGTTAGAGGTGTAAAACAACTTGATTGGATATGAACCCTGCTGTCCGCGGGCATTCTTTGACCTCACAGGCAAAACCACACGGAACCCTTGGAAGTAGATGACAATGAGAAAGATCAAGACTGTAGCAAGCAGATTCGTGACATTTGGAAGATTTTGCCGGTAAAATGCCTCTCGGAGAGCACGAACTTTGTCTGTTCGGGTTATCAGAAGATGGAATAAAGCAATGACAGCTCCTTCAAATTCAGCACCTCGTCCACTGTTAATGGTGGTTGGACTAAATGCTTTCCAGATAATATTTTCACTGAAAATGAACGAAACACTCTTCAAGCATCCAAATTTAGGTTGAGGTATTAAAGATCAACTCCACAAAGCACCCCAATCTCAGAATACTCAACATAGAGATGGAAATTTCACAAGTGGATCTATAAACAGAAGAATGGAGCTCACCAGATATTGGTTGCTATGAAAAGGGAAATCCCAGAGCCCAGACCATATCCTTTCTGGAGAAGCTCGTCCAAACAGATCACAATGATCCCAGCAAAACAAAGCTGAATGATGATAAGAATGGCATTTCCTACACCAAGTTGGCCAACGCTGCCATACATGCCTGAGAGCACATATGCCACTGCTTCACCAACAGCAATCAAGATACCCAACAACTTCTGTGCACCATTCCTGGGAGAAGCAAGCATTCATCAAGTCAATGCAAATAGCACAAGCAAGTTGCATTTACCCCAGAAAGTAAAAGATAAAGCCATCTCAGTGTTTGTTGATGAAGGTCAGACCCAAATAAGGCACGAGCATCTATGATCACAAGGTGCAACGTGGAACAAAATCATCCTAGAAATTGACTGAAAATGCAGTACGCTTATTTGCAAATGACCAGCCAACTAAAATTAATAAACTACGACAATTTATACATTTCAAAATTGATTATCAAGTAGTTGTCACTTCCAAGTGAATTTTAGGCATCTTTTAGTAGTTTTTTCCAAGTTCATTGTTCACAAAAAGACCATTACAAGATGGCAATAAGCGACATACCAAAAATGTCACTTGGATGACAACAAGCATAATAATATAATATATAGCACAAGACACTTTAAGAGGCCCCCATCACATAGCATGCAAAACAACTTCTCCTAAGATAGCAATCCACATGAATTTAGCCACCCAAGAATACTTACAATAGTGCACGATCTTCGCGTACGTTGTTGTCCACTTCAATGATCTTTGAACCAGCAAGCAGTTGCATCACTAGTCCAGATGTAACAATGGGAGTGATACCAAGTTCCATGACAGTACCACGGTTTGAGGCAAGAATAACACGCATCCAATAGAAAGGATCCGCACCAGTTGTTGAATGAATGCCATACAACGGGAGTTGACTGCATACCAAGAAAATAAAAAGAGCAATCACAGTGTATATGACCTTCTCACGAAACGGAATTTTTCTGTCAGCACTCTGAACTTCAGGTAGAAATGACAGAAACGGTCTGACAAGATGAAGCACCCTAAATCCACCTCCCATCTTTTTTTCCTTAGTTATTCAGCCTACAAGTAAATAACAAATAGATGTAATTAAATCAAGAAATCCAAAGGATGAGCTTCTACTTCAATAGCTGTTGCATTCACCAAATATACATAAATAAATTAGTAACTTCCAGATTACAAAACTAACTACGTCAAATATACAAGATTTAGTTAAAACAAGTTTAAACTTGAACTCGTGTTTTTTTATCTCACCAGTAAGGTGCTTCTCACAAACGTTGTTTTCCCTGCATTTTGCAAACACCCATAAGACAAAAATGAAAACCCAAATGCTTTCAATCATAAGAAAATCAACACCCCAGATCTAAAACAACACCAAAAATCAAAATCCTAAATTCGTTTCCACAAAATAAACATTGTTTTTTCCCTACATTTTCAAATACTCGGATGGCAATAATCAAAACCTTGTTAAATCAAACCCCAAATCCATCTTTCACAAATAAATTTTATCTTTCCTACATTTAAAAAATACCCAGAAGCCGAAAACTAGAACCCACTTTTTTTTATATATGGAAAATATCAAAATCTCAAACCCTTACAACACTAAAAATCAACACAAAATAATAGAACACTTATCAAGGAACTTTAAAAAAAGAAAAAAACATCACAGATTTAACCCAAATTTCGTTCTTCACGTTTCTTTTTCCGATTTGGGACAAGCTTGATTAGATATACGAAGACGACTTTTCATTACCTGGAGTGGCTGGTTGTGGTGGTTTGAGATCTGTAGATGGTTTATGTCCAGCTGCTGCTCGTGACGGAGAATGAAGGGAAAAAATAAAAAATAAATAAATAGCTAAATTTGTTCTTGTGTAATTATCTAAGTCTTCGATTTATACGAAGTTCTTAATTGTATTTATTATGTCCCCGAGTGTTATTTTAGTTCTAAATTTATCCCTCCAATAATTTTTTTTAATAAAAAGTCCCTAGTTGAAATATTAAAAAAAAAACTACATTTTCTGTTTTTAAGGTTTTTTTTTTTTCAATTTCAAACAGAGATATTTAGGTCAAAAAAATTAATTAAAAAGACATACTAAAAACTTAAAAATTATTTAAAGATATAATAGATATAATTAAAAATATAAAAATAAATTAAAAAATACAATGTGAGACAATGAGATGCAACATATGAATTTTAAGGAGTTTTTTTTTAGTTCATTTATATTAAATAAATAAACATTCGTATTATTTTTACGTGTTTGATAGTGGGGTACACAAAAATTATGAAAGTTCAATTTATGGGAATTCATGAGCATTATTGTCTTCATGGATGATAATAAGCATTTTATTACGAAATAGTTTTGTCCATCAAATGAAACTACGTCCTTTTGTTAAAAGATTTTTACAGGTACATCCTTCAAGTCAACTTAATACGTTAAGAAAAATAAATTTTATAAATAATGGTCTATGGTTCTATTGTTTTGCCTCAAAGATGCAACTCTTCTTTTGGAACTCTCAAATCAATGGCGAAATCGTACAATCATATAAAAAAATTAAGATTTATGTCACAATTAGTGTTAAGTCACGAACATGTAAGAATTAAGTCATAGACAAACGATTATCATGTTTGATTTTTCATAACGTTATTAATTGATATTTTTCTGTTTTAGAGAGATCGTCATCCTTTTTGTTTAATCTACCTCACAATACTTGTTTTGTCCAAATTTTAAATAATATAATTTTTTAAAATACTTTTAATTGATAAAAAATTAATTATTTTTTTTCATTTTTGTACTTCACTAAAAAAAATCAATATTTTTTATACTTTCTGGTTATACGTACAAATAGCTTTAAGATAAAAATTTCAATGAAATTTTTTTGTTATATGAAAAATATTTATTCTTGTAAAAACTTTAATATATGTCAAAATTTTAGAAATAATATATTTTTACTATTATGTTATCTTTCCATAATTATCTTAGACTTTATGGTTAATTAATTTAATGGTTTTTTTTTTGTTTATCACTTGAATTTTGAATAGATTTTTTTCTTAAATTAATACTGGTTTCATGTAATGCAAGATTAAATTTAATAACTAATAATTTTAACAAAAAAAAAAGCATCTTAGAAAAATCCAAACAAAAAATACCGATATGGTATAATAATTAATAACTCTCTTAAAATGTGTAAAAAGTCAAACTCAACTAAACTATCTCTTTATAGGAGAAAGAGTATGATTTATTTATGCTTTTTTAAAATATCTATTTTTAATTATATATTCTTTACGCATGAAATTTAATTAGAGATTTGTAGTAAAACACATCACTTAAATATTTTGGCCCAACAATCATCATTTTGAGACAAACAAAAATAAAAAGTAAAAGATCAATCACTTTTCAATTTTATAAATGTCCTAAAATATTTTTCTAATCAAAATTTTACTACCGTAAGCTTTACCTCCACCTCCACCTCCTACTCCACCATCAACACAATCATTATCATTGTTATTTCTGTCATTTTTACTATATTGTAATTGATAAAATTGTTTTTTTACTTATTATTCTTATTTGTATTAAAAACTAAATATTAAAAATTAAAATTTTATTTTGATTTATTATTATTATTTTAAATATAATAAAAAATATAAATGTTATTTCGATTGTTTAATTTTCATTCTGATTTAGATATTTCCATGCATCCAAACTTTTCATTTTTTATAACTAAACGGTAAGTTAAGTGATGTATTTTTAAAAATATTTTTAATTAAAATATATTTATAAAAAGTATTTAAATATATTTTAAAAAAATATTTGACTGATATGGCGCAATCATTAATATATATATATATATGAAAAGTCAATAAAATCAATATTTTTAGGACGGAAATATAATTTATTTATTTTTAGAGGAAAAGGGTAATAAAAAGCAGATAAGAAGCACCTCACCTACGACAGTAAAGAAGCCCACCTCAGAATAGCAAGTGGATTGCCTAACAAACTTTATGATGCAGACAATGATGACCCTCAAGAAATGGCAAAGATGCTTTTGCCACATCATCACTATATTTTTAAAAATATTAAATTCATTTTTTTTACTTATATTTTTCTTCAAAAATAAATTAAAAAAAAAGACTAAACTACAAAAAATTTAAAAATACAAGCACTAAATAATTAGTTTTTTAAAAAACTTAACTATCCTTTCTCAAAATTATAAAAACTAATTTGTATTTTACTCAAACATCCATTTAAAAACAAGGAAATCTATAAATGTTCAAAAAAAGGGAAAACAAAAATAAAAGGTGATAGGATAATTCATTCATTAATTTACGTAAATTCGATATTATCAGCTAAAAAAACACATATATCATACTCGGTAATACGAAAATAAAAAAAAAGTCTAAAATTTCTAGAAAATAAATATGTAAGAAAATGTCTACAAACTTTTTTTTTAAAAAAAAAACTTTAGATTTAATATCCTTCACCATAGATAAATTAATAATTTTTTGAGACATAGCACGTACTTTCAAAAGTCAAATAAAGGCCGAAGTAACCATTAATTACAGAAGACAAGACGCATATGCTTCAAGAATCATCATCCCTTTCCCCATCCCGCCTCTATAAATTCAATCTTCTCTCCATTCATTTCTGCATCGAAGAAAACCATGAAAATGATTTCTCCATTCTTCTTATTGTCCTTCCTTCTCCTTGCCTTTGCCTGCACAAAGCAATCAATAGCTGCTGCTGATGAGCCAGTGCTTGACATCGATGGTAAAAAACTTCTAACAGGCACCGAATATTACATCTTGCCGGTGTTCCGTGGGAGAGGAGGTGGGCTTACGTTGGCCAGCAACAAAACCGGCTGCCCACTTGCTGTTGTCCAAGATCGTTTTGAGGTATCGAAGGGTCTTCCACTTTCATTCGCACCAGCTACCAACGACAACAGTGGTGTGATCCATGTTTCTGCTGATCTTAACATCAAGTTCTTAGCTAAAAGTACCTGTCCTCAATCAACAGTATGGAGGATTCAGAAGTCTTTCAACTCGAAGCTACAATGGTCTGTTACAACTGGTGGGGTTGAAGGAAACCCTGGTTTTAATACAGTGACCAACTGGTTTAAGATTGAGAAGTCTGATGATCATTACAAGCTTGCTTTCTGTCCTACTAAAGTTTGTAATTGCGGAGTTTTATGCAGGGATATTGGGATTTATATTGAGGATGATGGGACTAGAACACTGTCTCTTAGTGATGCTCTACAACCTTTCAAAGTTCAGTTCAAGAAAGCTTTAAGAACAACCTCGTGAATGGCTGACTGCTCAAAACATTTGTGAGATCAAAGCTAAAAAATAGTAATCGGAGGGTCCTTTTTAATGTTGTTTGGCTCTCTTTATGATATATACTTGTCTTTTTTGCAAGTAGAGCTCATGGTTTTGCTCTGTGATGCTCCAATAACCCCATGGTTTATCAAAATAATAAGAGTAAATGGTTCAATAAGTTTTTATTCTTTAAGGGTTGCAATGGAAAAACACAGATAAGAATATCACTAAGCTTTTTTGTTTATTTAAGCATTTTTGTGAAAAATTATAAAATTTGAGGACTCAATTATATTATGCTTTTGTACGCAAGGACCCTTTTTGATAAACGCGTGGACGTGTGGTGTATATCATAACGTTTTGAAAACTATTGGAATAGAATTGAGAAATCTGAAACCACAAGGATATAAGTAGAAGATTGATGAATCTAAAAGATCGAGTAAATTATAAATTTAGTCTTTTTTTTTCTTTTTTTCGAAATAGGTTGATACCCTGTAAATATATTAATATTAAAGTGAAAAAAGAATAAGAGAGGACTTTAGCCTGCCTAACAGACTCGAAGGACAAAAAACTTATCCCTAAACATAAAAAAACACTTACAGAAAAATCCTAAAAAGCTGAATAAAAAGCGTCTAATCATAACATATTCTACTTAAACATGAAAAGATCGGGGATGTTCACTGTTCATTTGAACAGTGAAATTTCCAGATTACCCCCACCTGTACTGTTCATATGAACAGAGTTTTTTTTTTCTTTTTTTTTTTTTTAAGCCAAGACACCCTTATTATTTTTTCTCCCAACCCGTTTACTGTTCATGGGAACAGTAAACACAAATATTTTTTTTTTCTAGGCCCTTTTTTTTTTTTTTTTTGTTTACATAGCCAAAACCCTCTTTTGACTTTTAGTAAACTTTTATTTATTTATTTTTTATAATGGTTTTTTCATGATTTCCTTATATATATATATTCTTTTATCCTTTATGTTTTTAAAAATATTTTGAATCTCATGTTTTTAATTTAGTCTATTTTTACCTCAATCTTTTTGTTCTTCGTATTTAAAAAAATATATTTTTGGCCTCTTATATTTTTAAATTTTAGAACAAATATATATATATCAAATTATATTTTTTTATTGATTAAATTAATCTCTTAAATTTGTTGTTTATTATAAAAATTTTCATCAAATTAAATTTTTATGAACTTTTATTTGATGATAAATATGATTTATTTTTTTAGCTTTGTTGAAAATTAATTATGTATCCGCATACATAACACCATTAGTTCCTTCGGTTCAAAAACTATTTTTTGGTCAATTTCGCTATTTCTATGTTTTTATTTTTTATTTTAAAAAATAGAGAAAGACTAAAAAAATATAGGAAAAATATAAAAAAAATACTTTAAAAATATTAATCTCTTAAATTTGTCGTTTCTTATAAAAATTTTCATCAAATTATATTTTTTATGAGCTTTTATTTGTTGATAAATATGATTTATTTTTTTAGCTTTGTTGAAAACTAAATATGTATCTGCATACATAACACCATTAGTTCATTCGGTTCAAAAACTATTTTTTTCTTCCATTTTGTTATTTCAATGTTTTTATTTTTTATTTAAAAAAATAGAGAAAGACTAAAAAAACATAGGAAAAATATAAAAAAAGACTTTAAAAATATTAATCTCTTAAATTTTTCGTTTATTATAAAAATTTTCATCAAATTAAATTTTTTATGAACTTTTTTTTGTTGATAAATATGATTTATGTTTTTAGCTTTGTTGACAATTAATTATGAATCTACATACATAATGCCATTAGTTCATTCGGTTCAAAAACTATTTTTTTTTGTCCATTTTGCTATTTCAATGTTTTTATTTTTTATTTAAAAAAAATAGAGAAAGACTAAAATAATATAGGGAAAATATAAAAAAATACTTTAAAAATAAAAAAATAAATTATTCATAGTCAACACGAATAAAAAAATTAATTAATTCATTTTTCAAAACGAGACAAGTTTAGATGGTTTTTTATTAAAAAAATTATTTATACTCTATACTCGAATCTAATAAGTATGATCTTATATATATATATATATATATATAGCTTTATTAAAAATTAATTATGTATCCGCATACATAACATCGTTAGTTCCTTTGACTCAAAAAATATATATTTTTTTCCTTTTGGCTATGTTAATGGTTCTATTTTTTTGTTTTAATAAATAGAGGAAGAATAAAAAAAAGTAATATATATATATATATATATATATATATATATATATATATATATATATATATATATATATATAGTTTTGTTATAAATTAATTATGTATTTACATACATAAGTCCAGTTATTTGTTATTTATTATTTTTTGTGTTATAAAATCAATTTATAGTAATTATGAAAAATAAGATTTTTACCTACATTATACCATACAAATCGTTAACCTTACATATACGATTGTTTGATCGCAGACATAGCGCAGGTATCCAACTCGTAATTTATGAATTAATTGCTAACCATAATAGAAATTAGGTAAATTAATTGAGACCTAGTCGATAATTGGATAGACCATTTTTATCATTTAATATTGCTTCGAGACAAGACAAAGATAATTCATGTATTGTAAAAGTGGTATTTAATAAATGACTTAATTAGTCTCTTTTGTTTCAAAAATTAATTATTTAATCATCATATTTTTAAATTTAATTGTAATTTTATATTTTTTAAATAAAAAATAAAAAAATAAGTCGAAAATATAGATGAAAATAAAAATCTTTTGGAACAAAATAATATTAAATGAATTGTGATAATCACTTATCAAAAAACTAAATAACTAGTTTTTAAACAAGAAGGACTAATTAATTTATTTGTTAAAACTAGATGGCCTAATATTTAATTTACCCCTAAAAGAACATATGGCACCATAAATTGCTACGTGGCACGAAGTTATGACTGGATTTTTATTTTTTCTTTCTTTCTCGCTGCATTTGTTTGGGTTTCAGAAAAAGAGGGAGCCAACAATTGTGTGGCCATGGCAGCAGTAGCAATGAGCTACTACTGCAAGCCTTCTCCATTTCTGGGCCAATTCCCATCTCACTTTGTAAGTCTTTCTCTTCTGTTTGTTGCTTATCTCTCTTGACATTTTTGTGGTCATTGTAAGTTAACTGATCTGTTCTTATCCATGTCTCGTGCTGCTTCATATTGTGGATGATGGTCTTAAATTCATGCATTACCTTGAATCAGATTTTAGTACGAACCTAAGTTGCCTGGCTAAGCTTGAATTTTATCTGCCTTATTATTTTAATATGTTTCTGCACATCAACTACTGTCTGTCACCGCTTTTGTCTTGCTGTTTTTTTGTTCCCTTTTGTCTTAGGTTGCTATCATTTGTAACTGTTGGGATGTACGGATGATGATGATGAGAAGATAACATGTTTTGCATCTGATTCTTGTAGGCAAAATCACCATCCAGACAGATTGCCAGGACAGCAGTTCAGGATTATAAAATCAGTGCATTGTTTTGGGGATCAAAGAAGTCTGTGGAACGAAAAGAATTGGATGTTTCACTAAAAGATTCCATTCTAATAGGGTCAGGCTTAGAGGTTATATTTGATGGTCCCAGAGTATTTGGAATCTTTTTCCTTCTTGTATTTGCAGCTAATTCCAGTTTTCTTGATTTTAAATTCAGGGGACTTCAGCAAACCAAATGACACTGAAGAAGATTTCACTTTCCATCATTTCTTCCATCTCAGAAGTTTCTTCGGATGGATGGGATGCCTGCAGTTTGGATGCTACTGGACCTGACAAGTTTAATCCATTTCTTACCCACGATTTTCTTTCGAGCTTAGAAGAGTCAGGCTCTGCAGTTAAGGTTGGAATCGTTGCTTCACTATAAGCTTCTCTAAGCTTTATTGTTAAATCAGCATAGGTCTCACTTGGACATCACATGAGAGTAATAAAATTGCTTTGTTTTTCACTTAGCACTCAAAATGAGTCTGTTTTTCTTCTCCGTTTCCAATTTAATGTAAAGTGTTGGTTGTCAATATATTGCTTCGACTGATTTCATTTTTTGTGGTTTTAACCCTTCTTGATAGAAGGATTATCCATTGAACATTATCTCCTAGTCAGTCCTGGATTCTTTCTCTAGCTTCCCGTAAGGCATGTATCTTAACATCACTAAAATAAATATCATATGTAAGTAGTATCATATGCAACACTGCATATCTGGGTCGATGCATTGGAACACCTTCCCTTTCAATTTCTTATACGAAGGTGATTGCACTCCATTTGTCTGCAGGTCCTCCATTAGGGCATAGAGTTTCCCACAGACTCCTCTCCCCTGGAAGTATATATTTAACGGCAAGCAAGTATCTTGTATGCCTAGTCAATTACAAAGTAGTCTCAAACAACAGATTTCTTCTGAGCTCTGTTATAATAGTTGAAATTCCTGCTTGAAATCCTGAAAATGTCATTTTTAAGCTGTAAACTCACCAGACTTGTGAAGGACAGCACTGGTCAAATGCCCCCAAAGTTGTCCCTCTTTTCCACATTGGGTTTGCTTATTAGAAAGAATTGCAATCTTACTTTTTCTTGACTCGGGACTGCTAGTCTCATCTTGGATGTTGTTAAAGGGAAATATGCGAGTTCACTTTATGTCAGGTCTTTCTTAGTAGCGGACCATATGAGAATGAAGATGGAAATACTTTAACAGCTTGCTTAAGAAATTATCTCCTTTTGGATTTTGTATGGCTTGGGTATTAAACTGTTAGAATAATAAAATTAAGCTTGAACGTTTCACTGTTGTGTTAATTTTCTGTTGAACTAATTTCAGGAGACTGGATGGATGCCTAGTCACATTGTTGCTATGGATGATTCTGAAAATGTTTTGGGTGTTGTTCCACTCTATCTTAAAAGGTTCTGCGTCTGCTATGCTGCCCACACTGCCAACTCTTATCTACCTTCTTCTACAATCCTCTTAGCAATTCTATTGGTTAGCTGTTTTTTCATCTCCTTTACTTTGGATGTGCAGCCATTCCTATGGAGAATTTGTTTTTGACCATTCTTGGGCTGATGCCTACTATGGTTTTGGATCAAGGTATTATCCAAAGTTTCAGTGTTGTGTGCCTTTCACTCCAGTAACTGGGCCAAGGATTCTGGTTCGCAATACCCCCTTCAGAGATCAAATTTTTGATGTTCTGGTCTCTGCCCTGAAGGATCTGACAGCCAAGGTGTGGCATTCAATTGATCTATTTTATGCTTCTAAGTCTATCTAAATAATTTTTAACTCAAATGAGTAAGGAGCGTTTTATTTTCAAGGAATGTGTCAAATGTTTTGCTGTAAGTTGGGCAAGTAAGCGAGTTACTGTTTTCATTTCACAATCAACTCCATATTTCTTTTCTGAAATAGTTTCCGAGAATGTATCTTGCCAGTAAATGGCTATTTCATGTAAACCTGGTGGTTGCCCAGGTTTTCATGTTTATACTACCAGAAACCTGCCATACGACCAAGTGATTCTCATAGTTCATTGATGTCATCGGCATTGATTCTCCTGTTTAATTTGATTGGATTGTTTCAGATAGACTAATGTTTCTAGAAGGTGGGAAGTTTATTAAGGATTGTATTAGGATGTGCTAGAAAAATATTGCTTTATAATTATTGTAGTTTGGTTAAACCATGGCCTTGATGACATGGTTCAGTAGGAGAATTGATGTTAATTATTATTATCTGATAACCAAAATCATATACAACTGCAAATAAATTTCAATGACACAAAATTGTAGTTTAAGAGAACAGGAATCAATAATCATGCAAACCTTAACTATCCACTGAAAATTGATTTGTTGTGTGAACAAGCATGATAGACTATTGTGCAACACTGGTAGCTGAAACTTTCATAATTGTGAAAAAAATGATCCTTTTGTAGTTTTGAGTGGAAGAATACTTTGAACTGTTTGTGCTACCACCTGCTTACATTCTTTCTTTCCTTATTCTTCATCTTCTTCTTTTTTATGATAGAGAGAGAGAGAGAGAGAGAGAGAGAGAGGGGGTTGGTTGTGACTGGGAACTTATCTGAATAAGAAGGCGGCATAAGGAAAAAGAAAGGAGGCAAGCAACTTGAGAAAAAATTTCCTTGGAGGTTGTGAGAGATTATGTGTGTGTTTGTGGTCTGTCTGTACATTTTCAAATGCAGAGACACCTCATAAGCAATGATTAGCATGGGTTTGAAAAGATCTTGAAGTGTGTTGGTATCAATGATTCTAGTTGAATCTCAGTACTGGAATAACTTTTTAATATCTGTCCATTTGTTCACAACGAGTTTAATTCAGTTTCTAGATAGCTGTTAACCTTACATGCACTTGTGATTGTTACATTTTTCATCAAAAGAACTGTCTAGTCTGAGATGTTTGGATCACTAGCAAAGGACTTTTGAAGATCTTTCATTTTCCCAGAACCTGGAATTAATTCCTGATTGCCTTTATTTCCTTTCTAGTCCCAGGTCTCATCACTGCACATCACCTTCCCCACTGAAAAAGAGTGGCACAAACTGAAGGAACAAGGATTTCTGCAGAGGATTGGAATGCAGTATCACTGGAAAAATCGTAACTATAAAAAGTGAGTGTTGCATGAGGTACCATGTAAAATGAATTATTTTGCTCATTTAAAGTCGACTCCAATCCAAGTTCTTGGCACTCTCTTTTGAGGTGACTGTGCAGTTTATAATTTCTGCATTTATGCAATATTATGATGCAATATCTTATTATGAGTTGCATCGAAGGAAGAGAAAGTCCTGCTACCAAGCAATCACTGTAAAGTTGATTTGGAAAGACAAGTCATGGTTTTCTCTAGTGCCCGAGAAACTTATTGCCTTTTTGTACTGCAGTTCATAGAGTGCATCTGAGATTATGCAGTACACTATGCCATTAATAGCGTCCAGAACTCTGTGGCTTGTTTAGCACACACCTCTCTTACACTTAAGCATGACTACTATGTTACACTGTCATCCTTACATAAGTTCCACATTAAGTGAGAATCCAAGCTATTCAACCTCTACAATTTCTGTTTGCTCATGAATCTCCATCTGAGTAAAGCCTGATCTATATATCTTACCTTTGATGGTGGTACCTTTAGTTTCTCTAGTGTTTTTATGTGAACTTGTACAGTAATGTGTCTCCTTACAGAGGGCCTTTTCTTTTGCAACAATAAGAAAAGGGAAATTAATAACTCAAACCTATGTCAGTGTGCTTAAAATTTTATCAGGTTTGAAGAACACACAGATATGGCTTCATTATTGATTCGCTTCTTACAAATAGGCAAACTAACCACGCACCATACCAGCTCAAAAAATTGCTTGTTGAGATTATAAATCTAATTGTGACAACCTGTTCCCCACCAACTTGCATTCCCACCAAATTTACCTTCCTCAAAATTAAGCCTGCTTTTTTACAAATTGACATTGGAGGCCCTTCACGTTTTTCATAAACTCATGGCTCATGAAGACTTAAACGCCATTAATGAGTTTGTGTTAGTGAGTTCCTTAAGTGCCCCTGTTCGAAATACCTCTGAGACTTGTGATCTTTTAATATCTGACTGCATGAGCTCATCGTGGTTTAAATGTTATGTGTGAGTTTACATAGCAAGACCTTCAAGTGCTTTCTTTTTCTTTTTTTGTCTCTAAGTAGAATCGATCACGTAACCTCTTTGTCTTGACCTAAGGCTAGATCTCATGCTTTCCTTGTTTTGTATATGAATAAAATTTTGTTCACATTGCTGCAGTTTTGATGAATTCTTGATGGATATGAAGCAAAGTAAAAGAAAAAATATTCGTCAAGAGCGAAAAAAGGTTTGTCTCTTTTTCTTCCTTAGATCCCATCATACTCATTCAAATGAGTTTGAATTAAGTCTCATGACATTGGCTTGTAAAGCCTTTGTTTTTCGGTCTCAGTGCTATAGGTCACACACAATGCTCGCACCATTCCATGATGAGGCATGTTAGTTTATTATTAAAAACCTAGAAGTCTCATATGAGTTCTTCAAGCAAACTGATGTTACTTCTGGATTCTTTGTTGGGATCTCAAGGATCAACTTATGCTATTGTTGGTTAAGATGATACTACATTGTCTAAATCTTGGTCTTAGTTATTTGTTGCAAATATATTGACAGAGGATGAAACTTCTTTTCTTCAAGTTTACATCCCAAATCATAGAAAATTTCAGGAAAATCCAACAATTGAGTCAGATAACGTTAATATATTAGAGGAAATCCATGGGACACTTATAGGGCATTGGACTGAATTGCTTGACTGATATTTTTCCTCAATAAGAGAAATAGGTAAAAGGATAGCAGAGACATGTGTAACATCATTCTTGTTTGTGCTGCACATTTCATAGACCTTGTAAAACTCATTGAAGCAAAATTGATCAAATTGGGGCTGACTTCTAATATGTATATATATTGGGAAACTTGTCGTTATCAATGATTTGTAGTGATATCTTCTGGCATTTTCTATCTGGACTCTTTTCCTATTATGATAGTTATTGATCTTCCAGAAAGACACAATATTTTGGCTACTTTCAAAGAGCATAGTGTCAACATTGAACGTGCTTTTGTTAGGTCTTGAGTCTGGGAGTAGTTGTTTCCATTTACATACAATTTGGACTCTCTCTTTCCTGAGTTTCCTTGCCTTAATTTAAGATTTGGTCCTGGGTGCTTCTGTAATCAAGTAACATTTATTTTGATGATGCTGTCTGACTGAACTTTCTAAATGCAGATTTCTGCTCAAAACCTAAATATGAAACGTCTCCGGGGTTATGAAATAAAGGTATTTAGTCCTTGTACATACTAGTGATGAATGTTAATGTGATTCTTTAATCTGTAATTCTATTTGTCTTTTTATTGTTTTGCACATCATATGGTCTTAAGCATATGCTATAATCTTGTTTCAATGTGATTGATATATTCCACATGGAGTTCATAATCTATAGTAACTTGTCATTTGACATTTTTAACGTTGCATCGGATGTAATGTCTGTTACATTAGTGGCAAGTTCTGGTATCTCTTGATATTTGTTAGATTTATAGAAAAATTATCAAATGAATCAAATCTTGGAAGATATGAATTTAAAATACAGAATAAATAAAGTCACACTGAATTGACATGCATTGATAAGATTCAATTTTATGTATGGAGAGCGAAAGTGCCATACAGGAGCTACCACATTGGTCTCTCATATTATTACTTCCTGAATGTCTAAATAAAAAGAATACAAAGGGATTAAGCTCTATGTTCAAAGCAGAAAGATTAATGAAACTATATGTTAATTGAGCATGCTATGCCTGGCTTACAAAATGGAACAGGCATACAAATGGAGCTGTTAAACCCACCTTCAACTGAATAAATGAAAAACAAACTGGGTTACAAAATGAACATGACCGCTTCTCTCATTCCTAGAACTTTTCATAATCATTAAATTTATTTTAAATGATGTTTGGAGGTTTGAGCATCTCACTACTCAACTTTATGATTCAAATATTGGAGAAGAGAAGGGTACGTCTAATAAACTATGACTTTGCCCCCATATGCGTATACACTCGCCTTCCTTAACATTGTCTTGTTTAGTAAATGAATCTGAATCCAAAGCCTAATTGAATAAATAAAAAAGCTAAACTGACCTTGTCGATTAGTATGTAAAGGTCATAACAAACTTTGTGTACTGAGATTTAGGCTGAGGGGGTGAGAGAAAGAGAGAGATGAATAGGAGAAACTATATTCGTTTGAACAGAAAACTGGAAGTTTATTCTAATTATGCATCTTGTTTTAACCTTTTACTCAAACTAGTAAAAAGATAAACTCAATTATCCAATATTAAGTTGTTTTTTAACAATTAATTTCCTTTAGTTCAATATATTTTTACTTTATTTGATTTTTTTCAACTTATCACAACTGAATTTCGCCTTCATTTTTTAGCATGTATATCTTTTGGCACAATTTGTGTTTGAATTTATAGCTTAAATAGATTATTTTCTTTGCTATTCATATAATTTTATTATTTATTGGTTTTGCTTGAATTGAATACTAATTATCAGAGTCATTGCGTTTGATTTAATAAGCATCAATGAATTGATTTTGCCATCCTTTATTCAGATCTCTGGCTTTACTACTGGCTGTCTCTATCTGTATTTTTCAGGTGGCTATATACCTGTAGAACTAAATAAATTGGTCATCCTTATTTAAGTACCGAAATCTTTTAGCTTTATGAGCTTGATGTTATTTGGCAGTTTTACCTCTAAATGAAGTCTCCCAAATGCATGATATATGAGAAAAGTGGATTCAGTAATTTTTAGTTGAGCATTTGCAAACTCTTGGTTATGTCTGTTTGGCCTATTGGGGCTTATTGAATATTGTCAAAGTAGAATTTTCAATGACGTAGTATATTTGTCAAATTGATGCACACTGTGAAAACAGAAAATGAGTTAGCGAAGGCATAAGTTAAGACAGGACTAGAACATGAACTGTTTGATTGAGGACTGTTGCTACAAACTATGGACTTGCCTTTTGGACACCTTTTCACATGCACCAGCAGATGTTAGACCTACCTACGCTTTTACTCATAATTCTTCCAAATGCATAAATATATTTGTGTGCAAGAATTTCTTGTTGTCCTAAACTTTTCTACTTATGTCTGATACAATTTTATTCAATCTCTATAGCTGAAAAATCAAATTTGGTTGGGTGACTAAATAGCTTGGGGAGAGATATGGATAGCGCTACTAGGAATGGTACATAAGGTGTCATTCCATGTTGCCATACCGACCACTCTAAATTATAGAATCTGAAGTAAAGTTTTCAATGTTTGTCAGTTCCAGGTGTTATTTCTAGAGTTCAAAAATGAACCCAAAACATAAGTGGTGCCTTATTTTCCTTGAGCTGAAGCAATATGCTTAAATATCTGCTTCCTAGTTCTGTTGTGATTATCTAGCTTAAATGGTGCCAAAGAGATGGCATTCATCCAAGATTCCCTCTTGGCCAGAGGGCAGCATATTCATCCCATTACTCCTGATGAATAATTAATGCATAGCTTTGAGTTGTTTAAATAATCAATAATTAGCTCTTCTTTCAAGAAATTATAGCTCATGCATTGCTGTGGCAACTTGAATTTGGTTGTTGATTGTCCTCTATCACTTTCTAGACTAGATTTCTTGCCTTAATATTTTTTTCTTGTCTTGGCAGGCTAGGCATTGGGATACCTTCTATAGCTTCTACAGAAACACCACTGATAACAAGTTTGATTCCCATCATTGAAACCTCTTTTTCTTCTTTCCACCAAATTTTTTGTTAATATAGATAACTTCGAACTATAAGTTTGTACTTCGCAGAATCATAGAATTTTGTTGAATCATATCAGATGATTGGATCACCACATTGTTAATATTATCTTGTTTTTCCATAGGTGGGGTACTCCTTATCTCACAAGGGAGTTTTTTCACATCATGGGTTCAAAGATGGGAGATCAGTTGCTCCTTGTTGTTGCTGAAGAAGGAGATGAACTTGTTGCAGGAGCTCTTAACCTTATTGGTGGAGATACTCTATTTGGACGTCTATGGGGATGTCATCCAAAAGCCTACTATCCAAGCTTGCATTTTGAAGCATGCTATTACCAGGTTTTGATTTGATTGCTTGAAGTCTTTCATTTTCATTATCTGTGCATGAACTGCAATGTCAACCCTCTGCCTATTTTGTATGTTAAAATAGAGCAGTCGGTAAAAGATGCCATTTGAAATCAAAAGTAATCATAAATTTTAAGCATGATAAACTTAACTATGGACCCTGTTCTGTAAGTTTATGTCGGTTATCCAACTAAGTCTGTTAGCTTTGTTGATCTTCTGCATTTTTTATTAATAAGCGTCTAAATTGTTTTTGGGATCCTCTCCCCATCTCTAGCTGTGGATTCCTGGCCTAGGATAGCCAGTGTCACTGCATGCGGAAAGTTGCAGTGACACACTGACACTGACAGGAGTTATCTTCTGGCACTTCCATGACATTGCTGTAGACTATAGAGCATTATATGCTGCAGTCATTAGCTTTGTGTGATCGTTTATCCATGCTTGGTTATCTCATGCAGGCAATGGAGGCAGCCATCGAACTTAATCTAAACACAGTAGAAGCAGGAGCTCAGGGTGAGCATAAAATTCAGCGTGGTTACCTGCCTGTGACAACTTATAGCTGCCATTACCTTATTGATGAAGCTTTCAGGAAAGCTATAGAGGAATTTCTAGTGCGAGAATCAACTCAGGTATGGTCTTGTGCATTGCTTATTATAATGGTAATATCCTGAGTTGAAGCTCCTTCTTTCTCCACTTAGCATGTGCATCAGGACATTTTAGGGTTTTTTCTCCCTTTATGATGGTTAGTGTAAGGTATAGACATCTGAATTCCATTGGTACCTGTGATCCAGAACTTCATCTTATAAGTAGAAAAGAGGACGAGATCAAGGACCATTGTCGGTATTTAGATACAATAGTAATACAAGAAATATCTGTCCTTTCTTGTAGAGAATCTGAAACTTGTTTCTTTCCTTGCTTATTTTGGGAAGTTGCCTATTCTGTCGGTCATTGTCAATTTAAGTAAAACATCTAATCCGACTTTCCCACCCTGAAGGATTTTTATCCTCCAGAGGACGATGCAAGATTGAAATGCATCTAATCTGACTTTGCTTGTCCTCTAGATGGTGTTTATCTCTGTCTCTGTGCATGAGCATGAGTGCATGTGCCCATTGTGTTCCATCGAAAATTTTTGCCTGTTGCCTGTTAATATACATATGCTTTCAATAAGTTCATTGCATTTCTCTGATCAACAACTCTGTTTTCCAGGTGAAGCTTGTTATGAAACTAATTCACGATTCCGGTCCCTTCAAGGAGGACATACAATAGAAGCACAATGCATTGATTTTGTTTAATAACTAGGATATATATTGTAGTTGTTTCCATAATCTCTGTAAATATCCTTTGTGCACTCATCAAGGGTTTGTAAATAATCACAGGAAATTAATGTATCTAATGTTAGAAGTTAGAACCTGGAACCATTGCTCCTAGGTTTGGTGGCATGGTGTATATTTCCAACCACACAACCATGATTCATGCATTGTACGCAACTGGTAGCACTGAAAAAACGAAAATTGCAAAGAAATTTCATTTGGAATGGAGTTTACCCCACATTTGGTCCCTGTACTATTCAAATTTTTTTTATTGAGATCTTCTACTCTTTTTTAATTTGATCGAAATCCTCTATTCTTAAATTTTTTTAAATTCAAACCTTCCTTATTATAACTAATGATAATCAATTAATTTTTTTTATTATTAAACTGAAATTAAAAAAATATATATTATTAAACTAAAATTTAGTATTTAAAAATGATTGGGAAAAGACAACATTGCTATCTCTTTTATGTAGAAGCAGAATGTAGCTTAAAGACCTTGGAATATAGCTTTAAATAACGACCGTTACATTAAACAACAGTTGTTATGTAACAATTTTAAAACATTTCGTTATCGTTATTTTAGCATTATAATAAATCTCGATCAATAGTAGGAACTATGACCGTTTTTAAACCATCCACAGTTTAAAACTATGCCCTGGAAGCTCTTGATGATACAGGAAGACTAACATCACTAGGTAAGGCCACAGCAATGTTATTTGTGTGAAACACTAGTGTCCCTTGCAACAACATATAACTGTGAAAAAAAGAAGCCCAAATCCGTTACATAAGTCAATACGAAGACATAATTCTATATGATAATGCTCATTAGTCCCGGATTAAAAGGATTAGCGCACCGCTTAAGGCAGCAAAAAATCGTTCCTTTAAGAACCAGAAGGAGGCATTTATTAGAAGGAAAAATGAGAGATCTTTTGTTTTACCAGAGTTACCTAATTCTTGCATTTCCAAAAATTTCTATGATATATCAAAACAATCCCGACCGTTATTTCTATTTAGCATTTTCCCTAGAACCTTGAATCTTCAAATCCCAGATTACGAGACTAATTTGGAGGATCTGCACTTAATTAATTAATGCAATGACCAAACTCAAGCAATGCACTTCTCGAGTGCAGTAACAAACCGTGAGAAAGAATTACTTTTCTAGTCAGATTCAATACAACAAATACATCCGTCAATCTGTAGCATCTGATTGGAAAAAAATATAAAACAGATAGCCTCACCCCACCTGCCCAACTTGGAAAAGTAAATGGAAAATTTTAGTGTAGGGAATACATCTCAAAATCTAGAACTCGTTAACTTCAAATATATATCTACAAGCCTATTCCACTTTTACAAATCTACTACCACGACGTAAAGCTTGAGAAAATGTTTCATCCATCTCGAGTGGGAGCAAAGCTTGCGGCCACCCAACAATAATGCATATGAATAATGAATTTGAAACAGGCTTTATCTAGAATCTATAGGACGAACCAGATGGTGGTGGTGCAGGTGGCATCCGAGTAGGCGTCCGACGGCTGCTGTTAGAGTGTACATCACCATTCTGAGCTGGATCACTGTTTCGTCGACTGTGAGACCTAGATGAGCCACCAAAATTGTCAACCGGTCCGTTGGCTGCAGCATCAAATGCATTCCTCCAGTCTTCTCCTGATGAGGGACCGTTTGTTCTTGGGCTTTCTGCAGTAATTTAACAATACAAAGTACATAAAAGAGATCAAAAATCCGAAACACAGCATGAGTGACAAGTTATTCTCTTTCAATAAAAACAAGCAAACTCTGCAAAATTAAGTAGTCATTAGGAGAAAGTCTACTGTAGAATTTATGGCTATAACTTCTGCAATGGAATGCCAAACCAACATGAATTACTCCCTATAAACTAATTTCAACTGCCGCTATCCACATTTAGGATAAGCAAGTTTAATAAACCTAAATTCAGCCGCCATGGCCATCAGGAGTAAAATACGAAAATTGTACAGACGACAATTAGAAATCAGCTTCATGAAGCTAGTACAAAAAGGATATACTGACACTGCTGGTTCAATTATTATTAACATGTAGACTAAGGTACATATGTGCATAACCAAACAGCAATATAAAGGTGAAACGTAATATTTGTAGCCACCATTACCTGCTGCTACACCCCCACCACCATCAGACCAGCTGGAAGCAGCAGCTGCTCGATTATCGTGGATGCTAAGTTGCCTAGTGAGTTTTGAAAGAAGAGAGGACTGTTTCTGATACCGTTCCCTTCTCCTCTTTACATTCTGGTCCTCCTGGAGCAGCTCCTCAATCCTTGCCGTGCTTTGCGAACTAGCCACCAAAAATGACCAACAAGTTGAGTCTTCTGTTAAGAACAATTTTGCAACACCAAAAAAAAAAGGAAAAAAAAAGAAAGAAATTTCAAAGGTACTTAAGATGATATTTGGTGCCAGACGCAGCACACCAGCTTCCATTAAGATTATATCATTATGCGTTCAAAAGGTTTGCAACTCATAGGGCATAAAGAAGAAGATATCCATAAATTACAAAGGCAAGTAATAGCACACTGACCTAATAGAACTATATAATTGATTAAGCATGTCTTCTTTGGCTTTCTCTACTTGGCAAAGAACAACTGCCTGCTCAACAAGAACAAAACGATAAATATTTCAAAAAAATATATCAACAATTGAAAATAATATGATGATTGGCATTGAAGAAAAAGAAATACTTTTGGGACATTGGCACCAAGGCTGTTAAGAACAGCTTCAACGTAGCCCCGTACTTCTTGTGACATCCAGCGGAGCTCTTCTTCAGGGTCAGCAGGTCTTCTAGCCATTGTATCCTAAGGGTAAGCAAATTAGAATCATTCCAAGAAACAGGCGCAAGCACCTTCACTTTAGGGGGTGCTAATATTCTGTTAACAGCTAAAATACTATGAAGAAGAACATAAAAAATTCCAACAATCGCAAATTTCAGTTTTGTTATGTATTGATTAATGGTGTCCAGTTGCCCCCTCCCCCCACCCAAAAGAGATGGGGGGCAGGAAACAATAAACATTACTGGATAACTCACTAGGGAACCATCAGACATGCTCTGACGCATGGGAGGACCAGATTCACCAACCACTTGGCCTCCTTTAGACTGGACGACATTTCTCAACTTGTTTAGCCACTCAACCTTATCAGCCATGCTCTCAGCTTTTAATAAAACAGCACTATGAGCTGCAAAACAAAAATTTAGATTGTTAATCAGCATGTTTGTAAGTGAGTGTTTTTTTAATATTTATTTGCTATCTTTTTTTCCAGGGGAAGGTGAATGCAAACAAGATAACGAGGCAAGCTAGAAATACCTTTCAAGACAGTCTTATATGGAACCCTACTAGTTATTTTGAACACAAGACTAGCTCCCTTCTCAGAACTTGGTCCATTTGCCTTTTTATCCTTGGAACTCTTTGAAGAGGTTTCTTCTTCTTCAGAAACTTCTTCAATAATGCATTCCTGATTGTTACATCCAAAGATTAGGATAGAGCCATAAGCATGAAGAGAAGAAAACATGTAAAAATTTGCATATTTCAAGCTTGAACTTTGAAATTATAGCCGTAAAAGCAATACACTAGTCAATTCATTCACTTGGCCCATCAAGAATTTCTGAACTTATACTAGTAGGTAAACCAAAAAAAAAAAATGCATAATAGATTAGCAGGAAATACCACCTGAAGTGCATATGAATTCTTTTTTAATCATATTTGCAAAACTTTCCTTCTATCACTGGCCAGATAGAAGCTTCTCTTCTTCTTCTTCTTCTTTTTTTTTTTTTTTTTTTTTTGGATTTTTACCTCTCAGAAATCCCCACATTTTATATCACTTTTCCTCTTCTGTGGGACATGACAATAAATTTAATGTTTTGCAAATTAGATTATTACTGCTACATTACCTTTCTTTTAAACTTCTTTTTGACAAAACTTTTTCAGGATTACTTCTGTAGCATACTTCAGTAACTGGAAACACTTAGCATTATGTTTTATAGTTTAATTATCAATTGAAAATTCCTTCTCCTGGTGACGTCCTTACCTCCAAAGTAATAACACCACGGAAGTGTCTTTCTTCTTGCTTTTTTGTGTAACCAAGCTGCAAAAAAGTTAAAAAATATAAGAGAGTAAGCTTACAAACAAAAGAGTGGTAGTTGTAGAAAAAGAAATGATCAATTTCAAGCACTGATGAAGGGGTTAATAAACATTATCCAAGACCCAATTTCTGGGTGGGTGACAACATTTAGCAAAGGCACCAAATAACAATCGACAAAATTCTAATGGCTTCAGGGTACAATGTAAAAGACAAGAATATAACTAAAAAACCCTCATCTTGAAACTTTGTGGCTTTTTTTTTTATGTAACATTCTAAGCATCACATTCATTTCAAGCATACTTCTCAAGCTTGACATGATACTCCTACATAACAGATATGTTAATGTGATACATATACATCCTTATGCAAATTTGGTACATTTACAGGAATTAGAGAATGAAAGCATGTCCCCTGATTGGTAAAGGATCATGTCAACTGCAGCACACATGAAAGCAAACATCATTCACCCCCTTTATGTTAGCCAAAACGCTATACACTAACCTTGCCACTTTTTTCGTTCAATACAAACCAACGCCTACTCCAGCCATTAGTTTTTCCACTTTTCTTCAACAAAAACCCTGCATTTCAGAGTAGAATCAATGACAACCGACAAAATCAAGGAGAACAAATAAAAGCACTTCTATAAGGGTCTGGCACCAATCTTCCTTTCCTTATTGGGTACCTGGACTCTTGTCTTTGAAATCAAAGTTGCAGATACAGTTTACCAAGGAACAAGAAAAGCCACAAAAAGTAGGCAGCCAATAACAAAATAAATAAAACAGCTGCACATTCATCATGCCTCTCCCCAACCAAATTAAAAAAAAAAAAAAATACAAAACAAAAAACAAAAAGGAACTAAATTTGTTAAAAATAGTAATCCCTGCAGTTACAGTATACTTCATACACATGTTAAACAAGCCATATGCAGGCATGCACACTCAAGAATGCTTGCAGATGAAGCATGTTACAGCTCCAATATTGGCAAATAAAAAAAAAAAAGATGCTGATTTCCATATTGTTCAGACAACATTATCAGTATGGATATGTTAATATACAAACCTGCGGTTATCTCGCCCCCAGGCCCAGCAGTTTTCAAGGCAGGTCCGTCTTGTGCGTCTTTGTCTTGCATATTGGATTTCTCTTTCATTGATTTCAAGCTTCCTCCAGATTGTTGACCACCTGTTTGGGGGCTGGTTGCCTAAGAGATACATTGAAGATAATTAGTATATGTGACGAGAAAAACTCATAAGGGCTTTTTATGTGTGAGGTGCAGATGCATGCATGTAATACCAACTAAATTTCCAGAAAGAAAATACGTCACCCTGTTTAAAATAGACTGCTCTGCATCAACTGCCTTTTTTGAAGATTTGTTCTTTAGCTCGTCCTCACGGCGCTGCCTATCCATTCTGGTTAAGATTTAAGAAATGAAAGATCAGGTAGGCAGAATGAAAATTCATAGAAACGGCCACATTTCAACAAAAGCACACTTTTTAACAAATAAAGAAATAAATCATTTGGGAAGAATAATGCATAGACACAAATTATGAAAACAAAATTAGATAGACCCTACATTCACATGTCAACACAAGCCTTTGATTTAAGCATACAAAGTGCTTCTCTTGTCATTGTAATTTATTCTCCTTCCTATATTTCTTTTATATGCTGACAAGAGTTTGATAAAGGAAAATTAAACTTTTGCAAACAATGACAATAATTATTTCAAAACAAAAAACCCAATATTTATCTACATTCCACTTTAAAGCATACCGCCTCTGAACCAATCGGATGAAGTGTTGAGGTGGAACAAATGCACGCTCCATATCAACTAGGGCAACTACCATTTTCTTAGCTTCATTTTTAAACCCATCAAGTGCAGAGCTTGCAATTGCAACAACCTGTTTGATAAAATTTTAAAACCGAGATCCAAAAATTCTAGAGAACAAAATATCTTACAGAAATTATACAAAAACAGCAGCAAGGCTTCATTACCTCTCTCTTGAAAGGAGGATACCTTCCAAGACCAGGAGTAGCATTTGCAGAAGAAGATACTATATCAACTAATACACGATGTACCTATTTTGGAGCCACCCAAATATAAAGTAAATCAAGATAATTTAATTGGTAGCAGAAAAAACTATATAAACATACATTGAAGACCAGGTTTACATTCAGCAATACCAATAAAAGACAAACTAAATCGTCAAAATTTTGAAGTCTTTTCTTCCCTAGAAAAACAATTGTCTAGAATATGGCGCTGCAGAATATGAAATTGGACAAAAAAATGGCATTGATATGGAAAAAAAAATAGTGAAAAAGGTCAGAGACCAATAAATGCCTGCATTGTAGAAAACAACGAACGGTGAATGTACAAAATTTTTACTTTCAGAATAAAATTTGAAAACCATTATAATGCCCCAAATTGTTTATGCTAGTTTTTGTGATCTGAAGCGTTCAGATTGGCTTTGGAAGCAGATGATACTCAAACATTATCAAGAGATGAAAAATATCAGCATTTTGCCAAAAGATTTGCAGCTCTGAGTGTTAGTGCAGAGACCACAGAGCCACAGGCAGACTCATATGAGCACGCAAGATATCATTTTATAATAGCAACTTCCCCTTCTTTTAATTGTTGCGTTGAACAAGTTTTGACTTCAAGTAAATATTTTGGTTCCTTGAAAAGAAACCACAGATGGAATATAATCACAAGTAGCACACAGAGAACTGTACCTCATCAACACATAGCTTTGAGGGTTCCTTTGCCAGCTCTAGTACAATTTTTATTAAGGACCTTAACCCCTTCTCTGGAGATATAAGATAAGGTTGGTAACCATCTGCTTCTAGGACAATCTGATATAAAGGAAACATACTTTAAGAGCACTTCAAAACACTTCTAATAAGGAAGAAATACAGCGTAGATTTAGATGAAAAGAAGTACCCTTTTGACATTGTTTATGTCAAAATGCCTATCTAAAGGTAGCTGCTTGATCCTGTTTGGAAAATTACCCTCAAAACTCGCAACAACTTTCCAACCATTACCCTGTAAATAAGCTGTGTTAAACGAATTATAGTGATTGTACAACAGAACATGGTTTTCAAGCCCTAACAACAGAGAAAATCAATACAAGTCAAATCCTAATTATCGTCCTCATACTCCAAAGAAGTTTGAGACAATTAACTGCAGGCACAGTCATGCTCCTGCACTGAACTAGGAGTCAAATTGATAGATAACATAATACAGTGGAACTATGCAGTATCGAATTATTTTTGGCTCTTGAGAAAGCTATCATAACCCAATTTAACAGCACATGCATCCTCTGCTAAATTTATAAACTTTCATTTTCTCATAAGTCCCTATTCACATTCAATTGCCACACAGGTTCAAATTCTTTGAATATGAGCCCTGAAGGTTTAGGGACAACATCCATCAGGCTGCAAACACCACATTAATGAATAATCTTGCGAATTTGAGACATTTTCTTCTAACTCAGAGGAGTTCTTGACATTTTGAGTTTTATTATTTTCTGGCGCATATAGTTCCATAATGCTAAATTATTACATCCACATTTCAAATAGCATCCATCATAGAAACAGTGATAGTCTAGATGACGAAAGCAAACCATAATGATATAACAACAATAAAGAAGCCATTTTCTCTTCTCAAAAAAACTAGAATCATCTTGACACAGGTAAACATCTGAAGTTTACTGTCACTAGATTCTCTTCCAGCTATAATAAAAATGATGCATAAGGTGCTTTGAAAAGAAACCTACTTACTTCACCACCCATGAGATGCATAAGAAATTTGTCCTCAAACTCACGGCAGAGCTCCAAAGCTAAAGCTCTTGTACCTTCAGAAGTACTAACCATTTGCTCCCCAAGCCTCACCAATTCATCCTGAACTATTTGAGATTTCCCCTGAAGCCTGCAGTTTTGTCAGCATATAAACAGCATTACAGGCCTAATTGACACAAAGCATAATAACACAGGATAATCCCAGACCTAATCTAGCAATTATCTGCGATAGAAAATAATTTCCTAATTCTTGTCAAAAAGAGGAAAATTCCAATAAGAAAGCAATGCCAAGACAACAGCTGATATTTACGACAATTTTGAAAAAAAAAAAAAACAGATAAGCTAATGGAAACAACAATCAAACAGTAGCAGGAGAAAAGGAGCAATACCCAGAAAGGAGATTGGGAAGCCTGAGTTTCATGCGACTACGGATCTGACCAGCAAGAGCATCCACCAGAGCAACTCTCCCAAGCTTGCTTGGAGGGGCTCCAGTCAATATGGATTTTAGACTTTCACTTTCAGCTCTCCAAGCAGTTTCCAAAGAGTTCTCGGATGAAGCACTTCCTGATTGCGCTGAAGCTATGGAAACAGATTGACCAATCAATGCAACCCATGGAATATCAGATGTTTTTGGCGGTCCCTGATTCAAAAGAAGAGCTTGAACCGCTGCAAGAGCTTTGGACTCTGTAGCTGCTTGATCAATTTTACTAATAATGCCAACTGTTCTGGTACCTATAATGCAACAGAAAGTATACTTAAACCTCTATTAATATGTTTTCAAAAATTTATAATTATTGATCTATTGAACAAAAAGATAGGATGCAAGCTTAACAATGACTCACTCTCTGCATCATATTCCTTTGCGATTCTGAGGGCTCTAGAAGAAGAAATTTCTGGTGCCTGAATAGCAGGTATTACAACTAGCAGAATAGCATCATTGTGCTGAACATAATCACTGATCTGAGGGAGCAGAAAAAATAAGCTATTAAGTGAGCTTCCAATAGCACCGACTTATTAAGTATAAAACTTCATTAAAGAGCACCAAGAGGTGCAGTCCATACAAAGACACAGCGTCAATAGTTGCAACCCACACAAACAATAGTATTAGTTTATAGGATGAATCCATTCACAAAAGAGGAAATCTACACTAATATATAGCAAGAAGAGCATCAAAATATTGTTTGACCTTTTATGTAAGGCATCTTACAAACGGAAATAATCATCTAGCTGATTTTGTCAGAGAATAGTATTTTTCATCAAGGCTCTAGGCCTCTAGCTAAATAAAAAATTACACATGTACCTACTGCAAAATATTGCAAACTAAAATAAAATAAGACCACTCACCATTGAGTCATCTACGATTCTTTGATCCACCCCAGGCAAGTCAATCAATTTCAATGGTGGAGCTGAATATATCAAAGAAAAGAAATTAATTAAAGAATGAAGCAAGGAAAGTGCATGTATACTATTTGTCAGCATCGGTGAATGTTGTCTCAGTGCCTTTGCATGAATAATCTGTACTAGGACCTCATCAATTCAACATAGGCCACACCATCTACTTAACTGAATCCAATTTCCTAGAAATCATAGGAAATGCCTTATATGATTTGCTTTAGACCCTTTTACTATTAGTTCCCACACGATAAGTACAGACAGTCATTAAGAGAGGAGCCAACCTGTACTGGTACGAAGTTTCAGATATATTTCATCACGAGCCCTGCCTGAGGAACCCTTGCTTAGCCTTTCCTGTAGAGAATGCCGAAGAGCACCTGTCATGTACAAAATTAGAGAAACCAATGAGAATCAGAGGCATTAATGACAATTCCAAATGAATAGATGCAACGTTGGATGCATGCTTCAATGACATTAACACCAAGCACCACTTGGCCAACAAATACAATCCTAAGCAGTTGGCTGATAATTTAATAAGATGACTTACTCGCAGAAACCTGTTGATTTTTGCTGTCAATTTGTAAAATTATTGATTTACTGCTTACGGAACTATCCCTACTTAAATCGATGCTTATTGGAGCCCGAGTAGCGCCATTTTCACCGGTTGGCTACCAGAACCATAAAAAAAATCGTTGTCAGCTGAAAAATAAACATCAAATCATCGAGAGCCCAATGCAAAGACAAACTTACCAAAACAGGATGTCCGATTAAACTGTTCAGAGCAGCAGATTTACCCGCACCCTGCTCAAAAACATATCTGGTTAGAGAGAAAGGCTTCAAAACTTCCTACATTAGAGCTTTCTTTTCTTGCTGTTTCGTTTTTTAAATTCACATTCATATATTTAATCCAGGCCATTTTTCAACAATTTCAAAATTCGAATTCTTAATTGCAGAAACCTAGAAACAGATCCAACGATCTAATATAATATGCATTTATTAATAAGCGAGAGAAAGGAACTTACGACATTGCCGAGAGCTACGACATTGAGGAAAGTGGATGAGCGTCTAGAAGACGACGACGAAGACGACGTCGTTTCATCAACGTCTTCATCGGCAAGCAAAGCAGATGCTTGCCTCATAGATTCCGAAAGGTTTGCCAATTCTTCGATCGCCTCCATAACTAACTTCCAAGGATTTTACAGATTTCGGAATCACGAAGAAACAAAAAGTATTCGTAGATCTCGAGCGGGAGAGAAAGAAGGTGAGGAACCCTAAGATTGGATCTGGGTAGTGACCTCAAGGAGATTTGATTGATTCAAAAATTTGGGGATGCAACTAAATATAATTATTATAAATTCGAAAAGGACGGTTGGTTTGTTTTTGCTTTTTTTTTTTTTTTAACCAGCACAGAATGATGAATTTGAAAATAAATTCAGGACAATCCGTGTGGAGGCAACTGGCGAGATGGATTTTTTATCTCATGCAGAAAGGTCCTCTAATTTTTTGTTTTTATTTATTCCAATACCTGGAATCGGGAATGTTAGGAGTTAGGACTACTTCGGCTAGGTCCCTAATCTATATTTTTAACCAGTGTATCCATAAATCCTCGATTGGATCCTTCCTTTTAAAAATGTGCCTCCAACCCGTGGATGATGTATTGATGTTGGGTATATTTGTTCATGAAATCATCAAATTGAGGATTTATAGATGCATTATGGAGTCAATTGGTAAAAAATATATTTCAGAAACCCAATTGAAAAAAGGTATATATTGAAGAATTTAAGATTATTCTATTTTCTTTTCTGATCTGATAGAGTTTTCCGTCACATTTATTTGAAACCTGAAATATCAAGTTTTCCAAAATGAACTATGGGCACCTATTATTTTATGGAAAACATTATAGTCAACCATTAAAGAATGGATTTTACCGGTATCAAGATTGTGTAAAATTTAATTTTTTTAATTAAGATCCTAAATTTGTTTTAATCCAATTTAAGAGTTCTAGAATTTGTCATGTAAATACACGTGACAACGTGACAAACTTTAACCAATAACAATGTAAACTTATCATGATATGTGGTAAGTTCTTATTAGCTAGAGCTTATCACGTATGCTTACGTGGCACGTTAGAATTTAAAATAATAACAACATAAAAGTATAATTCTTAAATTGGATAAAAAAAAATTAAGTTCTTAATGAAAAAAAATTCGAATTATACAAAGTCTCGATATACGTAAAATTAATTAAAAAATCAACGAGACAACACAATATTTTTCTTCCTTAAGAACTGAATATGAGAAAAATAACTTCGGAAATTTTAAAAATATCTCCACCTTTATTAGATCATTTTCTCTAATCCTGAATTTACTTGTCAATATTAAATCTCGTAAAATCACCATTAACAAGGCAATAAGTAAAGGTGTGAAACTTCCTCCTTGCTCCAGTCATAATTTTTTTCTTTAAACCTTTTACATCCGAGTATTGCACGTTTAAAGGACTCAATCGAAACTATTAGCTCTAACACCCTTTATTGAGGTGGAGTAAAATTATTTAAAAAATCCCAAAAAAAAGAGATTTTTATTATTCCTAAACTATTTAGTTAATAATATTTTTGTGATTTTAAGTAAGTAGGATTTTTGTTATTTTAAGTACTTTTTAGATATTTATTTCACTTACAACATTGTTCATCCTCTTTTTTATTGCACATTGAATGATTTTTTTTAGTAATTTTGAGGGTTTTTTAATAACTTTTATTTCGATTCATAACTTTATTTATATTGTAATATGATATTTATCTACTAAAATGAGAGAAAAAATGAATAGAGACAAGGGAGAAAAGAGACAGATAGAACTATGTATAGATTTTTAATAAATTTTTAAAATATTATTATTCATTTTTTAAAAAAAATTAATATAATTTATGTGACGAATTTTTTTAATTTTCAAATGATAGTGGCATATTATTTCATCTACCCCCAAATTGATAGAAATAGAATATCATTGAATAGAAACACTCAATTTTATCTCTCAATTTTACTTATAGACCATTTGTCTTTTGACGAATAGCATAAAGAGTCTTGACGTATTTACATATTTAACACCTTCGATTTTTGGTTCATAACTCCTTGGCTTGTGAATTATATATATATATATATATATATATATATATATATATATATATATATATATATATATATATATATATGTTGAAATTCAACATGTAGACTGTCATTAGCGGACCCATTGAGACCGGAAGCTACACAGCCATATTGGACTTTTTCTTTTTCTTTTTCTTTTCCTGGCTTCATAATGCTATATGGGATGAACACAAAAAATCAAATTATATGCGTCTTGATGTGATCATTTTAGAGCCTACGCAAAAATTTAGGATAACTTTTATCGATCATCCTTTCGTTTTCTTTTATGTGCATTGCTTATGATATTAATGAGACAAGGACCGTGAAAATCTAACTGAAAAATAGAGATTACAATTGAATAAATATAAAATAAATATCTGTTTTATCTGATTTAATAAATATTTTTTAAAAATATCAATTAGGTATTATAATAGATAAGGATAAAAAAATACATATCCGTCAATATGATTTGTATGAATGCATATTCTTTATCCTATTAATATTCATTAATTTATTTAGATTTTTTTATTAACATACATGAATCTAATTGCATAAAATTTAAAAATTTAAAATCAAAATATTAAAAAAAAAACTTGAGGATAAAAAACTTATAAAATAAATAACCAAAATGCAAAAAAAAAAATTAAAATTTAAGGATCAAAAAAACTTTTCTTAAAAATTATAAGAACTAAAATAAATATTTTTTATAAATTAAATTTAGCGGGCTGAGTAAAAATTTATATGATGATTTCTTAATAAATAGGGTATTCTTTTGATGTGTAGGATAAAAATTTAAATTAATAGGTCGGATATCCGCTCGATGCCACCCTTAATGAAAAGAAACACTAAACAATCTAGCACCTATATATAATGCTGTAAAAAACCGTTTATAATATTTTGAAGTCAAACGGATTCAAAATTTTTATGAAGTTTAAGATAATTGATCTTTCAATTTTTAATTTCAAATCGAACCCCTCTTTAATTATTTTTCATATGAAATTAGATATTTCTACTAGATTTTCATTAATTTCAACGTATAATTTCAATTCCTCAATAATTAAAAACATGTGAAATTTATGAATATTTTAGCACATTTTTAGTGGTTGGAGAAATTAAAAGAACAACTGTGCCCAAGTCACGTGTATTTTTTCATTAGAATTGATAAAAACAACTGTTTGATCCAATTTCAAATGAACGAACAAATGAAAAATAGTTGAAGGCAGGGGCAATATGAAATTACAATTTGAAGGACTAATTCTCAATTGACGAAGAAATGATTGCTTTCTAAATTTAATGTCCGTGAAATTCTCACCTTTCTCGATGAGACAGGGAAGAGGTAAACAGTTCTACTGCTTCTGAAAGGGAGATTCTTGTGTGGGCGGAAGAAGCCTTAAGGAGAGCTCAACACAGAGGCAGCTTCTAAAAGGAACCCGGAGCTAGCAGAGGCCCGGAGGGGTTGGTCTGATCAGAGATGGAAGAGGCAAATGGTTACATAGTTTGCTGCAAATTTGTGCTATGCTTATCTATTTAATTTGTTTCTGCATATACTGAGAGATTTACTTGCATGTTATGTGGGTTGGAGATGGCTCGGGACCTGGGATATGGACAGGTTGAGCTGGAGGTGGATTCAGAAATATTGGCTAAAGCTTGTAAGCTTCAGCATTATGTGCCCTTGTTCCCTGATATTCATAGTCTGATACCTAGAAGCTGGCAATTTCATATTATCCATAACTTTGGAGCAAGAAATGGCAGTACAAGTTGACGAGAAATTTTATAATACTCAACGAGTAATTAGTGATATGTACTCCATGGATCCATTTTGAGAAAAAAGATAGACATAAAAACGAGAGATAAACAAGAGAGACAAAATAAAAAAAAAGAAAAAAAGAAAAATGGACAAACGTAGAGTGCAAATCTTGCAGACATTTTCAAGTCTCAGACAGATTTGGATCTGGCAGAGGGAATCTGATAAGGAAAAAAATTTGTTACTTAAATACATTTGATTTATGCAGTTCCAATATGAATCATACATATCAGTGACAAGAGATGCTGGCTCGATTCTTTACTGAAAACCATGACTAAAAAAGAAAAGGAACTCCATAGGTAAGAAACTAGAATCTTTTGAGAAATTCTGATCTTATCTTGGAGTGACAGAATGTCAAACCAGATAGACTAGAAACGACATCTTTTATGTCAATGACACCAAAGAAAGGCGATATTAAATGAATAGAATTGGGATATGGATGGAATATAATGAAATAGAGCCACTTTGAGGTTCCCTATGAAATGAGGCATGGAACGAAGACACTACCAAGAAGTTCCGGGGTTACGAAGGAAACACCAGCAATAACTCAAATTAGGCCTTTCTGGTCTTAAAAATAATTACATAAAATCTTATTCTGAGAGACAACTTTCCTCGTACTGTTTCACAGTTTCACTATAGTAATAAAATCCATGCATTGCACAATCCTTCGTAACCTATATTGTATCTTGCCTCAAGCTAATTCCCTTGGTTTGACAACGACAAGGGAAAGTAAACAGCTCCATAAGAAAAAGTACCTACAGGCAGCAAAGAAACAATTAAGTAGTTAGCTACCCCTATTTGTGGGGTTTAATATGTGGGTAAAGCCCCAATATGTGTTCTGGTGTGAAGTCGTGCCGAGTCAGGATTCCAACAATTGGAGGCCTCTGCAAAACAGAGAATTTGAGGAAATCTTTGCATGAGTAGTTGCATAGATTCTAAAAAGAAATTTTAAACACGAAATTACAGAGATTCTAGACAAACTATGAGCAACAGAAATGGATAAATGCAGATCTGTCTTATTAATATGTATATAAGCATTGGGACAGTCTTACCCCTGGTGTCTTCGGCACGACACACAAGTGTCTAAGGCCAAGTTCCCGAAAGAGAACAGCTGCTTTAGCTAGAGACATTGTTTCAACCACAGTGTATGGAGATGTGTTAGTAATAGGATAGAGATCAACATACATCTCCATCTCCTCGTCTGTGATCTCCAAATCCTCCAACTTGACCCCTTTGCCTGATCCAGCCTTTCCAAAATCATGTGCCTTGAAACTCCTCATAATTTCTGATCCCTTCTTTACTCTCTGCTTTGTAAATCTCTTTCCTTTAAGCAACACGAGAAGATGAGACCTCAAGACAAGCCCACACAATTCTGGAGCATCTGAATAAGGTGGCTCATCAATCACAGGGAATCCGTTATGCCCTGTTGTTGTCAAAACCTGTAATATGTTCCCTACTTTTTCAATCCCAGAGAATGTAACTAACGGACCAGTAACAACATCACTTGCAATAAGGTGTCTCATGTATGGTTCTGCATGGGCTTCCATATAAGGCAATCCTTTCATTTTCACAATTTGATCATAAACACCCTTGTTGAAACTATCAGCCACAGTTTTTGAAATGAGGAGCACGAGCATCATTAGTGGAAGCATAAGCAGATCGTTAGTAAGTTCAAGAAGTATGACACAAAGAGAAACTGTCATTCTCATGGTGCCACCAAGGAAGGAGGCAGCTCCAAGAAGGGCAAAGAGACCCACATCAAGATTAGAAAGGTGACCAAGCAGTGTGCCAACAAGACGCCCATAAGAGGCCCCAGCAAGAATGACTGGGATGAAGAGCCCAGAGGGAACAGCAGTGCCATAAGTAACAATGCCAAGGCAGAAAATAGCAACAAAGAAAACCAGAAGGGTGGAGAGTTGAAATTCCTTTTCACTGCCAGCAGTGAATAGGTTGCGGATGGCATCATCATTGGTGTTGAAAAAGAGGGAAGCAAGATCGTTATAGTGGTTTGGCGGACACTGGAAATTCTTGAAGTTGCCAGAGCGACCTTCTGTGGGACATTGCTCGACCATGTGAGGGGGGCAGGGAATGCACTGTGAAAGCCATGGGAGGCCGTAGGAGCAGCAAGAGGTCAAAAGGGAAATGACAATAACAAGCAAGACCTTAAATGAAGGACCCCTCCTGCAATTTGTTCAAACCATCAAAACCAACAAAAATATTGTCAGTCATCCACTAATTCCAGGAATTCAAATAATTGCTAAACTAAATTAACAAATCTGTGTCAGAAAATTAAACCAGTCTTAATAAAGCAAGAATCAAAAGCGACTAAAAAAGTTGGAAAAAAGAGGTCAAGCAGTCCATGTCGGTGAAAAAGAGTTTTACAATGGAAATTAAATATAATAGCTGGGTCAATCCTTTCTGAAAATGTAGATATGAATAAAAATATACTTTTCCAAGTTTTAACTGTTCAAAAGCGGTATGGATGATAAATATAAAGCATAACTATTCACAAACAAAATGGTGATAAAGATTAACGGTAAAAAAATATGAAGAGAATTTGGTGCATACTCATTGATGATGCTGTAAGTGCGAAGGACCTTGTCAACACAAAAGTTGTAAAGGCTTCCAAAAACACCTCCTATCACTCCAAGGAAAATAACTGCTAGTAAATCTGGGGTACTGTAAGTAGCTTTTGCAGAATTTACGTCAAACATGATCAGACCTCCTTGTCCAAATAGCCCACATTTTCCAGTTCGGCAAATTTCTATGAGACCTCTCAATACAACTGCTACTACAGCTGTTGTAAAGAATGTCCTCCAAAGAAGGGCACTCCTCCACCTGAATGATACATGAAAATGATACATCACCTCATTGTAGAAGGAGGAAGAAAAGAACACTCAAAAGTGGAAGTTGAAAAAAAAAAAAAAAAAAAAAACACCATAATAGCATCTCATCGTGAGAAGCAAGGGATTCAGAATTAAGGTCACTGGTAATTGTGAAAGAAAATTCCCTGCAACCTGTTGAATGCTAAAAGAGTTCTCTTGGGTTTTACAAAACATCAAGTTAGTCAACCAAATTGAATGGATCTATATGTGACAATGTACTTTTGCAACATAAATTGGAATTATAGAAGGTGATACACCTATTCAAATATAAACATAAGAAATTAAAGAAGCTAATGTACCAATTCAAGGACGGAGAAATGGTGAGAAGGAGAGGATGATGAAAGAGCAGGGAGGTACCAGGAAGCAGCTTCTTCAAGGGCAAATAAGACCCCACCAACAGGAGCTCGGAAGGCAGCTGCTACACCAGCAGCAGAACCACATGTAATCAAATCTCGCCGGTCTCGGTCATTTTTGAAGTATCTCAGCCCTTTCCATGTCAAATGATACTTACGAGAACCTCCCTGTCCAAGTAAGGAGGCTATGCAAGCACCAGTATGTACCATGGGTCCTTCTTTACCAACAACAAATCCAGCAGCAACTCCAAATATGGACCCAAATATCTGAGAAGTTCACATTAAATATAAAAATATAAGTAACCAACAATTTACAGGTTCCCTAAGCACCCCATAAAACAAGATCTCCCCCACTCAAATCAGTGATGAATTAGATCATCATGAAGTACTAGAAACAATTATATGGAAAAACAGTCAACAACAAAAGGCAGGGAAATTAGCTGCGTAAGAAAATCAAAATTGCAAGCTTTTCCACAGCAACAAAATAAAGTAGAATATTTCATGAATAAAGGAAATACTCAGCATATCCATTTGCAGCAAAAGCTTCTCAGATTAAGAGACACTAACAGGATTCTTCTCTTCATTTAGCTTTTGCATGTGTTCTTGTGAAAGGGTCAATGGGAAGAACTAATTCAAATGGTTTGTGACTTCCTGTTTCACCTCATGTGTTCTGACAAGGCAACACGTTCAAATCCAACCTCCTCAAACGCGTAAAGAAAACCGTGCATGCAGAAAAATCAATGGCATTCTTTGTTATGGTTTTTTTAAGCCTCAAAAACAATGTTCAAGTTGTTGCATATAACAGAACTTCAGCGATCCTTTACGCTAATGGCCAGACAATGCAAAAGATTGGCATGCTTCCCACTTAAATAGGTGAATGAATAACATGAGCTCACACAAAAATGCTAGGTTTAGAGTAATGCTTGGAGGCTAGCTGATGAAATAGTAGAATCATTGACTAAATTTGATGCATGTCTGGTAACAACTAGATCATAATTTTCAGATTTTATATACAATCTGTTGGAAGCATGAGGATTGGATCTGGCCTCTATGTCTTTGTTTTCATCCCCTATCTAAGAGGTGACCTGAGGCTTTGTCGACAGGCATGTTTCTCATCTTTCTGCCTTTTCTTTATATTTGGATATCACCAGCAATTAACCTACTATTAGCCAGCTTCATAACTACACTAGGGGGCACCTTGAAATTTGCAATAAGTGGCCAGAAAAAAACTATCAGCGGTAAGGAATTAAAATGCATTGTATAATTATATGAAATGAGTTGATTTAAAACATTCAGACAATCACTGAATTCAATTAATTGTATATTGGGAATCAATAGAACTTCTGAAGTTGGTGGGAGAGAGAGTTGCAGATAGTTTACGATTCACCTTTACAAAGAGGGTAGCAGGAGCCAAAATAGAAGGAGCATCTACACCGTTGAGATATGCTTTAACCTCAGGTATACCAGAGCCTGCTGCTGCAGGAGCAATGTAAGCACAGAGGGCTCCAGCAGCAATAGCCAAAACCACATTGGAACCAGCATAAGTTGCAAATGCCTGATAATACCTGCACTGAAATAAGAATCATTCATATCATGTTTGATTATAAGAAAACTCACAAAGCATGTAAGTTGTTTAGTGATAAAATTTAGCCAAGTATTATTACTAAGGTAAGACAAAATCTAAAGACAACTTGACTTGTAAAAGAACAGAAAATTGAAGCACAAATATTGGCTTTGTTGTATAATATTAAAAAGCAAAAGCCGTGTTGACATAAGTTAAAATATCAAGAAACCAAGCCAATCACAAAGTACAGTTATCCCAAAACATGCAAATTTTTGATTACCAGGAACAAAAATGGGGGAAATAATAACAACGGAGCATGATCCTGAATGGAAAAACAACAGTTCCTATGCATATGAACAGCATACCCAAATGTTCAACAATTTCTTGACTACATCCAACTTTTTAAAGCTCTCATAATCATGGTGGCACATGCACTCAAGCCTTCGTATGTAAGGTCATTACTTCCCAATAATTTATCTAGATATTTCAATTATGAGATTTCAAAAACCAGACTTTGAGGCACATAAAGCATGGGGTGAACTTAAAAATAAAATAACAATTATACACAATTTACATTGTTGGGATTTCAGATGGTTATCATGGTCAATAAATTTTAGAACTTCAAGCTCAACAACTGGAATAGGTTATCACAAAAAAGGGGAAAAAAACTGTTATGTCTATGGAATTATGTGTCCTCATGGATGAAATTGTTGAAATCTAAGTGTGGAGGGAGAATGGAGAGGGCTACCCTCATATAGCTCAATGCCTAATGGGTCTCCAAATGCAGCAAAAAGGTGTTCATAGTAGTATAAAATATGAACTTGGTATAATCTTAATAGAATTAACTGAAAAATTAGTGCACTGCCAGCATGATGAAAAAAACACTTTAAGTAACGATTAGGCTTACTTGTTCTGAAGCATGAGATTGTTTGTCAATAGAAGTTTGAACCCAGCTATATTCTCAACAGCAAGGTTATTGAAAAAGCCAACAAGCCCTGTACCTAACCCAATAAGGAGAGCGAGTGTCCACTTGAGGAAAACATACTGAAATATCTCAACCTTCTTTCGAGACCTCCAGTCCTGTTTAAAAAGTTCATTCTCAGCAATCCTGGAAAAATAAATAGACACAAGTGGGTCAGAATGCGGCAGCAATCGGGTATTACTTCTAACATAAAATGAAGTATTGCTTAGAATTTTTAACAATCTCTGTAACACTAAAATATTATGAATACTTCAGAACTTTTAACAATCTATTTTCCCCTTCAATACCTCTAATTTAAGCATTTCAATGATTCCATTCTCGGTAAGGAGAAGAGCCAAGGCACCAGTGAACACCCTAAGGTTACCGAAAGGCTAACTAAGGTCACCAGCTGAAAGCTATAGGTGAACTGCAGGCCAGTAAGGAAAGCATAGGAAAGAGGGGTGTTCCCCACATAACTTTAACAGCCCAATTCTCTAAGACCAATTACAGCCTGAATGCACTCACTGACTGGTGAGAAACATAAGATCAAGGTCGCCAGCCTCTATCATTTCCTGTAAATAGTCGGCCTTTACTTGCCACAATAACCGCTTCCACTTTATAATTCCTCAAAATGCTTCTTATTGAAAATATCTTCACATTTAACTGTTATAAAGACCGAAAGGAAGGTGAGTTTTTTCTGCTCAAATGAACATTAGCCACCTTGCATAAACTCAATTACAGTATAACTATTTCTTAGAATTATAGCATTTGATTAATGCAGCATACAACCAATTTAGTCCTGAAAAACTACAAATATGTTACCAAGATACCACATCAACATCTTCACTCGTTCGAGGGGTACCTTATTTGTTCTAAAGCCCAAATCAAGCAACAAAAGATTTAAAATTTAATTCCCTTTTTATCCTAAATTGTCTTTGCACGCAAAAGAAGCAGTAGAACACAATATACAAAAGTCCCTTCTTTTTGTCATTTTCCTTCAATTTCTAGTTATCCAGACAAAAAAACAAGAAAATTGGTATGATAGGAAAAAATTAAAAACATAAAACGAAGAAGCCATGTATCTCCCATAAACCAATCCACCCTCACATTTAACAACAAATCAATGCACTCTCTGGTGATCTACCATAAAAACCAATCAGCCAAGTGATAATTGATAAGTAAGAATATCACTAACACTGGAGATTAACATAAAAAAAGAATAGAAAAGTCATAAACTTCGGAAAAAAAAAAAACAGAGAGAGAGAGAAGAAGATCATTGAGACTTACTCATAATCAAGGCTTTCAATAGGGCAGGTATTGGCACCAACAATGGCAATCTGAGAAGTATTGTTCTTTCTATTCCTAACAAGAAATGGCTCTCTCAACATTGACATACTGTGTTCCTTATCATCATCTATCTCAAATTCATCCTGTTCTCTATGACCATGATCCTCCATTTTCAATCCTTTTTCTTCTTCTTCTTCTTCTTCCCTTGTCCTTCTCTCTCAAAGTTTCTCTGTCTTTGTACTTGTATTGGTAAATCAATTATATACAACAATATATACAAGGGCCAGTGGTAAATTTGTTTCCTTTTAAGCTGGATTTCGAAGTTCAAATTAGAACCATCAAGACCACCTTTTTCTCTTTTCTGAACAAATAAAAAGAAAGTTTGAGTTGTCCTATGATAAATGGGGCAGAGAAGCGTTTTTTTTATTTATTTATAGACACAAGACTTATGTTTTGTCATGTGATTTCCTCATTTTCCGTCCGTTAGTAAATCCTCAAATCCACCACGGCACCACTTACTCTGCTTCATCAACCTTTTTACAGACCAAATTCTATTATAATCAATCCATATTCAGATATTTTCGACCAAATTATATAGAAAAAATTGTAATTTTAGTCTTTATATTTTTATATTTTTTTTATTTGAATTTTTACAGTCATCTAAAAATATAAAATATTAATAGATTTAGAATGAATTATTACGTGATAATTAGAAAGAACAAATTATTTCATGATAATTAAAAAAAATGTCAAATAACAATTAAAAATGTTACTAAATTTTATGTGATATTTAATTTGTTGATGGGGCTACAAAAATCTAGAATTACTTGAAGTCATCAATGGTTATGGTGATTTTGAGTTAACCCAAGAAGCAAGGCAAGGGCACCCACCCAACCCCAAATTCAAAGAAAGAATGTGAATCTTACTTTGCTTTTTGGAGATTTTAGCTTTTAAAAGTCAAACTCAATAGTCACCACAAAAATTCAATTTCAAGTTCCCATTTTTTGTTTTTTTTATTATCTGTTTTATGCTCTTTTCTAATTTATTTTATTTTTTATTTTAAAAAATAAAATAAATAAATATTATAAAAATATTTACGAGAAGAGAAGATTTTTAAAAAAAAAAGTTATAAAACGCGAATGATGCTAGTTTTTTATAAAAAAAAATAATTATTAATTTTTGAAATAAAAAGAAGTAATTAATTTGTTCTTCAAAAGTAGGGACTAATTTATAATTTACTCTTCATTTGTTTTGGGCATCTAACAGGTCAGCTTTCTTGATGTTATAGATTTCCAGGTAGCTGGATGTCTTTGTCATCAATTATAGGCTTACGAAAGGACAGATTAGCAGCTTATTACCTTAATAAAATCCCAAAACCTTAGAATTTTAAGAAATTTGCACATGCTTAGGACAGCTTAGAAACAAAAAAGAATAATGGAATATTGGGCTAATCACGTGCAGATAGGGTTACAGGATAGGAGCCAGGTGCCCCTAATTTTGTAGGGTCCTCCTTTTAGAGAAACTTAAGCAAATCCTATTATATATATATCATTGTAAGCAAATGTTATTATGAGATAAAAAGTGTTAAGTTTTTTAAACTCAATCTTATCTTATCCATTAGCTCGTTCTGATGTCAACGATATTGCTGTTAAACATTTTATAATTCCGACTAAATTTAATTATTTCCAAGTATTAAATTTGGTAAACTAGTTTTTTTTTCAAAAAAAAAATATTTTTCTATTTATATATATATTTAAAAAAATATTTAGCTCATCAAAATTTTAAGTGGTGTGTTTTTCTAAAATATTCCTAATTGATGGTGGTTTCATGTCAAGTAGGATTGAATTACTAACGACTTTTGTACAAAAAGGTATTTTAAGAAATTATAAACAATAAAATATTGATAAAAGATAATAATTAATAACATCCTTAATCTATATAAAAAATAAAAAAGACAATCTTTTTGGAATCGATAGAGTATTTAAAATACAAAATTTAATTTTCTATTTTCGTTTTTTAATAACAAATAAAACATAATATTAATATTTGTAAGTCTAACAAGTTTGTTCGAGGATAAAAAGATATACTTTGTTTTTAAATTTTTTGAGTTTTAATCTTAGGTTCGTATTTAAAAAAATTTGTTAAATTTCTTTAAATGTAAAATGCCGTGCAAGTATGCACATGGTTGGTTTGAGAGAAAAAGACTTAATCGCTTAAATAAATAATATTAAGTTCGAGTTTTTATATATATAAAAAATTTATTGAATAATTGTGCTCGTTTTATTTATCGATTGAACGATGAAAGATTAATATGTATTATTGCGCAAGGAATGTATTAGAAATAAACAAAAAATGGTCATCTAGGAGGTATGATTGATGCATAATCCTATTCAAAGATACCTGTTACCATGGAATGAAAAAAAAAAAAAAATACACAGAAGTGTTGGCTTATTTTCTTTCTCAATAATTCGTGTATATATTATATAAGGACGAAAGTCCGGAAATCATGGCTCACCGCAATGCAGACAGAGAAAAACTAGGTGGCTAAGCATGGAAGGGGGACCATCTACCCTCAATGACCTAATCATTTCCAACTCGATCCAGCCTAAGGAAGTGCAAAGGCCACTTCTTGTTGTCCCTCGAATGACGCATCATCTTCCTGCTAAACTACTTTAACCTTAATGCGATCTAGCCACTTCACGAATTTGTCTGAACAATCAAATTATAGGTGCCAAAAAGAGGTATGGAGAAGGAGAACAAATATCCTTCAAGATCGAAATGCCTACGGTCATTCTTTTTCATTATTCGGAAGCTAAATGAATTTATTGGATTACATAATAAAAATAGCCCTTCCTGTTACATAATTATTAAAAAAAATTAGAATCATCAAAATTCGAATCTTATTTTATTTAAAAAAACTTAATTAAGTAAACAATTATTAATATCATCCTTCAAATTATCATTTTTTTCTTGAATTGACTATTATATTGTTTGTCAACTTGGGTTAAATCCATTTCTTTGGGTAGGTGAAAAACGATCCCATCAATGCCACCTATTTAGCAGAACAATTCATCCTTGTAAATATCCCTAGAGTTTTTTTTTTTGAAGAAAAAAAAATTAGCCCTTAAATCCAAACTCCATTTTACAATGATTTTTTTTTTAATTGTTACAAAGATGAAAAAAACTCTTGAAAATGTATTCTCATTCTTGCAAATCCAATTATATCTATAATTTTTCTCTCGCATAAGTAAATTCAAGACGTAAAAATTTATCTTCTTTGAAAAAAAAATCTTTGATTTGCTCATTTGATGACAGGATAATTTCGAACTAGTTTGTCAATTAATTTTTTTTTCTGGAATAAATTTAGAAACATATTTTATATAAATCTAAAGCAATTGAGTCCAAGATTCCATTTTAAAAAATCAAGGAAAGAAACATTTCCTTTAAAAAAAAATTGAAATAAAGACAACCGGACAAATTATTGGGGTTGCATGAATAAAATATTGGGGTAGCATTTATTCTGTGGGATTAGCCAACATACTCTGTTTGGTCAGAACAGTCTGCTTCAAAAATTTCAACTTTGCCAATGATAAGGAGCCAACACTAACAATCCCAGATTCTGCTGGATCCAACCATGTGTTTCGTTTTTGGGATCGGGAGCTTATTCCTTTTTGTAATGATTGTCATCTACAGTTCTTCTTCTTGTTGTACTAGATGAAGAAAAACTAAAAAATTGGCTTTTTTCTGGAAAACAAAACACAGAGAAAAATGCTATAAATATTTTAATATTATTTTTATGGTCAGTATATATTTATTTGATCAATTTCTACATCAATCAAGATTAAGTATATTATTTTTTAAATTAAACTAATGTAAGAGTATATTTAATTTAGGTTTTGCATATATCAAGATTTCGTATAATTTGAATTTTTTAATTAAGATTAAATTTTTTTTTCATTCCAATTTAAGAGTTCTAATTTTATATTATTAGTATTTCAGTCCTTAATATGTCTCGTAAGCACATCCGGCAAGCTCTAGTCAATGACAACTTACCACTTGTTATGATAAGCTCAAATTGTATGATTGAACTGGTGACATGGGAAGTCATTATCGATTAAAAATTATCACGTATGTTTACGTGGTAAATTGTCATTTGTTAGGATATAAAACAATAATAATATAAGAATAGAACTTTTAAATTAGATAAAAAAAAATTTTGAGATCTCAATAAAAAAATTCGAATTATGTAAAATCTTATGCGTAAAATCATATTTAATTTTTTATCGACTTTTAACCTACTTTGTAGACGAAAACAAAATCTAAATATGAAGCTATTAAAATAATTATATATTAATTTTAATCAATTCAAAAAAATCTTTTACAACTAGGACACGTCTCTAATATCGTTATCATTTAGAAAACGATGATGGCCTAATATTGTTTTTAAATTAGGTATTGATGTAATAATAGCGACCGACTATTTTTATTTTATAGGGAAACACGAACTTGTGTGATTCTCTCATGCCAGCACAAGCAGTGGCAGTCTATTGACAACAATTGAAATGCGAAAACTATTTTTTCAAATCCTACCCTACTAGGCTACCACGATTGAGAAAATAAATTAATGTTGGAAATTAGGATAAGATACTTCGAAAAAAGAATAAAGAAACCTGATCTATGGCATCATTTCCCATGTTTTCGTTTGGAATTTGACTTCTGAAGAATGAAGATGTAACGTCCTAGTGTAAATAATTTTTCAAAATTTTATAAAAAAAGGTTTACAGGAAATCTACTAATATAACTTTTATATATTACATTATTTATTAATCACTATATAAAAAAAATAAAAAAAATGATGAGTTACTATTTATTGTACTATTTAAAATACTTTTCATCTAAATTTATTTGTGCTATTCATTTAGATTCGGATGCACTGTTTTTTTTCACTATGTTATAATATTTTTATAATTTTCAAACACTTTAAATAAATTTATTATGAAAGTTTTCGTGATATTACACTTTGATCCTTTTTTTAATTTGTAAATATTTTTATTTCATGTTGGTCTCTTTTTTTCATTTTGATCACTTTAGTCCTTTCTCTCTCTTTTTTTTATTAAAATTTTTTAAGGCAAAAAAATAATTTACAAAAATAATTTTTTAATTAAGAATCAATTGATTTTGACATTTTTATACTATTATAAATTTTTTAATTTGGGATAGAGATAAATAATTAATGTTTCAAAAATTTATGAAAAATATAAAGAATAATCGAGTTAAATCCAAAATTTTAATTAAAAAATTATAAAATTGAATGAATTTTTATTCAGTTTTGATTTATTTGATCCAAGTTTTACATCAATCAAGATTAAGTATATTATTTTTTAAATTAAACTAGTGTCGAATATATTTAATTTGGGTTTTGCACATATTGAAACTTTGTACAACTCGATTTTTTTAATCAAGACTTTAAGTTTTTTTTCTTTTTAATTTAAGAATTCTACTCTTATATTATTATTGTTTCAAATTTTAATATGTCACGTAAGCACACGTGGCAAGTTGAACAAGCTATAGCCAATGACAACTTGTCACGTGTCATGGTGAATTTAAATTGCGTAGTTGAATTGATGACGTGATAAGTTATTAGTGGCTAGAAGTTGTCACGTATACTTACATAATAAGTTGTCATTAGTTAGGGTATGAAATAACAACAATATAAGAGTAAAACTCTTAAATTGGATAGAAAAAAATTTATAATCTAAATAAAAAAATTCAAATCATACAAAATCTTATGCATAAAACCCTATTTAATTTTTTGTCAACTTTTAACCTACTTTGCAGACCAAAACAAAATTCAAATACGATATTATTAAAATAATTTTATATTAATTTTAATCATTTCAAAACAATCTTTTACGACTTGCCCACATATCTAATGTCGTATCGTTTAAAAAAGGACGATGGCTTGATATTATTTTTAAATTAGGCATTGATATAATAACAGTGACCGACTATTTTTATTTTATAGGAACCACGAACTTGTGTGGTTCTCTCATTACAGCACAAGTAGTGGTAGTCTATTGACATCAATTGAAATGCGAAAACTATTTTTTTAAATCCTACCATATTAATATTGGCATTTAGGAGAAGCTATTTCCAAAAAAGAATAAAGAAACCTAATACATGGCATCATTTCCCATGTTTTCGTTTGGAATCTGACGTCTGAAGAATGAAGATGTAACGTCCTAATGCAGATAACTTTTTAAAATTTAATAAAAATAGATTTATAGGAAATCTACTAACATAAATTTTATACGTTACATTATTTATTAATTATATCTTTCTATAAAAAATGAACCAATTAACAAAAAAATAAAGTAAAATGATAAATTACTATTTATTGTATTATTTAAAATATTATTCACCTAGATTCATTTGGATTATTCATCAAGATTCAAATGTATTTTTTTTATCATGCAGTGATTTTTTTTATATAATTTAAACATTTTAAAGATATTTATTATGAAAGTCTCGGTGACATTACACTCTATTCCTTATTTTTTAATTCACAAATATTTTTATTTCATTTGATCTCTTTTTTTTCATTTTGATCACTTTGGTCCCTTCTTTTTTTTTCTCTATTTTTATAATTTAAAATTTTAAAGAAAAAAATATTTTAAAAAATAATTTATAAAATAAGTTTTTAGCTAAGAATCCATTTATTTTTACATTTTTTATACTATTATAAATTTTTTAATTTATGGATAAAGATAAATAAATAATGTTTTGAAAATTTATGAAAAATATAAAGAATAATTAGTCAAATCCAAAATTTTAATTAAAAAATTATAAAACTGAATGAATTTTTATTCAGTTTTGATTTGATATATTCTAGTATATGCATAATATCACGAGAGAACATCATACTAAAATAATTTTTTAAAACTAATTTTACGTGTTTTATCCGCGCCGTAGCATAATGCAAGCAAAAAAAAAATAGTTATCTAATTGACAAAAGTTAATGAGTGCGCTTAAGACATTCGTTAAGTATTATCTAAATACATTTATTTTAATTCATTTAGTTGTTTTGTGATAAAAAAAAAAAGCCATGTTAATGTTAATGATAATGATTTAGTTGAATGTCCACCCATCTATTCCCCAATTATGATATTTTTGCTTCTATTTTTTTTTTTTTTAACTCACACACCCAACACATTCTCAAGGTCCAACAGAATTTGTTTTTTATAATTTGAACTCATTACCTCTATTGAGACCGATATCACTAAATTTCAAGCTTTTTGGTTTTCCCAATTAGGGTTTACTCAGTGCTTTGCTGGAAGGTGACATGCTCCCATGTTAATTGTCCAACGCCTTTTGCCACCCATGACCCGTTCATAACGTGCCATTAAAATAGTACCATCACGCCAAATGCATCCAGCCTTTAGCATGATTTTTATTTTATTTTTAATAATTTTTTCTCGTAGTTCAATGGCAGAGTATTTCTTCGTACACCGATGCACTTTTCACATCGACATGACGCATCCAGAAGAATATGCATATTTGACTTCAAGATTCAAACTTTTTTAACCACCGAACCTACTCGAAGTAGAGAAACTTTACGATTTGACGCTGATTTTTTAAAAACATAGAGAAAGAACATAAAAAAGAGAAAAATATAATTTGAGCCTCCAATTATTAAAAAAATAAAAAAATCATAACACTTTATAAAAGTTAATAGCTGGCAATTATTAAAAAAAAAATCAAAATTAATTATTATTAGCCGATTAGACTCGAGAAATTTGCTAATAAATAAATAAATAAATAAATATAGACCAATGATCAACATTTATGTTTACATTAATGTAGGTCAAGCTTTACAAGACTAATGAAATTGACTGCAAGGTTTCTTATACCAAGTAGGAGGACATGAGCTTCCAGCTAATTTTCATGTGGGAAGGCATCGATGCCACAAACCGAAGAAGGTCAGGCCTAGTGCTAAGTGCAGGATGCACATTTTCTAACTTCCCATCCAAAACATTAAGGAATTTTGCAAGGTTTGGGAGCACAAGCTCCCTACAATGGAGATGCAGTAAAGGGACTTTTGACAGGACACTTCCCTTCTGAATATCTACGCCTTCTGGCCACCGCAACTTGTATGGTTTCCCAGAAGACTGTTCAATATCAACTTGGGGCATTTGCTTCCATCTCTGGTGCACAAACCACCCATATTTATAGTCACCAACAATTGGAGTTCCGAGAGCTTCCGCACAATGAACGCGGAGCTGTATACAGAAGAGAATCAGAAATTCTTCAGATGTATGACGATGACACTTCATTCTTTATTAAATATTTAAAAAATAATGTACAGAAATAAGTGGAACTATTATGGTTCTGAATGCTGATGCAAATCGCCATAGCAAAAGAAAGTTGTCAGGCATTCTATCTCACACAAGTCCACATATTTGGTTGGTTTCAATATTGTAGGTACTGACATTACAAACAAAGTCTTTGACACCGCTAAATTGCTTCCTTATGGTTTGCTATTGCAATTGCAAGTAAAATTAAGCAATGCACATGAAAAATTAAAATGTGATGAACGTGATGAATAAATTGTTCTGATAAAAGAGAAACAGTAATGATGAAAATCAACCAGAATATAACGATTGTTCTTTGAGAATTCGTTCTTATTATGCCTCTAGGCTCAAGGTGAAAACCATAAGATATTTTCTGGGTGTGCCCTTGTGCCAACTAACATCTGCAAACAGCTATTGTGTGCAAACACAGCATGAATTGCATCAGATACAAGAGTGCCTTTGTGCCATCAGAAACCAAACACCTTAATACACTTAGTAGCCAACACATCATGCCTTTTCTACCACTTTTGAATTTAATAACCCAAATGCTATTCTGTTTAGTCTTTTGTCCATGTGTTGGCATCATGATAATTGTCCTCAGCTCCCTTATCTGGTGAAGATGGGGTTTCATCACCTTGTTTTCTTCTCTCTTTGAGCAAAAAAATTAATTTGAGATCTATCCTAAATCAATTCACCAATTTTGGGAATTGGGATAAACAACTTCCATCTTTAAATTTCCACTCACCCTCCGCCCATGATTTGGAACAAAGGGTGTAAGAAGCTTTACTCCAAGTACTCAGTAAGAGGCTTACCTGATGCTTTCGACTTGTAAGTGGACGCAATTCTATCCATGAGCATCCATTTATTGTAGGACCTAAGACTCGATATTCAGTTACAGCCTCTTGGGATGGTTCCAAACTTGAATGCTGGGCCAAAACAACTCTCTCTGTCTTCCCATCATCAAGAAGCACCTACAATCAGTAACAAGAGGTACACAATCACAAGGTCAAGCACTTGGATGCCATAAGATTCCATCTGCAGTTTCCAAAGTGATTCTGCACACATGTGCATGTGCAAACACACACAGAACACACCAAGAGAGAAAGAACCTTAGAAAGACGTGTACAAACTAAGCCTTCCTTGTCCTTTGGAGAGCCTATAACCAATGCCCAGTATCGTTGATATGTTGCTTCACATGCATCATTCCACGCCTAAAATTTCCCCAAGAATATCATAGCAAAGAAAAAGATGTAGTCATTAAGCCATCTGCCATATTGGGTTCTGTAAGCTGCATTCACTGCCCTCATGGTGTATGAACATAAATACCTGGCACTTGGATTGTGCTTTATTTATGTAACTAAATAACCACTGGAGATGAGCTACACTTTCTTTTGTTCTACCCATTAAGAGGAGGCCACTGCTCTCTCTGTCTAGTCGGTGCACCTGATAAAAGCATAAGAAAACATATCTACATTTAGAAAATTTATGATGATTGCCAGTGATTCAACAACAAATTCAAGGCCGGAATTAGCCTCATCATGCAATAGGCAAGGTTTAACACCAAATCCAGAGTCTAAAACCAAAGAAAATAAAATGTCCACCATTTATCTCCCTCCAAAATGTTTCTTGGATTCATATGCCATTTCATACTGCCTCAACAATGTTCACGAAATTTAAGTGCATATAAATTAATATAATATAAAGTAAATATATAAATATGAGCATGCATGTATATAGAATACGATAGTCATTGAAAAACTTCTAGTACATAAAAGGGGACCACTGGTTTTCTTATTTTATCAATCAAGATGACAAATTTCTTTCCAGCAGCCCTTTTTTGATATATCATTTATTTATTCTTTAACCAGCGTAACATAGGCAAAAAAGTACTCCTTAAGTTTCAATAAGGAGAGCTTGCGTCTGAACAGAAATTTGTTTTAGCATTTTGATGACAAGGAAAAGGAGGAATGCAAAAATTCCCTTATAGGGCTGATAAATGAAAAAAGATGCTCAACTACCCAATAGTTAGAGGGGGATGGTGGGGGTGGGTGGGTGGGGAGGGGGGAAGAGGGGATGAAAATTGGAAGAAACTCAAAAGGAACTACATACTTAAGCAGAAGCACTACAGACACAAGCAAGAGCGAGAGAATTCTAACTTTAAATACAACTTACAGTCAACCTTGGTACCGTAAATACACGTATTGTCAGTCCTCTAAAAACCTCAAGGCAGGAAGGTTAGCTATCCATTGAAAATAAAACGCATCAGTTCATTTGTTTAAACAATATTACATAGGAATTAGCTAAATTCTATTATCTTTTCATGTGCAGTGTCGGATTCCTAAACTATTAATACATGGAACTGTATGGCTTCTGATCTAAGAAATACAACCACACCTGCCAAATATTCATCCGAGTGTTGCCTACTAGTCCTCAAATTTGCAAAAATACCCACATAAATAAACATGAGAAACTGAAATATAAGGTCACAGATTGATATAAATAAATGACTAGATGAACACAATTATCTAGAACTAGAAGCATACCAATTTAGGACCCTCATCATGACCATAAGACAAAGCTGCAGCTGCCAATGCATCCATGCTATTGTGAACCGGCATATTCCCCTAAAGCCATTGGGATATGGAAAGAAATCAATGGCAACAAAATATGCCAAGACAACCCAGAATTAAAGAAAATAACGGGAGTACAGATTCTAACCTTGACTGGAACCTTTGGTGGCTTATTTAGCACGAGTAGAGCAGAGTCCTAAAAATTAAACAGCCAATAATTTAAAAAAAAAAAAAGCAGAAACATACTGCGAAAAAGACCACAAATGCAACAAAACATCTCTGTTTATGGGATCAACCAACCGAAAAGCAGAATAGGCAAAACATTCAGACGTTTTAGCACAATCATAAGAAGCACAAAACTGAACAAATACAAGGCAGTTACCCCATATAAACCATGCTCGGTGTTTAACAAGTTAGGATCAGAACTACTTGTTTGCACACTAAAACAACATGAAGAGACAGAAAAGCAGTCAAGTTAAACATGCCTTGTACTTGACAAGCCTTTGCAAATACTCTATCTCATCAGCATTTGGGTATAGAGTTCCACTTGGTATGGTGTCAAACCTCTTGGAAATTGCAGTCTCAGCAACAGATACAGGTATATGAATCCTGGCCCCAACTTCCATGACATCACTTGGCTTAATCTGCACACAAGCTGTGTTGTAGAACATTACGCTCACATGGAATAAAAAAAATCACCAAAAACTTTCTTTTATAATCTGATATTTTGACAATTGAACACCGAAATTTAAGTTGAGGAAACATACCTTTCTCATGGGTTTTGCGAGTCCTTCCTTTTCAACAGAATCACTAGAACTTGGGCACTCTATTTGAACCTAAAAGAAGGCAATAAATCAATATACCAACAAAGAAAAGCAAATCTTTCACCAAAGAACTTGTCAATGCATAGATAAATACTCACAAGGGACTTATTAAAATGAGACTGAATGACAGAATCAGGGATTTCATCAAAATAATACTTGACCCAGCTGATAGCAGTGACATGAGAAGTATTAACAGACTTCTTTCCAGGCAAAGGAAAACCAGGAAATGGAGGCAAGGAAAGGAGCTGGCGAGGTTTTGGCCCTTCTTTTGGAGAACCCAGTTTCGCTACATTCTTGGTCACTCTGATGACTTGAGGATGTGGAGGTGCAATTCTTGAAAACTGTCTAGCCCCAAATGACACTAACACTCTCTGTCTCACCATTGTTTTCTTCTTCTACTCCTTTACACAGTGCTTAAGCCCAGAAGAGGAACATGAACATGATTTACCATTTCTTTACCTCTTTTTTTTTTTTCCCCTCCTTTTTCATGTAACGAATCAAACTTTGTATTTCATCTGAAGACAATTTTATGCAAGACTCTATCAAAACCCTAAAACCCTGTTATTTAAGAAAGGAAATTAATATTGACTTTCTGAGCAACATGGCGAGTAAATTATAAATTAGTCCCTCGATTTTTTGAAAAATAAAATTTTAATCTTTTTATAAATAATTATTTAATTTCTTAATCAACAATTACCATATTTAATTTAATATTATTTTATTTTATAAAATTATTTTTTATCGATTATTTCATATTTTTTAATTTTTTAAAAATAAAAATAAAAAAATTGAAAAAATAAAAAAAAATGTTTAACAAATATAAATTTTATTTTTTCTTGAAAAATAAAAATTATTCTGCCATTAAATTATTCAAAAATTTTAATGATTGAATATTGTTGAAATTATTTTTATATTTGAAGATTTTTATCTTTTCCAAAACATTAAAGGTCATTTTAGATATTCTATCATAGAAGTTGAAAGAAAGAAAGCGAGGGACTTAATTTAGAAAAGTAAATTAATTTATTCTTATATAATTTATACCTTCAATTAATGAAATTTTATCCTTATAGATTATTAAACTATTATCTTATTAATTTTTTTCATCTAATTTAACAACGATACTAGGCATTTCTTTTCTTCAGAACCTCTCTCTCTCTCTCTCTGCTCATGATCCCTATGTCAATATTATATTGAAATATGAAATGAAAAAAAGAAAAGAAAAGGAAAACAATGCATCCTCTCTTTGATTTAAATTAATTATAATTTATTCTAATAAATAATAATATATACTAACACATACAAATTAATTTATTTTTATAATTATATTTTTTTCCTTCTACGTCGGTCGCATCTTTTGAATTCCCAAAACGCACAGCTTCATTCTTCTCCGCGGGCACACTATGTAACTCTCGCGCTATCTCTATTAAGTTTGAATCCTTGCGTTTTCTCACCGCAATTCTTTCTTGTGGGAAGCGATCAATTCTTCCTTCCTTCCTCTCTTTCATCTGTGTTTAAGAAAACAATCAATCAATACCTTGAAAGAGAGATGGATCGTTGTAGAAAGAGGAAGATGGGCGGTTTTGATGGGACTTGTACTTGAACGAAAAGAAACAGATGTTTCTTTGAAGATGAGAATGTGTCAACCGATGAGTTGAGTAAATGGCTCAACGACACCATCAATAACATGGATTCTGTTAATACTAGAGAGGCAGCTTTGGAATTGAAGATGAGTGTGGATAGGGTTAAGCAGATTATCATCTCCAGGCTGTCAAACATTACTACTGCCGCTTAATCTTTTTATTGAATTGAAGGTATATTGATTCTATTTTGAGATTTTTAACATCTGGGTTTATCTTTATATTCTAATAATTCACGGGATCTTGATGAAATTTAGTATTTTTTTTTCCATATTAGCTTTTGGGTCTGTTTCATATGCTTGATAACCGTGTTTCTTTTCTTTTCTTGTATTCAATTATGCCTTTTTTTGTAGGGTTCAGAAAGTTAAAAGTGATACTCCATTAAACCGTGATTCTTTAAAAAGTGTTCATGTGTCAATTTCGCAAAAGTTGATAATAAATTTGGCAAAGCTGATATTGGTCGCTTTAAAGGAAGATTTCGAGAATCTTTGGTTAATTATTCCTTGGATTGCAAGTGCATTATACTCAACTATGAATCTGTTGATGTTAGTTAGCGACAATTGGGATGATAATAGCCAGTGACTACTCTTTTACACTTGTTTACTTTCTACATTTTCATAAAGTACTTGTAACTATTTGTTATTTGCATCACTAATTTTACAAATTCATCTTTCAACTGAACTTACGTTATTGACACTGATTGATCTTTATTCTCAATTAGCTTTCTATAATTTAAGATTATCTGTATCTTTCCGTGTCTGATTGTTTGAATGAAATAACTGGAGGATCCTGCATGACATCACCACAATGCCCTTTTGACCTTTCATTGCATTTGCAAGCCTCCTATGTCTTTTACAGTGCATTTCTTACCCCCTTATCAGTGCCTCACCATAGGTTGCGCTGGAAACTTCAAGAATTTCAAGTCTTGCCTCCCTCTTTGCCAACACCAATGTTGATGCCATCGACAACCCGTTGAGCTCTAGCAGTGAAAAGGAATTTGACTTGCCCACCATTGAGTATTCTTTGTTGCTATTTACTGCCAGCACGGTTACTTATGGTATTGCTGTGCTGGGGTCTTTTATAGGCATCCTGGAAGTGCCTGTCCACAAAGGACAGCATCAGGCACTTGTATGCACTTCTCTTATCCAAAGCATATAAATAAAGTGTGTGTGGTGATAGGCTGCACTTCAAGGCTGCCATGATTTTGCATCTTCCTGTCTATCTGCATCAACTCATTCATATTGACCCTGCCTTAGTGCATGCATTTTGCACATCCTAAGGTCTGCAGAGGGGGTTTTAGTGTCCCGAAACCAACAAATTGATCTCAAGTTCGAAAGGCATGTTATAAGGCCTTGGTTCCCTGACCTGCTTGTTTCAATTCAGCCGCTGCTGTTTCAACCTCCTCGTCTTCTTCTTGATTTGTTTCATCAACTGAGTCATCTGCCTCAGTGATTCTTCAAATTCTTCATTTTTCAAAGTCTCAGATGCCACCGTAGCTTTCAGTTTGGCTATGGTAACTCCAGAAGCAGGACCTATGCCACTACCCTTCCAGAGGAAAGGTTTTGACTGCACATTCTTTGAGTATTTGTCACATGGGATCTGCTCAGTCTGCTCTTTATCAAATTTCAACAGTGTACAAACAACAACATCTGAGTTTAATGGGGGCAAATCCTTAAACTAAATAGGACCAGCTGAGCTTTACCGCAAGGACTGAGACTGTTGGTTATTTTCTTCCTTGGCAAGAGGTATCTCTTCACAGGAGCTCTTTCTGCAGGCATAGGCTATCACCTGCGAGCGATTTGCTGCTTTGCTACTCCAGAAATGGGTTTTGTCTTCTCTTTTCCGAAATCAGAGAAGTTCAGAACAAACAGTGCAAGAGGATTTCTGCCTCCCGGAACTTGGTTCGGAAAGTTTTAATGGTGACTGAGGAACTGGTGCTACTATGGTGCGAGGGGTGGATGAAGACAATTTTCTGTTCAGTAAGATCTTGTTTCGAGAGCTTCTGGAAGCAATGCCCCCTAAAGATGCTTGGCTGAATGATCTGTCTTCTCCACAATAATTCTGTCCTGGAAACTCAGAAAGCTTCATCCTCTTCACTTAGAATGAAATCTACTGCAGTGGTAAAAAGAGAACCTTACAAAGGAAGCTTTGAAATTCCAATAGGAAAAGAACAAAAATCTAACCAGGTTCTGTGGCAATGAAAGTAATAATTTTGTTCTTGATATTGGTCATGATCAATAAGGTGTTTTTTCGTTTATGTTAGTCATCTTTTCATCCTTTCTTCAAGTCTGTAAATTTACATGAAACCAGAACGGATGCAATTGGTATGATTATGTCACATATATTTTCTCTTCCTATAGCATGCAAGAACATCATACTATTCATTGTCGTATTGTACTCGAATTGGATCTAGTATACCTGTAGACCTTCATCTGAAAGAAAAGGGGATATGTTGTCTTCTAATATCTATAATTGAAACATGTTTACCATGAAGCTCATTGTGCTTCTTGATTAAGAATTTTTTTTTCCAGTACTTTGGAATTATCAAATATATCCAAATTTAGTGGGCTGCAACATTGTTGAGCATGAATTCATTGGCTCACCAATCTATGTTTTTCTTGAGTGAATTCACCAATGTGATTGGCTTTTTGGCTGTGCAAGTTTGTTTTTACTTCTATTTCTTGTTCATTTGTCTCGTTTTCATGAGCTGAACTTGACCTAAAAAAATTTGGGATATGTACTTTATAAGTAATCATCTTTTAATGTTTTTCAATCCAATAAATAAATCTTCATTTTTTATTGGAGTACGTCAATTTCTTAGTAATTACTAATTAAATGTTTTTTGTTCAATTTCTATCAATGCTCCTTTATCTCATGATATGTTCCTTTTCTTGTATTACTAAATTACGATTTTGTATTTTCATTCTTGTAGAGAATTTTTCTTTAAATTATTTTGTTTTTTAATAGTAAATACTTAAATTATTTTTATATCAAAAAATAGAAAAAGACATTAATTTGGGAGGGGAAATTCCCTACAATATTGAAAGAGTAAAATCGTAATTTAGTAGTCTCGGGTTAAAGAATACATCACTAAATAACGAAACAATTGATATAAGTTGGATATAAATATTTAATTGATAGTTTAAAAAAAAACGGTTGAATATAAATATTTAATTGATAATTTTAAAAAAATCGGTGTATTAAAAAAAATAATAATAATCAAAATTTGGTTGAAAAAAATTAAAAAATTAGTATATTTATAGTGTAATTATTGTTATTTTTTTTTTAATGAGTGAATGAATGATTGATTAAAAATCTGAGAAGATGAAGTTGAAGAGACTTTTTTCTAGGAAAGAGAGAGCATTAATACTCATCTTTATCCTTAATGATGATTTATTAGGACGTTCATGAACGTACATTTAATTAGAAACGTGTTGTTTATTCGATATTTTACATAAATTAAAAAATTTATTAATTATTATGTCATATTAAAATTTTGATTCGTACTTTTCTTTTATATATATATATATATATATATATATTGTATTTAAATATTTTTTTAAAAAAATGAACTTTAATTATAAATACTTTAAGAAAATATATCACTTAAATTTTATCAAGATAAATATTTTATGACATATATAAATAGAAAGATATACAAAATAGACAAAATAAACAATCTCTTTATTACATGTATTTGTATGGAAATTTTGTATAATTTATTTATAAATATAATTGTATTCTTAAAATGCTATTCTTTTTAGGGAAAAAAACCCGTTATATACTCTTTGTTTATCTTCTAATTTTTAGTATTTTTTTTTATAAACTTTATATTTTAGTTGTATTCCAAATTATATCTACCGTTCTTTTTAAGAAATTAATCTATCGCATTAAATAATAACTTTAATTAGTTTTGGAAAAAACCTTTTTTTTCAAAAGTTTTGATAATAGAGTATAATATTTGTTTTCAAAGATTTAAAAATAAAAACGAGAACGTGACAGTTTGTTTGAACAGGGCAAAATGGGTAAACCGTTTCTAACCCTATTAACCGTAATAACTTACAAATATAAACAGTGCACAACAGAAAAACACAACTGTCTGTCGTTTTTGTCCTTCTCTCTCTCTTCCTCTCTTACCTTGTACTTTTTCTTGTTTTGTTCTTTCTTTCTCTCTCCAGTCTCCACCAATACAATTACAGCAAACACTCAGATTCTGATTCTCCGGTCCCTTTCTCTCTCTTAAACGACCCTTCGTTTTCATTCTCGTTCCTCAACAACACTACCCTCTAAAATAACACCTACCTATAAATCTCCCTCTCAATCTCTCTGTGTTGGTGACTTGATTTGAGGTGTTGAATTGTTTCTTTTTCTAGTGATTTTGATTCTTTTGCTTTTATTTGACTTTCACTTTGGGTCGATCTTAAAGATCTATTTTTTTTCCTTTTGTTTTCCTTTGATCTTCCAGCGCTTGTTTCAATTTTTGCGCTAATTTTATAACCCAGGTCAATTTCTTGATTTCTTCGATTTTTGGGGTTTGATCAGTATTCTAGTGGTGGGTTTTCCTTGTTTTGTTTCAACATCACGGAAAGTTATGGTTTTTGGATCGTTTGTTGATGAATTTTTGCAATGAAAGAGTTCAACTTTGATTGAGGAAGGAAAGAATAAGGAGATTTTTGGGAATCGGTACTTGGGGTTTGGTTTATTGAATGAAAAGGTGGATAGAAAGGGCTGTAGATGGCAAGAAACAGAGGGGATAAAGAAGATGCATCAGAAAGGCACATGGGGTTGCTTAAACTGGTTCAGATATTGTCGTTGTTGGTTATTTTTGTTGCTGGTATAATTATAGGCTTAGCTGCAAGTTCTCACATCAATCAATACTTTACTTCGCAAGCACAGCTATTTTTCACTAACAACATTGCTTCAGCTAGGATCTCTGATGAGAATTGTACTATTGTGAAGCCTTGTGAGAAGGCTGATTGTTTGAGTATGGAGAGGTTTGTTCATCCAGACAACTTGACACATAGTATGACCGATGATCAGGTCTTTTGGAGGGCTTCTATGTTGCCGTATAAGAAAGGGTATCCCTTTGATAGAATTCCTAAAGTTGCTTTCATGTTTTTGACTAGAGGGCCTTTGCCTCTGTTGCCTTTGTGGGAGAGGTTCTTTAGGGGTCATGAACAGTATTTCTCCATTTATGTCCATACTCCCCAAGATTATGTGTTCAATGTTTCCATTGATTCGTCATTCTACGGAAGAAAGATTCCAAGTAAGGTACGAACCAAAACCAAAACCAGATGGTTTTAATTTATGGTATCTGTTTATTGTTGCTTATTCTGATATCTATTAGCAATGTAGTTGAAATTGCCATGAATGAATGCTTGAGATTTAATATCTTTCTAAATTGAGTTGGATAGGTTTATATTAGGCTATGAGGGGTGCATGGGCGTAGGTGAGCAGATTGGTGATTAGTATTTTCTGGAGAAAGCTTGTTGATGATTTTCTTTCACAATTTCTCTCTGTCAACCTTCTCATTTAGGCTTCTTCTCATTGTTCTAGTGTTGTAATTTTCCACTATTTTGAAATGGTTGATGGAGTTTTACTTCTGGAAATAATTTGATGGCCTATCATAAGATGCATTCTTACCTAAAAATATTAATGGTTGATGGTTGTTTTTTGATGATGAACTCTTGTGGTTAACTGGAAACAATTGTTTGTAAGGACTAACTAGCTGGTTTTGTGAGGCTTATTAGCTTTGTGTCATCTTTCAACAGAGCATTGCCTTTGTTTGTTTGGCAAAGGCACCGATGTTCTCTCCCATGCCCTCTTTGTATTGGTAGAAGTGATGTCTCCTATGATTTGCTTTTGTATTTGCTGATGAAGCTATTCATTTTTCCTCTGTCCAGGATGTTGAATGGGGATCAGTATCATTGGTTGATGCTGAGAAGCGCCTTCTAGCCAATGCCCTGCTGGATTTCTCAAATGAACGTTTCATTCTCCTTTCTGAGAGCTGCATCCCAATCTACAATTTCCCGACTGTCTACAAGTATCTCATTCGTTCAAAATACAGCTTTGTTGAGTCATATGATGAACCCACCCGCTATGGACGTGGCCGCTACAACCGGAAAATGCTTCCTGATATTCATCTGTATCAATGGAGGAAAGGGTCGCAATGGTTTGAGATCCAACGCGACCTGGCTGTTTATATAGTTTCAGACACCAAGTACTACACTGTCTTCAAGAAATATTGCAGGCCTGCTTGCTATCCCGACGAGCATTACATTCCTACTTACCTGAACATGTTCCATGGGTCGCTTAATGCGAATCGAAGCGTGACATGGGTTGATTGGTCTATTGGGGGACCGCACCCTGCAACATATGGTGGTGTTAATATTACAGAAGACTTTATACAGTCCCTTCGGAATAATGGGACACAATGTTCCTATAATTCAGAGATGACATCTGTTTGTTACCTCTTTGCTCGGAAGTTCGCTCCAAGTGCACTGATTCCGTTGCTTAACCTAACCTCGACGGTAATGGAATTTTAATTCTCCTTTTCGTATCTTGGCAGAGGTAAGATATCATTTCTGTAGTGCTTTTAGTCACAGGTAGGGCTGCTGTCACAGCTCTCCAAAACGTTTTGGTTTGGGGCCGTTGTACAGTTAGTTTTCTTAGGGCATCAGTGTTCTTTACCATTGAGGCAATTACTGTTTGTTTCACATTTTAGACACAGCTTTTCAAAGAAAAGCAAAAATACTGAAGAGGAATACTTTTTTCTGCATTTAGTTTGACAATGAAGCGAAAGGCATGATTGAATAATGAATGATCTCTTAATGCTCAAATGAACTAGCTCTTCGTTGCATATGTAAACAGCAGGGATGCATGCGTACACATGGTTTTGGTGCTCTAGACACAGAATGGTTAGCACCCTCGGATGGTTTGGATCCATGTGGGACCCGCTGATGTCCACCTATCCAAGGGTCGTAGATTTTGGCAAACCTGTTCGGTGCCTCTTTTTTTTTTTTAATTACAATTATTGGATTTAGTTTATGGACTTTTTTAGACGTGTTTGAATTCACCAAACAAAGCCACCTATTTTTTAGACTTTTTTTACAAATTTTAGAATGGAGACAAACGAGTTCAATTCACCAACAAAGCCACCTATTTTTTTTTAAGATTGTGTGAGATTTGGGCAAACCTTATCCTTGTAGTTGAAGTAAACCATCATTTCGAAAACAAACGTTTACCTACAGCATAGACTATGGTTACAAAAAATTTTATAATATTTAAAGAGTAATTAATAGTATGTATGGTAGTTATTATTTAAATTCGTTTTGAAAAGAGACATAGACACGTAAAAAAGAAAGAAAATTATATCTGAATATATCAGGTTTGATCATTATCTTAAGAGCAAACGTCAAATTAGTTACTTAACTATACACTTATTCTCAATTAACTCCCTAAACAATTTTGTCTTTCAATTAATTGTATATTTGTATGTATGGGGTTAAAGGTGCTCTGGTTGCGCGACAATTTCATTATGAGTACGCCAATTTTTAATTTTTTTTAATCGTATATATGAGTTTTTATTTTTATTTTATTTGAATATATTTATTTTTTCAAAACTATCAATCGAGTACTTTTGTCATTTTTTCTGTTAATTGATGATGTGTCTTATATTTTTAGAATACAAAATTATAATTTAAGCCTTGTTCTCAATGCAGTAAATGAATTTTAATTTTTTCTATTTTAGTATATTAATTTTTTTAAAACTATTATTCAAGTATTTCGTCAATTTTTTCATTAACCGATGACATATCCGAATATCAAATTATATATTTTTATTTTATTATAATGAACTTTCTTCCCATATTATTCTACAATTTTAAAGTGTAAGAAATAATTAAAAAATATATTTTTACGTTATAAAATTCCAAACTAAACTCAACCAGATTTGTTGTAAAAAAAAAAAATCAATTAGGTTTTGAGCATGAAAATTGAAGAAAATACAAACATGATATTTTTCATCAAGAAAATGCATTTATTTTTTTCTTCAATTTTCACTCTTAAACCCAACGGATTTTTTTTTTTAATAACAACAATCTAACTGAATTCAGTTTGAATTCTTACAGTTAAAAAATAATATTTTTAATTATTTATCAAATTTAAAATAATATAAAAAATCTTCTTAAACAAAAAGAAATTAAAATCAAAATTTTCCACTTTATAATTTAATATAACTTCAAAGGCTTGTGTGTTACAGACTTACCTGGGTCAGCTAAGCCCCGGCCGTGTACAGCATTCTACTCTGCGAACATCGCATCGTCCAATCCGGAATCTGAACAATGACTTTACGAGTCTTGTCAAAGTAATTAGCAGATAAGACCTGCAGTGGGGCACCGGATGTTACTCCCTCAGCACTTAATCAAGGTTGCCCCAAAGTCTCCATCGCATTCCAGAGTTGAACAATTCCTCCTTTCGTGTCTCCTCAAATTAATGTCGAGTCCTCGGTCTTGTAGCTCTTTTTATCGTTCTTAAATGTAAGCAAGTCTCGTGGTCTTGGTATATTAACCTGTCATCGTCGATGCCAAGAACAAGGCAACAAACATGGCGGCGGGTGGAGGAGCAAGCAGTGGGATTTCAGCCCCTTACGGCTCTTTGCAAGACACTCCCACTTGGGCTCTGGCAACTGTTTGCTTCGTTTTCATCTTCACCGGCATATTTATCGAGCACTTGATCCATCTTCTTAGCCACGTAAGTGTACTGATGAATCTACTTGCCACCAATTACAAGCACTAGAAAATGAACCATGTAATTAATCTCAAGCTCAAAAACCTTGAATTGTTGCAGTGGCTTAAAAAGCACAGGAAGACTGCCTTGTTTGAGGCTGTGGAGAAGCTTAAATCAGGTGATCTAGCTAGCACAAACTGACTTATCTTTCTTTTCCCATAATTTATGGCTGGTTGGGGAGAGAAGGGAGATCGAGACTGATATTTGATATTTTTGTTTTGGCTGGTCACAGTTCTTATGGTGTTGGGATTCATGTCACTCATTTTGACAGTAACTCAAAGATCTATTGTCAAAATCTGCATACCTAACAAAGTTGCAAACAAAATGCTTCCCTGCCGTCAAACTGTAAACAAAACTACCAAAGCACTGCAAGAAAGGATTTTGGCAGCTGAATCCGGTTCAGATTATTGTGGTTCTAAGGTTTGCACATTCATCCATTTCTCAATTATATTTAACTGTTAGATGATTATCGATCTAATTAATACAAATATATATAAATTGTTTCAGGGAATGACATCTCTAATATCAGAAAGTGGGATCAATCAGCTCAATATCTTCATCTTTGTGTTAGCAATTACGCAAATAGTCTACAGTGTTCTTACTATGGCCTTGGGAAGGGCAAAGGTAACATCACATTAACCTATATATATAGAGAATGATGATATATTTATCCTATTATATCACTGAGACTTGAATTTTTTCTTCTTCTTTTTTTTTTAAAAAAATATCAAATATATATAATTGATTTTAAGATTTTATTTATGAATCCACGTGCATCTCATGACTAGTTCTTAATTATCACATAAATAGGTATTGAATTTTTTTTTTTAATAAAAAAGCACAAAGGCCAACTTCATCCTGAATGTCAAACGCATATCATCACATGAAATCCTAAAATAAATAAACAAAAACACTTTCCACCCGAAACTGAGGGAGGTTTTGATGAGACGTGAGTATGAAAAGAAAGATCGGTAATCTTGGACAACTTTAAACTATCTTGAATCTAGCTGTCCCAGTAGACAACTTTTGCCTTTTGGGTTGTTTTTGTTTGACTTTTTTAATACGTTTGGTCTTTTTTGTATAAACTGTTTGGACTGGGGGACCTTTTGCTGGATAGCTGTCCTATGACTTCGAGACCGTCCAAATTGCCTGGAAAAAAATTAATAAATTTCTTCCTTAGTCCACTGCTGAAATAATGGGAATTAATAATTAAGCATGCCCCACTTTTTTAATGATGATTTTGATTGCCTTATCTTCTCATCTGTTTTTGTTTTTAATTTCTTCAACATTAATTAATGCATTAATTCAAACTTGAATTAATAGATGAGGAGCTGGAAAGCTTGGGAGAGAGAGACTCAGACAGTGGAATACCAAGCTGCCAATGGTAAATAATAAGTACATTATTTTGCCTCTTAATTACCTTTATCTTTACTCTAACATTAAATAAAATAATAAATAATCAGAAAAAAGAATAATATGCATTTTGAGCCTCTGATCTAATGAATAAATCAAAGCTATATATATAATATTATTTAATTGTTCTATACTAATTGTTTCTTAATTTTTAGATCCTAATCGCTTTCGGTATGCAAGGCAAACTACATTTGCACGTAGACACAGGAGTTTCTTTACAGCAACAACAACCCAACTCTGGATTGTGAGTTCATTTTCTTTTTTCGTTTTACCACCATTTCATGGACGATTTATTTAATTTAGAATTAATAGTTGAATCTATTTTATATAATATGGTAATTTTTTAATTAAGTCAATTTTGTCTTTGAATATATATATACACACACGTTAAGTTTTTAATTTATTATTTTATTAAGATTTTCATGTCAAATTACTAAAATTATTCACCTAATTTGTACATACTAATTTTTATTTTTAAGTACTTTTATAAGCCAGACAAATAGAAAATTTTTTATGTGCAAATCACGTGATTAATTTCTATATTTTAGTCTGAAGATTTTATCAGAAAAATAGATTAGACACGTAATGTATATTCGAAGATAAAATTGATTGAATTATAGATATAATGACAGATTAAAAAATTATCCTATTATATATAATGATAAATTTAGCGTTTAACTTTTTAATTTATTAATGTTACAGAAGTGCTTCTTCCGTCAGTTCTTCAATTCAGTGGCAAAAGTTGACTATCTAACTCTGCGCCATGGATTCCTTGCGGTGAGCATCTCATGCATTCTTATGATCATTATTTTTTAGATATTAAATATAAGGGAATAAATAATCATCATATTAATTATCTATAATCGAAAATTCATTCATTTATATAAAAATTTTGATTTAATATTATGCTTCTTAATTAATACAATACTAACATTATAATAATATATCTGGATACTAATTAATTTGTAAATGTCAACCCATCTATAATTAAGAAAAAAAAATTTGAAAAAAGAATTCCAAAAAAATTAAAAAAATAGACCACTAATCAATAATTAATTTTTGAACGCAGGCTCATTTTCCCAATAATGGTTCCTTCAATTTCCAAAGGTACATACAACGATCGCTGGATGATGATTTCAAAGAAGTAGTCGGCATTAGGTAATTATTATCAATCGTTCTTAATTATATTCCAACCAAACTACTCATCAAATATAATTAATCTTAATTGCCATTACGTTAAAGGATTAGTATATACTTTAAGAATCAATAACTTTGAAATAATTTAATTTATTTAAGAGTTAATGGCTCAATATATGCTTATATAATATAGTGATTTTTCAATTTAATTTTATATATTTAATTGAGTTAAGATGTTATCTCTGAATATACGTTTAAGTTTTTAATATATTGCTATAACAAGATTTTAAAATTAAATTATCGAAATTAATCACATGATTTTCACATGAAACTCTTTTTTTCAATTTAATTTTATATATTTAATTGAGTTAAGATGTTATCTCTTAATATACGTTTAAGTTTTTAATATATTGCTATAACAAGATTTTAAAATTAAATTATCGAAATTAATCACATGATTTTCACATGAAACTCTTTTTTTCAATTTAATTTTATATATTTAATTGAGTTAAGATGTTATCTCTGAATATACATTTAAGTTTTTAATATATTGTTATAACAAGATTTTAAAATTAAATTATCGAAATTAATCACATGATTTTCACATGAAACTCTTTTCTTTTGTCTGTTTCCAAGAGTATTATCTGAATAAAAAATAATCATGGATGCATCAAGTGATCCTAATCCAGTGGTTTGGTCTAAAAAACTTAGTAAAATGGATATATATATATATATATATATATATATTAACTAAGTGTTCTAACATCAAAATCTTGTGTTTCTGTTTTTCAGTCCCTTGATGTGGTTTTTAGTCGTCATTTTCATGCTTGTGGATGTGCATGGTAAATATATTTATGTTTCTGCTTTTCTTTTATTTAATTATGTGATATTAATTAAAAAACATTAATTAATTCAATTATATATTAACTTAATTATGTGTCTATGCATCTGAACTATTATATAACAGGTTTGCAAGTCTATCTTTGGGTATCGTTTCTCCCATTGCTAGTAAGTACTCCTACTAAAGATTCAAACTTTTTGTTTATTCTTACATTGTATATATATTTCTCAAACCATATATACTTTGGTTTTGTGTGTTAATTTGTAGATAGTGCTAGTTCTTGGAACCAAACTTGAAGTAGTAGTGGCAGAAATGGCTCTTGAAATCCAAGATCAAAATAGCGTAATCAAGGGAGCCCCTCTAGTCCGACCAAACAACAAGCTCTTCTGGTTCAGTCATCCAAAATTTCTCTTGACTCTTCTGCACTATACTCTTTTTATGGTATGCAAATCGTTATATGCAATTAATATATACACATCGAGTAATGCTAAACATTAAAAAAAAGGTTTTTTCTCATATTTAGACTCTATATTATTTGAATTTTTTTTAATTAAGACTCTTTATTTTTAAAAAAATTGATCGAAACCTTCTATTATTCAAAATTTATTGTTTCGGACTCTCGTTATAACGCTACTAATCAATGATCGACGCTTTTTTGAGATTTCTTACTTTACAACGTCACATGTTGATTACTTATTGATGAATCTTAAAAAGTAAAAAGTCTTAATCAAATTAAAAAAAAAACTTAATCTCAATATTTTTTTTAAAAAAAATACAGAGTCTAAATGTGAAAAAAAATCTATTAAAAAAATATGATAAGAAAAAATTATAAAAATACATATAAGTTATTAGATCACCAATAGGGTATAATTAGACCCCAATGTAATATCATGATCTTATAGTGGGATCTAATTATAGGTTCTATTGGTGATATAATAACTTACGTGTATTTTTAGAGTTTTTATTTGTTATATTTTCTTCATATAATAATACAAATCTGGAATCTAAAATCCAAATCTTATTATTATTTACTGCATTAATTAATATATATTGAACTAACTTGCTAATTTACTACTCCACCCAGAACGCTTTTGAGGTGGCATTCTTTGTCTGGGTCACGGTAATATTCGTCACTATCACTTCTTTTTCTGTATTTTGACTTAATTTTATTGTTAATTTTCAGAACTTAAAAACCACATAACATGAAATTTACAAAGGAAGTAACATTTCTAGCTGATTTTTTTTTCTTTTTTCTCAGATAGAATTGGGGATAAATTCTTGCTACCATGAAAGGGCAGAGATCATCGTTATCAGGCTTGTATTAGCGTGAGTACTGTCATCACTTCTCTTTGTAATTTTCCCTTTCTTTTTTCTTTCAGATCAGCATTCATTTGTAGTTAATTTCCAGTAAAAGTTTATACTTCAAGATTTTATTAATTTCAATTTGAAGTATCTCGAATGTTGATGTGCTGCTCAGGGTGACGGTTCAAATCATGTGCAGTTATATTACTCTTCCTCTGTATGCATTAGTAACCCAGGTAGGTATCCATCCATCTCTTTCTTGAGATTAAATTATAATTTAGTCCTTTTTGTTTAGAGAAACAAATTAATTAATCTATTTTCTTTAAAAAAAACTAGTTATTTATTTCTTTACGTTTTAATTCCGTCAATAACTTAGTCATTTCATCAGTTTTTTGTTAGATTAGTAATTTTTGTTTTCAAATTGCTCTTCTTTTGATTTTTAATTGAGAGTGGGTGAAAGAGGAAAAAAAAAGCAATTTGAAAAAAAAATCACTAAGATAATGAAAAACTGATGAAATTAATGACTAAGTTGTTGACGTAATTAAAACGTAAATGACTCAATTATTAGTTTTTAAAACAAACGAAAAAAAACTAATTAATTCCTTTCTTGAAAAAGAAAGTAACTAATGAAATGATTAATTTATTGACGGAATTAAAAAGTAAAAGATTAAATGATTAATTTTTAAAACGAGAAGGATTAATTAATTTGTTTCTCGAAATGAAAGAGACTAATTTATGATTTACTTCTTTGTTGATGTTGGGTTGGCATGCATGGATGGATTGCACATAAATCTTGAAAATGCATCGAATTTTTGTTTGTAAACAGATGGGGTCACAATTCAAGAGTGCAATCTTGGAAGAGCAAACAGCAAATGTTATTAAGCAATGGCACAGTCGAGTGAAGAAGAAGACGAAGAACAAAAGACATGATTTTTCACCATCTAATCATCAGTCCTACTCGTCCCCTGTATCAACCAGCAGCAGAACCATGGATTCCTCAAATGAAAACCATCATCGTCATCCTAGCCCAAATGATTCTCCAAGCCACACCCCTTCTCTTTACAGAAATCTAACGTTCTGGGAGATGACTTCAGTTCATGGCGAAACTGAGATAGTTGAAGAGAGTGCTCAAGAAATTCCCCAACATGTGGTTCCATCCACAGTGGTTGAGATAGGTAATGTGCCTGACGTGACCAAGAATCAAACATAGATAGGGAGATCTTTGCAAATTAAAATAGATTTGAAAAAAAAAGGTACCATTTTTCCTTTTTTTATCATATTCTCATATTTGTAAGTTACAAATTCATTGTCCTTGTGATATGTATATATGACATCAATATTTATTAAAATAAACTGATGTGAAAGATACACCATCATTCTGATCCTTTTAATTAACATGCAAATTGATACAAAGATATAATTACTACCAAATAATAATAATAATAATAATAAATAAAATCCTCAACAAGATATTTTATCTATTGGATCCTATAAAATTGGCACATTTTCTCATTTGTCTCAAAGCAATTTAACGTGTGAACTTGTTTTCCGCCAAAAAAAATATCCCTCCTCAAAACATGACGATGTTGTAAATCTTTGATGAAAAATTTTATAATATTCAAAGAGTAACTAATGATATGTAAAGTAGTTATTTTATGAAGTTACTTGGAGTAATGAGATAGACACATAAAATTATATTAAGATTTGTCAAAAGTGATAAAAAGATTTTCACATTCTTTTAATTTTTTTTTTAATTTTCTCTTCTATCTCTCTCTCTCTCTCTCTCTCTCTCTCTCTCTTTTGTATCTATCTCTTTCCTTCAAATGGGTCAATGGAGTATTATAAAATTTCTCATAAATCTTCGATCTACCGAATAAATAAATGAGTTTTTTTCCTTAATTGATCATGTCTTTCTTCTTTTTTTGTAACTAGTATTTATAGGTTTTTGGTCGTTTCATGATTTTTTTGTAGTATTTCATATTTTGTCGTGATTTTTTATTAGTACACGTGGCAAACTTTAACGAATGATAACTTGTTATATATCATGATATGTTCAAATTGGATGATTGAATTAGTGATGTGGTAAGCTATTATTGGCTAGAACGCACACGTGGTAAACTCGTTATTGAATAGGATCTAAAACAACGAGTAGAACTCGTAAATTTGATAGAAAAAATTTAAGATATCAATTAAAAAAATCTGAATTATACTAGATCTCGATGTACGTAAAAAAATAAAAATCAGTTTGCTAATAACAAAACTCACATTATTGATGGGTAATAATTTTAGAACATCTATCGAAATGGAAAGATGACCAAATGTTTTGGAATACATCAAACATGGATTAACTTTAGAGTTATTAGAGGCTTTATTCATCCACATGACAAAACACCACCGAACTCCCAACTCATGGTGACTATTGGTCGATGCATGTGCTCGAGCAAGACTTCAAACAACTGGCCACTTCCTTTTCACCTCGCCAAATAAGCGCAAATAGAAAATCATATGAGTCTTTTTGTTTCTGTTTCATAGCCTCACAATTATTCCTCGTTTCAAGAATAATTTCAAAAATAAAAAGGTTAATAGATGAATCCATTTTTATATAATAAAATAATTCTCTAATCTATTCTTATATTATTAATTGAGTTAATTTTATTTTTAAATATATCTTAACTTTTTAATCTATTTTTTTGTCAAAATTTTCAAGCCAAGCCATCAAAATTCCTCACGTGATTTTTACACAATTAATTTTTATTCTCTAAATATTTTTACAAATTAGTCAAATAAAAGATTTTTATATGCAAATTGTGTGAATATAAGAACTAAAAAATTATCGTATTATAATCACAAAAGCATGGAATCTTTTGCCAAACGGTAAAGCAAAATAAAATTTAAGAAAAATGTTAATTAATTGCTCCGTGCATTACAGAGAAAGAGAGTTAATTACGAGGGTCATTTTTGGTGCTGATTTTGGAACAAGAAGAGCAAGCACAATTCATGTCGCAAGGTTGTGTCTGCAGAATGAAAGATGCGAGTGTTTCAAACATTTAACGAAGCACATTTGGTAACGAGCTTCGAAGGGGATGCATAGCACGAAACAACTTCGTAGCAATCATCAAACGAGGCCGTGGATCGCCCTACAAGCAACACTACCACCACAAAAACACCATGAGAGACCTAATTCTTCTTTCCTCCATTGTCCCTCTTTCTTTTTGGTCGTGGAGAGATTATTTAGGTCTCCACGAGGCTTTTATATTTGTTGTGTACAATGCATATTTTCATACAAGGAAATTTGTTTTTGGATATAGAAAATATGGAAATAGCTTTAAATTATGGAAATCTAGAGATTTTTTTTTCTAATTTCGATGGATTAGTTAAATGATATGGTAGTATTGTTTTACCTTCCTTTTTTTTTTTTTGGGTCATTTAAAGTATCCTAGGTCTAAAGACCCAAACTAATTATTTGTTGTTCCGTCGAGCACATAAGATGGAAAAAAGCTATTCGAGAGTTTTTTTGCATATACAAGGACTTGAACTTGAGATCTTTTGCTTAAACGACCGGACCCCTTCTACTCAAACTAACCCTATTGGGTACTTTAAAAAAAAAAATATTTGCATACTTTACATGTCTCTATAATTTTTGTGGTTTTTATATAGTCTTACAAATTTTTAAGAGATACTGGTGTTTTTCTTCTCGATTTGGAGAATGTAATAAAATAACAGTAATACAAAAGAAGAATAAGAAGAAGAAAGAGTACCAAAGTAAAAAAGCATAGAGAAACGATGAAATTTAAGACAAATGTAAAACAACATAATATTGTGTTTGAAATAGTAAATAGTAAATTTATTCTTCTAGTTTGTCATTTCTTATGAAAATTGTCACCCAATTAGTTTTTTATTTTTTCATTTAAAAAAATTATTTATCGCTACACATGATTTATTTTTCTCTATGTATGAATTTTTTAATATAATCATTTTCTCTTTTAAAAAAAATTGATATAATCTAAATGATGAATTATTATAATTTTTAAAATAATAGTAGCATGATTTTAAATATATATTTTGTAAATTATTTTAAAAAATTGAGATAAATTATCCGAAAAACACTTTTAACATTTAGGTTAAATTTACAAAATAAATTTTTAGTTAAAATAAATTTAGATAATTTTTAGTTAAATAAACACTTTTAAGAGATACTAGTATTTTTCTTCTCGATTTAGAGAATGTAATAAAATAACAATAATACAACGAAGAAGAAGAAGAAAAAAGAGTAACAAAGAAAAAAGCGTAGAGAAACGATGAAATTTAAGACATGTAAAACAAAATATAATATCGTGTTTGAAATAGTAAATAGTAAATTTATTCCTCTAGTTTGTCATTTCTTATGAAAATTGTCACCCAATTAGTTTTTTATTTTTTTGTTTAAAAAAATTATTTACTCGCCACATAAGATTTATTTTTCTCTATGTATGAATTTTTGAATATAATTATTTTCTCTTTTAAAAAAACAAATTGATATAATTTAAATGATGAATTATTAGAATTTTTAAATAATAGTAGCATGATTTTAAATATATATTTTGTAAATTATTTAAAACAATTGAGATAAATCATTTTTTTAGCAAAAACATTATTAAAAACATAATGAATAATTAGTCAAATACAAAATTTTGATAAAAAAAATTGTAAATTGAATGAATTTTTTCTTTTTATCTTTGATTTGATATATTTTGATAGACTCACAATATAACACGAGTATCAAATTGAAACATTTTTTTTAAAATAATTTTACATATTCTCGCATAATCTACGACTTAATAAAAAAACTAGTTGGGGAACTAATCCATTGAAATTAGGGGGATTTTATGGATTTGGAAAGAGAACAAAATGTATTGGGATAACCGCAAAACAAACCCGAACCTACGATGTATTTCACACAACTCAATTCTCAACGTATGAAATTTTTCTAAGTTGCCAATGCATGTATTGTTATGTGTATAACCTTAGGACTTTCAAAATAGATTTAAATGGTGAAAAATATTTTGTTATGACCACGATTGGTTGAGTCTGTCTTTGAAAAGTCCTATACGTTTGGGACTAACATGTGAAATGCATCATAGGTTAGGGTTTGTTTTGTAGTTTTCTCACTTCATTTTGTTCTCTTTTCTAATAGTTAAAATTTGGATGTTAGAAAATAATATAAATCATATTTTGAATCTCACTTAACAACTTCAGCTTTCGGATGAGTTAGTCATTTGATATATGGTTTTAGAAGCTTTTTGATGCCATATAACTATATAAGGAAGACTATCCTTTTGATAGAGTGCCTAAGGTGGCTTTCATGGTTTTGACTAGAGGGCCTTTGCCTTTTGTCACGAACTTGGCCTTTCCCAAGCTCACGTGCGGCACTTGGCTCTCTTCTTCTCTAAGATAAACCAAGTCGACCTTCCTCACACAAAGCTGCTAAGCAAGAAAGACACACACAAGAGATATAAAATACTCTTTGTATCGCTTTCTAAAAGCTTACAACTCTAAAGACACACTCTCTTTAGGTTTATGAATGTCTAGGTGTCTTGGCCAAGTGAGGGCCTCACCTATTTATAGCCTTCCCCTCCTCAATGGATGGCTAGGATCTATTTAATCTAATGGTTATAATTGGTTCTCTAGAAATATCCTATCTAGATATTTACAAGGAACTATCTAGATATACACATGCTAGATTAGTGAGGGACTCTCTAGAATTCTCTAGATCATCTTAGAGACTTCTCCAATGCTCCATATTCTTCTGAAGCTTTCGGCTTTATCTAGAGGCTTCTCCTTTGCTCCATACTCTTCTAGAAGCTTCCGGACTTATCTAGAGGCTTCTCCATTGTTCCATACTCTTCTAGAAGCTTCTAGACTTATCTAGTGTTCTTTAGAATCTCTAGAAAAATCCCTCTTTTAGGTGGAGCGTAACACTCTCCCCCACCTAATTCGACGACGTCCTCGACGCGCCTTCATTATACTCTTCGACCTTCCGTGCGAATCGCCACAAGGCTTCGAGTGGGTTCCCAACTAGCCTCGCTATCGTGTAATCCCTTCCATTTTACGTAGTACTCCTTCCTTGGTGGCACTCCACGACATCTAACTATGCGGTCATCAAGTATGACATCAACTTCTTTGTCATACGAGTCAACCATCGTCGTAGGCGCCCTATAAGAAACTCCTTGGCTTGGATCCTCCTCGTCCGCATGGTATGGTTTTAGCATACTAACATGGAATACCGGATGGATCTTCAGCTTTGGTGGCAACTCTAGGCGATAGGACACCTCTCCCACCTTGCGCACTACCTCAAATGGTCCTTCATATCGTCGTATGAGGCCTTTGTGCACCTTTCGAAATGCTTTATGTTGTTGTGGTAGCAACTTCAGCATCACCTTGTCACCGAGTTGGAAGGTGACATCTCTTCGTCTCTTGTCGGCCCACTTCTTCATCTTCGTGGCAGCCTTGTTCAAATACATTCGCGTCAAGTCCGCCTCGCTCCCGCCATTCTTTGGCCAACGAATATGCATTTGGTCGCTTCCTTGGTACTTGTCACCAAGCACCATCGTATGTGGAGTGAGTGGTTGCCGGCCCGTCACAATCTCAAATGGACTCTTGCCGGTGACTCACTCTTTTGCAAGTTATAGGAGAATTGGGCAACATCTAGCAACTTAGCCCAATCTCGCCGGTCGGCACTCACAAAGTGCCTCAAGTATGTCTCCAGTAAGGCGTTAACCCTCTCGGTCCGCCCATCCGTCCGAGGGTGAAAACTTATGGAGTAATGGAGCTTCGAGCCTAGCAACTCAAATAACTCCGTCCATAGCTTCCTAGTGAATCGAGGATCTCGATCACCGATTATATGTCGCGGCACACCCCAATACTTCACCACATATTTAAAGAGTAGCTTAGCGGTGTTCTCGACCGTCACATCTGCTCGGGGCTGGTATGAAAGTGGCATACTTGGAGAACTTATCCACGACTACGATAATGCTTCCAAAGTTCTCCGATTTCGGCAAAGCCACTATGTAATCCATGGTGATTGTCTCCCATGGTCTCTCCGCGATAGGCAAAGGTTGCAATAGACCTCCGTGCGCTCGATTTTCAACTTTATCTTGCGGCACACCAGACATGTTCTCACATACGACTCCACATTATCACGCAATCGTGGCCAAAAGTATGCTCCCTCCAAGCAAGGCTCTAATGCGTTGTTGTCCCGGATGACCAGCCCACATCGAGTCATGGCATTCCTTCATCAAATCTCGTCGGAGGTTTCCCCACTTAGGTACATAAATCCTCCTCCCTTTTGTGTAGAGAATGCCATCCTCCTCCCAAAATTTTCGAGTTTTGCCCTTCTTTGCAAGGCTCAACAAACTCTTGGCGATGGGATCATGCTCCACTCCTTCCTTGATTCTGGCCACGATCTCCCCATCGACCTTCGATATGTGATGCAACTCGGCCTTTCTACTAAGTGCATCGGCCACGACATTGGTCTTTCGTTGCTTCCTCAATTCCTCCAGCTCGGAGGGCTCATCCGATAAGGTGCCCTAGTTGGCGACTTAACACCCGACACCAACTCGTACTTGGTAATCACTTTCTCTTTAGGTGGCAGCTTCTTAGGCAACTCGGTGGCAAGCACATCATCAAATTCAGCTAGCATGTTGGCAGTCTCTTCATGTACTCTTGTACCCTCATCATCCACTATCTCGTCTTCTCTCAATGTTGCCATGTTGGTGTCTTCATATTTCTTGACGCCCTTCTTTACTTGCATAGTCGAGAGATGCTTCAAGTCCGATCTAGCGTGCACCTTGGCCGGCACCATGCATGGCATTTCTTCTTTCATGATCACCATTTGCTCCAAGTGAGGTGTAGGCACGACTTTCGCTTCTTTAAAGAACTCCATGCCTAAGCACAACCTCGAAGTCGTCCATTGTGATAATGGTGAAATCTAACATCCCTTTCCATGCGCCTATGCCAAGCCTTACTCCATACGCTACGCCATAAGTAGGCTTAGGGGAAGCATTCACCACCTTCATGCTACTTGATGACTTGGTCACCACCAAGTCAAGTCTTTTGGCCTCCTCCTCGACCATAAAATTATGTGTGGCTCCCGTGTCTAGCATGGCAAGCGCGGCCTTGCCATTCACGTCCACCTCCACGTACATAAGCTCATCCTTTGGTGGCACCTTAGGTGAGGGCTTGACATTCAAGGTATTGAGAAGCCGCAACGATCCCATATGCTTCTCAGGCTCGGAGGCACATTCCCTCTCCTCCACCAAGGCATCGAGGGCTTGTCGCTTCGGGCACTCTCTCCACCGATGTGACCCATTGCAAAAGTAGCAACCTTTGGGCTTGAATTCTCTCTTATCATGTTCTTTGACAAAGCTCTTGGACTTATGTGCTTTGTCTTGCCCATCTCTATACCCCTTCCTTTCATAGGCTCCCCCACCTTTGCCCTCGAAGTCTTTCTTAGGCTTGGAGAGTTCCGCCCTTTTGTTATATTCAATTAGGGATTCAGCTATGGCCACAGCCTTCGGCAAAGGTCTTAGGCCGTCGACCTCGCACCTCTTGTTGTGCCCATGATTGAAGTCCCTTAATAAAATCATACATATGATCATAGTCGGGTTTACCACGTACCCGAAGTTTAAGAGAAAGATATTCTCGAACATACTCGTGAATAGTTCCCGTATGCTTCAATGTTCGTAGCTTGTCCCGTGCTTCCCAATCAGCTTCCTTGGGGTAGAATTGAGCATACATGGCTTCTTTGAATTCATCCCAACTAGGCAGCTCTAGATTCCTCTCTTTGAGCTCTTGGTACTTCATACGCCACCATAAAACAGGCGTCCTTCGAAAGATAGAGGGTAGCGGTCTTGACACGACTTCTATCCTCGATCAAGCCCATTGCCTCGAAATATTGCTCTGCTTGCCAAAAGAAGTTATCCACTTCCTTGGCATCTCGTTTGCCAAGTATAGTGCCTTGGTCTTGGCACTTCAACTTTTGGCGTGTCCCTTAAGACCACACCATTCGAGATAGCTTCTCGACAATTTTTCCAATCTTTTCTAAGTTGTTCAAGAGTTTGCTCATACCCGGTCATATACTCTTGATGTTGCTTGAACCTCTCCTTCGTCCATTCCATGAAGGCATCCTTTTCGACAGCGCTCTCTTTGGCACACCTCTCAACCGTTTCCATTCGAGCTTGGAGATTGGAGAGCACCTCACGTAGGTCTACCATGCCTAATGTCTCCCCTCATCATCTCCTTCTAGCTCCTCGAGTCTCTCCTTGAAATCGACAAGGTGTTCCTCCGCCCTCATGAGTCGCTCCTCCAAGGAGACTAATACATCACGAGACTTCCCTCTTCCTTTCTTAGGTCGAGGAGGTAGGGTCTCATTCCTAGCATTCCCAACGAACATCCTCCATGCCCAAGCTAGACATTCTTACTCTCTGAACACTTTAGCTAGCGGCAAGCTTACTCACACTTTGATAAAACTCGACTCGATACCACTTGTCACGGACTTGGCCTTTCCCAAGCTCACGTGCGGCACTTGGCTCTCTTCTTCTCTAAGACAAACCAAGTCAGCCTTCCTCACACAAAGTCGCTAAGCAAGAAAGACACACACAAGAGATATAAAATACTCTTTGTATTGCTTTCTAAAAGCTTACAACTCTAAAGACACACTCTCTTTAGGTTTATGAATGTCTAGGTGTCTTGGCCAAGTGAGGGCCTCACCTATTTATAGCCTTCCCCTCCTCAATGGATGGCTAGGATCTATTTAATCTAATGGTTACAATTGGTTCTCTAGAAATATCCTATCTAGATATTTACAAGGAACTATCTAGATATACACATGCTAGATTAGTGAGGGACTCTCTAGAATTCTCTAGATCATCTTAGAGACTTCTCCAATGCTCCATATTCTTCTGAAGCTTTCGGCTTTATCTGGAGGCTTCTCCTTTGCTCCATACTCTTCTAGAAGCTTCCGAACTTATCTAGAGGCTTCTCCATTGTTCCATACTCTTCTAGAAGCTTCTAGACTTATCTAGTGTTCTTTAGAATCTCTAAAAAAATCTCTCTTTTAGGAGGAGCGTAACACTTTGCCGCCTTTGTGGGAGTGAGGTTCTTTAGGGGTTATCGAAGCTTTACTCCGTATATGTCCATGCGCATCCAAAACACCAAATCAAGGAATCTAAAGACTCGGAAGGCGGATCCCAAGTCGGGTAGGGTTAAAGATGAAAATATATCTTAATTATAACTCGAACTTTGTAATTTTTTTGTTTCTCTCTACGGGAGGTGAAATGGGGACATATATATGTCGCAACTAGGAATGTCAATGGACGGGTACCTAGCCCATTAAACCGATCCTACTTACTAAAAAATATCTATTACCCTATTCATTACCCATTAAAAACCATAGGTCTATTTCTTTATTTAGCTTATACTCATTATATCATATCCTTTCCATACTTTATCCGTATCCATTTACTTGTTATTTTTTTCCTTAAACTCGAAGACTTTTTTTGGGTTAAAAACACATTTGACTCGGATAAATTTTGCATCATTCTTGTATTGCCATAAGGAGGTGGTTCAACTATATTCCATTTCTATAGCCTAAAACTCGTCATTATTTCGAACTCGTGATGCTTTGTTTTTTTTTTTAATTTTATGTTTTAGTATTTTTTTTAAAATATTAATGGGTAAAAGATGAGTATCAAAAGGATAAAAAAAATATCCATATTTATGAAAATTAACATAAACGAATAATACTCTTTTATTCATATTTAACTCATTATCTATTATGATATTTAAAAAAAATAATTAATGAACGAACCGATAGGATACTTTTTCTCGTATCCAACTCTATCGTCATCCCCGACGAAGAATCGATGCTCGGTCGAAACGCCTTCTAGTCAATTCCCTTCGGACTTCTCAAATGAGTAGTTTGTTCTTCTCTCCGAGAGCCGCGCCCATCCCGCCTACAAGTTCACTACAACTTGCGAATATCTCATCCGATCGCAGTATAACTATTCCTCTACTTGATAGAAAATTTAAATATTAAATATAATAACTAAATTTTGAGCATGACAAATACACGATGTCCAAAAGAATGCCTTAGTTGTTCTTATAATTTATTATATATGTAGATAATAAAAATCGATCGACTAATAACAAAATCCATATTATTGATGGGTAATAATTTTAGAACATCTATCGAAATGGAAAGATGAACAAATATTTCGGAATACAAAAAACATGGATTAGCTTTAGAGTTATTAGAGGTTTTATTCATCGACATGATAGAACATCACCGAATTCCAACTCATGGTGCCTACCGATCGGTGCATGTGCTCGAGCAAGATTTTAAACAACGTTCCACTTCCTTTGCACCCGCCAAATAAGCACCAATAGAAAATCATGAGTTTTTTTTTTTTTCCATAGCCTTATAATTCTTGTTCATTTTAAGAATAATTTCAAAAATATAAAGATTAATGAGTGAATGTTAAGTTTCTAAATTATCATTCCGTCAAAATTTTCAAGCCAAACCACTAGAATTATTCACGTGATTTGTACCTAATTATTTTTTATTCTTAAAATACCCCGGCAAGATAGCAAATAGAGAAAGCTTTTATGTGCAAATCATGTGATTAATTCTGATTTTTTAACCTCGAAAATTTTACTAGAAGTATAAATTAGATACTTAATGTATATTTAAAGATAAAATTGGTTTAATTAAGAATATAATAATTGAAAAATTATCGTATTATATAAATACAGATTGAAGCATTAATCTAAAATAAAATTTAAGGAAAATGATAATATCACTATCTTAAGAGAGAAAAAGAGGTAATTACGAGGGTCATTTTTGGTGCCGATTTTGGAACAAGAAGAGAGAGCACAATTCATGTCGCAAGGATGTCGTCGCGAGAATGAGAGGTGCACTCGTCTCAAACATTCAACGAGACATTTGGCAATAGCGCCTTCGAAGGGCAAGCATGTCCGGAAGCAAAAGTTGTAGCAACCCAAAAAGAGGTCGTGGATCGCCTTACGAGCAGCCCCCACCACCACAAAAACCACCAAGAGAGGCCTAATTCTTCTTTCCTCCATTGTCCTTTTTTCTTTTTGGACCGAGATATTATTTATGCCTCCACATGCGAGGCTTTTATATTTGTTGTGTCCAAGTGCATATTTTCACGCAAGGAAACTTATTTTTGGATATAGAAAATATGGAAATAACTTTAAATTATGGAAATCTAGAGATTTATTCCCTAATTTCAATGGATTATAATTAGTTAAATAATATGTAGTATTAATGTTTTACTTTCTTTATTTAATTTTTTTCTCTCTTTTTGAAATCAAATAATGCATCTTATTTCTCCGTAATAAAAGTCGCCTTATGATAATCCATAGAGTGAACCATTAACTTTGATTCATATTGTTATAATTCAATTTTGATCTCTTATTTTCCTTATAAAATTTTACCCAAAAAAAAATTAAAAAAAAATTGCATACTTTTTCATGTTTCTATGATTTTTGTGATTTTTAGATAGTCTTACAAAACTTTAGAATTTTAAGAGATATACTCGGTATTAATTTTTCTTTCCGATTTAGAGAAGGTAAAATAACAATAATAATAAAAAAAAAACCAACAACAACAAAGAAAAAATCCTATACGTTGGGGACTAGCTTGTGAAATGCATCATAGGTTGGGGTTTGTTTTGTATTTTTCCCACTACATTTTGTTCTTTTTCTAATAGATAAAATCTAGACATCATTTTTTTTTCTTCCTAATTTCGAAGGATTAGTTAACTAATATTAATGTATTGCTTTTCTATCCTTTTCCTTTCCTTTTCTTGCTTTTTCCACCTTTTTTCTTGAAATCGAAGAATGTAATCTTAGCTCACTATAATAGACTCACAAATTTTTTAATATATACAAATATAATCTAAAATTTATTTTAATCTTTTAATAATATCATTTTTTCGATTACGCAAGAGTGTGTTGAAGAGCTCATATAGGAAGCTAACACAATGCAGCAGGCGAAAGGAATCTCGGAGCCGAAGGTTGACAAGAACGTCATATACCTCAAGGTTGTAAGGGAGAAAAAGAAGATGGTATATGGTGTAGGCACACATGCAATGCATTATCTATCCCAATCAAGTGCTAGTAGCTCCTCATTTGTATCATCGCATTACCAACAATATTTTTTATGAGGAGGTTCAAAGGCAGTATGAGGAGACGAAAGAGGCTATGAAAAAGATGTAAGTCAAACAACACGAGTTTCAAAACCTTATAACGAAGCAACAAAAAACCATACATAGGCTTAATTTTTAGTACGAAACGATGGCCTCCATATTGATTAAGTTGGCATAGACGTCCGGGTTGTTTATATATCCTTCTATCGATCGAGACTCTACCGTTCCTCCCACCCAGCATTCCATCGAGCATCTTGCCCAGCCTCCCATCGAGCCCCCCACCAAGTCCCGAGAGGAGGATAGGGGATTAGACGATCGGGATGACAATCGAAAGTGACAATTCATTTTTTTAATTTGTTTTCTTTTCTTTCATATGTATTACTCGAATCTTTTTTTTAATTTATATTTAATTTATAATATTTAAATTATACATTTTTTCTTCCAATTATTAATTACTACCAAGAATATTATTAATTTAAAAATAAATAAAAAATGTAAAAAATATAATTAGTGATGGATTGCCAATGAATTTCCATGCCGATGGCGATGGAGTCGCGATGGATTTCTTCGACCTTCAGGTGACGGCATAGCGATAGTCTAGCGACAAATGGCATTAGCTTCGGATATTAGCGATGACATATCGGTCATTAAACAATGACAAGCACTAGCGATGGAATAGTGATGCTAAATACGAAGGTTTGCGGTGACCAATCTAGCGATGAAAGTTTCAATTTTTGCGAAGAAAATTCCATCACTATAATAGTGACGGAATGTTTTTCGTCGTCGATAAGCTTAGTGACTAGCATTTTAGCGATGGATATAATTTTCGTTGCTACATTGTCGCTAAGCGACTTTAGCGACGGATATTGGCTAATTAGAGATGGATTAATTGTCATTTTTCTTGTAGTTTCATATTTTGTTGTGATTTCCTATTTTTGTACTATAATATTCTATATTTTATTACTCGTTTTGATCGTGTTTAAATTTTTTTTCTCTAATTACCAAAATTTATCCTAACAATTAAAAAGTATGATCTATATTGTTATTTTATTATAACTTATTTTTCTACTTATTAGAAAATCTAACTATTTAGTATAATAAATACACGATGTCCCAAGTAATGGCTTAACCTAGTGTAGTTTGTGTTGCTCTTATAAATTTATTATGCGGATAATAAAAATCGGTGTTCTAACGACAAAATCCATATTGTTAATGGGTAACAATCTTAGAACATCTATCGAAAAGGAAAGATGAACGAGATATTTTAGAATACAACAAACATGAATTAACTTTAGAGTTATTAGAGGTTTTATTCATCCACATGACATAACTTCACCGAAGTCCAACTCATGGTGACTATTGGTCGGTGCATTTGCCGCAGCAAGACTTCAAACAACTTTCCACTTCCTTTTCACCTCGCCAAATAAGTACAAATAGAAAATCTATGAGTCTTTTTTTCATAGCCTCATAATTCTTATTCATTTTAAGAATAATTTCAAAAATAAAAAGATTAATAAGTGAATGTTAAGTTTCTAATATATCATTTTGTCAAAATTTTCAAGGCAAACCACTAGAATTATTCACACAATTTACACATAATTAATTTTTATTCTCAAAATACCATTGCAAGATAACAAATAGATAAAGCTTTTATGTGCAAATCATGTGATTAATTCTGATTTTTTAACTCGAAAATTTTACTAGAAGTATAAATTAGACACTTAATGTATATTTAAAGATAAAATCAGTTTAATTAAGAATATAATCATTGAAAAATTATCGTATTATATAAATACGGATTGAAGCATTAATCTAAAATAAAATTTAAGGAAAATGATAATTCCACTATCTTAAGAGAGAAAGAGAGTTAATTACGAGGGTCATTTTTGGTGCCGATATTGGAACAAGAAGAGAGAGCACAATTCATGTCGCAAGGTTGTCGTTGCGGAATGAAAGACGCACTCGTTTCAAACATTCAGCGAAGACATTTGGCAATAGCGCCTTCGAAGGGCATGCATGATCGGAAGCAACTTCGTAGCAACTTCGAAAAGAGGCCGTGGATTGCCCTACAAGCAGCCCCACCACCACAAAAACCACCAAGAGAGACCTAATTCTTCTTTCCTCCATCGTAGTTTTTCCTTTTTGACCGAGAGATATTATTTTGGCCTCCGCAGGCTTTTATATTTGTTTTGTACAATGCATGTTCTCATACAAGGAAACTTATTTTTGGATATAGAAAATATGGAAATAACTTTAAATTATGGAAATCTAGAGATTTATTTCCTAATTTCAATGGATTATAATTAGTTAAATAATATGTAGTATTAATGTTTTACTTTCTTTCTTTATTTATTTTTTCTCCTTTTGAAATCAAATAATTTAATCTTATTTCTCCGTAATAAAAGTCGCCTAAGACTCTTGACGTAACTAGTCCGTTAAGATTTGAATATGTGACTTCTTGTTGCAAAAGATTATTACCATCTGGACTACAAGCTCTTTAATTAGAGCAAACCATTAACTTTGATTCATATTGTTATAATTCAATTTTGACTCTTTATTTTCTTTATAAAATTTTACAAAAAAAAAAAAAAAGACTTAATAAAAAAAATTGCAAACTTTTTCATGTTTGTATGATTTTTGTGATTTTTAGATAGTCTTACAAAATTTTAGAATTTTAAGAGATATAATGGTATTTTTCTTTCTAATTTAGAGGAGGTAATAAAATAACAATAACACAAAAAACAAAACAAAAACAAACAAAAAAAAACAACAAAGGAAAAAACACCCGGGGAATGATGAAATTTAAGACAAATTTAGAGGAAAAATAATATTGTGTTTGAAATAGTAAATTTATTCCTTGAGTTTGTTATTTCTTATGAACATTGTCACCAAATAAATTTTTTTAAAAAATTTTATTTATTGACCAATATGATTTATCTTTCTCTATATAGATTTTTGAATAAAATTTTAGAATATAATTATTTTCTCTTAAAAAACAAATTGATATAATTTAAGTGATAGATCGTTAGAATTTTTAAATGATAATAGCATGATATTATATATATGTATTGTAAATTATTATTTTTAATATGAGATAAATTATCTCAAAAAAACTTTAAATATTTAGATTAAATTTACAAAATATGGTTTTAGTTTAGAATCCATGGGTTTTTAATTTTTTGTTTTGTTTAAAGATTAGTACGAGTTAATTTTCAGTTAAGAATCCAAAAAAAGAAGAATAAATCATTTTTTTAGTAGAAAATTTATGAAAAACATAATGACTAATATCTCAAACACAAAATTTTTTTTAAAAAAATCATAAAATTGAATGAATTTTTTTCTTTTTACCTTTGATTTGATATGTCCCAACGTTGAAATTTTTCTAAGTTGCCAATGCTAGTGTATTGTTATGTGTATAACATTAATTAGGACTTTCAAAATAGATTTAAATGGTGTAGACTATTTTGTTAAAACCATGATTGGTTGAGCTTGTCTTAGAAAAATCCTATACGTTGGGGACTAACTTGTGAAATGCATCATAGGTTGGGGTTTGTTTTGTATTTTTTCCACTACATTTTGTTCTCTTTTCTAACAGATAAAATCTGAACATCATTTTTTCTTTCCTAATTTCGATGGATTAGTTAACTAATATTAACGTATTGCCCTTTCTATCCTTTCCCTTTCCTTTTCTTATTTTTTTCCCCTTTTTTCTTGAAATCTAATAACGTAATCTTAGCTCACTATAATAGACTCACTAATTTTTTTTCAATACTTCTTTCTTTTTCATCACCTTCTTTTTTTCCATCTGGATTTAACTTGCAGACTTCCAAATCCTTATTTTGAACTTTGCATTGAGGCTTTATTTGCTTCATTTGGTTTCAATTTTTATTTATTTTTTCTCTTAATTTCTTTCAACTTCACTCAAAGCTTGAATTTTGAGTCCATGTTGTTTTTGGCTCTAGTTTGTGTGATTTTCAATTTAAATTATAAGGAAGCTTTTATCTCTGTCTATCTGAATCAAATTTAAACAAGATTTTCAGAGATTTTGGAATAGAAATTGGATTTCAGCTTGTTTATTGAAGTAAGATACAAGAGCAAATGGCAAGGAATGGGGGAAACAAGGTAGATCATGCAGCAAAGAAGCACACAGGTTTGCTTAAACTAGTGCAGATGTTGTCATATTTGGTTGTCTATGTTTCATGTTCGATTTTAGGCTTAGCAACTGGTTCTCTGGTCAACCGGTACATCACTTTACAAGGACAACTATTTTTCACAGACAACAATAAATCATCAACAACATCCTGTCATAATTGCACGATCCTGAAACCTAGTGATCAGGGTGCTGTTTCTTCGAGTATGGAGTTATCTTTTCGTCGAAAAAGCTTGACTCACAGTATGAATGATGAACAACTCTTCTGGACTGCCTCTTTGGTGCCATATAAGGAAGAATATCCCTTCGATAGAGTGCCTAAAGTGGCTTTCATGTTCTTGACTCGAGGGCCTTTGCCTTTGCTGCCATTGTGGGAGAGGTTCTTTATGGGTTATGAGAAGCTTTACTCTATTTATGTCCATCCGCATCCGAAGTACAAGATGAAGGTATCTAAAGACTCTCCCTTCTATGGAAGGCAGATCCCAAGTCAGGTGTGTGTATATATTGATAATATGCATCTTGATTTGATTATATATGGTTAAAGATGAAAATGTCGTCTATGAACTTTGTAATTTTTTGGTTTCTCTTTGCAGGAGGTGAAATGGGGGCATATGTCAGCGATTGATGCTGAGAAACGCCTTCTAGCCAATGCTCTTCTGGACTTCTCAAATGAGTGGTTTGTTCTTCTGTCCGAGAGCTGCATCCCAGTCTACAAGTTCACTAAAACGTATGCATATCTCATCCGATCAGAGTACAGCTTTGTGGAGTCCTTCGACGAGCTTTCCTTCGATGGCCGCGGCCGCTACTTCCATCAAATGCTTCCTGAGATTCAGCCCCATCAATGGAGGAAAGGTTCTCAATGGTTTGCGATCCAACGAGACCTTGCTATTTACATCGTCTCCGAAACCAAGTACCATTCTGTGTTTAAGAAACTTTGTTATGAAGAATTGTTTTGCCTTCCTGAAGAGCATTACATTCCAACTTATCTGAGCATGTTCCATGGATCACTCATTGCAAACCGGACTCTGACTTTGGCTGACTGGTCAGTATACAGCTCTCATCCCACAAAATACGGCAGATTTAATGTTACAGAAAGTTTGATAAATTCTATCAGGAATAACGGGACATTATGTTCTTATAACTCAGACATGATGAATCTTTGTTACCTCTTTGCCCGGAAGTTTGCTCCAAGTGCCTTGAAGCCCTTGCTAAAAATTGCTGCCAAGATCATGCAGTACTGATTTTTTTCCTGTCTTTGCAGTACTGATAGTTGATGTCAGATGTAATTTCTGTAGTGCTCTGTTCTTTAGATATTGCGATCCCTCTCCACAAGATTAAGCCTATTTTCGTTTTTTGGCATAGATAACCATTATTGGTCACTAAATTGCAATATGATATACAGGGATTATCAGTCATGCAAGATTGGATCCCTACATGGCCATCTTCTCTTTGTCCATTACTCGTATAATCTTTCATGGTTCCTTGAAATCATTGAAATCGAATTCAGTGTAAAACAAAAAGGGCAAAAAAAACTTCACCGTGTTTCTAGATACCGTGTAGTGGCAAAATGATAAGCCAAACTGTCAAACGTTCCGTGAATTTTGAGTTATTTGAGAATAGATATTTCAACTTTCAAGTCGGAGCTTTCTCCAACTATTTTGCATTTGAAATTTATTCTTTATGTTAAAGTTTACATCAATTCTAAATAGCAAAATGATAAGCTAAATGGTCCAAACTTTTCTTTTTAAGTTATTTGATAATTAGTCACTCAACTCCAAGAAATTTTATAATATACCAAGAGTAACTAACGATAAATATAATAATTACTTCATGAATTCGATTTTAAGAAGAGAGATAGACAAAAAAAAAAGAAGAGAAATTACATATATACCCATAAAAAATGATAAAAAGATTTCTACGTCCGTTCAAAATTTTTTTATTTTCTCTCTCTTTATCTTTTTTTTTTTGTCTATCTCTTCTTAAAGTAGACTTATGAAGTAATTATTATACATGTCATTAATTACTCCTAGTGCATTATAAAATTTCTCCTCAACTTCCAATTATGAAATAGAATTTTCTCTGACTATTTTTCATTTAAAATTGAACCTTTTTTTTACTATGTTTCATAAATTCTAATATATAAATATAATTTCTCAACAGCTAAAACCATACTAAAACTTTAGATATTTTGTTTTTTCCTCCTAAATGCTAAGAAGTAAGCAGTTAAAGAACATATTAGAAGGAAAATAAAAAATAAAAAATTTAGAGGAAAAAAAAACAAATATCTATAAATTCTAGCATATCTTTAACTATCATAAAACACCCTTATTTTAAACAAAAATCGTAAAAAAAAAAATCCACTACAATATTAAACGTTGAAAAATTGATTCTTAAATGAAGTAAAATACATTCAAAGTTAAGAAGAGATTTAGACTATTTAACCAAAATGACATACAAACAATTCATGCATCAAACAAAACAGTGTTGTGAAGCAACTTGAGAGAGCACCACATCCAACTAGTGATAAAAGTTGAGCTGCTTTTCAATTTCTAATACAGAATTGTTCCAGAAAAAGAAGAGGATCCAAATCCAAGCCCTAAAGCCCCCATTATTAATAAATAAATGTTATATGGAATCTTGTTCCAACAAATCCAACATTCCATGGTAAGAAATCAGAAAAAGAAAAATTATACCATTCCATAAATTAATGAAACGGATTCAAAAATTTTCAGTAAAATGTTATGATCTTCAGTGGCCACACAAATGACCTGCAAATTTACATAGATGATTATTGCACAAAGGCTCCAGCATTAGTCAAGTATACTCATATGCAATGACAATTGACTGTTAACATCTACTAATCAATTGGACATCTTTAATAAATATTAAGGATCAAAAAGTACAACAATAATAAATCATCGTACGAGACTGATTCACTAAGCACTTCCAAAACTTTCTGTGGCACTTCTACCATTTATGCTTGCAAGTGAAACTAGCAGCCAGAGACAATCTGCATATATCGATAATCTAGCATTGCTGGCTAACTTGAAATCAAAACCCGAGAGAACCAGGCATTTTATCAAGTCACTGTGTGCTCAAGAGTCACGCTGCTGCCCGCTGGTGGCTGTGTTGCCATTCAAGGGATCCGGATGAATGCTGTTCAGCCATATCTGGCGGTCGATTTGGCTGGCACAGAAGAATAACCATTACCATATAAGGAGCATGAGGGAAAATAATCTAACATCCAGGAAACTCACAAGAACAAACAGGCCAAATTTAGAAGCTGACTTTCCACAACACCTAAAAGAATCTAAGCATACACGTCTAAACTCCCAGATTCTGAAGTGAATGATGAATTATATAAAACTTCAACAGATGAAATTGTAGATACACCGTTCTGTATGCTATATCTATAAATATGGTTATGGCCAACTAAAATCAAATTATAGAAATATAAATGAACCAAATATTTGAGGGATAGAGTCTACTGAAATGAATTAACTCAATGTTTTAACTGTCTATCTTGCTATTTTTACATAATCTTGAAATAATTACTTTTTTGTGAAGTTTGGCTATTGTAAGGGGATCAAACAAAGGAAATTGAATCCATCTATAACTCCTTTTCAGACAGACAATCATCTAAGATCTGAAAGAACAGAGACCGGTGAGGCTAGATGGAGGCAGTCTAAAAACGATAAGTTCACTGTTAAATTCTTTTCCGGGGTCATGTCTAAGGATTTGGCACAAATAGGGGATGTATGACTTTCCCTCAAATGAGTAATATCTACTCAGAAACAACAATTGATTAGAATTTTCTGTCCAAACCAAAATTAGAACAAAGAGCAGAGAGGATAGCATATGAAGGATTCAAGCTCTTACCTGCTGCTGGTTGTCTTGCCATTGGTTTCGTCCAGCAATATGAGAGGATCCTACAGGATGGTGTCTGACCACTGAAGGTGATCCATAAGAATATTGTCCTTCATTCTGTGAGGATTGAAAAGGTACCTGTCCTGACATCTGTGGAGATTCACTTGGATTGCATTTAATCATATGTGAGGTTCCCGATGGCTTCTGTTCCATATTACTGGACCATGATGCCTGCTGTCCCCCAATTTCAGAGGACCATGATGGCTGCTGCCCTCCACTTTCAGGGGACCAAGATCGCTGCTGTCCTCTTGTTTGAGAAGACCATGACAGATGCTGTCCTCCGGTTTGAGAAGACCATGATGGATGCTGTCCTCCTGTTTGAGAAGACCATGACAGATTCTCTCCAGTTTGAGAAGACCGTGACGGCTGTTGGCCTGTGGTTTGAGAAGACCATGAGGGCTGATGGCCTGTGATTTGAGAAGACCATGACGGCTGATGGCCTGTGGTTTGAGAAGACCATGACGGCTGCGGGCCTGTGGTTTGAGAAGACCATGACGGCTGCTGGCCTGTGGTTTGAGAAGACCACGACGGCCGCTCACCCGTGGTTTGAGATGCCAGCTGCTGGCCTGTGGTTTGAGATGACCATGGTGTCTGCTGGCCTGTGGTTTGAGATGACCATGGCGTCTGCTGGCCTACTGTTGGAGAAGACCATGCCGTCTGCTGGCCTGCTGTTTGAGAAGACCATGCCGGCTGCTGGCCAGCTGTTTGAGAAGACCATGATGGCTGCTGGCTAGCTGTTTGAGAAGACCATGACGACTGCTGTCCACCTGCTTGAGAAGACCATGACGCCTGCTGGCCTCCTGTTTGAGAAGACCATGAAGATTGTTGCCCTGCCATTGTAGTTGCCAATATCAATTATTAAAGAAACAGAATGAACAGAATTCGTCTTAGTTGAAACGAGCAGCATTCAATGAGATTTATAGAAAACAAAGAATTACATCTTAAAATAAGTTAAATGTTACAAACATCAAAAAATAAAAAACAGAATAAAGTAAGACATATAAATAGATCACTATTCATAATAAAATAACAAAAAAGAAAAAGAAAACTGATTATAAAAGTTAAAGCTTCAGTTGGATAGTCACTACCTTGATAAGGTCTCGATGGCTGTTGCTGATCTGTATTATGAAATCCTGATGGTTGTTGCCTATTATGAGATCCTAGTGGCAGCTGCCCGGTCATCTGAGGAGATGCTGATTGTGTTTGTCTTGACATTGGATGGTCTCCAAAAGACTGTGATCTTGCAATCTGAGGTTCATCTGAAATTGATTTTCCCATCAATGGAGAAGGTCCTAATGGCAGCCCACTTGCCATTTGAGTAGGTTTGTGTTGACTTTGAGGCTGTGTTGGATAAGCAGGTCTTGAATTGTTAATCCACTTTCTTCCATCCAAAACACTCTTAATCTCACTACCCTGTCCAGCTTTTTCAAAGACCTCAAGTACGAATTCCTTCAATGAAGGGGGAACACCAACACCATATTTCATCATTTGGTCCAGCATATCCTTGCTCGTATCAAGTGCACCAGCATTACAAAGCCCCCTAACCACAACATCATAGATTGATGAATCTGGTTTTGGATCTTTGTTACCCATTTTGGTCAAAATCTCTGCAGACTCCACTGCCTTGCCATTCTTAATCAACTCACCAAACACCCTAGTCCCAAAGCTTGCCACCACCCTCAAACCAGCATCGGCCATTTTATTGAACATTCTCAAAACATCATCAATCTCTTCCATCTTCAAATATGCATCAATTAATGTCCTAAAGGTAGTGACATCAGGAGTCAAGCATTTGGCAGACAATGCTGCAAAGAACTCCTCCGCCTGCTTCATCATCTCATTCTCGCAAAACCTTGCAATAATGTTGTTGTACCCCGCAACATCCATTTGAAAAGGCTTAGACCCAGGCTTTGTCCCTGTCTTTTTAAATGTATTAATTGCCTCATCAAACTCCCCTTCCTTAAAGCACTCGTTCACCATTGTATTAAATGTATCTGAATTTACAGCTTGGTGGGTAGGTGGGGTATGATTGTCCAGCATATGCTCAAACAAAGCCCAAGCAGCCTCTTTCTTCCCATATTTAACCAAAACCTCCAAAATCGTATTACAAGTTGCAGGTACCACCTTAAAATTCTTATCCTGCCAAGACTTGTAACTTTCCATAGCCTCCTTATCCTTCCCTTGCTTAAACCACCAATCCATAAATGTGGCATTAATCACTCCGTCGTAAACCAAACACCTCTCTTTCAACTCATCGAAAAACTCATTGGCCTTCTCCAAATTCCCTAACTCCAAAAACCCTTTGATGACATTATTATAAACCAATGAATCCGCTCCATGCCCTTTAGTCAACATCTCCCTCAACAAATCAACCGAATCCTCGATCCTCCCAGCATCAATCAACCCTTTAGTCAAATGCCTATAAGTCACTGACGATGGTGAAAATGGTGCTGTCTCAATTATTTGCCTATAAACCTCAAGCCCCACATCAACTCTTCCCTCATCACAATGTGCATTGATCAAATTATTATAAGAAACAACATTAGGCACTATTTTATGTTGTTCAAAAAAGAACTTAAATAGCGCAATCGCATCATTATATCTGCATATCAATCACAATAAAACGATTAGACATCACATATTACATTCAAAAAACCAACTTACAAGGAATGATATGCTCGCAATATATAACTTATTCAATCTTTATCAAAGAACTCACCTTTTGGCACGATACATAGCGGCTATGATGGCGTTGCAAGTAAAAACAGTGGGGCGAGTTCGGGAATAAACAGAATTGCGAGCGACATGGGAAGCAGTGTCAAGATCAAAAGCTCGGATTAGGGACTGGACTCGATTGTGGAGGTTAAGACGATGGCCAGTTAATGCGCTTGTTGAGTCAGGGAGGCGAGGAGCGTTGGGATCACGAGGGGGAGGGTTCGTGTTGCGTTGCATTGCTTGGAGTGGAGGGTCGATTCGGAGGCGACGCCTTCTTTTTCGACGTTCTGCTGCGGCTTCTTCGGCAGAGGAGAAGGCGAATGTGCGGGATGCTGGCAGGAGTGGGGAGGTGGAAATTGGAGGGTTAGGGTTTGGGGTATGATGGAGTGGAGAGAGAGTGAGGTGGTGGAGAGCGCGAACTAGAGGGTGATTGGTAGTTGTTAGAACGGCGGAGGAGCGGCGGAGGAGGAGTAGATAGAGGGACATTTTTGGGGTTTTCGTAAGGGTTTTACGAAAGAGGAAATGATGGTGGTTGTGGTGGTTACAGGGAGAAGGATAAGGAGCAGAGGAGAGCTTAAACCCTAAAGTGAGGATTTTAACTTCTAATGGTACGGAAATTAAACCGAAAAAAAGAAAGAAAGTGATATTCGAGCCTTTTTATTTTTATTTTTCCATTTTCTTTTGTATTTTCCACGTATATATTGTCTTCAGCACGTGTATTATTCAACTATTTTTTTATAATCTTTATAGATTATTTTTAATTATTTATAAGTAAATATTTTTATCATTTATTAAATTAAATTGTTTGGTTTTAAATCTGAATAGTTTTATATAAAGCTTGATAATTTTTTAATTAATTTAGTTTGTTTGATTTTTAAATTATATAAATATGTTTTAATTGCAATGAAATAAAAACTATAGACATAAAATAATTAGTAGTTAGGATATATGAGTATGTTTTATGTGGTTAATAAATATTAAAAGAAGAAGAAGAAGAATTAACCTGTTTTTTAGATTTTAATAATTTCTTTTCTTTTCTTTTTTCAAATTCCTTCAATGTTGCTTTATGTGATCGTAAAAATACATCGTCAATAAATGCTAGGTGGCTCTCCTCATGGCCATTATCACCGGTGATGTAGCTAAAAACATGTACCGGAAGACGATGATATCTAAAACGAAATATGATGGGCAACCAATTCCAAGCACTGAGACATCCACTGATTGTAAAGAAGAAAAGAACACAGCTTGACAAAAAGAAGCTTGAATATCACTGATTCGTGATTCCAATAAATCATCAAGAAAGATGTCAAAAACCAATCCTTTAAAACCAAATCTATAAGAATAAGAATCTCCAAAACCAATTGTATTTACACCATTTAAAGAATCAGAAGCTTATCAAAACCAACTATTAACACATCAGGTGTAACTCCCATTTATTTTTAGCTAATGGGGATAAGATCAAAGAATCATTATGAAGAATTCACCATTTCTTCAACATTCTAAATATCAACAATCATCGATCACATCTCAAGATCCTCGACGATGACTTTGGTCTGCCTGAGACTTGGCAGTTTAGAGATCTTTTGCGATCTTTTGCATCGCCTAAAAAAAATGCCATTATTAACATTTGCGGCTATGTACGAAAGAGAAGACCAACTTCACGACCAACTTCACGCGACTCTCAGTTAATAAACACAGTTCAGTGTCTGGTTTGGGTTGCAAACTGTTGAAGTGGATCAACCCAACATCTGTCCTCCTTTACCGCCTGTTCCCATCTCTTGTAGAAGATATTCATTTCAACAGATGACTGCATCCTCACCTGCACAAGAATCATTACTTACTAAATTGTACACTTAATAAAATGGTTGAAGGTAAGTAAAGTAGATGATAAGCATATAGATTCAGGATGAGAAAAATAAGTTCACAGGATCTATAGTTCATTTTGGAAAAAAAGCAGAGCATACTTCAGGTCTTTTATCAACTTCCTTGGCCTTAGATGGCAGTGCCTGCAATATACAAAACATGAACAGCCATTATTCACTGGTAAAGAATCCTGGTCCCTGGAGGGTCACAACAGCACGTTCAGTTAACTCAGTTACGCTACTGTGTTTTTAAAGTAATACTGGTAAGAAAAATGAAACAATTCACCAGTATGAATGTGTTCATAACACAACATGATGGAGAATCCTGGTTTCTTCAATGTCATTGCTGCAGATTATCCAGCCTATTGAATTAATGATTGTATTGATGTTTTATTCATGTAATATTTATAATTTCATGTCCGAGCATCACCAAAGGAGACAACTGACAAGCCAGCCAAATCGTACAGCATAAGAGGTAGTAACGCTAGACCAGCCTTTGCTAATGAGTCTTACGAACACAGAGAAGAACAGGAAAGAATGACAATTATGCTATCATAAGGAACATAAGAAATACTTGCCTCGCTTCCATTGAAGACACCAAGGGTCGAAAGACCCAGATGAACTACATACTCAGCATCAACCACACCGACATTTTTTGTCCAATCACCCTAAAAATAGTAGAAATGTCACTAACATAGCCAAAGAGAGATCTCTCTCTGTCAGTAAAGCCAAAGAGAATTGCAAATTGAATAGGAATTAAAAGAGTTACTTGTGCACAATAACCAAGTTTTCTATCCAAACCCCATGCGTGGATCAAGTCATTCTGCACAGGTGAAAAGGCAAATTAGAGATGACGAAGCAGCTAAATACTAGTTGACCTACCAAGCACAAACGTAAATTGTGGACTCTGCAGCCAAACCAAGTATGGGATGTAATTTTAAAGGCAAAGCACTCTGCTCCAACATAATGATTAAGAAATAAAGGAGACCATCCTCCTATTAGGATCCATTCAATATGGATCAGCAAATATGCCTCTTCTTACTGTGACAAAGCGGTCAAGTTTTCAATTTATTGCAGGTTATTAACTACTTGGTTGACAATTTGGTCAAGTGCCAAAACACAACCATCATTGTCGCAATATGGAATAGATTTGATCATTCAAAGATTCAATACCTGGATCATGTACCATGTACATCGCCAAGCTGCCTTTGAGAAGACAGGTGCCATCATTTCCACCCAACTGCATAAAAAGTTTTTCTCTGACCAAATAAGAACAGTGTACTTCTTGCAGTTTGATGAAAAAAAATTCTATTTTTCTCCCAACAGAAAGGTTATTCTTCTGCAATACAATACATAGTTATTGCAATTACAAACTACAGAGTTGGTTGTCATTTAAAATTTACCCTGTGCATGGAGGTGAGGTGCTGTTGTGATAACACCTTGTGTTACCTCTGAACTTCAATATTTTCCTGTTGAAAAAATCAACCTAAGAAGTTAAGCGAGACCTCTATCCTCTATCCACAATTAATTTCCTCAAACGAAAAGCATTTATACTTTGGCAATCATGCAGTATAATAATAACTACCCCAGATTACAAGGATTTTATTTTCCCTGTAAGGCTGCCCCCCTTATTTGATAATTTTCCTATGGATTCATGGCACACACAAAAGGTAACAACATCACGAGGTGAATAAAACAGTCTCTGTTGCTGAAAGCACAGTGGAATTCACAATTGTCAGTCTCCATGATGAAGCTGAGGAAACCGATTATGACGATTTCCTCATCCCTACTACACCCTGGAATACTTTTCAAAATTGGCATGTTCCCAAACTTCGACCTATTATTTTGAATTCTCATAGACTAATGGAAGTAGCATTAGAAGATTGAATGACTGCACCTTTTGCAGATATTCCTAATATTTAAAACAATCTAACCAGGGAAAAGAACTGCACAGACAGATGAAAGAAGTTTAAAGAAGAAGAAGAAATAATTCGCATGTTAAAAGTCTACTTCATTACCACAAATTCACAATGGATGATTACTGGATAACCTTGAAAAGTAGGTAACTGAAACAGAATTGGATAAGTTCAAGCAAAATTTGTGCTTAATTCAACCAGCAATGATTGAAATTCTCAGTAACTTCAACTCTGAGTGTGCATGCAGCTCTTGGATATTAACAATCAAACTCTTAGCGAAAAAGATGCCAAGAAGAATTTGATTAAAATGTTCATATCCAAAGTAAACTCCTTTTCAATGCTCTTCATCTGCTCAGCAAAATTTGATGGAATCCAACAGCTATAGAATGATCAGTTTAACATTTAAATCATTCCAGAAAAGGAATTTATGCTAGTTTACACAAACCTGTGCACTGTGGAGTTCCTCATACGAGCAGTAATTTGTTGATGAATGGTAGACTTAGCAGGATCAAGTGCTGGCTGTGATACTTCTAGTCCCTCATCTTTAACAATTGACAGATATCTGCACAAAAATCAGCATGTTCGATAATGTTCATGAAATCATAATCCATAAAACCACTTGTAGTCTTGTTAAAAAAGAAAAGGAAGGACACGTCTACATCTACCACATGGTATTTAAGATGTTTTAACTTGTTTGACTAAGTCAGCAAGGGCATTCGGTAGTCAAAAGACTCCTATTTCCATTACAACCAGAAAATAATAAGAACAGCAAAAATGCATCTAGACAAGTTTTCACTAGGTTTGGCCATTGAAGTATTAATTATAAATATTGGGATACTGTTTTTAGGAAAAAAAAATTTGAGACACAGCACCAGTTTTCATTTCTAAGCATGCTTACCGTCTTGGATTAAAATTTTCAACTCCAAGGTCTTCATCCCAAAGAAATATATAATTGTATTCAGCAACTATGTCAGGATGCAGGAAACGCTTAGCAAACCACCTGTGCAATCAAAATAATTGTTCATCTAAGGATGGATGATGTGAGATGGTACAGACCATACATAAATACACACATGCACGTCAACATGAACAAATGCATGGAAGCATGTCCTGCAAATGCATATAAACAAATGTGTGCCAGCCTGTGTGCACGTGACCAATTCCATTCATGATTCAAGGAAACAACAACTTGGGATGAATCAAGCTCACCATTTTGTTTGATTTACAGCAGAGACATGGATGGCACTATTGCTCCATGATAAACCCCTCCATTCATCCACAATACCATCATAATGAAAAAGCATCACAACAAAATCGCTTAAAGGGAACTGCAAGAAAAAGATAAATATTAAGTAGAAATGAGCACAGAAAAAATTTGAACACCACCAATATATCAAGATTGAAAGCCACCTTTTTAACAATTTGGTCTACTATTGCCTTTTGCTTTATTCCGACTGCAATTGCTAACAAGCTCATTGAAGGTTGTGGATTGTCCTGGCAAAAAAAAAATGCCATATTTGATAAGGACAATTGAGAAAATCTTCCATCAGGTTTACAAAAAACCATCGTGCCAATGTTGATTGTCTAGTTCTGGACTACTAGAAGAAAATACTAATTTTAAGTTTAAATCTCAACACACTTTGCAAATTAAGTCTAAGACAAAATTTCTGAGTCATTCGATTGAGGACTGTATCCTCACATTTGAAGGTCCTACTTACTCAAGTTCATGAGCCAGATCTAGTCAGGAAGAGCAGACCAACCTTACTTCAAAATAAAACATAATCAACTATGTTTTGAGCTACTATAAGTCAACTCTGAGGATATTGATTGTTCTTGCAGTGTACTAATAAAACTTGGAATGGTTCATGATATCATATCCCTGGTCTATGATGCAATGCAAGATCTTCAATGTCTACCAAATCACTGTTCAAATGTAAAGGAACAAAACCCGCAACCCTTCAGAGTAAAGCAATTCAAATTTAATTAGTATTGAGCTAGAAAATAATGATATGCATGACCTGCAGAACATAAAAAATTATCTGATGAATATGAGGTTCCCTACACCCACTAACCAATCCAATGAACCTAAAGTTCCTTCTCACATGGATTGAGCATCTGCATGGATTCACTTACATTTTTCAAAGAAGAGCCCCATAAAGGCCGCGTTTTAAAGTTAGATTTCTCAGTAACTATTCCTTGAGGCAATGCCTCACTTCCAGAAGACCTGCAATGATCCTAAGCAGAAAAAAGATAGAAATCAGAAAGAAATTCAAGTCACTTGGTGTGCCACTTTAAAAGTGTCTTTTCATTTTAATCTTTTCTAAAAGAGACAAAACCTTGCATTTGTCAGATTTCTGCATCGCCTCAATCACTTGCCATGCAGTTATTCTCTGCATAGATGAATACCAGTAGAAAATCACCTTGAAGTTGTAGGTACGTTTTAAATCATCAAAAAATTTGAAGTCTTGTTCAAAAGAAATTCAAGCCAGACTAGATAAAATTTCAATCACTTGAATCTTCATGTCTAGAACAGCTTGGTTAGTCTACAACTAGAGCAGAGACACTATATTAGTCTGCAACTGGCAAATGCGAGCTGCTACTATAACTCCATTTTAAGGTCGTAGTTCAAGCTTGATTTTCCAATTCCAAATTCACATATCCAGGTGCTTTCAATCTACATAGAGTCAACAGTTCTAAGCCTCCTGTCAGTAACTTTCATATTAAAATAAACTATACTAAAATTGATAAGATACGTAGAAAATACCCCTTGCTTTAATTTCTAGTGCTGCTATTCTCCTTTCCAATGTTTCCAGCTTCATTATGTAATTTTATCTCTTCATTTATAAGACAGTCTGCAATTGACTACTTTAACCAAAAGCACTAACAATATCAGCTTCTAAAGAGAACCAACTGAGTCAGTACTAAGTGACACGCTATTTGTGACAAACAAAGGTAGAAATTCAGCAGAAAAGGTACTTTAAAATTTCGAGAACAAAGCTAACATAAAACCTTTCATCTATTTATACATAAACCTCATTCAAGCTCTGCCCTAGAATATTAAAATCCTCTTAAAAGAACATGCAGCCATCATGTCACCATAAAAAATTGCAAATCTACAGATCAAACAAGGCCCATGATATTGTTTTATGTAGAAGTAAATTTTAACAAAACACCACCATAAGAGATACTTACTGCTTTGGATTGCTTCCCAACAAATGCAGAACCAACAAGGTAAACACTACATATCAAAGAAACTGCAATGAAGAGACTGCAGATGTGTGACCCTCTCTTAGGATCCGATGGTGCAGAAGCCTGAGAAGGTGATGGAACATGGAAACATGAAAAAATTATAATCCCATTTTGTTTCATAGGAGCAAGGCTGTAAGTGGCTATGCAAAGGACAAGAGGTGCATTAAACAAAAATTAAGTTGATGAAACAAAAAAGAAGTCTGGTAATCATCAGCACTATACTCTTCCAGATAAGTTTGATGCATTCAGCATTATACTTTTTAGACGATAGTCTATCAATACAAACTCAAAATTCCACTGAGTCTTCTTTAATATAAAGACCCTAGGCTGATAAAGATCACATTGAGGTTTTGGTGACCTCCGTATATGTCTCATGGTAATTCAGAGGCAGAAAAATGAAAAATATCTTGAACACATGTCAAGTAAGTCATATAACTTCAGATCCACAACTCAGCTTCGTCTCAGGGAAACATATCACAGATAATTTCCCCATTATCAACCAAACATTTCAGCAACAAATGAGAAACGGAAGTTCTAAAATCTAGACCAATGGCCTAACTTATAAACTCTAAATCCAAAACCTTAATGGCACATGCTATTGTTGTGGCTTATTACTCAACTATTTCTGTCTTATTTAAAGACCAACTATTTTCATCAAAATTTGAAATCATCTCGCAATCAATTATAGAACAATTTTAGAGAATTGAACACATAACTCTTTGAAAAAGTTTAGTACTATGTGCAATCGCTAAAATAAAGGTCTGAATTCAATCACCAAGTCAATTTGCAAACAATGACCTCCTTTTCTCTTTTTTTTATATAATAAAGAAGAACCTCTTAGGTTAATGCTAAAGTAAAGAAAACCCAAAAAAAAAAAAAAATGATTTCTTAAATTGTAACTTGAAATGTCTTCCACTCAAAGAAAGAAAAAAGTAACCCTGTAATAGAAGTTCCACTTTCACTTCACAAATAGCAAACCCGTAAGACCAAAAAATTTCTAACTTTCTCTCATCTCCTCCTTTTTCTCAGCAACCAAACAGAAGGCCAAAGAAAAGATGTTCTAATTTCCAATTTCCAAACAAAAGATCATCCCATTTATCCCTCTCTAATTATAATAAAGTAAAACCAAATGAAATTGACTCCTCTAGCCACTGAACAATATCAGCATCTAAATATAAGAATCAATAGAAAATTGAGGTTCAGGTGACCTCAGAATCAATAAAAAAAAAAAAAAATCGATAGAAAATTGAGGTTCAGGTGACCTCAGAATATCTCTCATACTATTTTGCCACAGCCAAAAATAGAAAGAAAAGGAAAAGTCTCCTTCATACCCAAACAATCAAAATTTTAAATTGTGACACAAGTCAGTTGTGGTACAAAAAAATAAATAAAAAATAGACAATTGAAGATATAAACACTTTAAAGTTCTTCATGAGACTACAAGTCCAAGGAAATAATGGTTCGAATTCAAGCATCTACTCCCCCACGACAGGAACCAAACTAAAGAGATAGAGAGAATTGCTAGCAAAACCATCTTCAATTGCGGCTATAAGAAAGAGTCCATTTTTTATTATTACTATTATTTTCACATGGCCAGCAAAAATTTGAACTTGAAAGTTCGATTTTGTTTTAAATAGACAATAAAATTTTTTAAACGTTTTCCAAGGTATCCTGAAATAAAAAAAAATTAATACCTCTCTCTCACTGTCTCCCTCTCCTCACCAGAAACAAAAATTCCAGATTCCAAATCTAATAAAAAACAAACAACAAACAACAAACCCATAAGGGGCCAAGAGTTTCAAACTTTCTCAGCAAACAAACACTGGGGGAGAAAAGACGGTTAAATCTCAAAACAAAAACTCACACTTTCTTTCCCATTTATCCCATTCTAATCATGATAGAGTAAAACCAAAACAACCATCATTAACTAAGAAAACACAAACAAACACACGTAGAGAGAGAGAAAGAGAGACAACTGCAACCAGTAAAGTTCAGAACCAATAAAGTAGTTCCCAAAATTTAAACAAAAAAATAAATCATCCGAAACCCACCAAACTTTGCGTGTGTGCATGAGAGAGGGAGAAAGCTTACACAATTAAGGGTCTTCATTTTGATGGAACATAAAATGAGAAGCAGCTGTGTCAAAAACAGAAGAGGCCCCAAAAGATGGAAAAAAAGGAGACCCTTTTTGATTTCTTTGTGCTATATATAATATAAACTTGAAAAGAGAAGAAAAAAGAAGAAGAAGAAGAAGCCCTGTGTAGTTGGATAAAGCAAAGAATCTCTCTCTCAAACAAAGTATTGAGAAAGTTGATGAGGAAAGTAAAGCTACAAAGGCACAAACAACCAAGCCCCACCACAAACCAACACTTTATAAAACTCCCTATGGCTATTCTCTTCCCCCCACAAACGGCACCGTGTTTGAGAAGCCAAAGCAAACTGTAGTTCAAGATAGAATTTGGAGACGAGACAGAGACAGAGACCTACCTCTTTGCTACTGACTAATGAATAAAGTTCGGATTTTTGTGATTCTTAAGGATGTTCGTGCTTTGGTAAGATACAGATTGTGGCACTTTTTTAAGTGCCAAGAAAAAACAAAACATGCAAGAGAAAATGTAGGGGAGTGGTGGGGAAGTGTGCGTTACAGCAAGACAAGTTTACATGTACGAGAATTTCAATTTGTCCTCTAACTTTAAATTTATTATTAATATAGTCCTCAACCTATTAATTATTTCAATTGAATTCCTAATGCATCTTCTTTTTAAACTTGTCTTTCTTTTTCTTTTTTTAATCTTTTTTTTTTATGTAAAATATAAGTTTTATTCAAAACAACAACATTGTTCACATCAACGAGGAATTGATGATTGGACTCGATTGAGGAACGCCCAATACTTCGAAAAATTGAAAGATTGATATTTTAAGGACCAAGTTTAGAATGAGTAGATTAGGTTTGCTTACCCATTTAGGCATTTATGTTGTAATGGGGATAATTAAAGACTTTGAATTTTTAATGTTTTTCCATACTTTTCTGAGCAACACCACAAGATAAAAGTCACATTTGCAATTAATGTTTTGCCATCCTTTTTTGAACAACACCACAAATTAAAGTCACGCATTGCTAGTGTATATATATAATGAACTCATTTTTGGATTTTTTGTTTAAAAAAAAATTAATTTCAGAGTTTTATAAAGAAAAAATATTTTAATGAGTTTTTCAGTAGAAATATTTATAATCTTTTATATTTATAGAATTCGTGTGTGTATAAAATATATTTATATTTATGATCGTTATATAATATGCACAATTATGTTTTATAGATAAATTACATACATGAATACTAAAATACAGTAATATTATTATATATGTTTATATGTTTATTTATTAATATAATATAATTGTACAAAGATATAAATTTATCAATTTTTCAAATACAATGTTGTAATCTATAAAGCAAAGAATATCTCTCTCAAAGAAAGTTGATCAGAGAAAGTAAAGCTGAAAAGGGCCAAAAGCGAACCCACCAAAAACAAACGCTTGGTCAGACTCCCTATGGCCGTCCTCTTGCTTTCACATACGACACCGTGTTTGAGAAGCCAAAAGCAAACTAGCTTTTACAAATAACGTTTGGAGAGGAGAAAGAGAGCGATTTTTTTATCTTTTATTTTTTGAGCTGCCAATTTATTTTCTTTTGTTTACGAGTTCCTCATTTTTATTGTATTATCAATTCAAATATTATTATATTCCCAAAAAAAAATCATAATATATAATTTTTCAAAAGAGAAAAATGAGAAAATCGTCTTTATTACATTTTTCAATTCACATCAAACTATATTCTAAAAAAAATATGATTTTTTGGTTGTCATCATTTTTTTTATTCGTTATCTTTTATTTTAATTTTTACTGTATTTTCAATCTTTTTTCATTGAATATCTTATTGGATTGCACATGTAGCACGATATTATAGATTTAAATGCAATATTTTTCTCACGCAAAGAAAGAATGTCACAAAAGACAAAAAAGCAAACGAATTTATTTATTTATTATTTTATTTCTCACCATGTGTGCGGAAGAAGCAAACACAATCTCACACTTAACCTGTAAAACAAGATAAAGTACTTTGCAGTACAAAGCAAGGCAAAACAATTATTAGAATTAAATTGATCTCAAATCTTAAATTTATCTATCTAGACTGACCTAAATAGGTGTCATATGAGATAAACTTTTTATATGAAAAATAAAATTATATATTATAGTATTTCAATCCCTTTTAACATCAATTTAAAAAAAATAAAATTAAAATAAGTTCTTAAAAATGATAAATACTCTCAATCCCAATTAGGTCAAATTTTAAAACTCACAAATAATAGAAAAATTAAATTTGAAGCTTTACGCCATGATTTGAATGATATAAAATTTGGATTTACAATTTTTATACAGCAATGCAATATTATATTTGTTATGATATAACATAGAGAATTATATATTTTATAATTAAGGTAACATCATCTTTTGTTTAGATGAAAATCTTTATGTTGTGATATATATAGTATATCAATCCCTTTTAATATCAATTTTTTAAAAAATAAAATTAAAATAAATTCTTAAAAATGGTACGTACTCTCAATTCCAATCGAGTCAGATTTTAAAACACACAAATAACAAAAAAAAAAAAAAATCAAATTTGAAGCTTTCCGCCATGACTTGAATGATATAAAATTTGAATTTACAATTTTTATACACCAATACAATATTGCATTTATTATGATCTAACATAGAGAATTATATATTTTATAATTAAGGTCAAACCATCCTTCGTTTAGATGAAAATCTTTATTTTGTGATATATATATATATTAATGAAAACAAGGACGATGCAAATTCATACTTGTTTCGGTACTATGTTCTTGAATTACCACCACTTTGAAATCATTAGTTGCCAGATCCAATCCAGATCATATTAGAATAGTTATGGGGTGAAAGATTCGGCAAGTTATTTTCTTTAGCATAATCTTTAATTCTTTGGTTGTAGGATTCTATAGAGCAAAATCACTAAAATCAACACAATCTAGATAAAATATTCCATTGCAGGGATCACAAATACTTGCTACAAGAATCAGTAAATCAAGTGCTTGATGTGATAAATCTGCAAGTGTTTCATCTGAAAACAACTCAACCAAATCACGATAGTCTAGGTATACATAATATTTGACAAGAATAAAACCCCTATTACTCTGTTTGTAATAGTTGTTTCAGATGCTTTGCGATGAAACTAGAACTTATAATAATAGTGTACCATGACTTGGAAAAACATTTGAACCATAGTAGAGTTTTCACAGACAACCAAACCATGATAGAATTTCAATCATCATATCTTTGGAAAAAAGATGTCCATTCTTTATCGTCATTGCTATTAATCCTTTTGAATCCTTTTCAAATCTACAAGAAAATTTTTAGTCAAATGAATTGAGGAACAAGTACAGATTTCCAATGCTTTATTAATCAAATAGAATTGATGCTACCAAATACAAATAACATGAATTTTTTCACCCCATGAATTGTTAAAAACTTTCAGTACAAATTGATCCAATATACTCATTTAGCAAACAATTTAAATAACAAAGGATAAAAAAAAACTAATAAGAGATTAGAATTAAATGATTACCAAATACCACCACATTTATGTGTGAGCATACGAGTTACGTAATGTGTGGCTTGTTCTATGAAATAAAATAATATAATTTATAGGAAGAGATTGACGTGCACCCTTAAGAATTCCATTACCTACTTACCAAGAAAACTAACCATTGCCACACAAAAAATTTTATAATACATAAGGAGTGACTAGTGGTATGTATAGTAGTTACTCATTTGATTCACCTTGAGGAAAGAGATAGATATAAAAAAAGATATAAATTATATCCATACCCATAAAAAGTGATAAGAAGATTTTCACATTCGTTCAAATTTTTTTATTTTCTCTCTTCTATTTTTCTCTCTCTTTTTATGTGTCTATCTCTCTCCTCAAAGTAGATCCTAGAAGTAACTACTATATATATCACTAATTACTCATTGTGTATTATAAAATTTCTCATTGCCGGACATCACAATCTATAGATTTTCATCACGTCACTTACTAGAATTATATTTCTATTGACTCTGGTAGTAATCAAAATTACAAAATCTTATATATATAAATATTTATAGTGTGTGTGTGTGATAGCTTTAATGACGATTTAGTGGTAGTCTGAAATCATGATATTAAAGATATTTTAAGATTTGATAATAGTTTGAGATCAAGGATGCTTTAAAAAACAATTTTTGAAAAAAAATTCATAGCCAGAAAAAAAAAAAATCCCAACCACAGAAATGGAAGTACAACCAAACCAAAATCCATATATTTAATTTTGTTTCCTTCACTTTCTTCAAAGAAATCCGAAAATTGTTATTGTAGTAAGTGAGGTATTGAAATCTGCAACCACAAAATTTATAGATTTTATGAAATGTTGATTACTTCTAAATCCAATAGAAATCTAACGATCGTAGTAGGTGAAGTATTGAAAATTGTGATATCTGGTTTCGTTTTTTGGTAAGAAAATAATGAAAATCTATCAAATGTGAAAGTAAATTCTTACTGTAAATCACACGATTTCATTTCAAGGAACAAAACACGCACGTATGTCGTAATCCATTTTGACATCTAAATTTTCCTAAAAATTCAAGAAAATCATTTATTAAAAAAAAAACTTCATAAAAACTCAAAAATTATATGTTGCATATTTTTTTTCTGATTTTTGTATGATTTTTAGATATTTGGATAAATTTACGTAGTTTAAAAGATATTTGTTTATCCTTAATTTTTTAGAGCAGTTGAAAAGAAAATGAAGAAGAAAAAAACCATTGTAAAAGTCAAAAGAAAAGAAGACCAGAAGAAAAAAGTACAAACAAAAAAAAAAAAAACCCGAAAAGGAGGTTTGAAAAGTTAAAAAAAAAAACAACCTAAAAAATAATAATAACAAAGGAGAGAGAGAAAAAAAAGCCTGAAGAAAATCATTTGAAAACGAAAAAAGAAAAATTAGAAAGGAAAATAATAATACTCTTGACTATCGAAACAAAAAGTTTATTAAATTTTCTGTAGGCTTATATGGTGACAGATGCATAGATTTTATGTGACTCATTTTTATTGATAAATTTTGTTTTGTTTACATCTTCCTCATTTTTATTGTATTGTCAATTCAAATTGTATTATATTCTAAAAAAATAAAAATCATAATATATGCTTTTCCAAAGAGAAAAAATGATTGCAAAGAAAATTGTATTTTTCTCATTTTTATTATATTTTCAATTCAAATCATACTATATTCTAAAATAATATACATTTTGTTTGTCATCATTTTTTTATTCATTTTCTTTTCTTTTTTATTTCTTCTGTATTTTCAATCATTTTTTATTAAATATTTTATTGGATTGACATTTGTTAAAACATAATAGATTCAATGTTAATGTTTTTCTCACCAAATACAAGGATGTGACAAAAGACAAAAAGCATCAGAAGATTTTAAACTCTTTTTTTTTTAATTTTGTTAACCAAGGAATTGATTGTCTCTCAACCTAATTAAACTAGTCCTTCCAATTATAAACCAATTATTATATAGATATGGGGTAAAAATTTTACACATTTGTTCAACTATAAATTCTCTTTCGATCTAAAGGCTACTATTCTATAATATCTCATATTTTAACTTTCTTTGTTGTAATTTTATTTTGATTAATACCTATTATTTATCTCTTCATATAATGAGAAAATATTTATATTTTTTATCGTCTTTATCATTTTGCCTACAATATCTTCCAAAAAATAAAAATAAAAAATAGATACTTGAAAACAACATTCAAATGTTTTATTACCAAAAAAATAAAATAAAATAAAAAAATAAAAAATGTGTCTTTCTTTCATGGCCTCTGGCCCTTTTTAGTACTAACTAATAATAAAAAGAATAAGCCAATGTTAAATAGGGATATTAGAAATATTTTAGGCAAGATGATAATAAAATAAAGAATATAAGTATTATTTGGAGAAAAAAATTGTAGGTATTAATTATGAGAGAATATATATATATATATCGCCAACAATATGAGGCGCATAGTTGATGTTGATTTTTGAATCTAAAGGATGGATTGAATCAACGACAAAATTTATCATCATTTTTTTTAGAGTAGTTGCAAATTCTCAAATCCTTCTTCTCTAGATCAAATTTCGGTGTCCTCTGATTTAACAAAAGACACTAGAATACCTTATTCAATTCATTGAGCTTTTTGATACAATCAAATAGAAAGCCCCAAAGGCTCCATATTTTAGGAGTTTTGATCTAAGATTTCATTTCTTTCATGTTTCTGCAGTAAGATACTGTTCAATGTCCAAAATATGGAATATATATGCATCTCTGGTTCAAACAAGAACACGATCATACATCAAAATCTATTTTTCTATATCTATGTATTTGTACACGACAGAATTCTCAACCCCACAATGACAGCCGCGCAAAAGGCCTTCAGGGAAATACAAAACCATGTGCAGTCCTCATCTGTATGAATCGAAAGTAGAAAAATTTTCATGCAGAAATTCAACCCACAAGCAAGAGCATTCATTTACAGATTCAGCAAACTTGCTTTCTTTAATAAATAGGTGTGCTTCCCTCGGCTTTCCACAAGAATTACTCAGTGCTGACTATATGAGGTAGTTATTTGGCTAAAGATTTCTGTGAACGGAGGTAAAATCTCGTATACATTGTGATGGAACTGGCTGATCTCTGATGCGAGATAAAAGAATAGAAACTTGCTCGGTTGCAATATTCAGTCTCTCCTTGGACTTAGCAGATTCGGTTATGAGACTTGATACCATGTTCTGCAACAACTGAATTCTTTCACCATGCTCACTGGGAGAACTGTGAAGAAGCTTCGCATTAGATGTGCTAATCCGACGCCAACGCAAGGGGAGATATCTTTCTGGGATCTGAAAACAGTTTCCTGTGGAAAGAACTCGAAGGGCATGCCGACAGAGAATTCCAGAGAACTCAAAATGATTGCAGCTGCAACTAATAATTCCTTCCCTAGGAACCCAATATACTTTCCGGCCTCCCTCAAGCTTGGTATGGTGTCTCACATGAAAACCATCCTCCAACTGGAATGATGCGTAATGGGCAGCCAAAACAAGTTGTTCTTGGAGCTTCGAGAAGGCATAAGGAGTAAGTACTGTGGCCGCGTGGGATTCCATAGGTGCCCCTGTTTTTAAGCATATGTTTTGCAGATTCTGCTGCATTGTCTGCTGTTCGGCCGCTTGATCTTTAAAATCTACAGCCACAGCAACCTGCTTGGGCAGAGATGAATCAAGAACAGGGAAACTTTTCCACAAAAACTGTAGAGGACTTTCTGCTACAACACTAGTTCTAGTGGAAAAAAATTTCTTAACCAGCAGAAAATCCAGGAAAAATTCCAAGTACACATAGAAACCATAATTTTTGGCAAGAAAGATCAAATATCCAAATTGTACATTCACAAGTTAAAGGAGATCAATAGCACCTAATCACGAAGATTATAAGTTTCATATTTCTAATATGGTCAACCAAACAAGCCAGTTAACTGCATGATTTCATTGCTTTAACAAGTGTAAGAAATGATCCTGTTAATGCATTAAAATTGCAAATCTAAAGAAACTGGGGAAAATAAACTTGAATATCCCTTCGATCATTTTTTTGGTACATGCATGTTTCTTTTTCGACATCAGCAAAAAAATAAAAAAATCTTTTTTTCTCAAGGGACCTATTTCACATGGACAAACATCACCCTCGCATGACATCTCAAGCAACTAAAACAAATTGACTCAATGGCTGATTCCAATATTTTAAAAGAACAATCAAAGAATTGGGCATGTCGTCTATTTGGATAAATGTGAGATAGATCAAAACATGGCACTGGATTGTTCCATAAACATTTTTTAGAAGGCTTAAGAAGCCCTTTTGTTATTATAGCATTAGTTTGCTTCTTTTCATGACGTCTATAGGTGAAAATCATTCCTCATCTCCTGACATAGCAAAAAGTATATTTGAATCTGACATATGAAGATATTAGACCCCACATGTGTATTCTGCCTCAAGTGAGCCAAATCCAGGGGTGAAGACATGGCATATTGAATTGGGTATGTAACTTCTAACATACCTGTTCCACAAAGTGTGCAAGCCGGGTTTGAGCACTGAGAAACCTTTGGATGAAAGCGTTAATTGATTTCGACTGCCCAGCTGCAGTCATTCCCGCAAAGAAATGGCTTCTCAAGTATGGTAGAGCCCAAAGAGTGCGTAAGACATACAAGTTGGTAAGGTGCCTATTAGTGTGAAGCCCAAAAATATTGACCATGTCCCTCCAACCCACTTCAAAGTCCTCAATTGACTCAAAATTATAGAGTCGATAGAACTCTGCTTTCCACTCGTTATAACGTTCCCCTAAAACAGCATTAAACCATGATGGAAACTTTGCCACTATCATCCATATGCAAAGTGCATGTTTTGTTGTAGGCATCTCCTTCGCTATTGCTTCTTTCAGACACATATTCTGGTCAGTTAATATTGTTTGTGGGGCCTTTCCATTCATGAATCCTAAGAATGCCTTTCACATAACAAAAACAAAAACATCAATTTGGGACCAATAAACGCTCTTTGAGAAAGAACATGTGTGTGTGGCCAAGGATCATTGCCAATAGTGAAGCCACAATTACATCTTTCATGGAAGATATAATTGCAGAGACCAGACTAGTTGGCCATGAACACATATGAAGAAGCTCATATGAATTTATTGGAAAATCTAAAAGCATGTGTTGGTGAATGTTTCGCCCACACCCAACCATTCAAAAATGAGAAAAGGGTAAAATAAAAACTTGATTTATCTGCCCAGTCTGTATTTCTGAATGTTACACTAACCTCAGGGGCCAGTTATTTCAAATGCCTCGTCAGCTATCCCCTGCCAAACATCCAACTAGTATTGCTATTTAGAATCTATATTCCTCTGCCTCCCCATTCTTTTTGCACCCACAAATATGAAAAGGAGAAGGGCAATTAATGGAGTGGTCCAAGTAAACTAAAAGGTGCTAAATGTGCAATATCAGGTGATACAGGTAATTAATTGACAAGAGAGAATATTTTCATTCTATTACCTTTAATGCCCATGACAGCGACCTCAAACTTTCCTCTCGTAAAAGTACACATCCGAAGAAGCATGGCATACCATAGTTATTCATTCCAACCCATATGCCGAGAGGCATGTCAAATGCAGTTAAGCGATGTGTTGTATCAAATACCACTGCATCACCAAAGATCTCATATGATTGGACTGATGACGCATATGACCAAGCAATGTTCTCTAACCTGTTGTCAGAGTCGAGTGTGTATTCAAATTTGAAGTTGGGGTCCTTCTCCTTTATATTTCTGCACATTCTTAATAAGTCTATGCTCTCATCCTCCGGGTCCAATTTCCTAAACGACTGAAGCAAATTCCTCACATCTTTCTCAGTGAATGGCAAATATCCCGGCTCAACACATTTTTCAAGCTCCATGAGTCTCATCATTTGCTGCACTGAAATTCCTGTTTTGGCAAACATGAGGATTCTGCTCTTGTCTGAATCTGATATGGTCCGATATGCAGGAAGGAACCGGACTTGATTCGGTTCTAGGAGTTCATGGTTATGGTGATTAGCAAAACCAGTGACACGCCATTCTGGTGTCCCTAACTCTGTGACCTTGCTAATCCTCATATATGCTTGACACCCACATCGAGACGATTTTCTATTCCTTTGAGGTTTACTTTCATTTGAGGTTTTAACAGGGGTGTTTCCAGCACGATGGCAGACAAAATAACGCCTTGTTAGTCCTTTTCCAACCCCATCTTTACCTTCTGTGCGGTGACGACGGATTGAGAATCCACACCTTTTTGCAAATTCACTGTAAAACTCATAAGCGTCATCATGAGTAGCAAATCTTTGTCCAATATATGGAATTGCATCATTAGGCGTTTCTAGTGATAGTCTGGTTTCATCAGGTGACTCCTCTGTGCTGCTGGTATCATCCAAAGACAAAGATCGCTGGTCTGACGGATCATCATACACAACCAACATTTGTCCAGCCTCTTCAGACATCATATTTTCTCATTAACCTATGAAAGGTCAGCTTAAGACCCTGCATGAATATTCCAAAAATATTGATAACCAATTCAATTCCGATATGGAAATAAATACACTACAGAACAGAAAGCAATAACATACATGTGTGCAGACAAGGCTGCAAGCACACAAGCAAACTGATAGATAATCTAATAAAATGATAACCATCATTAACATGTTCTACAACCCAACTTTAGGGAATCCATAAAAAATGATGTAAGAAATGGACAAGTAACTTTGCCCTTTTCTAGCATTGATTAGAAAGCAAATGTTTTATTCCATCCAGTAACGAAAACTAGAATATGGCGTAACTTGTAAACTTGACAAGGTCATCACTAGGGAAGGAACGTTGCACTCATTCACTCTAAATTCCCATCCTTCCCACCAATGCTCAACACCAGATGCCTATTTCCAAGCTCAGAGATTTCAGCCTTTTCTTTTTCTCCTTTCCTCCATCTCAAATACAAGAATCATTTACTCTACTTGCAAACAAAATGAATCCCATTTTTCCACATTACAAAAGCACTAATTTCAAGATGTTCCATCCTAGACAAGGAATGCATTAAAAGGTTACATTTTTTTTTCTCCTTTTCCCTTCCTATGTTACACAACACCCATTTATACAACATTTAACCATATGAATTCAAAAAATACCAACTACCCAATTCACCAAATTACTTCATCATCCCATTCCACCTTTCAATCTCACTTCTAAACTACAAGAAAATGCAATACAGACATGTACAGCACAATACAATACAATCCAATCCAATCATATTAGCAATAAATTCTCCAACTTGAACACTACCCATTATCAACAACAGTAAAAGAAATCTGGGTTTTGTGCTTCATTTCAAAATTCACAAAAGAAAAATAAAGAGAAGGAGAAAGAGGTTACCAATCAATTATGGATCCATGGGTGTGAAACTACAGTTCTGGGGAATGTTTCTGGCAAGAGACCAGCCCTAATTTGCGCAGGGTGGTGATGAGGACCGTTTTATATACGGTGCGCACATTTCTTATCTTACGCCTTCTCTGTTTCCAAGCAGATTTTCTGTCTGTCCAAGTGAAATGTTCGGTTACGCGTATGACCAAACACCTTCCGTCGCAAGTGCTTGTCTTCCATATCAATTAAAACTTTTCGGACATATTTAAGAAATAAAAAGTTTGATTTTAAAAGAATAATAAAAAGTTTCTAGAATGCTTAAGGAATAAAAAATTAATATTTTAAAACTAAATAATAAAATTTTCCAAGAAATAAAACAAATTCTGACAAACGCTGTCATTTTAACTTTTAAATAACTTTCTAGAAGTAAGAGAAAAAATTGAAAAAAATTAAAATATTGAATATATTTTAGGAATAAAAAAATATGAAATGATTTGATAAAAGTTTTTGAAATTTCTCAGCCATTAAAATTTTTTAAAATATGTTCTTATTTTGAAAATTTTTGGATTCTTTAATGGTATGTTTTGTTTCTGAACTATTAAGGTTATGACAAATTGAGACCTATAATATTAATTTGATCAATTTTGACTTTTAAGTTATTATATTTTTAACAAATAATGTCCTTTTATTTGACTTTACAATTATCATTAACCAAAATTTTCTTTTAAAAAATTCAATTTGGACTGATTCTTATCACATATGCTAGTAAAAAATTCATAACCTAAGGCCAATTCCTATTTGAACATGTGGGGCTGCTAGAAAAATGGAGGCACTACGTAAGGAAGAGAAGGTTTTTAATTTTTGATGGGAAATTGCAGTAACGTTCTTGGTCACACTAATAATTTTGGTATTGGCATGGCTTGTGATCGCTCTTCAGCAAATAATACGGGCCATGGCCTTGTCCGACTCCACAGAAGCCCAGCCCACTTCTTTAGCTGCTCAATTTTCGTTGCTGATAATGGACCAAGTCCAATAGCTGTCGTAACTTTTGGGGCTAGTCGACCCATCTACTCAAATGGCCTCTCAGAATCATGGATAATAGATATCGAGGCTATAGATCATATTAGACCCAACATTTAATGTATGACTGATATTTGCATAAATTCATTTTCCCCCTATTCAACTTTCCAGTGGTAATCAAATCCCAGTTAAAGTTTTGAGCCGAGTCCAACTTGGACCTAATTTTAATTTGAGACAACTTTTGGTAGTACCCAATTTTCGTTTTAATTTACTTTCCCTCAGTAAATTAACTTGTGATCTCAAATATGTTTTAATTTTTAGATTTGATTTTTATGTGATACGGTATTTTCATCCTATCAACGACATATTTTGTAACTAAAACAATCTTATTAGGGATAGCTAAAATAAAAAATTTCTTTTATATAACACACACCTTCTTTCAAGATAGTAGGTATGAGCGACATCAATTTTTTCCTAATTTATATTCAATGAAAAATATGATAAGGTCATAAAATTGAAATGGAACTCTTTTTATCTCTTATTTTGTTGTTTTTCTTGGGTTCAAGAGAACACCCAAGTTATCCAATACTAGTCGAATTGCATAGGTTCTCAAATTTCTCTCATTTTAGACGCATGGGATACCATATTGGTAATTTAATGAGCTAAGCTATACCTTTTATGAGTAATGCCAGCTGAAAACATTATCCCCTCGATCGGAAAGAAAAAACTTGCAAACACTATATATACAAATGAAATATAATTAGTACATTCTATTAATTTATAGGATTATTACCTGCACTATACCTTTATGAGTAATGCCAGCTGAGAACGTCGATCGGTGAGCAATTGGAGGCAGCCTTTCATCTCCAAAAAGCAAAACTGCCTGCCGTGCAATTGTTGTTTTCCTTGAGGTTCTCTAAATCTAGATTAGACCTGGTTGATTATACTCCCATTGTGGGCGAATGTGTCATGATCATCCCCTAACCACCAAAGAATCGCACCCAAATTAAGGAGTAATGCTAGTTGGCTAGCTAGGTTGAATATTAATGGAGTTGATGCAAGGAAATTCAACATTAACTAGGGGCAGTAATGGTAGGGCAAAACAATGATCGATCATAACTGGCTTATAAGTAGAGTTCATATGCAATGGCATTCTTTGCTCAATACCAATATATCATATATCCAGATTCTTATATATCAACTATGAAGACATTCATTTTACATCTTATTGTCTTTTCTCATTGTCTTTCAGAAAAGACAATAAGATGTAAAATGAATGTCTTCATAGTTGATATATAAGAATCTGGATATATGACATATTGGTATTTGCTATAGCTCCTCCAGTGCACAAAAAGTCCTCCACCACCACCACCTCCCGCAGTTCGTACAGTTCACCATATGTACCTAGTACTTACGTGGCCATTCGGCTATTGCTCTGGTTCGCAGAGGGGGTTGTGTAAAATGAATCCATTGCCCCAGGACATGACTATACACGGCATATGGCCAGTGGACAGTGCTGGGAACTCTATCCTTTCTTGTCACATTCCCCAGGATCTTACTCCTGTGGTACCTTACTTATGTTATTACTATTTTGTCTTTTCATTTAGGGATTTACTTAATTTTGACGCATCCTTCTTTTGCATTTGCAGTTCAATGACAAAACGTTGCAGGATAATTTGCTGGATCACTGGCCTAGTCTCACTGGCCTGATTAGCGATATAAAGTCGCAAAGGGATTTTTGGTCTTATGAATATAACAAACACGGAAATTGTCAATCGAAGATGGCCAAAGATTATTTCTGGGCAGGGATCAGTTTGAAGCAGCACTCTAGCATCTTCCAAGCTTTAAAGGATGCAAACATAACGCCTGGTCAACATTACAAACGGGCTGATTTTGAAAAAGCAATCAAAGCAAAAGTGGGCACAAGTGATATTTGTTTAAGGTGCTTAAAAAATCAAAATGGTGACTTTCTGCTCAAAGAGATTTACCTCTGCATTGATGCACAAGCAACAAAGGTCATACCTTGTCCACAAAAAGAAGTACAAAAGAGCAATAATTGTGGATATGGCACCATCAAGTTTGTTTCTGCTATATATACTGAATATATAAATGGTTAAATTTTAAATATATCAAGTTTGTCTCGGTTGAGAAGCTTCGTGCATGAGCCTGCAATCTAGATTAGATCGATTTGGATTAAAAAAAAAAAAAAAACCTCTATATTAAAGGCAAAAATATGTGTGGTTGCTGTCAAATTTGGTGGGCAGGTAGTTCTTGAAAGTGTACAAAAGGTTTATTGAGGAGATGGGTTGAAGATTTTAGGATCTTAGAGTATGTGTGTTTGATGGCATATATTCTTTTTATTTTTTATTTTTATTTTTATTTTTAAAAAATCATTTTTAGAACTGAAAGAAGACATATTGAATATTGGATCTCGATGCTTGAATAACATTAGAAAAAATTATGTTTATAAAAAATTATGCTTGAAAATATTCTTTTGTAGTGATCCAAAATGACATATGATCTAAGCTTCTTGGTTTTTTCTTTCATGCAGGCCTTGGGGATAGAGCTCTTAAGGACAATTGATAGACCAGAGCACAAGGTGAAATGTTCTTTCTCCGATGATTGGATGCATATATTAAGTAGTCGGTGTACTCATTATGCTCTGAGATATGGAGTTAGCTTTTAGAGTTCCCTCACCTTGTTGATTGCACTTCACAGTACACTTTGGCCATGATGGGCTAGGATGATGAATACAAGACAACTATTATGGAACTGACGTATAATTATGGTGTGACTGAATACACCAAGGGAGATGCATATATGCAGGGGTGTTAAATTCATGTTTTTCAAGCTATCCTAACTCCTTAATGATCCCTACACTTGAACACTGATGAATCCAGTATTCACTACAGGTTGCAATTGGCATTGATGATGTGTACAAAAGTCCTGAAGTTGTCAACTTTGTAACACAAGAGCTTGGTGGCAAGATAACTCGTCAACCTGGACCAATTCCTGGACTCAACATCAACATCAACCCTTTTCTAGGTCCATATGGCTGGAAAACTGTAAGTTTTCTCTAAGGGATCTTAGGTTCTAATGTTAAATAAGATGTTGCATACTTCTCTACTTTGAGGCATGCAATTGAAATGGAATGTTAAAATTAGCCTGGAAATCCATTTTCATTTATGTTTTCAACTTGATAACAAAAAAATATATCAGAAAATTTTTGGAGGTGAAATATGCAAAACAAGAATGTTATCTACCCTAAAATTTGTTAAGGAAACAGGGGCAATACCTTTATTTTGTGCCATATGCCAAGACTCTAACAAGTTTAGTGTTTAAGTGTTGTTATCACTGGATGACACTTCGGCAATCATAAAGACGTAATGTGCTTGAAAGCAGAGTCGTCACTTAATTTTTTCAAAGGTAAAAACTAAGAAAAATCTAGCAAACTAGTTTTAAGAGTTTTGGCGAAGATGATTGATTATATAATTAGAAAAGATTACGGTCATTCTAATTTATCCTCGTAATGAGATTACTACTAGACTAAAAAAAATTAATCGAAAAGTATAAGAATGGGCCTCAAGTCCATATCCACTAGCAAAAACCAAGCTAGCGTTTACTCTAGATGATGGGTCTCTTTGTTTGGATGATAATAAACTTGGCAACGAAGCAGTGAAATACTTTCAGAATATTTTTAATAGTGATGTGTCCATAGAGGATAATGGATTTCTGGATGAAATTCCGACAGTGATTTCAGAAGCACAAAATGCAGTGCTAATGGCCATTCCAGAGGCTGAAGAGATCAAAACTGCAGTTTTTGAGCTTGATGACCTTAGCGCTCCTGACCCAGATGGATTCACTGGTTCCTTTTTCAAATCCTGTTGGGAGATTATTAGCAAGGATGTGATATTAATGGTACAGGATATTTTTAGGGGTGGAGAAATTCCAAAAGGGTAACGTCTACTACCTTAATCTTGAATCCTAAATGCGCTAACCCTTCCAGTTTTGCAGAGATGAGACCAATTAGTTTATGCAATTTTACATACAAAATTTTATCCAAAGTTATTAATTCCAGGCTGAGCACATTTCTTCCCAAGCTGATTTCCAGGGAGCAATAGGGGTTTGTAAAGGGAAGAGCCATCCATGAGAATGTGGCTCTTGCTCAAGAATTATTTAATGACATCAACCGAAAAGTTTATGGGGGCAATGTAATTATTAAAGTGGATATGACCAAGGCATATGACAGAGTGGACTGGAGGTTTCTTATCAATGTAATGAGGAAGTTTGGTTTTTCGGATAGTTGGTGTAACCTGATATACCGATGTTTGAGTGACTGTTGGTACTCAATAGGTCTAAACGCCCAATCCTGTGGTTTCTTCAAATCGCATAGGGGGTTAAGACAAGGAGATCCTCTCTCGCCTGTACTTTTCATTTTGGCTCAAGAAGCCTTTATTCGATAGCTGAATGCCTGGATTGAACGGGGTAAGATCAAACCATATTACACTGGGAGAAATAATCTCATTGTTTCTCACCTGTTATTTGCAGATGATATGTTTTTTTTTTTTTTTTTTTGCAACAGGGGAAAGAAGAATCTGGACGACATTCTTGCTCTTCTTCAGAAATATGCCAAAGCTAGTGGTCAGATGATTAATCACAAGAAAAGTTCCCTGTTATGCAGCAACAAACTATCTCCTAACAGGAAAGGTCTTCTATCGACATGGACAGGATTAACTATTGCTCATGAGGTGATGAAGTATCTTGGTATGCCTCTGTTTAAAGGGAGAAGTCGTATCCATTACTTTGCTTACCTAGAAAACAAAATGAAGGATAAATTAGCGGGTTGGAAAGGAAGACTGCTATCTACTGGAGGGAGGCTCACTCTGATTCAAAGTGTTCTATCCTCCATAACCATTTATTCCATGGGTGTGCTTCCCATTCCAAAAACAACTATATCTAGATTGCAAAGTTATATTTCCAATTTCTTTTGGAATAATGGAGAGGAAAATAGGCATCATTGGATTAGCTGGCGCAAGGCCGCTCTCCCAAAACATGAAGGAGGCTTAGGCATAAAGGAGTTGAATGAGGTGATGTTGGCCATGAAAGGTAAACTAGCATGGGCATTTATTTCTAGTTCATCCTTGTAGAGCTCATTTATGCGGGCTAAATATGGATTGCTTTCCACAACTGCCTCCTGGGATAATAAAAACGACTCTAATAGTTTGGAAATCTTTACTGCCACACATACGGGCATTGCTGGACAAATCTATGTGGGTTGCAGGTAAAGGCAATATTCGGCTTTGGAGTGATAAATGGACACAAGCTGACTTGCCGCGCTCATTAGCTAATGAAGATATCACACTAAACCAAGCCAAAAATGATGCACGGCTCCTCTCTTCCCTTCCTATTTTGGTGAGAAAGGAACTGGATAGGGTGCACTTAGATAGCAGGGTGGAAGACAGATTGGTCTATATGGATTCAAAATCTAGAAAATTCACACGAAGGAGTATCATGAGGTGGATCGATTTAAGGGACATAATTTTGCATGGTGGAGATGCTTATGGAACAAGTAGATAGCTACTAAAATTGGTGTCTTCATCTAGAAAATGATTTATAGTGCGCTACCAGTAGATATGTTGGTTAAATCTTGTGGGGTTCCCATGGCCTCCAAATGCCACTGCTGGAGCTCTCCTAATGAGGAATCATGAGACCACTTAATCCTTCACAGTCAGGTTGCTTCTCAACTATGAAGCTGGTTTGGGGAGCTGCTTGATGTTACTCCAGGAGCAATTACAATGCAACAGTTGATGAGTAACTAGTTAACCAAAGGTACGTAAGGTCTTTACGCAGAAGACATTCTCACAGATGGTAACATTTAGTTGCATGGTGTGGGAAATTTGGAGGGCCAGAAACCAAGCTCATTTTGAGGAGATCCTTATGAATACGGTGGACATCAAATATAAGATTTTGCATTGGCTGCATGACCTGAATTAGTTATTCCAACCGAAACGAAATGCATCCTTCCATGATAATTTGTGTCTCCAGGCTCTCGGCATTGCAGTTCAGAAATCAAAAGTAGCGAAAGGTAATTGGGTTAGATGGAGTCATCCCCATGCAGGCACATGCAAGTTAAATGTTGATGGTGCTTCAAAAGGAAATATCTGCACTGGAGGTGGTATTTTACGGGATGAGAAAGGAGCCTTGGTGATGACTTTCTCCTGCTTTTTTGGGCCTGGCACTAATAATAGAGGAGAGGCTTTAGCTTTATTAGAGGGAATTAAGGTATGTACTCAGCACGGTTTTTCTCCACAAACTATAGAGCTGGATTCAGCAGTAACATTGGAAGGGATAGTGCGAGCCAGAGAGGAGGTCCCGTGGAATCTTGTATATATCTACAAGGAGTGCTGGACCAAGTTACCACAAGATTCCAAACTCCAACATGTTTTCAGAGAAGGAAATAAAGTAGCAGACAATCTTGCATGTTGGGCTTTTGAGCATGCATCTCGGAAAGTAATATTTTCTTCTACAGAGCTTCCAAATACAATTTGACAGGCCATCAAAGATGATATTATAGGTTTGTTCACTTACTGGGCTTCTTGAATCCTCGAGGATAAATTTTAAATGTTGCTGTTAGGCTCTGTTTTAGGGATTATCAAATGTTCTAGTATAGTAAAAACTCCCTCTATATAGGGATGTTATTATTTCCAATTTCCTCTTCTTTTTTGCTCAGGGGTTTAGGTTATCTTGTCCTCCCAACCTGTAGGGATAGGCCAGTTTGTCCCTCTTTGTATTTTGATATTTCATTTTTATTAATAAATTACCAGGTTCCATCCTTGTTTTCAAAAAAAAAAATGTTAATTTAAAATAATAAGATTGGGCCTAAGGCCTAATATAAAATTCAAAGCTAAATCTAGAAGAAGAAAAAATTAGTGGCACCAAAAAAATAAAAAAGAGTAAAATATGAAAAAAATAATAATTAATCTCCTTTAATACTAGTTTTAAAAAAGAAAAAAATAAAATAAACTTTACATTTTTTTACATAGTCTCAAATCTAGTAAGATCAAACTTTAAACATACAAATAATAGAAAAATCAAATTCAAAGCTTTATGCTGTGAATTGAATGATATAAATTTTGGATTTACAATTTTTATGCACCAATCGAATATTACATTTGTTATGATCTAACATAGATAATTATATATTTTATAATTAAGATAACATCATCCTTCGTTAGATGAGAATCTTATATATATATATATATATATATATGAAGGAAACAAGGGCAGTATACTTATTTTGTGCCATATGCCAAAACTCTAACAAGCTTTAGTGTTTAAGTTTGTTGTCACAAGGTGACACTTCGACAATCTTAAAGACATAATTTGCCTGAAAGTAGAGTCGTCACTTAATGTTTTTAAAGATAAAAACTTAAAAAAAATCTAGCAAACTAATTTTAAGAGTTTTTGCAAAGATGCTTGATTATATAATTAGAAAAGATTTCGGTCATTCTATTGTCCTCTCATCATGAGATTACTACTAGACTACCAAAAAATTCCAAAAGTATAAGAATGGGCCTTGAGCCCATATCCATCTGCCAAGTTAGTTTAAAATAATAAGATTGGGCCTAAGACCTAATACAAAATTCAAAGCTAAATTTACAATAAGATGAAATTAGTAACAAAAAAAAAGAGAGAGTAAAATATAAAAAATAATTGTCGTTACTCAACGTCGGACGAGATTTCGTAAAAAAATCTAATTTAGTTTAAGATTTATCATTTATAAGTTTGGAGTCACCACCTAGTATTAAGGAATCAAGAACTTAAATGTGGCACTAGTCCGAATATACTGTAGTGAGGAGTTGGTTACATTTTTCAAAAGATACTTAATCATCTAAAAATGCCATTTCTAAAGAAAAATATCACGTATAGTTTAGTCCAAAATTTATCTCATAAATTATTTTATTTATGCCAAATTATTTTCCAATTTGAAACTCCAATTTTCTAAGTTGAATAAAAAGTTTCTAGTTTTGGACGTGGCATCGTATTGAAACAATTGTCGATCCCTTTCTTTGACCAACACATCTGTTCAAACATCGAATCCACCTTAAGCCTCGATACAACCGGTGTGTCAAATGACATCCCGATTATAAGTGTTGATTTTTGTAATTACAATTCCTATTAGATCGAAGACTTTGTTAAGAATTTTTTTAATTATTTTTTTGGTCAAACAACGATCCCTATCAAATAGGAGACTTCTTTGACAACTTACATTTATTTTTTTGATCAAACGACAGTCCCTATCGAATAAGAGACTTCGTTAAAAAATTTTATTATTTTATTGTTTGTTGATAAAAAAATTATTATCAATCCCTAAAAAATTAAAAGACTCGATAATTCTTTTATTGAGTAATTATCTAACCTAATAACTAATGTAAATCCTAACATTTCAAGGTTAAATAAATAAACTAAAAAATTGAATCTAGACTGATATGTATATGTATATAAAGGGAAACCAAAATATTTAGACATAAGTAAAAGTGGAATCAAAACATTAAAAAATAAAAATAAGTTTTTTCTATTTTACGTACTTTTCTCTTTTTCTTCCCAACTTCTATTGCTTTATTTTTTCTATTACTATTACTATTATTATTATTATTATTATTATTATTTTCTTTCAGGAGAGGCTGAACTGATTCCAGGCTCTCTTCCTTGCGTTTTTTTTCACTTTTCTTGAGAGAAGGCTTGACTCATTCCTGTCTTCTCGTTTTTTATTTATTTACTTAAGCAGAGGGGCCTGGGCTGGACTGAACTCAGTCCAGCCTCTTTTTTTTTTTTTTTTTTTGGAACGGGGTAGACAAGGATGAAATCAGCCCAGCCCCCATTTTTTTACCCTGACTGGGCTAGAGCCCAGAAACACGTCCAGGGCCTAAAAAATTTTAGAATTTCAATCAAAACCCCCTCGTGCTTCTCTCCCTCTCTCTCTCTCTCTCTAGTTCTTCATGTTCTTCATTTTTTCTCTCCATTTTCCAGTTTTCTCCAGAATGAAAATTCTTGTTTCGAATCGAAGTTAAGATGACTAAAGGCTGTTCATTCAATTAAAATCCATGGTCCAAACTACAAAAGGCGAATTAAACAACAACAATTAAAATGACCGAAATTGAAGAAATGAAAACTGACAGAACGAAAACCAAAAGAAACTAACCTGAAATTTCTAAAAGAAAACAAATGATCGTTGTCTTACGAAATGGATGAAGGGGAGCCAAATGTTAGGCAGACTTTCAAGGGATAAGAGAGTTTACAATTGATCTTAATGGCCTATATGATAACCGGAATGCGAGAATTGAAACCCAGAAAGATGAAGAAGAAGTTCAAAGGTTGCCCAGAAATTGAAGAACTGGTTCAAAGGCTGAACATAAAAATGAAGAAAAAGCTGCCCAGAAATTCAAAGAGGAAAACCCAAAAACTGAAGAATTGAACCCCAAATTTCAATAAGGGGGTTAAAAAAAAAAGTAAGGATAGAAAATTAAACCAGAAATAGCCAAACCAAAAAAGCCGAAAAGACTGACAGATTTATGAACAAAAACCCAGAAACCCAAGAACATCAAGATTACCCAGAAAAACCCAAAATAGACAGCCACCAGAAACTTCAGAAAAAAATCTCTCGAATTCTACTTTTTTCTCAATTTTTCACTCTCTTAACCTCGGATTCTTTCCTTTTTCTTCTTGTCCTTCTTGCTGTGAATTCAGAACCTTTTATGGGCACGAATTTACTTAAATTTCTCCTACAATCAAACAATCAATCCCGAATTTAATGTCAAATCTCAAATTTGAGATTTGATTAGCTAAACAACAAGGAAAGGGATTAATGATTACATGATTCTCGGCTGATATCAATTCCAACCAAGAATCATGGTAAATGCACAATCAAAAAAACACAATTAGTCGAAGATTTGGACAGATTTTTGAAGGATTTTTTGGAAGGAATATATGTAGGAGTGGACGACAGGTCTTCCGCTAAATTTTAGTCCTGTCTTTCTCTTTAAAACTCCAATTGGGTCCCTGTTAATGTTAATTGTCCGCACTCATGCCATCCCACTGAGTAATTTCAGTCTTTGTAAAGTGAAATTTTATCAATTGATTCAATTGTATCCCTAATTGCCTTAATCACACTTATCTTTCAATGCGATTGCGCCCTTGGATGAATTTTTTTTTGTATTTTCTACATATTTTCCTCTCTTTTTTTGTATTTTATCATTTTTCTTTTTTTTTTAATCTCTTTTTCTATGAAATAATAACAAAAAATATGAAGAAAATTTTGGATTACGACAATAATAAATATAATAAAAAAATATATATCATTCATTCTAAAAAGAGGTTGAGGATTGATGTGAGAACAAAATGCATAATGCATGTAAGACATTACCAAAATAAGTTTATTATTATTGTTATTGTTATTATTAAATGATTTGTTGAAAATAGAATACAAGAGAACAATCTTAACTCTTTGGAAATGAAAATAAACTTATGGTATTCAAAATAAAATCGATGAACTCAAGTTAATCCTGAATGACTTTAAACTTAGAATTCTGTTTTATCTTGACTCCTCAAGTTGTTTATACCCAATTCTATCTGCGATTGAAACAAGACTATCCTTGTAAACAAATACTCCCAGAAAATGTTTTGTGTCCTGGGTATTTAGATCACATAAGAATAATTGATCAGTGTCAGATTCTATAAAAAGCATATCATTCTTCCAATATGAAACTATATTCTGAATTCCTAAAAAGGTCCACTAGTGATTGTTTTGGTCCAACAATCCCCGTCCAATGTCCATACATCAAGAAACTTCTCAATACCATGTAGAGTAAACAGAGCAATCAAGTCATGGTATAATGAAAGCTTTTCAAAAGTTGGCTGATCGTAATCCGGTGCCTGTACTTGTTGGAACTTATCTTTGGTCATGTGGAAGGAAAGAATCACTTTATTTTCATGACAGGGCCCATAACTTCCCAACCAATAAAAAACTCCATCCAAGTTATGTGTTATACGAATCTCTTAGAATATAGTTTTCATCTAGATCCCCCCAATATCTCCAAGAATCGATTCCTGATGTGTACACAATGACTGGAATAGGATAATACTTATTCAATTCTGTTTCATCCCAATATTGTTGAATTGCCACCACTTTGAAATCTTTAGTTGCTAGATCCAATCCAAATCCATAATTGTTAGTATAATCATAAGATGAAAGATTCGGTAAAGTTATTTTCTTTGGTAGAATCTTTAATTCTTTGGTTGCGGGATTCCATAAAGCAGAATCACTCAAATCATAAGAATCTAGATAAAATATTCCATTGCAGGGACCACAAAGATTTGCTTTAGGAATTGGTAAATCACGTGCCTGATGTGATAAATCTGCAAGTGATTCATCTGAAAACAACTCAAGCAAATCATGATTTTCTGAGTATATAGAATATCTGAAAATGAGAAAACTCCTATTGCTCTTGTTGTAGTAGTTGTTCAGATGCTTTGAAATGAATTTGGAACTTGTAATAATAGTGTACCATAACTTGGAAACACATTTGAATTGTAGCAGAGTTTTCACAGGCAACCATGATAGAATTTCAATCATCATATCTTCAGAAAAAAGATATCCATTGTCGATCGTCATTGCTTCGATCCTTCCGAATCCTTTTCAAATCAACAAGATTATAGGAAAATAAATTAGCTCGTATATAGTAATCTAAATCTATAAAATTTTAGTCAAATGAATGGAAGAACAAATAGAGATCTCCAATGTTCTATTGTTTAAATAGAATTGATAGTACCAAATACAAATAACATAAAAAAATTTCACCCCACAAATTTTTAAAAAACTTTCAATACAAATTTATCCAATATAATCATCTAGCCAACTATTTAAATAACAAAGTAAAAAAAAAAAAAACCAATAAGATAAGAATTAAATGATTACCGGATACCAACATCTACAGATTTTTAAGCTTCGTTCAAGCACATATCATTTATGTATGCGTATGTGAGTTACATAATGTGTAGGTTGTTACATGAAATAAAATGATGCAATTTATAGGAAGAGATTGACGTGCACACCTATAGAATTCCATCACCTACTTACCAAGAAAACTAACCATTACCAGATACTGTAATCTACGGATTTTCGTCACTTCACTTACTATAATAAGATTTCTATTGGCTTTGGTAGCAATCAAAATCACCAAATCTATAATTACTTAAAAATATATCCAAAAAAATCAAGAAAATCGTACAGTGTGGGCATATATATAGAAAGCACATAATAGCTTTAATGACCATTAAGTGATAGTTTGAAATCGTGGTATTGTTTGAGATATTTTAAGATTTGGCCATAGTTTGAGATAGGATGCTTTAAAAAACATTAAAAAAAAAAAAATTCATCACGAGAAAGGAATAAAAAATCCCAATCACAAAAATAAAAGTCGTGCTAAACCAAAATCCATAGATTTTCCAGCCCATAGATTTTTGTTTCCTTCACTTTCTTCAAAGAAATCCGAAAATTGTTATTGAAGCAACTGAAATATTGAAAATCTATATATGAACACAAAATTTAAGATTTTGTGAAATTTTGATTACTTCTAAATCCAATCGAAATTTGATTGTAGGAAGTGAAATATTAAAAATCTATGAATTGTGGTATCTGCTTTAGTTTTTTGGTAAGAAAGTAATGATTTCATTTTGGTAACGAAAATCTATTAAATGTAAAAGTAAATTATTACTATAAAACACACCATTTCATTTTAAGGAACAAAATGCACAAATATATGTCAAAATTCAAGAAAATTACTTATACAAAAACTCCATAAAATTTCTTGATTTTTAGACATCTTGATAAATTTACATAGTTTAAAATGCATTGTTTTGTCCTTAATTTTTTAGAGTAGTTGAAAAAAAATAAAAAGAAAAAACAGTGGAAAAAGCCGAAAGGAAAAAAAGAGCAGAAGGAAATTAAAAGAAGAAGAAGAGGAAAAAGAACAAACAAAAAAAGAGGTTTGAAAATTCAGAACAAAATTAATCAAAAAGAATTTTGAACCAAAACAGAGCTAAAAAAATAATAATAACAGAGGAGGAAAAAACAACAACAAAAAAAAATGCTTGAAGAAAAACATCTGAAAAGAAGAAAGAAAATAATTAGAAAGGAAAATAAAGATTAAAGTAGGGATAGAATCGAGGTAATTAAAAATTTTGAAGATAAAAAAAGAGCCGAATCACCAGTCGGGGGGTTCAATTTTAAAAAAAATAAAAGATTAAGGATTACAATATAAACGATGGAGAAAAGAAAGACATAAAAAAAAAAAAAAAAACCACAATTAAATGAAATGGTGCGTTTTGAACCTTCTTAGAAAAATAAGGGAAGGATGAAACCACGTCGTTTAACCCTACACTATTCATCCTTCTTTTTTCTCGTGCACCTTTTTTTATTTATTTTTTATCATTTTCCAGCCATATTTCTTTGTTTTTTCCCCCACATGATAGCCCCCTCTCTCGCTTAGGACCAAGTTTCCCCCTACAAAACTAAACGAAAAGAAGAAAGAAAATAATTAGAAAGGAAAATAAAGATTAAAGTAGGGATACAATCAAGGTAATTAAAATTTTGAAGATAAAAAAAAAAAAAAAGCCTAATCATCAACTGAGGGGTTCAATTTGAAAAAAATAAAATAAAAGATTAAGGATTACAATATAAAAGATGGAGAAAAGAAAAGACTTAAAAAAAAAACACCACAATTAAATGAAACGGTACGTTTTGAACCTTCTTGGTTTGGAAAAAATAAGGGAAGGGTGAAACGACGTCGTTTACTCCTACCCTATTCATCCCCCTTTTTTTTTTCCTCGTGCACTTTTTTTCCTCTCATTTTCCAGCCATATTTCTTTGTTCTCCCCCCCCCCCAACATGATAGCTCCGTCTCTCCCTTAGCACCAAGTTTGCCCGCTACAAAACTGAGTGTTTAAAAAACTACTAATTGAATCATTTATATATATATATATATATATATATATATAACAAGGACATACTTTAATATACCAAATTCGAACATTTTGTTTTAGAAATGTAATTTTTCTCAAGTGAGTTGGCAAAGAATCATTCAAATTTGGTTGACGTGTAAATGGAGAATTGCCATTTGATCACAGGTTGAATATTCTCAAAAACCACGACATCTCATACGCTTCATGTCTTGATAGCCCTTCCATCAAGATTAGAAAAATGGGCAAACAAAAAAAAGCATGGAGTTTTAGATATTTGCTTAGTTCTGCTGAAAATAAAAATGACAAACTAAAAAAAATTATTGACACCTATATATCATCCTAAATCATGAACTGAACTTATAGGTAAGTAAGAAGTAAGAATTTTGGCAAGCTTTTTCCGTTGTTAAAGGAACAAAACCAAGATAGGTTAGCTTATTAAATTACCTTGTGTTGTACCATATGGTATCCCATGCGTCTAAAAGGAGAGAAATTTGAGAACCTATGCAATTGGACTAGTATTGGATAACTTGGGTGTTCTATTGAACCCAAGAAAAACAACAAAATAAGAGATAAAAGAGGTCCATTTCAATTTTATGACCTTATCATATTGATTAATGAGGTGCAATGTGAGTTAACAGTGATAACTAAAAATATTTTTCATTGAATATTAATTAGGGAAAAAGTGATGCCACCCATACATACTAGCTTGAAAGATGGTATGTGTTATATAAAAGAAATTTTTTATTTTAGCTCTTTCTAACTAAATTTTTTTAATTACAAAATACGTTGTTGATATGATAAAAATAATGTGATTCTTTCTTTTAACGTGACCATAAATGAGTTTCAAGGTTAGCCTACTGCAAATTTACTCTACAAAGAACGCACACTTCCCCACCAAGACCAACACTCTTTGCATGTTTGTTTTTTTCACTTAAAAATGTCTGCGCAATTTCCATCTTTTAGCAACAAAAACCAATCACCTCATAAAAATCCCAACTTTATTTATCATCCACAACAAACCCTATTTAAAAAACAAAGAGTTTATCTTATATTTGATCCTTATACTGTTTAATTTTTGTTTTTATTGAGACCATTTACGTTTTTTTAACTTGATTGAAATCCTTTAGTCTCCGAAACTTATTAATTCGGACCATCCGTTAACTATTTATCCGATGTGACATATTACCATTAATAGCCATTGATTATTAATTGACACGTGTCATTATGGGTGTCACATAATATTGTTGAAATTTTTTTTAAAAAAATTAATAATAAATTAATAGTTAAAGTTAAAAAATTATTTGAAAAGAAGAATTCAACCCAGCACAATTATTTCAAAATCTTCATTTTCATTCTCTATTTTCCTTTCTTGAATATCTTTCATTTGAATTTAAACAAGAAGAAAAATAAAAATCAAATAACATTTTGGATTTAAGAGGAAACACAGTGTTTAAGAACAAATCCAAAACCCATCCTAGGTTATCTGCATTCAAGTTTAAGAACCAACCAAGGCCGAAATTTTTTTAAAAAAAATAGAACCAAAAATTCTAAAAATACCCACAAAAACATTAGTAAAATAATATGTCAGAATGTTTGGCTTCTCTTTTGCTCGTCGTAGATTTTGGCCACAACAAGGGAGGAAATAAGTAGTTATCAACTCAGAGCACCCTAGCGAGTCATTCTCCAGTCATTAGGTGGTCTCATTTTCTCTAGAATAAGCGATAGACCCAAGTCTTAAAAAATGGATCATAATTGATTTCTTGTTCGATTCGACTGATTTCGGTGAGATTTCATCAGATTTTAAGAAGAATCAATTGTTCAAAGGATGATGAATGTTTTCCAAGTGGCTGAAGCCATCGTCATGGTCAAAAATGGAAGATTATGTCAAGCTTGTCTTTGGTTCTAGTGCCATGGTCTAATTGTTTTCAATATTTTTGGATTTGCTCCTGATTTTTTCTTTTCATCCAACTATTTTCTATCTCATTGTTTATCTTTGTTTTGGTTTCCTGCGATGTCCTGTTGGGTCAAGTCCTCTACAATAATTGATTACTTTCAGAGATTGAATTAAGGTTGGATGAGTCTGTCTTTTTAATTCCTCATGCCTTAATTTTCTTAGCTAGTTATTTATGGCTTTCTAGGTTGCTTTCTAGTAGTCATTGTATTTGTTATAGATAAAATATGATCAATAAATTGATGAAAATTCGATTGTTATCACTTCATGTTTGTATCGGATTCATAATGATCTAATAATAAATATTTTCACATACACGGTACTATAATGTTTCTCTTTGATTCTATTGTTGTTGGGTTGCTATTGATGATGGCAATGATGATTATGTGGTGGAAGGGGTTTAAGTCTTTTCACATTTGTTATTTTTATTTTTTTGTATTAATTTATTATTAAAATGAGTTTGTAATTTTTTTTAATTCAAAGAGAAATATTGTATTTTGAGACCTATTTGCCACGTTTCATCTAATGATTGGTTACCCATTTCTGATTTTTCAAACCTTTTTTTGTTTGTTCTTTTTTTCTTCTTCTTTTTTAATTTCCTTCTACTCTTTTTTTCTTCCGGCTTTTTCAAATGTTTTTTATTATTATTATTTTTTTACTACTCTAAAAATTAAGGACAAAACAATGTGTTTTAACTATGTAAATGTATCAAGATGTCTAAAAATCAAGAAAAATATGCAACATGCACTTTTTGAAAATTTATGGAGTTTTTGTATAAGTAATTTTCTTGAATTTAGACATATATTTGTGCGTTTTGTTTCTTAAAATGAAATCTTATTTTTTATAGTAAGAATTTACTTTTACATTTAATAGATTTTTCTTTGCTTTCTTACGAAAAAACTAAACCAGATACCATAATCCATAGATTTAAAATATTTCACTTCCTACAATCAAATTTCTATTAATGGATCTAGAAGTAATCAAAATTTTACAAAATCTTAAATTTTGTGGTCATCTATAGATTTTCAATGCTTCACTTACTCCAATAACAATTTTCGGATTTCTTTGAAGAAGGTGAAGGAAACAAAAATCTATGGGCTGGAAAATCTATGGATTTTGGTTTAGCACGACTTTTATTTTTGTGATTGGGATTTTTTATTCCTTTCTCGTGATGAATTTGTTTTTTTTTAATGTTTTTTAAAGCATCCTATCTCAAACTATGGCCAAATCTTAAAATATCTCTAATACCACGATTTCAAACTATCACTAAATGGTCATTAAAGCTATCATGTGCTTTCTATATATATGCCCACACTATACGATTTTCTTGATTTTTTTGGATATATTTTTAAGTAATTATAGATTTGGGGATTTTGATTGCTAGCAAAGCCAATAGAAATCTTATTAGAGTAAGTGAAGTGACGAAAATCCGTAGATTACGGTATCTGGTAATGGTTAGTTTTCTTGGTAAGTAGGTGATGGAATTCTATAGGTGTGCACGTCAATCTCTTCCTATAAATTGCATCATTTTATTTCATGTAATAACCCACACATTATGTAATTCACATACGCATACATAAATGATATGTGCTTAATGAAGCTTGAAAGTCCGTAGATGCTTGGTATCTCGGTAATCATTTAATTCTTATCTTATTGGTTTTTTTTTTTTTACTTTGTTATTTAAATTGTTGGCTAAATGAGTATATTGGATAAATTTGTATTGAAAGTTTTTTAAAAATTTGTGGGGTGAAATTTTTTAAGTTATTTCTGTTTGATACTATCAATTCTATTTAATTAATAAAACATTGGAAATCTCTATTTGTTCTTCGATTCATTTGACTAAAAATTTATAGATTGAGATTACTATATATGAGCTAATTTATTTTCCTATTATCTTGTTGATTTGAAAAGGATTCAGAAGGATTAGTAGCAATGACGATCGACAATGGATATCTTTTTTCTGAAGATATGATTATTGAAATTCTATCATGGTTGCCTGTGAAAACTCTACTACAATTCAAATGTGTTTCCAAGTCATGGTACACTATTATTACAAGTTCCAATTTCATTTCAAAGCATCTGAACAACTACTGCAATAAGAGTAATAGGGGTTTTCTCTTTTTCGGATATTCTGTATACCCAGACAATCATGATTTGCTTGAGTTGTTTTCAGATGAATCACTTGCAGATTTATCACATCAGGTAATTGATTCACCAATTCCTAAAGCAAATCTTTGTGGTCCCTGCAATGGAATATTTTATCTAGATTCTATTTATTTTAGAGATTCTGCTCTATGGAATCCTGCTACAAAAGAATTGAAGATTCTGCCAAAGAAAATAATTTTGTCAAATCTTGAATCCCCTAGTTATACAAATAATTATGGATTTGGATTGGATCTAGCAACTAGCGATTTCAAAGTGGTGGTAATTCAACGATATTGGGATGAAACAGAAATGAATATGTATCGGCGTATTCCTATCATTGTGTACACATCAGGCACTGATTCTTGGAGATATTGGGGAGATCTAGAGGAAAACTATATTCTAACAAATTCATATAACACATACTTGAATGGAATTTTTTACTGGTGGGGATGTTATGGACCCTGTCATGAAAATAATGTGATTCTTTCCTTCGACATGAGCATAGATAAGTTCCTAGAGGTACCAGCACCAGATTACAATAAGCCAGCTTTTGAAACGCTTTCATTATACCGTGACTTGATTGCTCTGTTTACTCTACATGATATTGAGAAGTTTCTTGATGTATGGACATTGGACGGGGATTGTTGGACCAAAACAATCACTATTGGACCTTTTTTAGGAATTCGAAATCCAGTTTCATATTGGAAGAATGATATGTTTTTCTTAGAATCTGGCACTGATCAATTATTCTTATGCGATTTGAATACCCAAGAACTAAATTTTGTATTTCAAGGCACAGAACCTTGCCAGGAAATATTTGTTTACAAGGATAGTCTTGTTTCAATCGTAGATAGAACTGGGTACAGACAACTCGAGGAGTTAAGTTAAAACAGAAGACAAAGGTTGAAGTCATTCATTATTAACTAGAATTCATCAATTTTATTCTGAATACCATAAGTTTATTTTCATTACCAAAGAGTCCAGATTGTTCACTTGTATTCTATTTTCAACAAATCATTTAATAATAATTAAAAAAAAAACTTATTTTGGTAATGTCTTGCATGCATTATGCATTATGTTTTCACTTCAATCCTTCGCCTCTTTTTAGAATGAATGATATATATTTTTATTATTTTTATTACATTTATTCTTTTTTTCATATTTTACTCCTTTTTATTTTTTTGGTGCTATTATTTCATCTTCTTGTATATTTAGCTTTGAATTTTATATTAGGCCTTAGGCCTAATCTTATTATTTTAAATTAACATGACAGGTGGATATGGGCTCGGGGCTCATTCTTATACTTTTGGATTTTTTAGTCGAGTAATAATCTCGTTATGATGGCACAATAGAATGATCGTAATCTTTTCTAATTATATAGTTAACCATCTTTCTCAAAACTCTTAGAACTAATTTATTGGATTTTTTTTTAGTTTTTACCTTTAAGAAAATTAAGTGACGACTCTACTTTCAAGCACATTATGTCTTTGTGATTGTTGAAGTGTCACCCTTGTTTCCTTAATATATATATATATATATATATATATTAAGGAAACAAGGGTTACACTGCATTTAAATATATAGTTTATAAAAATATGGATTAATTACGAACATATTTAAAACACATATGGATTAAATATATAGTTTATAGAAATATGAGGATAATTAATTAATTTCATCAAAGTACATTGGATGGATGTTTGTGCGAAAGGCAAATGGCGGGTAAGTCTAGACCATGTCTCTCGATTGCAAAACTTTGAGGTTTGCCGCCAATGGCCAGTCCTTTCCATTAATGCAAGAGAACTTGGTGTGCTGCAGTTACTATAAATCTTTTAGTTCATAATTTTCTTGTCTTTTCTTCTATGACCCATGAATCAGTACTCATAATTAAATCACAAAGACAATCACCATTGCCAAACATAAAAAACAATCAAATTGCTCAAATTTCAATTTTATTTTGTAGCGAGTGTGGCTACTCCAACGTCGAATGAGACTTCCGAAAAAATCTAAGATTTCATCTCATTTATGAGTTATTCTAGAGATGTAAGTTATTATTGAGTTCGGAGTTGTCACCTAATGTTAAAAGAAGTAGGAACATAAAAATAGCACTCGATGTAGAGATTCTAGGGTAAAAAGTTAATTACGGTTTCGGAAAGATATCGATCACCTAAAAGCACAATTTCCTAATAATTGTACTATGTCTAATTTAGTCCTAAATTCATCTCCTAAAATATTTTATTTATGCCAAAATACTTTCGATTTAAACTCTAATTTTTCAAGTCAAATTAAGTTTTTATTTTTTTAGTGTGACATCATATTGAAATGATCGTCGAACCCTTTCGTCGGAAGATAAGTGGTTCGAACATCGAATCTATTTTAAGCCTCGATACAATTGATGTGTCAAATAACATCCTAATTATTAAATGATGATTTTTTATTTTTTTATTGTTATTTTTACTAAAAACAATCCCTATCAAATAGAAGACTTTATTAAGAATTTTGATTTTTTTTTTTGTTATTTTTGTCAACGATAGTCTTTATCACATAAGAGACTTTGTTTAGAATTTTAATTTTTGTTAATGATAATTCCTACCAAATAAGAGACTTTGTTAGGAATTTTAATTAATTTTTATCTATGAAGAGTTGTTATCAATTCCTAAGAATTAAGATACTCGACAATTTGTCAATCTATTAATTCTCTAAACTAATTGTGGAAACAAATCCTAAAATTAAAATTAATTAATATACCTTCTTTTTTATCATTTTTTATTTTTTATTATTTTATTCGTTAGGGAATCGTCATCGATCCTCGAAGATTAGGAGACTCGACAATTCGTCCGTCTATTAATTACCTAGTCAAATTACTAACCAAATAAATTGAAGTTACATTAATTAAATAAATTAAAGAAAGAAAATACTGAAATCTAAATTAATAAGAAAAACATGCATAAAATAAAATCAAAATTAAAATCACATTAATTAAAAAAATTACAAAAAATTTAATTATTAAATTCTAAGTTAAATATAAACTGACAAATATGCAATAAATTTAAGATTAAAATTACATTAATTGAAATGATTAATGATAATTAAATATCTAAATTAAATATGAAATGGTAAATATGCATGAAAACAAGTTTAAAATGTAAAACTAAGACACATTTTATTTTTTTCCATTTTTACTCTTTTTGGGTTTGGGCTGGAATCAGTCCAGCTTCCAGCCCAATTTTTAACCTTTTCGGGGCTGACTGGGCTGACATTTGCCCAGTCCAATCACACATGGGCTAAGCTAAGCGCAACCCAACCCTTTTAAAAAATGACCAAGTCCACAATCACTTCCTTTTCTTTTCCTTTCCTAATTTTTGGATCAAGGGCCCCTTTTTCTTCTTTTTCTTTTTCTTTTTCTCTCTGTTTTTTTCCTCCTCTTCTTCCTCCCGAAATCCCCCTCTAACCATGGACGAACCTGTAGTGGTTCGTCCTTCTCTCTTTCTTCTCTTTCTTTTCTTTTCTTCCTTTATTCTTCTTCTTCTCCTTTCTCTCTGGACGAAACTCCCTCCTTCTTTCTCTCTTCTTTTTTATTTTGAATTTTCTTTCATGAGGAACGAACCAAAGGTTTCTTTCTCTCTTGGCCAATTATTATTATTATTATTATTTTTTTGTAATTTCTGTAATTTTTTGGGTATGAAAGCTAGAGCAATTGAATGAATCACCATTCTCTGTCAACTTTTGTGCATATTCTAGTTTTTTTTCCAGTTTTTATATCCGTGAGAAACAGATCCTTGTAATGCCTCCGAGAATGAACAATTTTTTGTATAAAGCCTAAGCTTTGTTTGATTGCAAAGCATGGAATGGAACTACTAGCTTTAAATCTTTCAAGATAAGATGGACACGGATAAATTCGACGAGCAAAAGAATCAATTTCAATTCACTACTAGCAAATTTATACTAGCATGCAATGCAGAAAAGCTACACAGAAGTTTCTTTCATTTGAGATAATTTCATGGTAGAATCAGGCAATTGTGGCCTGCAATCACAACCTGTTTCTCTGTATCATATTGCACAGTCCTGTGATCGATAGAAGTATCCGAAAGATTTAGATATAGATTTGAGTTGGAATATCACTTTTAGAGAAGTCTAGCATGCTGTCGTTTCTGAAATTCATAAACTGTGACGTCTTAATCGACTCAATTCGCCACTTAATGTAGATTGCAGGCTCATGCACGAAGCTTCTCAACCGAGACAAACTTGATACATTTAAAATTTAACCATTTATATATTCAGTATACATAGCAGAAACATACTTGATGTTATTCATAATTAACTTTTTGTTTCTCTTTCTATATAAAGAGAATAAAGCTAACCAATTATAGATTCAACAGCAGAAACAAACTTGATGGTGCCATATCCACAATTATTGCTCTTTTGTACTTCTTTTTTTGGACAAGGTATGACCTTTGTTGCTTGTGCATCAATGCAGAGGTAAATCTCTTTGAGCAGAAAGTCACCATTTTGATTTTTTAAGCACCTTAAACAAATATCACTTGTGCCCACTTTTGCTTTGATTGCTTTTTCAAAATCAGCCCGTTTGTAATGTTGACCAGGCATTATGTTTGCATCCTTTAAAGCTTGGAAGATGCTAGTGTGCTGCTTCAAACTGATGCCTGCCCAGAAATAATCTTTGGCCATCTTCGATTGACAATTTCCGTGTTTGTTATATTCATAAGACCAAAAATCCCTTTGCGACTTTATATTGCTAATCAGGCCAGTGAGACTAGGCCAGTGATCCAGCAAATTATCCTGCAATGTTTTGTCATTGAACTGCAAATGCAAAAGAAGGATGCGTCAAAATTAAGTAAATCCCTAAACGAAAAGACAAAATAGTAACAACATAACATGACATAAGTAAGGTACCACAGCAGTAAGATCCTGGGCCTTCTTACAAGAAAGGATAGAGTTCCCAGCACTGTCCACTGGCCATATGCCGTGTATAGTCATGTCCTGGGGCAATGGATTCATTTTACACAACCCCCTCTGCGTACCAGAGCAGTAGCCGAATGGCCACGTAAGTACTAGGTACATATGGTGAACTGTGCGAATTGCGGGAGGTGGTGGTGGTGGAGGACTTTTTTGTGCACCGGAGGAGGAGCTATAGCAAAGTGTAGAAAAGACAATAAGATGAAAAACGAATGTCTTCATATATAGTTGATAGATAAGAATCTGGATATATGATGTATTGGTATTGAGCAAAGAATGCCATTGCATATGAACTCTATTTATAAGCCAGTTATGATCGATCATTGTTTTGCCCTACCATTACTGCCCCTAGTGAATGTTGAATTTCCTTGCATCAACTCCATTAATATTCAACCTAGATAGCCAACTAGCATTACTCCTTAATTTGGGTGATATTCTTTGGTGGTTGGGGGATGATCATGACACATTCGCCCACAATGGGAGTATAATCAACCAGGTCTAATCTAGATTTAGAGAACCTCAAGGAAAACAACAATTGCACGGCATGCAGTTTGGCTTTTTGGAGATGAAAGGCTGCCTCCAATTGCTCACCGATCGACGTTCTGAGCTGGCATTACTCATAAAGGTATAGTGCAAGTAATAATCCTATAAATTAATAGAATGTACTAATTATATTTCATCTGTATATATAGTGCTTGCAAGTTTTTTCTTTCCGATCGAGGGGATAATGTTTTTGCTTTTCGTTTCTTTTTCGATATCGATCGTAATTTTGAGCATTTTAGGATTTCATAATCATGATCCCCGAAAAAAAAGTGTTTGTTTTCCAAATATACTCTAGCTAAAATGAATTAAGGATTTATTGGCCTTTCCGGCTGTTTCAGGGAGGACAAATTAACTATCCGAAAGGCTTCTATTTTGCTTTTAGTTTGGTTTGAAGGTATATATAATATATATATATATATATATATATATATATATATATATGTAACAAGGACATACTTTAACATGCCAAATTGAAACATTTTGTTTTAGAAATGTAATTTTTCTCAAGTGAGTTGGCAAAGAATCATTCAAATTGGGTCGACGTGTAAATGGAGAATTGCCATTTGATCACAGGTTGAATATTCTCAAAAACTATGACATCTCATACGCTTCATGTCTTGATAGCCCTTCCATCAAGATTAGAAAAATGGGCAAACAAAAAAAAGCATGGAGTTTTAGATATTTGCTTAGTTCTGCTAAAAGTAAAAATGATAAACTAAAAAGAATTATTGACACCTAAATCATGAACTGAACTTATAGGTAAGTAAGAAGTAAAAATTTTGGCAAGCCTTTTCCGTTGTTAAAAGGGCAAAACCAAGATAGGTTAGTTTATTAAATTACCAATATGGTATCCCATGCGTCTAAAATGAGAGAAATTTGAGAACCTATGCAAATCGACTAGTATTGGATAACTTGGGTGTTCTCTTGAACCCAAGAAAAACAACAAAATAAGAGATAAAAAGAGGTCCATTTCAGTTTTATGACCTTATCATATTGATTAATGAGATGCAATGAGAGTAAACAGTGATAACTTAAAATATTTTTCATTGAATATAAATTAGGGAAAAATTGATGCCACTAGCTTGAAAGACGGTATGTGTTATATAAAAGAAATTTTTTATTTTAGCTCTTCCCAATTAGCTTTTTTTAATTATGAAATACGTTGTTGATATGATGAAAATAATGTGATTCTTTCTTTAGACATGACTATAAATGAGTTTCAAGAGGTATAGATATTAGATTATGATAAACTGAATTCTAAAACACTTTTATTATATTGTGATTTGATTTCTCCGTTTTCTCTATAAGATATTGAGAAGTTTCTTAATACATGAATATTGGATGAGGTTTGTCGGACCAAAACAATCAATGTTGGACTTTTTTCCAGAATTCAGTATCCAAATGGACATTGGGAAAATGATATGATTTTTTTAGAATTTAGCACTGACCAATTATTCTTATGTGATTTGAATACTCAAGAACCAATTATGTATTCTTGGGTACAAAAAATGACGGGGGAATATTTGTTTACAAGGATAATCTGGTTTCAATTGTATATACATACAACTAGGAAAAAACAACTTGAAATATTAAGCTAAAACAGAAAATTAAGTTTGAAGTCATTCACGATTAACTGAAATTCATCAATTTTATTTTGAATATCATAAGTTTATTATCATTGCCAAAAAGTTGAGACTGTTCTCTTGTATTCTATTTTCAACATATCATTTAATGAAAAAAAAATCTTATCTAAATCATGTCCTACAGCCATTATGTGTTATGTTCTCCCGTCCATCCATGACCTCTTTTTAAAATGAATGATTATTTTTTTTATTTTCATTTTTTCTATATTTTGGTCTTGTTTGTTAGTGGAAAAGTGTTAGTGTTCCCATCAAATATATAAAAGATACCTAATCGAGAAAGTTAATAATTTGTAAAAATAAAATAAAAATGGAAGACTGTAATCATGAGACTAAATATGTAAAAGAAACCTAATCGAGAAAGTTAATAGTTTGAGGACCATATTAAGTATTGGTTTATAATTAGAGGGGACCAGCAGGTTGGCCTACTGCAAATTTACTCTACAAAGAACGCACACTTGCCCACCAAGACCAACACTCTTTGCATGTTTGTTTTTTTTCACTTAAAAATGTCTCGCATTTTCCATCTTTTAGCAACAAGAACGAACCACCTCATAAAAATCCCAACTTTATTTATCATCCACAACAAACCCTATTTAAAAAACAAAGAATTTATCTTATGTTTGATCCTTATACTGTTTAGTTTTTTTAATTAAGATTTTTTATGTTTTTTTAACTTGATTGAAATCTTTTATCCTATGAAACTTATTGATTTACATTCTTCGTTAACCATTTATCTGATATAGCATGTTATCGTATAGCCACCGATCATTAATTGAGACGTGTCATTATGGGTCTTAAATAACAGTGAATTAAAAAATAAAAATAAAAAATGTTTTTAATAATAAATTAATATTTAAATTGAAAAAAATTATTAGAAAATATTAACTTGTAAAATTTAACCACAAATAGTTGTTTAATGGTAGAATTTTTAGATTTTTAACCGAAAGTTTGGAGTTTAAATCTCACTTTTGATGTCTTATTATGATCACCACAAAATATGCTTTTTCGATTCTTAAACTATATATAAATAACTTGAAATCCCTAGATTTAGCACTAGTCCATTCTCGCCTAAAATGGTCAAAGAAAATTACACCTTTTTAGTTAATAAAATAATAATAATAATAATAATAGATTTAATTGTGATGCTTTTCTCCTCTAAAGGATTGTGACAAAAGACGAAAAGCGAAGGAATTTTTTTTTGATTTCTAATCAAATGTTTCAGACTTAAATCTCAATTTTGATACCTTCTTGTGATTACCATGAGAATTAAACTTGTTTTCTAAATTCCAAAAATATTAAGAGTTTGATAGAACTTGTCCATTCTGACATAAAATGGCAGAAGACAATCACATTTTTTAGTTAACAAAATAATAATAAACAAATAAATAAATTCCTTTCACATAAATTTCTTTCCTTAGGTGAGAAAAGTATTACAATTAAATCTATAATATTATGAAATATGTGGAACGCAATAAGATATTCAATAAAAAAAAAGATTGAAAATACAGTAGAAATAGACAAAATGAAAATAAAAAAATAATGAATAAAAAAATGACAAGCAAAAAATTATATTTTTTAAAATATAGTATGATTTGAATTGAAAATGTAATAAAAATGAGAAAATAAAATTTTCTTTGCATTTTTCTCTTTTGAAAAATAATATATTACGATTTTTTTTTTGTATGGGAATATAATACTATTTGAATTTATAACACGATAAAAACGATGAACATGTAAACAAAAGAAAATAAATTTGCAGCACAAAAAATAAAAAATAAAAAATCTCTTTCTCCTCTCTGAATGCTATATGTAAAAGTTAGTTTCCTTTGGCTTATCAAACACGATGTGGTTTGTGAAAGGCAGAGAATAGCCATAGAGAGTCATACTAAGATGATGTTTGATAAAACTGAAAATTAATAATTGAATCTGTTAAATATTAAATTTTAAGTGTCGAATAATACTAACAAGTTCGTTTGACATTTGCTGAAAATTAAGTACTCGAATATAATAAGATTATTTAATAAGTAGTGTTATTGAACATATTAAAGCTATATATATGACAATTTTAACCTTACAATTGTAACATAATATATATATATATGTGTGTGTGTGTGTGTGTAAAAATGATCATTAATAAAAAAAATTTAATGTTTATTGTCAAATCCAATTTCTAAAGCCTCAAAATTTGAGAACTTCTAAAGCAATATTTTTTTATTTTTTATTACTTTTTAATGTCTATTGTCAAATCTAATTTCGTTTTATCTGGCAATTGCACCTTCCTTCCTCTCATCTATCGATCTGGCTTATCTAATATCTAACCTATCTTTCCTTCCTAGCCTTCCATCTCCTTCTCCCTCACCATAAACCAGAATAATCTCCTCCTCCTCTTCCAGTATCTTACACTTATTAGTAAAGCCCTAATCAGAGGCAGAAGTAGAAGTAGCAGAGGGAGGGAGGGATGCCAAAGAAAGAGGGACAACACCTGGGCTTCAAAAGAATGTCCCATGGAGGGTATCAACTTCAAAACTCATTCCCAAAATTCACCACTCTCCTATTCTCCGTGTCTATCAAAACCCTTTGTCCAATTATGGTCTCTCTATGGTGAAGCATCCTAATCATATTGAAACTACCTAAGGTTGTAAGAATACATGAGAATTATATAATTATATTTAAAATGTTTTAAAATTTTTTTAATCGAACGTCTTAATAAAAAAAATTTAAATTAGAAACTCTAACTTACTTAATTAAGTAGTTTTTAACTGAACTTAAATTTTAAATATGAGATTATCAAACAAATTTTTTATATTAATTACTACAATTAAATTTTTTAATTACTTTGATAGGTGATCAAATTTACCATTATGGTGTATTTCTTTTTAGTGGGTTATCTTTTTGCCCTTTTCAGTTGTACTTTCTTTGAGAGAGATATTCTTTGCTTTATCCAACTAAATAGGGCTTCTTTTTCAATCTAACACTTATATATATATATATATATATATATATATATATATATATATATATATATATATATATATTATCAATAATTGAAGGATAAGTCACATAAAATCTATGCATCTATCAGATCAGTCCGCACAAAATTTAATAAACCTTTTTCTACGGTAAAAAATATTTATAAATCAGTTTACATGTTAATTAAAATTAAAATTTTTCTACTTTTAAATTATTTTTAAAATATATTTTTATATCTGTCTAGTGCACAAATAATACGAAGATAAATATACTTTTAGACAATATTTGATATCCTGTAAAAAAAGAAGAAGGATGAATTACAGTAGAAGTAATTATTATAAGAGTAATTTTTAAAGATATAAAAACTAGTTTTTAATGAATTTTAAATTGTTGATGAAAGAGAGATAAAATACTTCAATTATTAGCAATGATTCGTGAGTGAAAAATTAAAAAAAAAAATTATTTGGTGTCCTTTTAAGACAAAACCCAGATAAGGAACCCCTGCATTCCCAAAAAAAAAAAAAAAAAAACTCATACCAATTACTGAATTTTTGAAACAATGGAGTTTTGGTGGTAGTACTTTTACAACTGAACATGTTGTACAGTTGTAGAGGGAAACGACAAAGAAATATGGGTGGAAAAGGAGAGAGAAAAAGGGATGAATAGTGTATGGTTAAACGACGTTGTTTCACTCTTCCCTTATTTTTTCCAAACTAAGAAGGTTCAAAATGCACCGTTTCATTTAATTGCGTTTTTCTTAAGTCTTTTCTTTTCTCAGCATTTTATATTTTAACCCTTAATCTTTTATTTTTTTTAAATTGAACCCCTCAATTAGTGATTCGGCTCTCTCTCTTTTTTTTTTCCTTCAAAATTTTAATTACCTCGATTGTATCCCTACTTTAATCTTTACTTTCCTTTATAATTATTTTATTTTTTCTTTTTAGATGTTTTTCTTCAAGCTTTTTTGTTGTTGTTGTTTTTTGCTCCTCCGTTATTATTAGTTTTTTAGCTTGTTTTGGTTCAAAATTCTTTTTGCTTAATTTTCTTCTAACTTTTGAAACCTCTTTTTTGTTTGTTCTTTTTCTAATTTCCTTCTGCTCTTTTTTTTCTTTCGGCTTTTCAACTTTTATTTTTATTTTTTTAACTACTCTAAAAAATTAAGGACAAAACAATGTATTTTAAACTATGTAAATTTATCAAGAAATCTAAAAATCAAGAAAAATATGCAACATGCAATTTTTGAAAATTTATGGAGTTTTTGTGTAAGTAATTTTCTTGAATTTTTGACATATATTTGCACATTTTGTTCCTTAAAATGAAATTGTTTGCTTTATATTAAGAATTTACTTCCACTTTTAATAGATTTTCATTACTTTCTTACCAAAAAAACTAAACCAGATACCACAATCCATAGATTTTTAATGTTTTACTTCCTGCAATCAAATTTCTATTGGATTTAGAAATAATAAAAATTTCACAAAATCTTAAATTTTGTGGTCATAGATTTTCAATACTTCACTTACTCCAATAACAATTAATTTTTGGATTTCTTTGAAGAAAGTGAAGGAAACAAAAATCTATGGGCTGGAAAATTTATGGATTTTGGTTTGGTACTGCTTTTATTTTTGTGATTAGCATTTTTTTCTTTTCTGGTGATGAAGTTTTTTTATTTTTTTAATTTTTTTTAACGCATCCTATCTCAAACTATCGCCAAATCTTAAAATATCTCTAATACCATAATTTCGCTCTATCACTAAATGATCATTAAAGCTATTAAGTGCTTTCTATATATATGCCCACAATATACGATTTTCTTGAGTTTTTTGGATATATTTTTTAAATAATTATAGATTTAGCAATCTTGATTACTACCAAAGCCCATAGAAATCTTATTATAGTAAGTGAAGTGACGAAAATCTGTAGATTGTGGTTTCTGGTAATGGTTAGCTTTCTTTGGCAAGTAGGTAATGGAATTCTATAGGTGTGCACGTCAATCTCTTCCTATAAATTGCATCATTTTATTTCATGTAACAATCCACACATTATGTAACTCACATACTCATACATAAATGAAATGTGCGTAATGAAGCTTGAAAGTCTGTAGATGATTGTATCCGGTAATCATTTAATTCTTGTCTTATTGGTTTTTTTTTTTACCTTGTTTTTTAAATTATTGGCTAAATGGGTATATTGGATAAATTTGTATTGAAAGTTTTTTAACAATTTATAGGGTGAAATTTTTATGTTATTTGTGTTTGGTACTATCAATTCTATTTAATTAATAAAACATTAGAAATCTCTATTTGTTTTTCGATTTATTTGACTAAAATTTTCTACATTTAAGATTACCGTGTACGAGCTAATTTATTTTCTTACAATCTTGTTGATTTGAAAAGGATTCGAAGGATTAGTAGCAATGACGATCGAGAATGAATATCTTTTTTCTGAAGATATGATGATTGAAATTCTATCATGGTTGCCAGTGAGAACTCTACTACAATTCAAATGTGTTTCCAAGTCATGGTACACTATTATTACAAGTTTCAATTTCATTTCAAAGCATCTGAACAACTACTACAACATGAGTAATAGGGGTTTTCTCCTTTTTGGATATTCTATATACCCAGACAATCATGATTTGCTTGAATTGTTTTTAGATGAATCACTTGCAGATTTATCACATCAGGCACTTGATTTACCAATTCCTAAAGTAAGTCTTTGTGGTCCCTGCAATGGAATATTTTATCTAGATTCCATTTACTTTGGAGATTCTGCTCTATGGAATCCTGCAACGAAAGAATTGAAGATTCTACCAAAGAAAATAACTTTGCCGAATCTTTCGTCCTATGATTATTTCAATAATTATGGATTTGGATTGGATCTAGCAACTAATGATTTCAAAGTGGTGGTAATTCAAGAACATATGATTGAAACATGTATGAATCGGTATCGTCCTTTTCCTGTCATTGTGTACACATCAAGTACTGATTGTTGGAGATATTGGGGGGATCTAGAGGAAGACTATATTCTATCAGTTTCATATCATACATACTTGAATGGAGTTTATTATTGGTGGGGATGTTATGGGCCCTGTCATGAAAATAATGTGATTCTTTCCTTCGACATGACCAGAGATGAGTTCCAAAAGGTACAAGCACCGAATTACGATAAGCCAGCTTTTGAAACGCTTTCATTATATCGTGACTTGATTGCTCTATTTACTCTACATGATATTGAGAAGCTTCTTGATGTATGGACATTGGATGGGGATTGTTGGACCAAAACAATCACTATTGGACCTTTTTTAGGAATTCGAAATCCAGTTTCATATTGGAAGAATGATATGGTTTTTTTAGAATCTGACACTAATCAATTACTCTTATGCGATTTGAATACCCAAGAACTAAATTGTGTATTTCAGGGCACAGAAGCTTGTCAGAAAATATTTGTTTACAAGGATAGTCTTGGTTCAATCACTGATAGAACTGGGCATAAACAACTTGAGGAGTTAAGCTAAAACAGAAGACAAAGGTTGAAGTCATTCATAATTAACTTGAACTCATCAATTTTATTCTGAATACCATAAGTTTATTTTCATTACCAAAGAGCTAAGATTGTTCTTTTGTATCCTATTTTCAACAGATCATTTAATAATAATAATAATAAGTTATTTTAGTAATGTTTTATGTCTTACATGCATTATGCATTATGTTCTCACATCAATCCTTAATCTCCTTTTAGAATGAATGATATATATATATATATATATACTTTTTTATTATTTTTTTTCATATTTTTCTCTTTTTTATTTTTTCTATGCTACTAATTTGATCTTCTTGTAGATTTGGCTTTAAATTTTATATTAGGCTTTAGGCCCAATCTTATTATTTTAAATTACCATGGAAGGTGGATATGGGCTCGATGCTCATTCTTATACTTTTGGATTTTTTCTAATCGAGTAGAAATCTCATTATGAGGATATACTAAAATGATTGTAATCGTTTTTAATTATATAATCAACCATTTTCGTCAAAACTCTTAAAACTAGTTCGTTAGATTTTTCTTAGTTTTAGCTTTAAAAAAATTGAATGACGACTCTCCTTTCAAGCATGCACATGGCACAAACTAAGAGTATTGCCCTTGTCTCCTCTCTCTCTCTCTCTCTCTCTCTCTCTCTCTCTCTCTCTCTCATATATATATATATATATATATATATAATCAAGATTCTCATCCAAACGAAGGATGATGTTACCTTAATTATTGAAACTAATTTAAATAGTCCTTTGATCGACACTAACTATCTTAAACTGATGATTTTGTTTTTCTAATCAAAATTTCTCATCTCACCACTCCTCTCTTCTTTATTCAAATCTTTTTTAAAGTTTGAAAAGAAAAATAAATTAAAAAAGAACTTAGAATTTCTGGAAGTACTAAATTACAAACATATTTAAAACACATATGGATTAAATATATAGTTTATAAAAATATAAGGATAATTAATTAATTTCATCGAATTACATTGGATGGATGTTTGTACGAAAGGCAAATGGCGGTTAAGTCTAGCCCATGTCTCTGGATTGCAAAACTTTTAGGTTTACTATAAATCTTTTAGTTCCTAATTTTCTTTTCTTTTCTTCTACGACCCATGAATCAGTATTCATGATTAAATCACAAAGACAAACACCATTGCCAAACATAAAAAACAATCAAATTCCCTAAATTTCAATTTTATTTTGTACCTAAAACAATTGAATGAATCACCATTCTCTGTCAACTTTTGTGCATATTCTAGTTTTTTTCCAGTTTTTTATATCCGTGAGAAACAGATCCTTGTAATGCCTCCGAGAATGAACAATTTTTTGTATAAAGCCTAAGCTTTGTTTGATTGCAAAGCATGGAATGGAACTACTGGCTTTAAATCTTTAAAGATAAGATGGACACAGATAAATTCGACGAGCAAAAGAATCAATTTCAATTCGCTACTTGCAAATTTATACTAGCATGCAATGCAGAAAAGCTACACAGAAGTTTCTTTCATTTGAGATAATTTCATGGTAGAATCAGGCAATTGTAGGCTGCAAATTCAACCTATTTCTCTGTATCATATTGGACAGTCCTGTGATAGAGGTATCCAAAAGATTTAGATACATATTTGAGTTGGAATATCACTTTTAGAGAAGTCTAGCATGCTGTCGTTTCTAAAATTCATAAACTGTGACGTCTTAATCGATTCAATTTTCCCCTTAATGTAGATTGCAGGTTCATGCACGAAGCTTCTCAACCGAGACAAACTTGATATATTTAAAATTTAACCATTTATATATTCAGTATATATAGCAGAAACATACTTGATGATATAGCAGAAACAAACTTGATGTTATTCATAATTAACTTTTTGTTTCTCTTTCTAAAGAGAATAAAGCTAACCAATTATAGATTCAACGGCAGAAACAAACTTGATGGTGCCATATCCACAATTATTGCTCTTTTGTACTTCTTTTTTGGACAAGGTATGACCTTTGTTGCTTGTGCATCAATGCGGAGGTAAATCTCTTTGAGCAGAAAGTCACCATTTTGATTTTTTAAGCACCTTAAACAAATATCACTTGTGCCCACTTTTGCTTTGATTGCTTTTTCAAAATCTGCCCGTTTGTAATGTTGACCAGGCATTATGTTTGCATCCTTTAAAGCTTGGAAGATGCTAGTGTGCTGCTTCAAATTGATCGCAGCCCAGAAATAATCTTTGGCCATCTTCGATTGACAATTTCCATGTTTGTTATATTTATAAGACCAAAAACCCCTTTGCGACTTTATATCGCTAATTATGCCAGTGAGACTAGGCCAGTGATCCAGCAAATTATCCTACAACGTTTTGTCATTGAACTGCAAATGCAAAAGAAGGATGCGTCAAAATTAAGTAAATCCCTAAATGAAAAGACAAAATAGTAATAACATAAGTAAGGTACCACAGGAGTAAGATCCTGGGCCTTCTGACAAGAAAGGATAAAGTTCCCAGCACTGTCCACTGGCCATATGCCGTGTATAGTCATGTCCTGGGGCAATGGATTCATTTTACACAACCCCCTCTGCGTACCAGAGCAGTAGCCGAATGGCCACGTAAGTACTAGGTACATATGGTGAACTGTACGAACTGCCGGAGGTGGTGGTGGTGGAGGACTTTTTGTGCACCGGAGGAGGAGCTATAGCAAATACCAATATATCATATATCCAGATTCTTATATATCAACTATGAAGACATTCATTTTACATCTTATTGTCTTTTCTACCCTTTAGAAAAGACAATAAGATGTAAAATGAATGTCTTCATAGTTGATATATAAGAATCTGGATATATGATGTATTGGTATTGAGCAAAGAATGCCATTACATATGAACTCTATTTATAAGCCAGAATGCCCCTAGTTAATGTTGAATTTCCTTGCATCGACTCCATTAATATTCAACCTAGCCAGCCAACTAGCTTTACTCCTTAATTTGGGTGAGATTCTTTGGTGGTTAGGGGATGATCATGACACATTCGCCCACAATGGGAGTATAATCAACCAGGTCTAATCTAGATTTAGAGAACCTCAAGGAAAACAACAATTGCACGGCAGGCAGTTTTGCTTTTTGGAGATGAAAGGCTGCCTCCAATGGCTCACTGACGTTCTCAGGCATTACTCATAATCGTATAGTGCAGCTAATCCTATAAATTAATAGAATGTGCTAATTATCTTTCATTTGTATATAGGTGTTTGCAAGTTTTTTCTTTCCGATTAAGGGGATAATGTTTTTGTTTTTCTTTTCTTTTTCGATATCGTAATTTTTAGCAATTTGGGATTTCATAATCATGATCCCCCAAAAAAATATTTGTTAATAAAATATACTCTAGCTAAAATGAAGGCTTTGTTGGCCTTTCCGGCTGTTTCATTCAGGGACAAATTAACTATCCAAAAGGCTTCTTTTAGTCACCACAAGTTGCAATTGGGAACTATAAAGAGGACTTGTTAATTATTTTGTTTTTTGCTTTTTACAATCCCCTTTATATATAATATCAAAACTGAGTGTTTAAAAAACTACTAATTGAATCATTCACATATATATATATAACAAGGACATACTTTAACATACCAAATTCAAACATTTTGTTTTAGAAATGTAATTTTTCTCAAGTGAGTTGGCAAAGAATCATTCAAATTGGGATGACGTGTAAATGGAGAATTGCCAATTGATCACAGGTTGAATATTCTCAAAACCTATGACATCTCATACACTTCATGTCTTGATAGCGCTTCCCTAAAGATTAGAAAAATGGGCAAACAAAAAAAGCATGGAGTTTTAGATATTTTCTTAGTTCTGCTAAAAGTAAAAATGACAAACTAAAAAGAATTATTGAAACCTATATATCATCGTAAATCATGAACTGAACTTATAGGTAAGTAAGAAGTAAGAATTTTGGCAAGCCTTTTTCGTTGTTAAAAGAGCAAAACCAAGATAGGTCAGTTTATTAAATTACCAATATGGTATCCCATGCGTCTAAAATGAGAGAAATTTGAGAACCTATTCAATTCGACTAGTATTGGATAACTTGGGTGTTCTCTTGAACCCAAGAAAAACAACAAAGTAAGAGATAAAAAGAGGTCCATTTCAATTTTATGACCTTATCATATTGATTAATGAGATGCAATGAGGTGCTATTTGGTAATCGGGAATAAAATGACGGGAATGAAAATATAGGAATCGGAATGAAAATTAAGGAATCGAAATGGTATTTGTATTCCAATACCGTGTTTGGAATACTAATAAGGAATCGGAATGCAATTTAAATTTTTTAATATCTGATTTTGTATACAAATATAAATAATGATTAAAAATAATTTTATTAAACTATAATAGTTATAAAAATAATAAAGGTGATGGTAGTGATTGTGGTGGTAGTGGTGGTGGCGATGGCGACGGTAATGATTGCGATAGTGATGGTGGTTGTGATTGTGATAATGATGGTTGTGGTGGTGGTGATTGTGATGATGTTAGTAGTAGTGATGGTGGTGGTGGTGGTGGTGGTTATGATGGTGGTTGCGGTGATGGTGATGGTGGTGGTGGTGGTTATGATAGTGGTTGCGTGATGGTGGTGGTTGTTGTGATTGTGATGGTAGTGGTGGTGGTAGTTATGGTGGTGGTAATGGTGGCAAAAGTAGTTAATAGATAATAAATAAATAAAATATATTATTATTTTGAAAAAAAATTCATTCTCATTTCTTGTTTTTTATTCCCACATCTTATATGAGAATGAAGTTGTGTGTAAATTTTCATTCTCATTCCCGCTCTTCATTCCCATTTCCAGTTCATTCCTTTTAACCAAACAGACTATAATGTGGGAATAAAACTTCCATTCCTATTCCTACCACTCTATTCTTGATTACCAAACAACGACTTGAGAGTAAACGAGTGATAACTTAAAATATTTTTCATTGAATATAAATTAGGGAAAAATTGATGCCACCCATACATACTAGCTTGAAAGATGGTATGTTTTACATAAAAGAAATTTTTTATTTTAGCTCTTCCCAACAAGGTTGTTTTAATTACGAAATACGTTGTTAGTATGATGAAAATAATGTGATTCTTTCTTTTGACATGACCATAAATGAGTTTCAAGAGGCATAGACATCGGATTATGATAAATTGAATTTTAAAATGCTTTTATTATATTGTGACTTGATTCTCTCTGTTTTCTCTACAAGATATTGAGAAGTTTCTTAATATATGGATATTGGATGGGGTTTGTGGGACGAAAACAATCAATGTTGAGCTTTTTTTAGTAATTCGGTATCCAAATGGATATTTGGATATTGGGAAAATGATATAATTTTTTTAGAATCTAGCACTAACCAATTATTCTTATATGATTTGAATACTCAAGAACCAATTATGTATCCCAAGGTACAAAAAATGGCTAGGGAGTATTTGTTTACAAAGATAGTCTCGGTTTCAATTATATATACATACAATCGAGTACAAACAATTTGAAAAATTAAGCTAAAACAGAAAACTAAGTTTGAAGTCATTCACGATTAACTAAAATTCATCAATTTTATTTTGGATATCATAAGTTTATTATCATTGCCAAAATGTTGAGATTGTTCTCTTGTATTCTATTTTCAACATATCATTCAATGAAAAAAAAATCTTATCTAAATCATGTCCTACAACCATTATGTGTTATGTTCTCCCGTCCATCCTTGACCTCTTTTTAAAAAGAATGATTATTTTTTTTATTTTCATTGTTTCTATATTTTGGTCTTGTTTGTTAGTGGAAAAGTGTTCCTATGAAATGTATAAAAGATACCTAATCGAGAAAGTTAATAATTTGAGGACCATATTAAGTATTGGTTCATAATTAGAGGGGACCAAGCAGGTTGGCCTACCGCAAATTTACTCTACAAAGAACACACCCTTCCCCACCAAGACCAACACTCTTTGCATGTTTATTTTTTCACTTAAAAATGTCCCGCAATTTCCATCTTTTACCAACAAAAACGAACCACATCATAAAAATCCCAACTTTATTTATCATCCACAACAAACCCTATTTAAAAAACAAAGAGTTTATCTTATATTTGGTCCTTATATTGTTTAATTTTTTTTATTGAGATTTTTTTACGTTTTTTCAACTTAATTAAAACCTTCTATCCTCTAAAACTTATTAATTCAAACTCTCTCGTTAACCATTTATCCGATGCAACTTGTTATCATTAATAGCCACCGATCATTAATTGAGACGTGTCATTATGGGTCTCAAATAACGATAGAATTAAAAAATAAAAACAAAAACTTTTTTTAATAATAAATTAATATTTAAAATGAAAAAAAAATTATTAAAAAAGACAAATTCACCCTAGCCACATTGTTTCAAAATCTTCATTTTCATTCTCTATTTTCCTTTCTTGAATATCTTTAATTTGAATTTAAACAAGAAGAGAAATAAAAATCAAATAAGATTTTGGATTTAAGAGGAAACACGAGTGCTTAAGAACAAATCCAAAACCCATCCTATGTTATCTCGCATTCAAGTTTAAAAACAAACAAGTCTGAAATTTTAAAAAAAAAACAACCAAAAATTCTAAAAATACCCACAAAAACATTAGTAAAACAACATGTCGGAATGTTTGGCTTCTCTTTTGCTCGTCGTAGATTTTGGCCACAAGCAAGGAGGAAATAGGTAGCTATCAATTCAGAGCACCCTGGCGAGTCATTGTCTAGTCATTGGGTGGTTTCATTTTCTCTAGAACGAGCAATATTAGACCCGTGTCTTCAAAAATAGATCGAATTGATTTCTTGTTTGATATGATCGATTCTGGTGAGATTTCATTGGATTTTAAGAAGAATCAATTGTTCAAAGGATGACGAATGTTTCCCAGTGGTCGAAGCCATCATCCCGATAAAAAATGAAAGATTATGTCGGGCTTGTCTTCGGTTCTAGTGCCATGGTCTAATTGTTTTTTATATTTCGCATTTGCTCGAGATGTTTTCTTTTCATCCCGTTATTTTCCCTCTCATTTTTTATCTTTGTTTTGGTTTCTTGCGATGAGGGTCCTGTTGATCGTGTCCTCTACAATAATTGATTACTTGCAGAGATTGACTTGAGGTCTGGATGTGTCCGTCTTTTTTAATTCCTCGTGCCTTAATTTTCTTGACTAGTTATTTATGGCTTTCTAGGTTGCTTTATATTAGCCATTGTATTTGTTATAGATAAACTATAATTAATAAATTGATGAACATTCGGTTGTTATCACTTTATGTTTGCATATGATTCTTAATGATCTAATAGTAAATATTTTCACATACATGGTACCATAATATTTCTCTTCACTTCTATCGTTATTGGTTTATGTTGCTATTGATGATAATGTCGTGGAGGGGTTTAGGTCTTTTCACATTTGTTATTTTTATTTTTATATTAATTTATTATTAAAATGAGTTTGTAATTTTTTTAATTTAGAGAGAAATATTATCTTTTGAGACCCATTTCACCACATGTCATTTAGTGATTAGTTACCGTTAACGATAACGTGCCACGTTAGATGAATAGTTGACGGTGTCATAACGGAAGGTCCGAATCAACAAATTTCAAAGGGTAAAGGGTTTCAATTAATCTAAAAATATGTAGAGAGTCTCAATCAAAAAATTTGAATAATAGAACGACCAAATATAGGGTAAATCTAAAAAACAAACGTCTCTCTTATCTCCAAACTCTATCTATAAAGTGGATATGCTTTTTGGATGATCAAACAATGTTATTTAACAAAGATTAACTTATAAAATTTAACCACAACTAGTGGTTTAATGGTAGAATTTTTAGATTTTTAACAAAAGTTTCGAGGTTTAAATATCACTTTTGATGTCTTCTTATGACCACCACAAAATCTGTTTTTTCGATTCTTAAACTCGTAAAGAACTTGAAATCTCCAGATTTAGGACTAGTCAATTCTCACCTAAAATGGTAAAAGAAAATCACATTTTTTCAATTCATAAAATAAATAAATAATATATTTAATTGCGATGCTTTTCTCATCTAAAAAAAGAATGTGACAAAAGAGGGAAAGAGAAGGAATTTTTTTTTTAATAAAAAATGTCAAGCTTAAATCTCACTTTTAATACCTTCTTGTGATTACCATGAGACTTAAACTTGTTTTCCGAATTCCAAAAATATTAAGAGTTTAAAATCACTAAGTTTAGAACTAGACCATTCTCACGTAAAATGGCCGAAGACAAGTCACATTTTTTAGTTAACATAATAATAATAAATAAATAAATTCCTTTTCTTTCTTGTCTTTTGTCACGTTCTTTCTTTAGGTGAGAAAAGTATTGCAATTAAATCTATAATATTGTGAAATATGTGCAATCCAATAAGATATTCAATAAAAATGATTGAAAAAACAATAAAAATAGACAATGAAACTAAAAGATAATGAATAAAAAAATGGCAACCCAAAAAAAATCATATTATTCTATGATTTTTTTTAGAATATAGTATGATTTGAATTGAAAATGTAATAAAAATGAGAAAAATAATGTTTTCTTTGCATTTTTCTCTTTTGAAAAATAATATATTATGATTTTTTTGGGGGGGGGTAAACATAATTGGTTAAAACTAGATAAATAGGCCTAAAACCAACCCCAAAACAGACCTAACACCTACCTAAAGCCTCCAAACTCAGCCTTGAAACTCGTTACTAACGGCCCTCAAAAACTCTTACGGAACAACCCCTTTGGACAGAGTCATTTAAACCACCAAAGCAGCTCTAAAAACTCCCCAAAACCAGCTTGAAAACCATCTAAACAAAACCCCAAAACACGCTCAAAAAATAGGCCTAAAATCAACCCCAAAACAGACTCAACACTTACCCAAAGCCCCCAAACTCAGCTCCGAAACTGCTACCAACGACCCCCAAAACCCTTACAGAGCAACCCCTTTGGACAGATCATTTGAACCACCAAAGTAGCTCCAAAAAACACTAGCAAAACAGCTTCAAAAACACCCAAAAAATCTCAAAACAGACCCAACACCTACCCAAAGCCTCCAAACTCAACCCCGAAACCGTTACCAATAGCCCCCAAAACCCTTACAGAGCAACCCCTTTGGACGAGATCATTTGAACCACCAAAGCAGCTCCAACAACACCCGTAAATCAGCTTTAAAACCACCTAAAAAAACCCCAAAAGACCCTAAAAAAATAGGCATAAAATCAACCCCAAAACAGACCTAACACCTACCCAAAGCCCACAAACTCGATCCCGTAATTGTTACCAACGACTTCCCAAAATCCTTACAGAGCAACTTCTTTGTAAAGGCCATTTGAAGCTCCAAAAAACCCCCATACTAGATTCAAAACCACCAAAAAAAAACCCACCAAAATAGATAAAAAAATATCCCTCAAAACGACCCTTCGAACACTTTTTGGAGTTACCGCAAAAGAAGAAATAAAAATTATTTATGATTTATCTCATTTTTTGTGATTCAATTGACTTTCCATGATTGTTTGCAATGTTACAATATACTCTCTTTTTTTAAATTGCTAAATAGTAATTTTTTATTCTAAAAAAAGCGAGAGAAAATGATGGGTAAAAGCAACTAACTTATTATATGCATAGATAATAATACATGTTCTATATATTTAAATTAATTTTATGTTGATAATTAATCTAAATTGGCTATTGAATTAATTAATTAATTAACGAGTTATCGATTATTCTATGTAAATGATTCATTGTCCATCTTATCATATCGGATAGATGCTATATGCTAGATTTTTATTTTATTATCATTTGTGTTATTTTCATGAAAAAAATATTCATACAAATTTATTATAAGTATTTAAATATAGAAATATAAGCATAAGGGTATTATAATAAATATACAATAATATATTTTCTTTCTTCCCTCTTTTTACAATTATCCAAACAAGAAAAATATATTTTATTTCTTTTCATTTCCACTCTTATCCAAACAACAAATGGAAAATAGTTTTCTTTCCTCTCCTTTTTCTTTCCTCTCACTTTCTTTCCTCTCTTTTCTTTCCTCTCTTTTCTTTCCTCCCAAGAGAAAATATCCAAACAAGGGGTTAATCTATTGCGACAATTTAGACCGTTAGAGTTTAAATTGCAAAAATCTGAGGTCCAAAGAAATTTTTTCCAAATGTCAATATTAACCAGCAATATTAAACCAACGAAAAAATAAATTCCAGTAGTTGAACAAGCCCATGTTTTGATTCTTATACCATCACTCGTGCCTTCGAAGGTGCAATTCTTCAGTTATTCCCACAACGCTTTTGTTCTCGCTGCCCTTCCCTCCCACGCTTCCAACACTAATTCCATGTACAGGGCCACAATACATCCATTTCTTTGATGGCCTTGGTATCGAGCCACTTCAATTTTTACATAAAGAGATTGTTAATAGAGTTTTTAGTTCTTGAAGGTTTATTTATTTTGGTTTTACTAGAGTAATTTTTTTTAGATCTGGTTGATGAGTTGACGGGATTAGGTCTACTAATATTTAATTTTATCTATTAATTATAACTAATAAAATAGATGTATTGCAAATGATATTTGTTTCTAAGATTTTATAAATTTATTAATAAATCTAGCATTAAAAAAAAATTGACACGTTTAAGTATTTAATCAAGATTAAAACAACCTCATTTTTTTAAACAAGATTTAATTAGAAATATCCTGTTTTGAAGAAAAAAAACTCGACAAGGAAGCATTCCCGCAACCCCCTACCCCCGCCAAAACAAAAAAAAAAAAAAAAACTTATACCAATTACTAAGTTTATGAAATATTTGTGAATCAAGATACACCATCGAAAGATTATTGTCCTTCGTTTTTATTGTACAATAAGAAGACAAAGGAAAAACACAAAACAAACTATTTATAGTTTACCCTTCATATTTGAGGGGTAAATGGATAAATTTATCTTCAAAAACACAAATTTCAGTAATAATCATTGCCTTCCTTAATAATTCACTTTTTTCTAAATATAAATAATAGAAAATTTAAATTTCATAAGGACAAGTCACATTTTATTTCCTTTAAATAAAAAAATGTTTCAGTGTAATTAATACATTTTAAAATTTCTCAGTTCTGTGTTTCCAAAAAGTTCCAAAGTGGCCCTACCATGCAATAGCTTAGGAAGACGCTGCTGGCTATAAATTTATTAATTTTTCTTGGGTTTGTTAATCCTATTTTAGCAGTGTGTATGGAATTTTATCATGCGCATTGAACTTCGGAAGGAAATTAAGAGAAAATATGATAACTTGAAAGAAAAAACTGCAAAAATCTTTTAAAACATATGAAAAAATTAAACAACAAATGCAAAGTGAAAAATTATTATAGATAATTACAAAAACCCTTTATAAAAAAAAAATCTTCTATACAAACACCCATCAATTTTATTTTATTTTTTTGTATTTTGGGATTAACAAAATCTTGGTACCTAAAAAACCTAAAACTCCACATACTTACTATCAGTTAACACCGCTAACCAGTTTGTATTTCTTAAAATACAAATGTTATTTCTATGGATTTTTGAGTTAAAAATTCTTCATAAGGTTATACATTACAACATTGTATTTGAAAAATTGATAAATTTATAGCATTGTACAATTATATTAAATTAATAAATGCACATATATTAATATATAATAATACAATTTATATTATTATTCAGGTATGTAATTTATTTTCGCATCTTTTGTTGATCAAACGACACCCGAATTTGAACTAGAGGAGAAGAATTTGAGAATTTGCAACTACCCTCAAAAAATGATAATAAATTTTGTCGTTACTTCAGTCCATTTTTTAGATTCAACATCAACTATACTCCTCGTATTGTTGGCCATATATTCTTTTTTATTCTCTCGTAATCAATACCTACAATTTTATTCTCTCGTATTTCTAATACTTATGTTCCTTATGTTATTACCTAAAATATTTATAATCCCTATTTATATATGTTGTTTTGGTTATTTTCTTACTTTTTTTTTTTTTTTTTGGAGTAGTATTTACATAACATGTGCTTATTCTTTTTATTATTATTTGTACTAAACAAAGGGCCAGGTGACATAAAAGAGAGATTTTTATTTTTATTTTTGTAATAAAACATTGAACGTTACTGGATTATTATGGAGTATCTATAAACTTGTAGACACACTTTTATACACCTTTTGAGAAAAAAATATATATATATATATACACATTTTCTCCGACTACCGTACTCACACATCATACTCTTCAATATATATATATGTGTGTGTGTGCGCGCGCGTGTGTGTTTGTATGTGTGTGTGAGAAGAAATTCGGAGATAAAAATAAGAGAACACAATGCTTAATTACATACGAAAAAATATTTCTATACTGTCCTTAAAGTGATTTTGTCCTCATAATAATGCTTCAGTGATTTTGACAATTCATATCTAGAATTCAACTTTGCATCCAAGGAATTGCAGACAACACTTCGAAATTCTTTCAAAAGAATTTCTCTTAAATCTATAGAATTTATGAAGAGATTGAGAAGAGGAGGAGGATTGTAGAAGAAAGAATTAATTATTTTTTGAACAAGTAGTCCTTTATTTATAAATTACTAGAAACCTTTCATAACTAATATGACTCGTTAAAAAGTTAGTTTGATTCAATGAATAACTATTATTTTTTAAAGCTAATAATCCAACAATCATAATCGTTACTCTTTAACGAGTCATAATCGTTACTTTTTAACATCATATTCTTTTTTTAGAAATTAATTACTTGTCATAGAAAAACATAATTAATTAATTACGAATTTAATTTAATCAAAAAGAAAAAATAAATCCAAAATTAAAGAAATTAATTAATCAAAAAATGCTAAGTAATAGTCTTTTGATTATATATATATATAATTTCACTCACTAGTTTCCTTCTTCCAAATCTTCCGACTAAAAATCTTTACAAAATGTCTAATTATAAAGTGCCTCTTCTTTACTTTTCTTTTCAAACGTGGATAAACATCCCATTTGAAAATACTTAACTTATTATTTATTTAAGCCACGTTTTCCAACAATATATAGGTTAAGGTTAAGACACTGTTTAAGGAAAAGAATTTGGAAGTATTATAGGCAAAACGATAAAGAAAATAAGCAATATAAATATTTTTCTCATTATATGAAGAGATAAATAATAGGTATTAATTAAAATAAAATCAAAATAAAATCACAATGAAGAATGTTAAAATATGAGATATTATAGCATAGTAACCTTTAGATCAAAAGAGAATTATAGTTGAGAAAATGTGTAAAATTTTTAGCATATATATATCGGGTGCTCATATAAATTGATAGAAAAATTGGACAATCATTATTTTGACTCGTGCAAAATTTGATGCTTTAAGAAAATTTTGATATTTTCCGTTGAACAAAATATGGAAGACTGTAAACAGGAGACTCAATTGAGAAATGTATGATATATACAAAAGAAACCTAATCGAGAAAGTAAATAATTTGAGGATTATATTAATAATTGGTTTATAATTGGGAGGACTAGTTTAATTAGGTAAGTCTATTGTAAATAATGTTTAAAATCTAACACTAAAGACTTCATATTGAATTTTTAATATAAAGTTTTAAATTTAAATCATACTTTCGATATCTTCTTGTGATCATCAAAAGACTTAAACCTACTTTCTCCATTCTAAAAATATGAAAAGCTTGGAATTTTGGAATTTAAGACAATATATACCACGTAAGGTGGTTGGAGACAATCAATTCCTCATTAAAAAAAAAAAATGTTTAAAATCTTCCAGATGCTTTTTGTCTTTTGTCACATCCTTGTATTAGGTGAGAAAAACATTAACATTAAATCTATTATGTTTTAACAAATGCCAATCCAATAAAATATTTAATGAAAAAGCGTTGAAAATACAGTAGAAATTAAAAAATAAAATAAAAGAAAATGAATAAAATGATGACAAAGAAAATGTATATTCTTTTAGAATATAGTATGATTTGAATTGAAAATATAATAAAAATGAGAAAAATACAATTTTCTTTGCAATCAGTTTTTCTCTTTGGAAAAGCATATATTATGATTTTTATTTTTTTAGAATATAATACAATTTGAATTGACAATACAATAAAAATGAGGAAGATGTAAAAAAAAAAAATTTATCAATAAAAACGAGTCACATAAAATCTATGCATCTGTCACCATATAAGCCTACAGAAAATTTAATAAACTTTTGTTTCGACAGTCAAGAGTATTATTATTTTCCTTTCTAATTTTTCTTTTCATTTTCAAATGATTTTCTTCATGCTTTTTTTTTTTTTGTTGTTGTTGTTTTTCCCTCCTCAGTTATTATTATTTTTAGCTTGTTTTTGTACTTATTTTTTTTAAAAAAATTCAAACTCCCCCTTTTTTTGGTACTTTTTCTTCTAGCCTTTTTTTCTTCCGGTCTTTTTCTTTTGACTTTTACAATTGTTTTTTTTTTCTTCCTTTTCTTTTCAACTGCTATAAAAATTAAGGATAAACTAGTGTATTTTAAACTACGTAAATTTATCAAAATATCTAAAAATCATGCAAAAATCATGAAAATATACAACATGCAATTTTTGAGTTTTTATGAGGTTTTTTTATAAATGATTTTTTTTGTATTTTTGGGAAAATTTAAGGGTCAAAAATGGTTTGCGACATATTTGTATTTGTTTTGTTCCTTGAAATGAAATCGTGTGTGATTTATGGTAAGAATTTACTTTCACATTTAATAGATTTTCATTATTTTCTTACTTAAAAACAGAACCAAATATCACAATTCATAGATTTTCAATACTTCACCTACTACGATGATTAGATTTCTATTGGATTTAGAAGTAATCAAAATTTCATAAAATCTATAAATTTTGTGGCTGCAGATTTTCAATACCTCACTTACTACAATAACAATTTTCGGATTTCTTTGAAGAAAGTGAAGGAAACAAAATTAAATATATGGATTTTGGTTTGGTTGTACTTCCATTTTTGTGGTTGGGATTTTTTTTTTTTTTTCTGGCTATGAATTGTTTTTCAAAGATTGTTTTTTAAAGCATCCTTGATCTCAAACTATTGTCAAATCTTAAAATATCTTTAATATCATGATTTCAGACTACCACTAAATGGTCATTAAAGCTATCATGTGCGTTCTATATATATGTGTGTGTTGCCCATAATATACGATTTTGTGATATATATATATATATATATGTATGTATGTATGTATGTATGTATGTATAAGATTTTGCAATTTTGATTACTGTCAAAGTCAATAGGAATATAATTATAGTCAGTGACGTGATGAAAATCTATAGATTGTGCATGGTATCTGGTAATGGTTAGCTTTCTTGGTAAGTAGGTAATGGTATTCTTAAGGGTACACGTCAATCTCTTCCTATAAATCGTATCATTTTAGTTCATAGAACAAACCATACATTATGTAACTCATATGCTCACACATAAATGATATGTGCTTAAAGAAGCTTGAAAATTTGTAGTTGGTGGTATCTGGTAATCATTTAATTCTAATCCTTTATTAGTTTTTTTTTTGTTGTTATTTAAATTGTTGGCTATTTGTACTCGAAAGTTTTTTATAATTTGTGGGGTGGAAAAAATTGTGTTATTTGTATTTGATACTACCAATTCTATTTGATTGATAGAGCATTGGAAATCTCTACTTGTTCCCGAATTCATTTGACTAAAAATTTTCTTGTAGATTTGAAAAGGATTCAAAAGGATCGATAGCAATGATGATTGAGAATGGATATCTTCTTTCGAAAGACATGACGATTGAAATTCTATCATGGCTGCTCGTGAAAACTCTACTACGACTCAAAGTCATGGTACACTCGTTATTACAAATTCTAGTTTCGTTGCAAAGCATCTAAACAACTACTACAACAAGAGTAATAAGGGTCTTCTTCTTCTCAAATACTACACATGCCCGGACTATCGTGATTTGGTTGAGTTGTTTCTAGACGAAACACTTGCAGATTTATCACATCAAGCACTTGATTTACCGATTCTCGTATCAAGTATTTGTGGTCCCTATTGTTACTGAGGTCAAATTTTTGTCACAATTTCAACCTAGTGCGGCAGCCTAGTCTCCCCTAGACTTCAGCCTTTTTCCTCCCAATTTGCTTTCGTGTTTGACCTACTGACTATGGTGTTTCATACACCCAAGAGGCTTTCCCCGAAGTCCTACAAATAATAGGCAACACACTACAATAAACAAGAGTAACTCAAAGTTTGCACACAATATTACAGGAAAACTCCCAACTTTTTATTAACCCGTTAACAAAGGAATACACTTTTATTTCGTGGTCTCGTGTAAAGCACACCCCCTCTCCTTTTTATCACAAAGATCATTGGAAGTTACATAGGAACTGCTATCTAACTTATCCATATGATCTGGACAGATTGGCCAAAGACAAGTAACTGCCGATAACCTGTCTCTTGATAACCGCCCCTTCTAGAACTTCCTTTGGCCTCGTCACCCCACGGACCCTTTAGGCACTCGACTAAGCCCTCTCTCTCAGCCTGTTGTGTTCCCATGCAACTTGGACAGCCCTTTATCCAAGTCTGAAGTCGTGCCGAACATGAACCCGTTGTTCGCACGCACCCGTTATACATCGCTGCCGAATCTGCCAAGGCCCATGCAAGCTGCCCCTGCCCATGCAAGTTGCCAAGATCCCAGCAATGTTATCCTTGGCGCCACCTCGCGCCTAGGACTGTGACACCTATAATGGAATATTTTATCTAGATTGTAGTGATTTTAGTGATTCTGCTCTATGCCATCCTGCAACTAAAGAATTGAAGATTCTGCCAAAGAAAATAACTTTGCCACATCTTTCAACCTATGACTATACTAATAATTATGGATTTGGATTGGATCTAGCAACTAACGATTTCAAAGTGGTGGTACTTCAAGAACATAGGATTGAAACAGGTATGAATCGGTATCGTCCTTTTCCGGTCATTGTGTACACATTAGGCACTGATTGTTGGAGATATTGGGAGGATCTAGAGAAAGACTATGCTCTAACAGATAACACATACTTGAATGGAGTTTTTTATTGGTGGGTATGTTGTGCGCCCTCTCATGAAAATAATATGATTCTTTCCTTCGACATGACCATAGATAAGTTCTAAGAGGTACAAGTGCCGGATTACGATAAGCCAGCTTTTGAAACACTTTCATTATACCATGACTTGATTGCTTTGTTTACTCTCCATGATATTGAGAAGCTTCTTGATGTGTGGACATTGGATGGGGATTGCTGGACCAAAACAATCACTGTTGGACCTTTTTTACGAATTCAATGTCCAGTTACGTATTGGAAGAATGATGCTTTTTTAAAGAATCTAGCACTGGCCAATTATTTTTATGTGATTTGAATACCCAAGAACTAAATTGTGTATTTCAAGAATCAGATGCTTGTGATGCAATATTAGTTTACAAGGATAGTCTTATTTCAATGGTAGATAGAATTGGGTACAAACAACTTGAGGATAGTCTTATTCCCAGATTTCATCTTCTTGTAGATTTAGCTTTACATTTTATATCAGGCCTTAGGCCTAATCTTCTTATTTTAAATTAACAATATATGTGGATAACTGGGTATGGACTCTAGGCCCATTCTTATACTTTTGAATTTTTATTTTATTTTAATTTGGACTTGAATTTTTTTTTTTAATTAAATTTTCTCACCTTAGCACTTCTCTCTTCTTTATTCAACTTGGAAAAAAAAAATAGATGAGAAAAATAAATTACAAAGAACATAGAATTTCTAGATGTACTAAATTACAAACGTATTTAAAACACATAGGGATTAAATATTTACAAATTTTTTTTTTCATTTGATTAGAATCGATTATCATATTTTTATCTTTATTTGAATATTGTAAAAATTGTGATGGATATATACTATTTTCATTATTAATAAAATTATATTTTTCTATAAGAATAAATAAAACAAAAGTCAGACTACCTGTCGTCCAAAAAAAAAATAATAATAAATAAACAGCAAGCATCGAAGGCTCGTGGTTTTTTAGCGAATAGAAATAACAACTGTTCCTCTGTCTCCCTCTGAAGTTGCATTTTGCTGCTGCTCTCGCTCAGGTTTCCGACCAGAGGAGGAAGAAGAAGATATAAGCCTTGTAGCTGCAGCCCATCTAAAAACGGTGCGTTTCTTACCGAACAATCAAAATTGGAGACTGTGAATCTATTATGGTTTCCTCTTGATCTGGGTTTTCTTTCGCATTTTCCCCATATTTTAGATCTTTAGATTATGAATTACCTTTCTTTTCTTGACGAACTTTCTCTGTCTTTTAACTGTAAGATTATCTTTTGTTGATTTTTTTTTCTTTTCTGGTGATGGGGTTGGTCTTGCTGGATATGGAGTCCATTGTTTAAAGATTTCTTTTGATGGGTTTTTCCTGTTTTCCTGAAATCAATCATTTAAAAAATCGACTCTTTAAGTACATAAAAGATCCTAGCCTATTAGTCATATTGAAGCATGTCATGTGGATTAGGATTTGTAGTTTCATCTGATGAAGGAAAGAAATTTGCAGACTGAGTGGAATTTTCGACTATGTCAAGGATTTTATGAATTTCAGGAGATGTCTTAATCTGTTCATCAACATAAATGTCTCTATTTTACTTTTTCTTTCTTCAATTAGCATGTCTATGCAAGGCTTAAAAAATAGTTATGTGTTTTGCAGGTGACAGTGCTTAAATTGTTTGCAGGAAAATGCATCCTCCTTTGACGTTACATAGGCACCCAATGTGTGCTGAAGTGAGTTTGCTTCCTTTCTTATGTTATGATTTATCTCCTGAACTGTTTTGAGTTGATGTGAATGGGAATTCCTTATTTCTTTCTTGCTACTATTCTTTGATATATAGGTTGATTTTTTTTTTCCTGTGTGCTTGTTGGTGTGTGGTGGAGTGGTTCCCGACCTCTTCATGGAGGTCATTTGGGAAATGGTTGTGTCTCTCCATATTAAAATGCATCATCTTCTGGTGCATCTATTTGCAACTTGCTTGTGGTAGATGGAAAGCCATCATAAGAATGGAACAGAATGCTAATGTGGACTTGTACACCCAACTTTAAACTAGTTGGTATCTCTGGCTAGGGAAAAAAGGGAGGGTAATATGTTAAAAAGAAAGCGACCATTTCTGAACTTTTCAATGCAGGTGTTTGGGAAGAGAAGCCAGTGTATCTATGGCGTGCTATTTTCTAGAATGAACTTGTGATCTTAACTTTTTTCTGAACCAGGCGACAAAAATATTTTGCAGATTATTGAGCAGTTTCAAAAGTGTCATTTGGACCATCCTATTGCTAAGTTCTTTGGTGAATGCACAGAACTCAAAATAAAACTTGATCGTTGTTTTCGGGAGGAAGTGAGTTAGCATTACATTTGCCTTCTTTTTTTTTTTTTTTTTTTCTGGGTAAAAATACCATCTTGATCTGGCAGTAAAATCTTTAAGCTTTTTCTCAGAAAGCAGTGAAGCGTAAGGCAAATTTTGAACAGAGCAAAAAGCTGAAGGAAAGGCTTCAAGCATTAAGGAAGGAAGCTGCTGAGGGAAACCCTGAGAAGAGGAACATTGCATAAGCGTAACTATTAACTAGAAGATGAAATTTTGACCTCTGGCTGTGGTATGAATTTAGTGCATAAAGTGATTCAGAATATGGATGGATACATGGCATGAGCTATAGATATATTACTGCAAGATGGCAAAAGAATTCAGATTATGATTCATGGTTTATTGGGGGTAATACAATGTTATATTTGTTAGTTTGGCTTTACTAGAAAATAAGAACAAATACGATTTTATTTTTTTTTTGGAATAAATAGGTGTCTGTTAGTTTGGTTATTTTTCTTCCTTTTTTTTTTTTTTTTAACATTTTCTAGTTTTTTTTCTTATTTTTATTTTTCAGATAATGAAATTATGCACAAAAATTGTATTACTATACAATTATGAAATATATATTAACAAGAGAATGAGAATAAAAATAAAAATAAAAATCCTTGGAAAATTAAAAATGAAAGCATTAAAGAGAAAATGTAGAACATAAAATAAGAGATAGAAAATAAAAATCAAGTAAAAATAAATTTTAATTATTCAAACTATTTTTTTCACATGAAATTTAATATTATCAATATATGTGTCTAATTTTTTCAAAATATTCCTAAAAAGTTTAACTTTCGCCACTAAAACACTCCGGTGTAAATTACAATGCCTTCACCTGTATTGATGCTATCCAGGTACGTGTGAATTGATGATTGTAAATTGCAAAATAATTGGAAAAATCACTAAATGTGCCTCTGTAATAAATCTCTCTATTGCCCCCATAAAATGTTACAATATGTCATATATATTTTGAGAAAAATTGAATTCTTCCTAATGAATTAAAAAAAAAAAAAAAAGTGACGAATTATTTAAATTTGGTTTTTTTGGTTAAACCAATATTTGTTAGATTCTACATCCAAACTTTCACACCTTGAGCACCATGAGAAATCATGCTCTAGTTCTAATTTTCCAAGTTTTAAATAATTTAAAAATCAGCATTTTACCAAACAACAAGAATAGTACAAAAAATAAAAAATAAGGCTAAACAGTAAAAGCATTTTCTAAATTTTAAATAATTTAAAAACCAGTACTTCGACTACTAATTTTATATTAGACCTTCCTCAAATTATTTTTATTTGATATTAGATCATTTTGTTAGATTTCGATCAATTTAAAGAGTGGGCATAGTGCACCTGATTTGCAGGTTCTTGATTTTAGCTTCCTTAGCTGATAAAAATATGTCAAAAGTCATGGATGATTTGCCTTTGGGTAAATAGTCTAAACTTGAATTAAATTACTACCTCAACTTCTAATTTTGAATTGAACCTTCATTCGACTATTTTTCATTTGAAATTAGGTTATTCTATTAAGTTTCTATCAATTCTAACGATAAAAAGGTATAATTTTTCAGCAACTAAAAATATGTCAAAACTTATAGAAGAAGGGCTTTTGTATTTCCTTCTACAACTTGCTTCTTTTCTTCTAAACGTTCAAAAATTAATAATTAAAAAAAAGGAAAATAAGTTTTAGAAAGAAAAACAAAACATCCACAAGTTTTGTTATGTTTTTATTTGTCACAAAGTGTACTTGCACTTTAGAATTGATGAAACCTAAAAATAATCTAATTTCAAATGAAAATAGCTGAAGAAACATTCAATTCAAAATTAAAAATTAAGAAATTGATTCTCAAATCATTTAAAATTAAAAATGTGTTTGGACTATTTTGCTAAAGATAGATATATGCTTTTAAGCAAAGTCAATTGTGATAATAAAAAAAGTAGTGTTAAACTTCTATTTATGTTTTGTCAATTTTATTCACACCAACCATATTGAATAAAATAAATTTTAATTTTTACTATAACATTAAATTCAGTTTTTTCATACAACTTGTGCTAATTTAGTTGCAAATACAAGTGTTAATTTATTTGCTTTCTTCCTTAAATTTTTATATTCAAACTTTAATTAGAAATAATATTTTAAAAAATTAAATTTCTCTAAATACATTAAACCGATATAAATAACATATTATTAAAGAAAAATTTGGAAAAAAAAATGAAGATGATGTGAATTTGTAGGTAAAAGAAACATCAAAGAGTCATAATCAGCAGGAAACATAGCTGATGTATACACATTTAATCCATGTGTACTAGAGTGGAAAAATATTTAAGCGACCCATCCAACATGGTCAAGTTATGCATCCGACAAAATGACATTTTCTAAGTATGTGTACGCATTTACATTTCTATGGAAATTTTCTAACCATCATTGTTAAAGTCAATGGTTAATTTTTTTTATATATATAATAAAATAATTCTTTTAATATGTATTTATCTTTTTAATAAATTAATTTTATCTTTTAATAAATGTTAAGTTTTTAATCCATTATTTTAGTAAAATTTTCAACTCAAATGATCATCAAAATTAGCCATGTGATTATTTTTTATATGCAAATCATTTGACTAATTTAGATATTTTATCCTAAAAATCTTACTAGAAAGATAGAATAAAAATTTAACGTATTAACAATAACTTCATAGTCTTTATTTTTTAAATCTACTTGTAAATTAATTCTTTTCGCTCTTTTTCAATTTATTTTGATTTTTTTTTTGTGTTATAATTAATAGAAAAATAAAAAAATATATATGAAAAAATTAATGAGAGAAAAAAAGACATTTTGTGAAATAAAAATAATATTAAATTAACTATGATTATCACTAATTAAACAACTAATTAATTAATAATTTTTTAAACAAAAAAAGAGTAATTAATTTGTTTCTTGAAACTAAAGGAACTAATTTATAATTTACTCTATTTATCTAGTAGGTTCAATTTGGATGCCACGTTATTAAATCACTTAAAAAAGAAGTCTCATTTGCATTGCAAATTAGAATGAAAATATTCTTTTAAAATCAAATAAATAATTAATGAGGATAATGTGATTGTGGAGGTAAAAGAACCGTTAAATAGTTATTATCGACGGTAAAAATAGTTGAAGCATACACATTTAATGCATATGTACTAGTGTGGAACAATACTTAAGCGACCAATCCAACAATGTCTAGTTATGTATCCGACAAAACGACATTTTCCAGTGTGTGTACGCATTTAAATTTCCTTGAATTTTTCTGCCCACCATTAATAATATGTTGGATTCAAGGATTTTTTTCTTCTTCCATTCATCATGTGACCCTTTTAAAAAGCAAGGATTTGCAACGCTAAGAGCTATTTCTAGTCCTGTACCCTTTTTCTCGTGTTCATAAACCCACACAAGTTCATCCTTGTTGCTATACATCATCTCTTGAAAGCTTGAGGGGTTCTAACAATTACCAGGTTATAAGTTATAACTGGTATGTTTTTCTCCACATTTTGGCAACCTTTATAGGTTTCTCAATTAATTAATGTTTTAATATGTTTTCACCTTGATCATTAGCTTGATAATAATTTGCTAGATTTTCTGATATTTTCTAGTTCTGGGAATAGATTAATAAGCTAAGTATATTTGAGTATCTTCACATGTTTTGATGGGTGAAAACTGTAAAATATTTTTCTTTGCAGTTGCTAATGGAGGTGAATATGAAGGTGTTGGTTATCGCAGCAACATGGGTTTGGAGTGCCATGGTCGGAGCAGCTGGGAATCCCAATACGTGCCCAGTATCGAGACAAGATGGATTCGGTAGAGCACTGCGCTATACGGTGGTGAATTTTACCACTGTAGGTGCCACCAGGGAAAGTTACTCGGAGTTTCTGCAAGCTATACGAGGCCATCTGACAAGTGGAAATTTGAGTCATGAAATACCAGTGATGCGTAACCGATCTACAGTTCCTGATCCTGAGCGATTTCTTTTGGTGGAGCTCTCAAATTGGCAAGGGTTATCGATCACACTAGCAATGGATGTCACCAATGCATATCTGGTTGCTTATCGGGCAAGTGATCGGTCCTACTTCTTCCATGATGCTCCTCGGCCAGCATCTTCTAATCTTTTCCCTGGCACAGAACGTCACAACTTTTCATTCGATAGTAACTATATAAATCTTGAAAGACGAGGGGTACATCGAATGGCAATAGACCTAGGAATGTCAGCTTTCGATGAAGCCATCACGACCTTCTATTATTGGAGGAGCAGAATAAATACAGAAGACACCCTTGCTCGTTCCTTTTTGGTTTTCATTCAGATGATTCCTGAAGCAGCACGATTCAGATATATTGAGCAATCCGTGGGTCGCAGCATTGTAGACAGAAGTACCTCTCTGCCAAACCAGGCCATGCTGAGCTTAGAAAACAATTGGGGAGCTCTCTCCTCTGCAATCCAACAATCCAATCATGGAGTCTTCAATAATACAACAGTTCAATTACGAAGACCTGACGGTACATTTTTCAACGTGGACAGCGTAACTAGAAGCTTAATTAGCAACCTAGGAATCCTAGTATTCGCACGCAGAAACGCCCGATCATCTCGATTTAGAAGTTCTATTGATGCTGATTACGACAACAATATTTGTCCTGAGACAGAGCCCACGATTCGCATCAGTGGTAGAAATGGTCTATGTGCCGATGTAAAATATGGAGCATATGATGATGGAAATCCGATACAATTGTGGCAGTGTAAATCTACAGCAGAATTGAATCAACTGTGGACTCTGAAAAAAGACAGGACAATTCAATCTGACGGCAAGTGCTTGACCGTGGACTATTGTCGATTTCCAAGCTATGTGATGATCTAAGATTGCGATAAGGCTGTGGAAATGGATGCTAATGTCCTCTGGGAAGTGCACGAAGACGGATCTATCATAGATCCTCGTTCAAAACTAGCCTTGAGCACGTATTCAGGGAATACTGGCTCCAATCTCACTATGGCGACCAACAAGTACGCCTCCAGTCAGGGCTGGCTGGCCAGCAACAACAGAACGCCTTTCGTCACCTTCATTGTTGGGTTTAAGGATTTATGCTTAGTACAGGGAAATAGAAAGGCCCTTTGGTTAGTTTGGTTAGCAGAATGCGATAGTGATCGGATAGAACAACAATGGGCTCTCTATGCAGATGGCTCTATACGACCTCAACAAGATCAGAACATGTGCATCAGCTGCAATACCTATAATCAACAAGGAAGCATCGTCTTCATCTTCTATTGTACTGGTTCTTCTCAACAACGTTGGATGTTTAAAAATGATGGCACAATTTTGAATTTGTTCAATGGACTCGTGATGGATGTGAAGCGTTCCGACCCAAACCTTGAAGAAATCATCATTTGGCCATCCACTGGAAACCTCAACCAGAAGTGGCTTCCATTGCCTTTTGATACATAAATTTGAACCCAGATCACACCTATGCATATACCTTTGTTTTTCTATACAACATCACGCCTTTCTCTGCTTTGATTTAGCTACAAATAAAACTTTAACTTCCAGACATATGATTTTCTTTAAAAATATATTTCCTTATAAAATGAATAACAAGGTTAATTACTCCAAGCATCCTCTACCATAGTGCTCGTATAATACTTTGCATCCTTAATTTATAAAATTACGACGTGCTATCTGTCGTCTATAAGTTTATTTTACTTAACATCTTGTCATTTAAATTAATTTTTAGATCATAATTTCATCGATCTCTATTGGATTATCATGCATAAACCTCACAAAAACTAAATAAATAAACTTGAGCTAAAAAAACTGGTAACGAGCTTTTGGGCCTGAAAATTTCATGAGTAACAGACTTTCTTGGAAAAAATGTTCTTAATTTCTTTGAGACTAGTGCATTTTAGATTTATTAGTTTCTTGGAAAATGTAGAGCATAAAATAAGAGATGGTAAATAAAAATAAAGTAAAATTAAATTTTAATTATTCAAAATATTTTTTTTCACATGAAATTTGATATTATACAATATATGTATCTAATTTTTTTCAAAATATCCCTAAAAAGTTTAACTTCATCACTAAAACACTCATGTGTAAATTACAATATATACACATGTATTTATACTATACATATACGCATGATTTGATGATTGTAAATTGTAAAATAATTGGAAAAATCACTAAATGTGCCTCTGTAATAAATCTCTCTATTGCCGAAAAATTGTTACAATATATCATATATATTTTGAGAAAACATGAATTCTTCCTAATAAATTAAAAAAAAAAAAAGTGACAAGTTATTTAAATTTGGTTTTTTTTTTTGGCTAAACCAATATTTGTTATATCCAAGCTTTCACATCTTATGCACCATGAGAAATAGCTCTAACCTGAAAAAAGGCAATTCTTTGAATTTGTATGCAATCATGTTTTAGTTCTAATTAGTTTGGTATTACCAACGTCATATTGTGGATCAAACAAAATATATAAAATTATTTTATTTTAATATTTTATATTATATTATGTATTTGATAAAATATATCAAATCAGAACTAAATAAAAATTTATTTAATTTTTTAATTTTTTAATCAAAATTTTATTCGGGAGGTTTAGAGAAATGTGAAGAGACAAGATCCCTTCCTCTCATCATCTTTCCGCTGAGAAAGCTCTCCGGCACCAGAAAAGATTCGAGCGAAGAGTATTAGATGTATGCCCGGCATTTTCCAATTCGTTTACAAATACCACAATCGCCGTAGATTCCTCACTTTTCGTAAATTTTTTCCCTATTTTCTCTTTGATTAGGACGAATTATTTAATTTAAAAATTTAAGCTGTTATTTGGAGGTTGAAGATAGAATTAGTGCTAATTACGTACAATATATATTTTTTCAAGGAAAAAGCAGGAAAAAGATGTGGTTTCTTCTCCAACCAAAAAACGAAAACCAGCACACCACCATTACAACCTTCTTCTTCTTCATCATCATCTTCTTCCAATTCATTACTTCAAGAAACCAAAGATCTCCCAAGATTCTCCTATGATATGTTACCAAGAAGTCCAACATTGCCGGCCGAAATAAGGCGTTCAAAATCCTTAAACTCCCCTGAAAGTTTCCGGGCTCCACCAGCCCTGGTTGCAAGACTAATGGGGTTGAGTGACATTCCACCAATGACAACCGGTGAATTGGCGGTGGCGAAGAAGAGGAGGAGGCTACTAGGCACATCGGAGAAATGTGATGAGGACTTAAAAGCACTAACGAAAAATTTTATCAATAAAATTATGAATGAGAAATTTAGCTTTTTATTGTTAACCTTGTGTTTGAGATAATTTGGCTTTACTAGAAAATAAGAACAAATACGATTTTATTTTATTTTTAGAATAACTAGGTGTTTGTAGTTTAGTTATTTTTCTTCCTTTTTTTTTAACATTTTCTAGTTTAATTTTTTTTTCTTATTTTTATTTTTCAGATAATGAAATTATGCACAAAAAGTTTATTACTATACAATTATGAAATATATATTAACAAGAGAATAAAAATAAGAATAAAAATCATTGGAAAATTAAAAATGAAAGTATTAAAGAGAAAATATAGAACATAAATTAAGAGTTAGAAAATAAAAATCGACTAAAAATAAATTTTAATTATTCAAAATATTTTTTTACATGAAATGTAATATTATACAATATATGTGTCTAATTTTTTCAAAATATTCCTAAAAAGTTTAACTTTCGTCACTAAAACACTCCGGTGTAAATTTCAATATCTTCACCTGTATTTATACTATACATATACGTGTGACTTGATGATTGTAAATTGGAAAAATAATTGGAAAAATCACTAAATGTGCCTTTTATGATAAATCTTTCTATTGCCAAAAAATTGTTACGATATGTCATATATACTTTGAGAAAAATGGATTCTTCCTAATAAATTCAAAAATAAAAAATAAAAAATGAAACAGATTATTTAAGTTTGTTTGTTTGTTTTTTTTTTTTTTTTTTTGGCTAAACCAATATTTGTTAGATTCTATATCCAAAACTTTCACCCCTTAAGCACCATGAGAAATAGCTCTAACCTAAAAAGGGGGCAATTCGTTGCATTTTATGCAATCATGTGTTTGTTCTAATTTTCTAAGCTTTCTCCTTCTTGTACCAAATATCTATTTTAAAAAAATATATGATGAGTATGTCAATTATAGCAATGTGCTTGAAATAAACGACAAGCATTTTACCAAACATCAAGATTAGTACAAAAAAATCAAGGCTAAATGGTAGAAGCATTTCCTAAACTTTAAGCAATTTGAAAATTAGTCTATTAACTTCTAATTTTAAATTGGATCTTCTTACAACTATTTTTATTTGAAATTGGATCATTTTATTAGGTTTTGATTAATTATAACAGTTCATGTATGCGTGATTTGTAAGTACTTAACTTTTAACTTTTTCAATAGATAAAAATATGCCAAAAACTGTGGATGATTTGTTTTTGGTTAAATAGTTCAAACTTCTTTTGAACTTTAAGTCACTTGAGAATTAGTTTCTCAACTTCTAATATCAAATTAAACCTTCATTCAACTATTTTTTTTATTTGAAATTGGATCAATCAATTAAGTTTTCATAACTTCTAATAGTAGAAGTGCAATTTCTCAATAGTTAAAAATATATTGAAACTTATACATGCTTTGTTAGAGGAAGTTACAATTCAAAATTGAAAGTTGAAGGATCGATTTGTAATTGATTTATAGCTCAGGGAAGTTTGAACCTTTTAGCCTTTTCTTTTTCCTCTAAAACTTACTTCTTTTCTTTTAAATGTTAAGAAGTCAGCAATTAAAAGAAGACAGAAGAAACAAGTTTTGAGAAAAAAACAAAACAAGACATCCATAAATTTTGTTATGTTATTACTTTATTAGGAATTGTACTTGCACTTTAAAATTGATTATTATTATAAAGAAAACTAAAAGATCTTGGGACTGTTCATTTATTATAGATTATAATTAGTTTGTTTTTTATCCTTGATATTTTTAAAAATTTTATTTAAATTTATATTTTTATTTACTAATACATTTTGATCCCCGGTGTGAAGAGAAGGGAGGAAAGAAGAGAGAGATAGTAAGAGAGAGAGCGTTAGCCAAGCTTATTTAGGCCACTTTCGTCAGCCAAACTCCATTATATTTTTTTTAGCTTCGAGAGATAAGTTTATTTATGATGGTTTCAAGCCATCAAATAATTGAAGGAGGTATATTGGAGCAATATATATATATATATATATATGATTTAATTATGTATTTTTTTTGTTTTATTCTAATGTGCATTAAAATGATTTTTAAGGTTTTAAAAATATTTTTTTATTTTATATTGATTATTTAGAGGTGTTTGAAAAAAAATAATAATAACGTGAGAATTAAGTTTTTTGGGGTCTGAGACTTGATGGTGTTTTTCGATGAAGATTCCGACAAGGTAGCGTTAGTACGAAGTTGTTGGTCTTTTCTTTTTTCTGTTAAACAGCGGCTAAGGCCTAGAGAAACAGGCCCAAACAGCCCAAGCGTGATCCTGAGCAGCCCTACGCAAGCCTGAGCGCGTTGGCCTGTCCTGGCCACACATGCCAACTAGTGGGACCATTTTTTTTATAATCTATCATTCCATCGTTATCATTCTCTAAAAGCCAGAAAAGGAAGAGAGAGGGAGAGAGAGATTTCTGGCCAGAAGTGTGAAACATGAAACAATCTTTAATGAGAGCTTTCTTCGTACTAAATTGTATTCATAAAAAAAAAAAAAAAAAAGTAAATCAAAACAATCTTGTAGCTCTTTATTTTATAATATGCTAGATTATGTTTTCTTGGGTGGTAAAAATTTGACTATTTTTTTTTTATTGCTGATAACATCGAGGTTAGATTAATAAGAGAAACAATATAGTTAAATTACATAGTTGATATATACATTAGATATATTTTAAAAAACTAACAGAAGAAAAAGATTACAACTCAAGCCGTGTTTTAGGGATCAGTGCCCTTTAACCATGTCTAGAAAAAAATTAGTTTCGAGATATGTGAAAATTGTATTGAATTGATATGCTAGATTATGTTTTCTTAGGTGATAAAAGTTAAGACTTTTTTTTTTTTTTTGGCTGATAAAATCGAGATTAGATTAATAAGGGAAACCATCCGGTTAAATTACATAGTTTAGATATACATTAAATATATTTTAAAAACTAAAGAAAGAAAAAGATTATAACCAAAACCATGTGTTGGGGACCAGTGTCCCTTAATCATGTCTAGAAAAAAAACTTAGTCTCAAGATATGCAAAAACTATGCTAAGTTATAGATATTAACATAGATAGAGATCTGCAGTACAAGGCGTGAGCCTGACATTTTTTTTTCTTTTAATTAATTTATTTATTTTTATCATGGAATTAGGTGTAAAAAATATAAAAAATAATTTTTTTTTTAGTTTTAAGTACAGTTTGATGGTGATAGAATAAATATGATATTTTTTAAAATTTTATTTTGAACATATATATATGATTATATTACTCTTATTGTTTAAAATTCATTTTTTCAATCATTTGTTTCTTATTAAAATTCTCATCAAATTAATTTTTTAATTATTTGATATAATTTTATTTGTTAATAAATTTGGTTTTTTAGTATATGAATTTTAGAATAAAATTTTAGAATGTTTGTGTTTTATTTTTTTAAATATATTATTATAATTTATAAATTCGATATATATATATATATATATATATATATAGAGAGAGAGAGAGAGAGAGAGAGAGAGAGAGAGAGAGAGCTAAAAGTATGTTTTAAATAGTTTGACTTAATTTAAAAAAAAATCACAAGTTTTATTTGTTTTTTTATATATATTTATTCAGAATTTATCGATTCATTTTTTTGTAGTTTTTATTTTAATATATTGACTTCAATATATTTCATACAATTTAGGTGGTTTTTTTTTTGTATATTTTTCTATTTATTCTATATATTCTGAATCGTTAAGTATGATATATATATATCATTATTTTTATTAAAAATTAACTATATATCAACACACTTATTACCAATTATTTGTTATTTATTTTTTCATATTCTAAAAACAATTGAATAAAATAAGCTACATAATGTTTTGAAAGAACCTCCCAATTATTCAAATACAAAATTTTATGCTAATATTATTAAATATTTTTTTAATAAATATATATAAATCAAACGATTTCACTCAATATATATATTCGATTTATATTAATTATCAGAAATAAAAATTCTATTTTCACTACACCATACGAATTGTTAATCCTACGTATGTAACGGTTGTCCGATCGCAATATAACACGGGTATCAAACTAGTAAAAACTAAAAACAAAAACTCTAATTTTAAATAAAAATGATTAGAAAAAGATAAAATTTGAAATTAAAAGTTAAAATATTGACTCCCATATCACTTAAAATAAAGAATGTTTGGAACATTTTGCAAAAAAATAAATATATGCTTTTAATCAAAGACAATTGTGGCAATAAAAAATGTAGTTGTATAATTAATTTTTAAACTTCTAGTCATGTTCTGTTCACTTCTATTCAAACCGACCATATTAAATAAAATGAACTTTATTCTTAGAGTTATATTATAATTGAAATTCGGATGTAGAATTAAATTCAGTTTTTTTATACAACTTGTACTAATGTACTAAAATAAAATGAACTTTATTCAACCGGTTTGTGCATATCTTGATTATTAAAAAGAAAATTAGTAATTTCAATAAATTGGCGTGATGATTAAAAAAGATTGTTTTCTTCGTTAATTTTCCGAGTTCAAACTTATGGTTAAAATCAACATTTAAAAAAATTATTAAATTCTTCGAATTACTCATAAAAAACAAAAATTGAATTGATGACATACAACTTAATCTGATAGTGAATGTGGAGGGAAAAAAGAAACATACGTACCCCCATTTAATGCATGTGTAGTCGCGTAGAAAAGAAATTTAGGGACCTATCAACATCGTCACGTTATATATCCGACAAAACGACATTTTCCAGTATGCGTACGCACTTAAATTTCCTTGAACTTTTCTACCTACCATTATCAATAATATGTTGAATTCAAGGTTTTTTTTTTTTTAATAATCATGCGACCCTTATAAATAGCAAGGATATGCAACAATAAGAGAGCTGTATCTAGTCTTCTTCCTTTTTCTCGTGCTCATAAGCCTCCACACGTTCATCTTTGTTGCTATATATCATCTTGAAAGCTTGAGGGGTTTTATAAACTAGTATGTTTTTCCGCATTTTGGCAACTTTTATAGGTTTCTCATTAATTAATGTTTTAATATGATCCACAGCTTGATAATAATTAGCTAAATTTTCCTAATTCAGCATGTTTGTGCTTTGGTTTAATGTTATATTTTATTTTGTATTTTGTATTTTTTTTTCTGGTTCTGTTAATCGATTAGTAAGCTAAGTACGTAAATTTGTGTGTCTTGACATATTCTGATGGGCGAAAACTGTAAAATATTTTTCTCTGCAGTTGCTAATGGAGGTGAAGATGAAGGTGTTGGTTATCGCAGCAACATGGATTTGGAGTGCCATGGTCGGAGCTGCATGGAATTCCGATTTGTGCCTAGTATCCAGAGAACGTAGATTCGGTATAGGACTGACCTATACGGTGGTGAGTTTTACCACTGCAGATGCCACCAGAAAAAGTTACTCGGAGTTTCTGCAAGATCTACGAGGCCATCTGGCAAGTGGAAATAAGGTTCACGCTAGCAATAAATGTCACCAATGCATATGTGGTGGCTTATCGGGCAAGTGATCAGTCCTACTTCTTCAGTGACTCTAAAGGGCCTGCATTTTCTAAACTTTTCACTGAGACAAAACGTGACTACCTTTCGTTCACCGGTAACTATATGGATCTTCAAAGAATTGCAGGAGCAGGTCGAAAGGACATACCCCTAGGAATGTCAGATCTCGATCAAGCCATCACGAACCTCTATTATTGGAGAAGCGGCCCTGGTACTACAGAAAACACCGTCGCTCGTTCCCTTTTGGTTGCCATTCAGATGGTTGCGGAAGCAGCACGATTCAGATATATTGAGAATTCCGTGCGTCGCAGCATCAAAGCCACAAGTACCTTTCTGCCAGATGATGCCACGCTGAGCTTAGAAAACAATTGGGGAGCTCTCTCCACTGCAATCCAACAATCCAATCAAGGAGTCTTCGGGAGACCAGTTCAATTACGAAAACCTGACGGTACATCTTTCAACGTGGACAGTGTAACTGATAGCTTAATCAGTAACCTGGGACTCCTATTATTCGTCTGCAACCCCCAAGCATCTCGATTTAATAGGTCTATGGATGTCAAATATTACAGTAACAATGTTTGTTCTGTTCCAGAGCCCACGATTCGCATCACTGGTAGAAATGGTCTGTGTGCTGATGTAAAAGATGGAGTATATGCTGATGGAAATCCGATACAATTGCAACAGTGTAAATCTACTCCAGAATTGAATCAACTGTGGACCCTGAAAAAAGATAGGAAAATTCAATCTAATGGCAAGTGCTTGACCAAGGACAATAGACTAAGCTCCGTGATGATCTACGATTGCAATAAGGCTGTGACAATGGGCGCAAATGTCCTCTGGTAAGTGCGCGATGACGGATCTATCATAGATCCTAGTTCAAAACTAGCCTTGAGCACATCTTCAGGGAATGCTGGCTCCAACCTCATTATGGCCACCAACAACTACGCCTCTAGTCAGGGCTGGCTGGCCAGGAATAACACAACGCCTTTCGTCACCTCCATTTTTGGGTTTGATGATTTATGCTTAGTACAGGGAGATAGAACGTCCCTTTGGTTAGCAGAATGCCGTAGTGGCCGGATAGAACAAAAATGGGCTCTCTATGCAGATGGTTCTATACGACCTCAACAAGATCAGAACATGTGCATCAGCTGCAATAGCAATAATCAACCAGGAACCATTGTCCTCATCCTCCCTTGTTCTGGTTCTTCTCAACAACGTTGGATGTTTAAAAATGATGGCACAATGTTGAATTTGTTCAGTGGACTCGCGATGGATGTGAGGCTTTCCGACCCAAGCCTTAAAGAAATCGTCATTTCTCAACCCACTGGAAACCTTAGCCAGAAGTGGCTTCCAGTGCCTTGATCATATATATATATATATATAGCTATCCTAAATAAGAAGGCATCAAATTGTTGTTCTACAAGAACAAGTTTGCATGCAGCTTGTTGTAATCGTATGCATGAGGTGAGCACCAGTTCTTACAGAAACAACTTGGTTGTCTGCTTCTATGCTGAAGTTATTTAATGAATGTGTTGTTTGCTTGCTAATAATTTATATGTAAAGTGGCCCCACTTATTTATATGTAACCCAAAGAAAGGCCACACTGATAAAGTGAAATTGTAAAAAATTAACTACTAATTATTTATTATAATAAAACTATACTCCTCTTCTTACGTAAAAATATAATACATGGCTTGGGTAAAACTAAAAAACTAAAAATAAATCATGAATATTTTTATGATGAATACCATATTTTTTATAAATAAAAAAATTCAATTCTTAGTATATTTAATAATTTCTCAATCAATTATTTAATGGTAGCAAAATATAAAAATATAAACTATAAAAAAACCCTTACATTTCATATTTTTTACGTAAAAACAAAATACAACTCTTATTATATCTAACAATTTTTCAATTAATTATTCAATAATTGTAAAACATAAAATAATAAACTATATATATATATACACACACACTATTTCATATTTTTATGAAAATACCGAATTTTCTAATATATTTATTAACTTCTCAATCAATTATCCAATAAAAATAATAAACTAAAGAAAACCCGAGAAAAACCTTGCAGACTGTCCTCCTTCCCTCCATACGTGTGCATACAATTATATAAACCTTCAAATCATTCAAGAAATCAAGAAAATCCCTTCTTCTTCGATGGCTGCCTCGATCAATTGCCCATCATACAAGAAATACGAGACCAGAAACCGAAAACCAGACCCCAAAACATCTCTTCTTTTAGTCATCGATGTCCAAAACTACTTCTCCTCCATGGTCCAACCCATCCTCCCTCGCCTTCTCACTACCATAGACCTCTGCAGACGATCCTCCATCCCCGTTCTCTTCACGCGCCACCGGCACAAGTCTCCCTCCGATCATGGCATGCTTGCTGAGTGGTGGGACAACGACCTTATTATTGATGGCACCGTGGAGTCAGAGCTGATGCCCGAGATTCGACGTCTTGTGGGGCAAAACGAGGTGGTGGAGAAAAACACTTATAGCGCGTTTGAGAACACGGGCCTTAAGGAGCGGCTGGTGGAGATGGGTGTGAAGGAGGTTATTGTGGCGGGTGTTATGACTAACTTGTGCTGTGAAACGACGGCGCGTGCGGCGTTTGTGAGTGGGTTTAGAGTGTTTTTTTCCACGGATGCGACTGCCACGTCGGATTTGGAGCTGCATGAGGCCACATTGAAGAACTTGGCTTATGGGTTTGCTTATTTGGTTGACTGCGAGAGGCTTCAAGATGGGCTCTTTGGGAAGTAAATGAAATTAAAAAAAAATAATAATAACATAGAATGTAGAAATGTGATCTATTAGTATTATCTTTGTATTTTCGAGTGGAAATTTTGTTTTGATGTGTTTTCCTTTTTCTTTTTATGACGATGTTGTCATGTTGAGTTACAAAAAATAAATAAATAAATTGTGTTCTTGGGTACTTTTTTGTTTTAATATAGTGGATATCATTTTGTCAATGTATATATCTTAATTAATCATGTCACAATAAATACTAAAAATACTATTATTTCTGTCTTAATGACATTGTTTTTTATTTATTTATATTTGTTTTAAAATATTTATATGGTCGAAATTTTAAATAATATTTTATTAAATATTTGTAATTGAAAAAAGAATTATTTTTTAGTATGTCAAAATTTTAAAAATAAAATATTTTCATTGATATATTATTTTTTCATAATTATTTTAAATTTAATTATTAATTAATTTAATGATTTTTTATTTACCATCTTAATTTTAGAAGGGTTTTTTCTTCTTAAATTCATATTGATTTTAGTTTTATATTTGATAACTAATAATTTTAACAAAAACAATATCTTAAAAAATATGAATAAAAAATACCAATATAATATAGTAATTAATAACTTTTTAAAACTATTATAATTTCTTTATAACAGAAGTAGTAGTAAATTGTTTTTTCTAGGATGCAGTAACTTTTTTGTAATCTTTCCTTCATGTGTGTCTCAGATCAGCAGTTATGATAATCTTGTGTCTAACCAGAAATCATTAGGTCAACAAATATTTCACGTGATTTTTATCTCTATATCATGTGTTAATTGGCATAATTTCGTTTTTTTTTCTTATGCATGATATAATAATAATAATCCACGTGTATATACATATATAGAAATCAAAGTATCTGCATGCATATATACACAGCACGTATGCTTACTGTATTTGAAATTCAATGAATACACCACTAGGTAGTATATACTCGTATGTCAATTATTTTTTTGAAAAAAATAAAATCTAAGGATAACCAAACTTCTTGCTAGCGTAGTCAAACAAGGACTGCAAATAACTTTTAGAGGATTCCTCTTCTGGCAACCTGAGAAAACGAGCAACTTTGGCGAATCCAGCATGGTGCACAGGAAGAGAATCCTCCTCCACTTGTAATTTCATTTCCTGCTTGTGAAGTTTTGGCCTGGCTAAAGCCCACTGCATTGCCCAAATGGCCAGAGGCCGCATGTAGCATAGAGATCTGTACTGGTCAATGGTGTTCCAACCTTCTGGAGTTTGAAAAGAATACCTGTAATTAACACAGCACCAACCTGTCACTCAGCATTCCATAGTTCATGGCTTCCTGCTTCTGGGAATGTTATCAGATGAAAAAATGAAGGCATGAAAATAAGGAAGAGATAAAAGGTTTCCTACCCAAGTCCTTGTTCAGCCCACACAGCCTCATGGATTCCACTTGCCGTATGAAACGCCATGTCCATCAAATCTTCCTGGATCATCGTTGCAGCAACTGCATATGTGACCCCAGACCATATTTCTCTCGACTGCATACATGACGTGTCGACTGTTCCATCAGGCAGCATCCCATTTACAGCCCCTCGTTTCCCATCCTGCACCTTCAGGACGTTGTAGTTATAGACCTTCTCTAACGCACTTCGTGCTTTGTCCTCGTCAACAATCGGCGCAAGTCCGCATGCTCGTGCATACCTACCAACACAACCATTTAGTAGCTAATGAATCCATAACCATAACCAAAATACACAGAGATATTTCTGCTGCTTTCAGAAGCAAGTGATATATTTCGGAAAGTTTAACCGAGCAAATCTAGATTTTGATGGCTAAATGATCTGAAGGAACTTGATATTCAAAAAGATTAAAAAAGGCATAATTACAACATACCATTGTCCGGCCAATTGATCGGCTTGAATAGATAAGCTATTGATACCACCGCTGTTGTCATAATTGAAGTAAGAACCATTCCATAACTTCTCATACACAATCTTTGCCTTCCGAAACCTAAACCAAAAGTATTCTGCAGAATCCTTGTCTCCTACTTCCCATGCCAGGGCTGATGCAGCCTGTAAGGCTGCCACCCATAGGCCACCACAATACGCGCTCACCCCAGACAAAGACCATGTATCATATGTCTGATCAGGAAAGCCATCATTCTCAATCATTCCATCGCCATCCTTATCAAACTGATCCATATAAGCCATCGCAACATAAACTGATGGCCAAACAGCTTCTGCAAACTTCTTGTCTCCAGTGGCAACTACATCCCTGTAAGCCTGGAGAACAAATTTTGGATTCAAGTCTTTCCAGCGATCAGTATTGTGAAGGTTATAGGCATTTACTTCAAACCAGGGGTCATAAATCCCAATGTCATGAGGGATGGCTCCAAGAACCTTTCTGGGGACACACTGTCCATCTTGTAGAAGGTGCATCTTACTGGGATCATGCATCATAACTGCCGCTGCAAAGTCCCTTTGAATGCTGAGCTGGAGTTTGGGAAATAGCATAATTAATGCGAAAGATGCATAGAAGTGAACATCATAGGTGTTCCACATTTGATACTCGACCCCTTCCAGATAAAGGAATTGGCCCACATTTTCTTCTCCTCCTTGAAGCAAATTAGTTCCAAAAGCAGAATTGGTTGCTAAAGGAGTGTGGATTTGCTCAAGTACAGAAGTCATCCTTCCAAGAATGTCAACAGCAGTATCGCCTTGATGGCCTAAATTGGAAGCCGACCTATCGAGAGAGAACTTTTTTCCTCCAATACTTACCAAACTATGCAATGGAGGCGATCCATCTGAAATAGTAAATAAAACGTTACCCAGGCAATAAATTGAAAATTCATAATATAGAAAACTTAAACATTCATAAACATTAGTTGAACTACAAGAGAAGAGGCTTCATCATCCACATACCTGTCCAGATTGTCCCCCCTGAATTAAGATAATAGAGCTCATTAAAGAGAGTGCCAGGATACCTGCAAGGAAGCTTCCAAATAACTTCAGAATCTGGGTTTATATGAAATGAGAAAACTAAGCACTGAAGCTCACCATTCAGGAAGTCTCTTGTCTTCAAGAATTGGTTTTTGCCAGGCTTCTATCTGGGATTCCCAAAGGCCATGCCCTATATTTCAAGGAACATATGATAAGGAATTCAAATGAATCTATTATCTTGTCAATGCAGGATTATGGCTGCCAAATGTAAAATCAGTATCCATACTTCTTATTCGCATTCCAGCTTTAAAAAATTTCTGGTCCATGATTACACTTTTTTATAGCGATGTATTATCATCAAAGAGGACAGAATAGGACTTTACCTAGAATAGCATCATGTGCAATATTTGCAGCAGCATCTCCAAGAGTACCATAGAATTTTGTGTAACGCCTGTTGATGGACATTTTTAGCATACAGATAATCTTTCAATTTGTGGTCCACTTCGGACAAAGCATTTGGCATTTGGCAACCTACCTGTGATAAGTCCTTCCACTCGCAAAGTTTACTTCAGGACAGTCCCATGCCAATGAAAAGGTAACTGTACGTACAGAATCTGGTGGAACAGTAGAAGTGGCTGCAATGGCTGCCCCAATAGATGATCCTGGCTCTGACGGCACTGGCTTTCCAGCTGAGCTGAGGCTGTCGAAGAATCCGTGCTATTAAAATACAAATAAGTACATCAAGTTCGGTAAGAAAATGATGGCAAAACCAATAACAATGATCACCCTCAGGGTTATTCCATGTGGATCATCATATGCACCACTATAGTTAAAATATGGAATTGTGTTTTTTCCTTTTTTTTTTCTTTTGAAAAGAAGGATATCTTCCAGAGCCTTTGGTATATATTGGGGTGGAAAATGAAAATCAGGAGAAAACCATAAGTGGTAACAGAAAGCCTGATAAACAACCAGTAGATGCAAATATGAATAGACAAAATCCATATTTTTTATAGCATAATGCTGTAATTTTCCTGAATCCCTATACCCACATATCAAGTTCAAAAATCAGTGGAATTTTAAGTAGGTATTGTTAACGGAAGATGCAGAGTGAAGCATTTGAGAACATTTACACAAAATGAACTAAGTATGAGAATAGGTCTGTCAACCTGTTTTACGTCATTCCACATTTCTTTTGCTGTAACACCTTGCGAATTTCCAGATATGACAAAGCAAGGACATTTTGAGACATGGACACCAGGAGTCTCTTGTGTAGCGATTGCAAAAGTTACTGGGGGAAGCCCATTTGCTGTCCTGTATTAGTAAACAAGAGGAGTTCATTATAAGAAAACTTTGACACATGCCATGAGCTACAAACTAATCTCACCAAATCCAGAAATAAATACCTTTCCAAGGAAAGGAACTTACTTGTGATTTAGAAGTACACAATGCACACCATCCTCCATCCTAGAAAATCAATAATCTTGTCGATTAGCATTAATTGCAACCATTACATGCAATCCACATGCTTTATAAACATAGACGCAAAAAAGACGGTCTTATATTAACAAGTAATATTGGAAATTAGAACAATATAAAAAAAAAGAACACACAACGTCTTACAGTTTTGTTGAATTGATGTGCTGACCAGAAAATTCAGAAACCCCTCCAACAGAATTCTGAATAGGCACAAACATTTAAGTTGCAAGAGTTTTGGTGGCTTCTCAATTGACAGACTATTTTAAAGGATCTTGAGAAATATATTTAGCAATCATTTGAATAAGAAATAAACAATGAAATGAGTGACAAACCAGCAGAAACAACAACAAAATATCAGTGGAAAGATTAAAAAAAATGAAAGAACTTACTGCCCACGTGAAAAGCAAGGAGACTTCAGCAGTAGTCTTCCCAGAATTATAGAGCTGAAAAAAATATTTCACTCTTAGTAACAGGGGAGACTATACTTAAGGTATAAGAATCAAACTTCTAAGAGACCCATTCCTACCGTGAAGGTAAAAACTGAGACAGGGAAGCTGCTCTCCTTGTAATTATGAGGAATAAAAGGTGAAATTTGACGACAAACAACCCTAAGTTCTGGATCAGGTTCGCCTGCGCTTAAAGAGAAGGGCGTCCAGATAAGATAATAAATCCATAACAGTAGGTCATGATAATAAATATATTCATAATGGTGGTCGTGATAATTTAAGATGAACATCACTTGAAAATGTAGGTTACCCTCATATACAGTCCAAGCCCTGGGGTATAAAGCATGATATGTGGAATTATTTCCCTTCAGATTCCAGTCCCAAGATTCAATCCCTGAACCTGCAGATTCTCTATGTAAACGACATTCGGTAAGTTTATAGTTGACTGTTTTTCATTTCTTTGTCTATATTTCTATCAAAGTCAAAGTCATTCATAACTGATTTTCAAGCCGAATAAGAAACAACATTCATGTATTAATTGTAAACTAATAAGACAATAATGCAATCACTTACTCAAGCACGTCTGGACTCCTTGGGCATAGTACACTAGAGTACTTTTTACCATTTGAGCGCGAAACAAAAATCTGCATGCAATAGCATTCAAATTAAGAAACTACACATCACTTTGCAAATGGAAAAACGATTCACAAATTCCAAATATTGCTTGCCGAGTGAATATTAATTTATAGCATCTTCATTTCTCATTCATATCTTTTGTCTAAATTCAACAAAAATCATCAACGGCTTGCCTTTGGTAGGGGCAGTATCAACCAGAGGATGATGGAGTAGCAGACAGAAATAAGTGAAATTTTATTTTTTTAATTGCCTCTAGCAAAAAATGCCATAGTCTGAGTGAGAAGATCATAAATTTGTTGAATGTAAGAAATAGAAAGGAAAGATATCCAAAGTCAATATTAAGCAATTGTCTAAAAAAGTTCAAAGATAGAGAAGACACATGTTATCCTATCTCAAATACCTTCAGTAAAATTGGTACTTCTAGACATAAGAAGCAGATAGAGAGAAGGCAATGGAACAGCTTGTGCAATTAATCAGAGTAAGTCACAAACAGGTAAGAAGTAAAGTTTTATATGTTTTAGTCCGATAACATAAAAATAGAAGCATCATATATATATATATATATATAGTCTGACGTAGAGACACAAAAATGACTGCTATGTTCTGAACTGCTAGACATTATCAAACACAGGAAAACTAACAACTCCATGCTGGCTTCTTGCAAAGGATTGTTTTACAAACAGTGTCACAGATCTCAGAGAAGAAAGGCAAACCCTCATCCATTTTGAGTCGTTATGTGTCTTCCACCTGACTTGGATAATCTCCCTTTAAATAGAGACAGCTTCCCGAAGAAATGAAGTTTAAAATACATGCACTGACCATTCTTTTTTGCAGGAATTTGTGTTAAACTTACAGAAAATTGATTTGCTAAAACAGGTTGTTCTTCACATTTTCTAGGGAACAGTTGCCAACGCTGAAATTCACCTTTGTAACTTCTTCCAATGCTTCCTGCGCTGTACGTTGTTGATTTTATTAAGAAAAGAAAAGAAAAGAAAAGAAAACAGGTCTTAGAAGGGAACTCATTAAATGATCAATGAACTTTTACACCAACAACTAAACAGATAACGCATTATTTTCAGATCACATCTGATAAACTCCTGTCAGCTATTGGCCCACCTCGATATCAGTATAGTTTATCATGAGTAAAATGTACCTAATATTCTATGGTATATTGCCTATTACACAAAACTTGCAAATAAAATACATGCAAATCATTATTTCAACAATTTATTCTATTTTAGTTAATATATGACTTAGTAGCTGAAAATATATAAAGATGACAAGTACGCATCCACCTTGCTAGACTAAATATGATGTCCAAAATAAGCAGTGAATGGATTGAGTTAGCCTGGCTGTACAATGAACAAACATAAATGTAAGTTTTTTTATGAATGAGCACCTACCCGACACCACCTACTGGAATGCCATGACAAGATGTCACAATGCGCTTAGCAAATGGATCCATAATAAAACTCTGCAAAAAGTAAATGCCAAGATTAGTTTCTATTTGTGATTCCTGTACACAAATAACTTATCAAGGTACAATGGGCAATTATGATGAAAGTTATTACCCTTTTTTTGGCATTTTCTTCTCGGATTTGACGCCATAGCCGAATACCGATTGGGGCCTGCCAAAACAAAGAAACCATCTCATGGACATCAACAGCAAAGACAAAGATTTTTGGCCAAAAAAAATATTGATGATAGACAACAAGGGATGTTATGAAGTCTCAGAAGTGTGGAAATTCACGTTGGATAAACAGACTTCGGTACATACAACCACAGTCTCTTTACATTAAACCCAGTAATTTTGGTTCTTAAGTATGCTTCATTTGACTCATCTTACATCACCTTTTTCAATGAGTTAACCCATTTAAAGTTGAGTAGTAAAATTAGGAGCACATCAATGCATTCGTTTGTTGTCACTTCACAGAATTTAGATTAAATTATAGATCAAAGAAGAACATCTTAAGAGAGATAACAAGCAATTCTGCTGCTAAAAAAATCTAGATGAAGCATTGGGATAATGCAACGGGTAAATAAAGTCGTACAGAGAGATGTCCACCACTGCATTCCTTTTATATTTTCCTCTCTTTTTTTTTTTTTCCCTTCTTCCATCTTCTGAAACTCCTTTAAAATTGAGTAGATTATGCATTGTCACCAGAAGAACAAAGGAGAATCGTTCAGGTGTGCCGATTCGAAACTACAAGCATAGCCTGTTCAATGTAATTTTTCAAGAGTTGGCATATCTACAACTTTTCTCTTCCAGTATACACACACACACACACATACATATCCCAAATTCACCATCACATCGTTCGCTAACGTTACGCACAGTATTTCAAATATTAGTAAAAACTTTCACTCCATACCGAGGCCTTTCCATGACAGTGGTTTGGGTTACTTTTGAAATATACATAATAATAAGGAAGGTTAGGATCTGTAGGAAGAAGGAAGAACAGATTTATTTCTAAATTGGAACACATACCATATGAAGTATCTCTTTCAAACTTAAAGTGAACTGTGAAAGGACAGTTTCATCACTGTCTAATTTCCGCTGCCAGGTCAGTGGTGCAGGTTTCCCAGCATCAACCTTAATCCAGACATTCAAGAGGGAAAGATAAATCAGATACAAGAATAGGTTTAAGCATCGAAGAACTAGGCAACAAAATGAATAAGTAGAGACCAAGAAAGAACCGTCAATTAAAATCCAAACCAGATCCCACTTTTGCGTTTGAAATATATGAAGCAATGGTGATGTTAACTGTTCTCAATAAGTTCTCCATTTTCATTATGCAATATACAGAGAGGAGCAGACTTGGGATCCTACGTGTTAGTTAAAAAAGGAAGAAGAAGAAAGAGATACGACAATTGCAGTATGCTCTTCCAGTTTACATCAAAAGTTCCTAAAACCACCAGAGATGGGACAAAAGATTACAACAAACTCAAAGAACTGTAATTTCAGAATGTGAAAGAAAATTGTCCAAGTAGTAAGATGTCAACTAAAAACCTGCTAAAGTCTATCAAACACAATACAAGCCTTCCAACCAGGCACAGAGAAAGCCTCATTTACATAAAATATATATATATTGCCTATAGCATACCTTATCCACTGGAGAATTTGAAGATTTTTCTTGTTCTTCATCAAAACCATTCTCTATTATCTTGCTCTCAGACATCTTTCCTGAAATAACCAGAAAGTCAGCCCAGATCAATTCAGACAATTCAATTCATAATTCCCTTCCCTTTATAAGATAAGACCACCAACTCATCCTATCTACTTTTTTAGCAAATTAAAAAACCAATGTCCTCGAATCCTCACCTTCACAATGACCACCAAGCAGCTAGAGATCAAATTTATTACCATGAAACAACTCAAGCTCGACTTACTTTAATTCATAATTATTTTCATAAACTCAAAACATTCATTTCTTAAACAAAATTAATCAAATTGAACTTAGAACTTATTCTACCAACACACTCATACATAGAGTAATAATACCATGTTTCCGATCCAGAATAAGTTTAATGTGGGACCCACTAATCGAGTCCACCCCTTCAATGATTGATATTATTCAGAAAACCAATCTGAGTTGAATAATTCAGGATAAATAAAATCACTCTTCCCTAATATGTCCACCCCATCAATGGTTGACATCTTTGAGAAGAACACAGCACTATCCGTCCCAAATACATACATACATACACATGTACATGTACATGTACATGTGCATATACAAATTATATGTACACATCACGTGCATGAATAAAGTCTTGACAGAACACACAGAAATAAAAAGAAACCATGAGTTACAGCATGATGGCTAAGAATTGCATCAAAGTAAACAGAAATGCATAAAGAAAACTAACCTGAAGAAGAAAGAGTAGTTTAAAACTGAAACTGGAAACTGAAATGGGTTTGGAGAGAAAGAGAATTGCAAGAAGAGAAGATCTTAATGTCTCTTAGCATGTCTCTTCTTTTCTGGATTTAAAGAGGCAGAACCAGTTGACAGTTGCTTCGGAGTGGGTTGACCAGTAACGTTTTATGTCGGGCACGGTTTGATTGGAGCCAACTAGATCCTATTTTTCTTGTGGTCTCTGGGCCAACAAAAAAAAAATGTACTATTTCACTTTTACATTTTTTCGGATATTACGAATGTCCTTTCGTTATTTTTTATTTATATTTTTTTTTAATTATAGTTTTTTTTATCATTGGATTTAATTAGAGATATTGTAGTAAAATACATTACTTAAAATAGTTTTGATCGAAAAATTATTTTATGACTAACAAAAATAAAAATAATGCAATCTCTTCGATAAGGAAGAAAGTAATAGTAATAATTGTTTTATTTTTATTCATTTGATTATGAGGTTTTATCAAACTATTTTTATTACTATTATAAATAATTTTGTACCAAATCCACATGAAGACTACGTTTTTAAAAGCATCCTTGAAGACTTAGTCTGGATTAATGCATAAATTAATTTGACGATATCCTTAATAAAAACAAGTGTACTAACGTGCGCACATATACATACAAAAGCTTGTAAACTCGTTATTAAAGAGTTTTGCTCTCTTTCTTAAATTTCTAAATTCAAAATTTGAAGCCACTATTTAGAAAAATATTTTCGTGAATATACAAATCGATTTAGATAATGTATTATTCAAATTGGTTAAAAAATAATTTAATTTTTATTGTTGTATAAATTGTAGGAAAGAAAATCTTAATTCTTCCCAAAAAAATCAATTTTTTCCCATAATATTCTCCACTGATGTTAATTAGTTGATACTTGATACCACCCATAAAATGAAGTAATTACTACTACTATATATGTTTGTAGAATCAAATCTTACTTGCTTTTTTTTTTCATTTTTCATGAAAATAATTAAATTCCCATTTGCCATTGAAATAATACGAGAAATTTAAAAAATAAAATAAAATAAAATTGTTTTATTTTTTGAAAAAAAAAAACAAATAAACCGGCATGAGATTTCTTCGAGATACCACATTTTTATTTACCAAATTAATGAAGATTTGTATTAAATGTCATCTATATATATATATATATATGAGACGACAATTTGAAGACTAATCAAGCTATATACGGTGTCCAAGTCGAAAGAGACTAAATTATAAAACAAAACAAGAAACTAATTAAATAAATAGATTATGATAATTAAAGACATAAATATATTCGTTTCTTGTTGGTTTCTCCATCAATCAATAGACAATTTCTTTGTCGTCTATATATAGATTATATTTTAGTGGGGTATGCAACATTAGAATTGCTACAAAATTATGAGAATATAAAACTGAATTCCATGTTTTATTATTTTTTTTTTTCTTGTCCCTTTCATTCGGCAGACTCGCACATCAAGTTTTTGTAAGGAACTCAAACAATGTAAGGATAAATAGGTAAATTTCTTTTATATAATATTTTTAGTTTTTAATCTATTTTATGTTCCATATTATATCTATTATGTTACTGAATAATATTTAAATATTAAATTTGTTATTTCAATCAATTTATTTTATCGTAAATAAATTTTTTGATCAAAATATCTCTAATTGAAACGCCAAAAAAAAAAAAAATACATATCCTGAATGTCCTATTTTCAAAGTTTTTAGAATTTTTTTTTATCAAAAATGATTAATTAGTTTTTCTTGGTTTCAAAATTATATATTCGATCCTTGTATATTTAAATTCATTTATAATTTAATTATTTTCCTCTAGTCATGTTTTAAAAAAATAAGAAGAAGAACAAAAGGCAGTTAGTGAAGAAAGACTTCTGAGGAAAATGATGCATTTTTTAAATAAAATATTACTAGATCAAATATGTACAATACTAATTAAAGAACTTATTTTTTCATACTATATGGGTTAATTAAATTGTTTTCATAAATCATGAGAACTGATTTATAATTAATTCTTGGAAAAGGCATAAAACTTCACAGATTTCTTTTCTTTTCTTTTTTTGAAAAAAAAAAAAAAACAGCCTAAGAAAGAAATAAAACAAGAGTCGTGCTATATTATAGGATTTGAGTTCTCAAAAAGGATTTTCCAAAATGATGCTGACGTGGGTTGGTAAAGCTCACGTAAAACCCACCAATTAAAAGGATGGAAGGTTTTCCAAGAATTCCATTTTGGACGAAACCACAGCGTGTCACCAGAGCACCAAAGTTTTTATATTTATTAGACCACAATTCACCAAAAATGTATTCAACTTTACAATTCACATGCAAATCTATCAAAAGAAAGAATCCATTGTAGGCATTGTAATGAGCCATGATTATGAAATCGTGTATATGAATCATTCAAAAATCTGTTTTTTTGTTTTTTTTTTTCATTTATGAACAATTTATTATTCAAATTTTTTTATTGAGATTCTTTTTTCTTTTTTTTAACTGGATTGAGTAAAAAAAATTAAATCAAATTTTCATTGTTATTCTCTATTCAATCATGAGACTTTCAAAGAAATGTTTACTTTTAAGATTAAATGAAATATACCTTCAACAAATCCAATAAAATTAATTTAAACGAAAAGAGCTATAATCGTTTAAATAAGTAGTTTCGATTTTAAATTTTTATGTAAACAGAAAACCCCTTAAATAGTCATGCCTATTTTATACGTTCGACCAAACAACAATTGATCAGTATAGATCTTTGAACGTAGAATACCTAAAAAATCCAATATATAATATATATATACCTCTAGCAAGTGTAGAACACAGCTGAGTTGTCTGTGAATACGAAGTGCCCATATTAAAAAATTTCAAAAACGTTAGACCTTATTAAAACAAAATCAATATTACATGGACTTCAAGCTCATTAATCCCATTGAAATAAGTTACATGGCCCCAAAAGAATCCTACCTAGTCAAACACGCGTCCACAAGAAATCAAACCATAGGCTGAGTTGAGGATCTTGCCGTATGATTTTAATACAAATCCAGAAAAAAAAAATTGAGAATTTTATTCCCTTTATTTAAAAAAAAAAAAAAACTCATTATGAAAATTGTTTATCACCCCACATTTTTACAAAAGGAGTATAATGTATTCCCATTTTAGTGAGCATATAAGTAGTGACAAATTCTCCAAACATAGGAATGGCAATGGGGCCGCATCTCTTCATTGAAAATTTTGCTCCATTCATGCCTCGTGCTATGCATAGAGCAAAATTTGAAATACCATCCCGCGAAGTATTGGTGTCTCATTTAATTTTATTTTTTCGTCTCGTCTTATCTCATTCTACTATTAAATTTCAAACTATAACAAAAAAAAAATCATGGTTCATATAGAACATAAACTCTAAGAGTTAGTAGTCATAGATTTTATATATTATATAATTATAATATTAGGAATGAAACGGGACAAGACAGGCAAATACCACCCTCATCATAATCTCGTTCAAAATAAATATGAGGCACCTCGTCTTGCTCGTTCCTCGATCAACGCAAGGAATCCCTACGTTGATCGGAGCGAAGCGAGACTCTATCGAGACAAGGCAAATAGTCATCCCTATACACACAAAGAGGTTAGGTTTAACCTAAGAATGAGTTTGAATTCTAATAATTATTATGATGTGAATGAAGATCTGAATATCTAAATATTACATTAATATTTATATGGTTAAATAGTCTGAATTTCTCCTAAATTTAAAATCATTTGAAAATCAATCTTATACCTTCTAATTTTGGATTGAAAATCTTTCTATCTATTTTTTATTTGAAATTGATTTTTCTCTAAGATTTTCATCTATTCTGATGATGAAAATATATAGCAAAACTTATAAATATTTTATTTTTTCCTACAAAACTTGTTTCCTTCGTTCTAAAATTTTCTTTAACCGCTTAGTTTTAACATTTAGAAGTAAAAAAAAAAAAAATACTTTGAAGGAAAAAAATCTTAAAGAATTCAATTTTCATATTGAAACTAATAAAAACCTGACAGAAAAACGCAATTTGAAATGAAAAATAATTAGAAAAAAAAATCCATCCCGAATTTGAAAGTTGAACTAATTAACGATTTTCAAATGATTTAAAGTTCACGAAAAGTTTATAATAATGCTTAGCCTTATTTTTAATCAAGAATAAATTCAAGGACCAAATTAAGCAAACCATCATCAGTTATATATAATCCTTCATCCATGTTTTTGTTAGCAGCAGAATAGGAATATCCAGGAGTTGTCCCTGACCACCTTCCGAAAAGCCCATTCAAATTAGGTCCTGCAAGTCTTCATCTTCAATCTTCTCAAACGTGAGCAACAGCAGCATCAACTATTAGGTTCGCTTCTCTTGCATCCTCGAACGAACTCAATTCAAATCCAGACCTGCGGTAAGCTAAAGCATTCTTTTCTTCTATATCTCTCTCGAACTTTCATTGCGTTTCTTCGCTTTCTGCTCAGTCATAAAATTATCCTGTTAAGCAAGCAAGCAAGGTCATTATAACTTTAAACCCTAATTAATCGAAACAGAGATACTGTATATGCGCTTCTGTTTTTATTTCTTTATTTTTGTTCCTTATAGCTCAAATTTTAAAACCTAATTCAGCTTTTATAATCACAAATCACCGGAAGATTGACAATCTAACATTTAATAACGCAAATTGCTCTTAGCTATTTGGTTTTTAGCTAATTCCACGAATTACTTTTAGCAGCAGTGTCAAAATGCCGAAAGTGAGGACAAACCGGGTCAAATACCCAGAGGGATGGGAGTTGATTGAGCCTACGCTTCGCGAACTGGATGGGAAGATGAGAGAAGGTTGAATATGTATTCAATTATATCCCTATGAATTGATAATGTATTTGCTTTTTTTTGCGTTGATTAAGGGGATTTTTACTTTATATGTTTTTGCAGCTGAACTCGATACACATGATGGCAAGAGAAAGTGTGAAGCTCTGTGGCCTATTTTCAAAATCACACATCAAAAGAGCCGATATATATATGATCTTTATTACAGAAGGAATGAGATATCTAAAGAGCTCTATGAGTTCTGCTTGGATCAAGGTTACGGGGATCGTAACCTAATTGCAAAATGGAAGAAGGTTTGTTTAGTTCTTTGCTGTTCCTTTAGGGCTTTTACTTTTTATAATTGCTGTATTGGTTATATTTCCTTTTGTTTGACAAATGCTTAGTTGTGTGAGGAATGGTGAGTTGGGTTCGTCGCTTGCTGAGTGTCAAATACTTTTCCCTTCCAATATGTACTTTAGTATTGTATAAATTCACACTGTCAGTGCATTGCTGAGTGTTCTGCTTCAACCAATGGTTTCAGATAATATTTGAGTGAGCTCAATATTTATATGAGCTAGTTGCTAATTTTTATCCTCAATTTGTGTTTTTTTTTCCTTCTCTTTTCAATCTGATGTGTATATGAGCTAAATTGCAAATGTAAGATCCTTTTACTTTGCTTTTCTTTCAGTTTGATGTGTGTATGAGGCTATGAGCTAGATTGCTAATTTCTGATTCTTTTACTTTGCTTTTGGACTTGCAATTTGTGAATGTGCGGTGCACAAAATACAGCTTGTTTGGTCCGCGCAGATCTGAAAACCTGTTAATGTTGAGTTTCTTTGTTTGAATTACAGCCAGGGTATGAACGATTGTGCTGTCTACGCTGCATCCAGCCCAGGGATCACAACTTTGGCACAACTTGTGTGTGCAGGGTTCCCAAGCATCTGAGGGAAGAGAAGGTTGTTGAGTGTGTGCATTGTGGCTGTGGAGGCTGTGCAAGTGGAGATTGATTGCTACTTTTTGTGAGCCCTCTTTTTTATGCTACAATCTTTCTGTTTATCTGAAGTCCAGGTGTGGCATTTGTTATATTAACATACGTAGTCCTCGATGTAGTAAAGATACTTGGACGGCCAATTAAAGAAGAATGAGACTTTATTGTATTTAGTTATGACCGTCATTAGCAGGCTATATATGTCAAGCCTACCCTTTTACTGACAGAAACTGAAAAAAATTGGCGGAAATTGCTTGTGTTTTAGAACCAAAACTCGTAAGGCACAACATAATTTCTTTGTGCATGTTGAAACCAAGTATCTTGTTTATAGTGTTTTTCAGACTCTGACCATAGGATGGTTGAACAAGCAGGAATCTGGTTAGTTTAGTCCCCTACCACCAAAGTATATATTATTTGGAGCTGAAAGGCCAGATTATTTGATGAAAGCTAAGCTATGCTTGTCTTGCATTGTTTCTTCTTTTTACTTCTTTTTTTTTTTTTTTTTTTCCTTCCGCTAATACATCATTCCCTGACCATACTGCCTATCATGTTAACTCTGTATGCTTCCTATCACTATTTTTATTGTTCCTTGTTTGTGTTGAGTGAAGGGTGTTTGTTCATTTTTATTTTTATTTTTATTTTTTTGGTGTCTTTGTGGGCTTGGGGGTGGTGTTTAATTGGTCGAGCTTTGGCCCCAGTATTTGCTGGGCCTTTTTGACAAAATCTAGAAGTGGGGATGAATTTATAAACAGACTTCATTGCTTAGTTGGTTAATTGATTTGGCCATCTCGTTTTCTCTCCAAATTTCGTCATTTGAGATTATTGGGCTTGCCAAATAACCCTCCACTTGCACGTGAAATTTCTAGACAAGACCCCAAACACCATGTACAGTGATTTCTTGAGTATGCTATAACTAATCAATCTTGTATTGTTATTGTCATTATGTTTTACTAAAGTCTAACACAATATACAAGCCTTATTTACAATATATATATATATATATATATGTATATATATTAGCTATAGCATAACTTATCCACTGGAGAATTTGAAGGTTGTCCTTGTTCTTCGTCAAAAACATTTCCTAGTATCTTCGTCTCAGTCATCTTTCCTGAAATAAGAATAAATTAGTCAGCTCAGATCAATTTAGAGGATTCAAATTCACATTTGCCTTTCCTTAGAACTTAGAACTTGTTCTACCAACAGAATCATTTATACATAAAGTAATAGTATGGGGGGCGAACATGGAAGTCGAAAAAAACTACATTATAAAAGAAAACAAGAAATTAATTATATAGATTATGATAATTAAAGACATAAGCATCTTCGTTTCTTGTTGTTTTCTCCCCCAAGCAACTGACAATTTCTTTCTTGTCTATATATATATGAGCATGTGGTATTCAACATGAGAATTGCTACAAAATTATGAGAATCAAAAACTGAATTCCATGTTTTATTAATTTTTCCGTCCCATTCATTCGGCAAATTCGCGCCCCAAGTTTTGTAAGGAACTCAAACAACGAGTAAATTATTACTTAGTCTTCATATGATCGAAGAGTGCAGGGTAACTGATAAGGGTAAAAAGAGTATTTTTGATTTATTAGGTTAGGAGTTTGATTTTTATTTTTAGAAATATTTTTTTATTTTAATACTAGATATGAACTGATAGTGAGTTCAAATAATTCAATTTAAAAAATCAATTAAAAGTCGGTTTCATTGACGCAAAAACTCATCAGAAAATACCCGGTATTTGTAAATATAAAATAAAAGGAGAATAGTCTTCTTATTTTATCAAAATTAATTAATTAGATTTTCATGGTTTCAAAACTATAAAATTAAATCCATTTATAATTTAATTGTTTTCTTCCATTTTATGTTGCTTTTTAATTCATTGTTTTTTATTTTTTTTAACAGATGGAAAAAAAAGTAAATAATAGAGAAGATTTATGAGAAAAATAATAAATTTTTTGGAGTAGAATATTATTAAATTAAACATATTCAACATTAGTTAAGGAACTATTTGCTTATTTTTCGATACTGTATGAATGAATTAATTAATTCTGATAAAGTTCGAAAACTCATTTATAATTAACTCTTCAAAAAAAAAATTACAGATTTCTTCTTTTTCTTTGAAAAAAAAAAAAGGAAAAAACAGCCTGAGAAACAAATATAACAAGAGTTGTGCCTATACTCAGCCAACTCAGGCAATTGAGTTCTCGAAGAGAATGTCCAAAATGATCCCATCATGGGTAGGTGAAGCTGACGTAAAAGTTAAAACCCACCATTAATTGATTGAAGGTTTTCCAAGAATTCCATTTTGGACTAAACCCCATCCATCATGTCTTCAAAGCACCAAACAATGTATTTAAAATGTATTCAGCTTTTTACAATTCACATGCAAAGTCCATCGAAAAAAGAATTCACTACGGTCATTGCAATGAGCCATAAAATTAAGCTTTTTTATTTTGGGTTTTGCTAACAAGTGTTTTGGGCGTCAAAACTCCTTCAGCCACCTCCATTAACACGTGATCATAACGTATGCCATGATAAAACATACTGACAGTTTTCCATTATTCTAACAGTGAATTTAAAAACCCTTCGCTTCCTCGATGTTTAGAAAAGAAAGAAAGAGGTTTATGAGCTACTTATTTCTCTGCTTCTTACTTTCTCCAATACATTTTACGATGGATATCAACAGAGAATAACAATTGAGTGGTGCAAATGTGAACTTTGGAACTTTCTTGAGGAGCTAAATTGACATCTCTAGACCAAATGTTGGGTACTGGTTTGTGATTGACCGAAAAAGAGAGTGAATCTTATGTGATTTTTCAGAAGTCACAAAGGTCAACGCGACTTTTCTCATCTTAAAAAGCACATGCATCTAGCCCTCAAGTAATGGCCTTTTTTTCAAGCAAACCATTGCTTTCTCATGCAAGCTAAGAAAGTGTCAAAAACCGTAAAAGGAGAAGAAAACGCACCTTTGCAGAAAGGCAAGTAAAAGGAGTCTAACGTGATGAGCTTGCTTGACCCTTTCTGCAGCTCTGAAGCAAAGAATATTCAAAGGAGATATATTTAAATGTCTTAAGACTCTTAACCCAACAAAATATACTCAGAAACACATCCACAGAACTTGCTGCATAATCTCCATTTAATTCCACTCTCAAGTCACCAACCAAAAAGATAGTTCTCCCTCTAATCGATCCATATGTACTGCTTAGACATCTAGATTAATGATTGTAACCGCATTACCTTATAGATATGAAAGAAGGCACCTTGCCTTCATTGACGAGGCTCAGAAAAAAGATGCAAATAAAAATGAGCATTAAAATGTTACAAAAGAAAAATGCAGATTATAGAATCATTGACCCAAAAACCAGCATATCTAAAAGACTAGAAAACAAGCCAAGAACAAAAATCCTTATTGAAACTAACCCTTTACAATCAGTTTTTCTTTATCACAAAATTGATATTCATCATGAGAACTCAGTTCCTTGTCCTGTTTTTGGGTCCACAAGTGGACGCATAGGCCAGCCAAGAAGCGAAGGTGAACCTGGTGGAGTTGCATCTGGACTAGGTGAAAAAAGGCTCAGTTCCACAAATGGCCCTGAAGAAGTCCCATCTCTTTGGTAAGTCCTGAAAGAAATTGATCCACGCTTGGTTGAGGCGTCAGAGTTTCTTCCAGGGCTTATTCGACCACTTTCTTCAGGAGGGCTTTGGTTTGCAACAAGGGAAATGGTTTCATTGTGCTCATCAGCATATCTTCTCCTAGCCTCCAAATCCCGAAGATTCCCTAGCGCTAAAGAATCAGCAACCGGATAGTAAACAAGCAAGCCAATACACACCCCAGCACAGCATGAAAGGGCAAGAAAGGCTGAGAAAGCAAGAGCTTCAAATAGAAAATGCTCTGGTTTAGATAAAACAGATAGTCCAAGTAAAAGAACCCTTAATGGAAGGAAACTTGAAACTGAGAATATTAATGTGTATACTCTCTTCTGCAAACCCTTGTTGATCACCAATTTCAGAATCCGCCTTCCAAGCCAAAACAGATAGACAGTTAGTGCAGAAGCAAAAACCCCAAGAAGGATTGTATTCAATAAAGGGTAAGTGCAAAGAGCAATATCAGAGGCAGCAGCATTTTGCATCCCATGTGTTGCAGTGGTTGTAAAATAGTGAGGCAACCTTTTCAATCTACTCTTATCGTTGCGTAATTGCGGTCCAATTACAATAATAACAAACTGAAGAACAAACATTGGAAGGCAATAAAGAAGAATCCATACTGCAGTTTTTCCATTCCACCTGTGACAGAGAATTCCCGATTCCATCTTCTGTAAGGGGGCCCGAAGGAGAAATATGATGGTGAGTAATAAGCAAGGTTCTGCAAAACCCAAATTCGAGACAATGTAGCCTTTGCAGACAGTTTCCTGCCATTTGGAGTCAAGGGCATCCAACACTCTTCCCTTGCGTCTCAAAAAACTTAACCGTATAATTTCACCAACACCCCACCAGATTACAAACAAGATGAATGTGATTCGGATGATCCAGGGACCACTAAAATAACTGAGTTGAAAAAAACCTTGACTACGAACACGAGAGCGGAAGTAAAATGAGTAAACAATGCACACCAAACCAAAAAGAATCAAAATAGCGACTAGACAAATTGTCACCACACCGAATGCATCGGCAGCAGCACTCGTCAGGGGCATTACCCGAATCACAAATTCCACGCATGCTCTCTTCCAGCATGGATACAAGGAATCCTCCTCTGGTCGTGTAAGCACTTCCTTCTGAGGATTAATTTTGATTGGCAGCAGTTTCCAAAATAATACTGGAATTGGCTTGTTGAAAACTGAACCAAACAGTCACCCAGAGCAATTAACTCTCACCCTGCATTCCGTAATGATGACCAACCCATGTATGATGTCAGATATCAACCAATCCAAAGTCAACACACCATATCACTACCTCAAGATATCCTTTCTGTCTGGCTAAGTTATCCAGCCCAATCACCTATAGCATAAAAATTGAAAATACTCAGAAAAGGAGCCAAGATTTAAATTATACTCATCATTTATATGTCAATGCCCAATTTCTTTACAGACCAAGCTCAGAAAAGCATTATTAAGAGAATTAAGCACCAAAGAGGATTTAAAGAATTAAAAGAATTCTTTTCAAAAAAAAAAATAACAAACAGATAAGTTCGTATTTGAACGTAAGCCAGCAAGGAAAGTAAGCCAGGTTGCCGAAAAAACAAGGCTGCTGGTCAAGCAATAGCATATTTGGGAAGTTGAAATGAATATATCTTGTCCAAATTTTGGCCTGTATGAGGGCCACATTTTACAAGTAATTGAACAAAATCACACATATCATGCTTCCCATGATATTCAGGAGCAGCCAAAATAGCTAGATCCATCCAAATTTGGCAGCACACGTTATATCAGCTACGTTCGTGAATCAACATAAGAAAGAAGACAAGTAAAATCTTAATTGAGCATTAAATAGCTACGAGACCACCAAAAGCAAAAAAATTCATTGCCAGCAAAGAACAAAATGGCATACAGTAAATCATTCGTAATTAATCCAACAATAAACGTTGCTATCATCATGCTGCATTATGAACAACACACGAAGTGACACGTTTTCTCACAGAAAGACCATTAGAGACTTCTTCTATATGGTTATATAAAAAATAAAAAAAATCAAAGTACACACTCATTAGTCATTATCAAACACCAATACCTTTTCAGCAAATTTAAATCGCAGTGTTTCACATTATATAGATCTCATTAACTTCCAAGAAAAAATATTAACCTCAGTAAAATTTCTGCTTTCTCCAACTTCAACCAGTTTTAAAAAATGATTAAAAAAAATATTTTCATTTCCTTCTGTTTTCCTTATCTTTCTCGGCAACCAAACACACGGCACGCATGAAAAAACAAAAACACGAATTATCCTCATACGATAAACGACATTTCCAAATCACCATGCACTAAATAAATAAATAAAGCAAAAACATGATAAAACTATAATTACAACAACATATCATCGAAAGAAAAAAGGCAAAAATTCAAACAGACAAAAATGATAGCCAAAATGAGAAAAAAGCAGATCAATCGAGAGCTTACAAAGCAGAGAAACTTGATCTGGGGAAGAGAAATGGAGATTCCAGTAACCGCGAAACAAGATCAAGAAAACCCTAAGTTGAAACGCGAAGCCAGCGAGAGAAAAAGACAGAGAAAGGTAGAGAGAGAGCGAGAGAGAGAGAGGGGAGGGGGAGGGAGGAGAGGGAAGAGAGAGACCGTGTAGTTAAGTGGGACTTTGTTGGAGACAGCCTGTCTCCAGCTGTGTAATCCGAACCTACAGGTTTGGATACCAGACTTTCGCTTCGTTATTTACCCTTACCTACGTGGCTCTGCCTTGGCGGCGTTTACGGCGAGCTGTCTTATTTTTGCCTTTTTTTTTTTAAAATAAATCACAGTTGAGAAACAAAAGAGTGTACGATTGGTTATCTGGTTAAGAAAATCTATAGACAAGGATAAGCGTAACTCACCGTTCGGTTCCTGCTAAGTTTGTTTGATTATCCAAACAAGCAGAACTTGCAAACCCTCACAATGGCTAATTATTTTTTTCGCTTAGGATGATGGTTTAGAGGAAATGCATGCGTTGAGGTTGATGTTGTTGCTTTGATGGACATGTCAAGGTGGGTGCTTCAATTTTATACTCATGACATGGTTAAGAGGGGAATGACTATTTTGGAAAATACAATGAGGAAGATTTAAAAAAATTAAAGTTTTGCCATAAATGACACGTTGAATGGGATGTTATGAATCAATAGATTTTTTTTGGTTGGTTATTAATAGATTTCGAAGGCATACTTATGGAAATTTAATCTCTCTAGAATATTGATATTTGGAAATTTTCAATGAAAATTGAATGAGTATTCTATGTGTCATAGGTTGATACGCGTAAAGACGAGAATTTGCAATTCTATAAATCTATGTGCCTTGAAATGATTATGATGTATCATAGTTAATAAAGTTCCTTATTAGTCATAATACAATCAATACATTTCAATATATGATTCATTTTATTGAGAGATTTAAGTAAATCAGATTGTGGATGCATGCATGTATAAAAAAATAGAAAACCCGACATATACATATGTTTACCGATGACGTTTTGATAAAATATATCTCGAGTTCTTATACTATTCGGTATTGTTTATTTTAACATTTCTATACCGATAATACAAAACAAACTCTTTGATACTCGAAGTTCGAATAAACCAATTTTTTCATCAATCTCTGTTAACCACATGTTGTCATATGATTAGTCAAACGTTGGATGAAAATTCTAATTTGTTTGTCCTCGCTTTTGAATAATACAAGATTTATTTTGTATTATATCTCGGATAGAAATATTAAAATAAACAATATTAGATAGCACAGGATATAGAGTGAATTTTATCGTTTCTCTTTATATGATGTTAGATTTAAACTTTTGCATTGCTTCATAGTATTGTAATTTTATTTCTTTTTTATTGTGTAGTTTTTTATTTTTTTTAAAGCTTCAATTTTATTTTAATTCTTCACATAAATTATTATGGCAAATATTGTTTACAATCGTTTAGATAACTTGCAACTTTTTTTTACTTAATGCATTTTCTCCTTCTTCCTTTTTCCCAGTAAACATGCATTTTTTTTAATCAATTATAAAAATACAAAATCATATCAAACACTATAAAATTAATTCAACGTTTGAGTACTATAAAAAATAGATTAAATAACATGTCATATTTAATAATTGACAATTGACAATTAGAAAAATAAAATTATTAGAATGACAAATAAAACCTCAATGGAATTTAGCATTAGTCATCTGATAATTTTAATTAATCAAACTCATAAAAAAGACATTTGTATTTGTTAATTATATAAATTATTCGTTTTATTGGCTAAAGATATCTAGTAATAACGATCTAAATAAAAGTTAAACTCAACTTGAAAATAATATATTCCGATAGTAATTTCACTAAGTATGAAAAATAAATTAGTTATTTAAATCATAAATAACCACGAGTGGTCAACCTAGCGGTGAAGGAGATTTGTTCTTTTCCTTGACTCTGTGGATTTAAAACTTGGGGCCAACGTATAGGAGAATCTATTATACTCTTTTGAATATATCAGGTTGATGTTAGGGCACAACTGTAAAATTGCATGAACAGAGATTTAGTTTAGACTGAAGCACAAACTGGTCCTAAGATATTGTCATTGTCAAATAAATAAAATAAAAAAACTCAAGTCATGTATATAGTTAAAACATTCAATAGTCAGGGGTTAACTATCAAATATTTTGATAACAAAAATATTATTTTGAGTTTGAAAAATTTTAAATTAAATCTATAAGTTTTTTAGAGGATTTTTTGGTAATTATCTAATAATAATCTCATTTCATAATTGTTAATGAGTCCGATACTATTTTTTTTTACCGTGATCAAGTTCATGTTCTTTTTAATCACCATCGAAAGAAAAAACAATTTTTTGGGATTTTTGGACTGCTGATACATTAACTTTCGACTATTATTTTCTTATTACACTAAAAAATTCATTGCGTAGGAGTTTTTATTTCTTTATATTGATTGTTTATTTCATAAATTAAATAATTATTTTTTATTATCTAGTAGCCATAAAAGCTAATTAGTGATATCCTAAATCTTAATATATTGATTTGAAAAAAAAAACACCAACAATAGTAATGATTTTTAATTAATCAAAATTTATCACTTTTTACCGAGCAATTAATTAATTACGCAGTGAATGTATGACATATTTTGGTGTATTGGTTAAATAGAACATGAGCATTTAAAATAAAAATACATACCTTTAAAACAATGGTTCCATTTAAGTTAGAGATAATTATAGGAAAGCTCTCTAAGAAGTTTATATTTAAAAAACCCATCAATTTATTTTTAAATTTTCAAACCCAAAATATTTTTTTTTCAAAACACTTGATTGTTAATCAGCATTAAATCGAGGCTTGATTATTGAATGTTTTAGTAAGAAAATCTTATTTAGAGTTAGAGAAATTTAAAAATAAATTGGTGAGTTTTTTAAATAGAAAATTTTGTAAAAGATTTTTCTGGTAATTATCATTGATAAGAATTAAAAAAATAATTCAATGCATCTTCTTCTATTCTCTTGTAAATACTTCCCCTAGAACTCTAATACCAATAAAAGCATTTATCTAAACTTAGCTACATATCTAGCTTTCGTACCCACCAATCTCAAACCTCCTCTAGCCACGTGTCAACTTTTTAACATTAATCAACCATATTCAATGCATGCCGTAGATATATTAATTAAAAATTGTTTATTTTTATATTGTAAATATCTCGTACTTTATAGAATATCTAAATTTAATTCCATTTGCTCTGCACAGAGGAAACCAGACTTGATTGCTTGAGATTTCAAATAATCTAGCTCCAAGTAGAACTCTACTGGATAATCTTATGTGGTTCAATTCTTGATTATTTTTATGCATTCTTAGCACTAGAGTTTTTGGATTCGATAAAAAGGGTATTTTCGAGCTTGTTTACATATCAATCGATATTTTTTTTTTTCGAATAATTTTAAAAGAGCACTCCTTGTATCAATTGCTAGTCTTGATGTTTGAACTCAGAGAGTCAAGAAATTGAACAACCTTCCTTAGCCATTGGCCCAACTTCTTGGAGTTTTTTAACACTAATGTCATGTAAGATAGGAAATTGATTTGAGTGAATCTTGTTATAAGTTGAAATCGGAGCTTAACATGTAGAAAAAAGAGGTCTTAATCTCCCCTTGACTAATGTTTGACAATTCATATGGTAGTGCTTGTCACAACAAGAGTAAAATAGTTTTTTTTTTTTTAAAATGGTTTTTTCAAATTTTAATCTAGTTAAATAATTAAGATATTATTATTAGAAAATCTCCAATGGTACTCTTTATTTTTGGTTAGCTTTTTTAATGTAAATAGAGATCATTATTATTTATATGGATTGAAGATCAATGTCATCTTCAATGCTACGCTCTACTTTAACTCTTTATTTTGACAAAATCCATAAAACCCGTATAGACTATCGGTGAAGAGATCTGAATGGCATTGAAAATAATAATTTTCATTAATGAAATATAAGATAAAGAGTCACTTAGACTATGTAGTATTGAATAGCTAAAGACACTATGTATCTTAATTTTAAAGATAGAGATTGTGATAAAGAGAATATTAAAGATAAAATTTGGATCAAACCTCTTTATTATAAAAAAAATATTAATATAAAAAGAGCATTAAAGATACTCTTAAATGATAAAAAATTGAAAATAAAATAAAAATTCAAAACGAAAAATCTAAGAGTCCTAGAGAAGAAGAAGAAGAAAACGAGAGAAAAACAAGCAAAAGTAAATAAAATATTGTATTTTCCAAGATGTTTTCATACATCCGTTACTCTCCTTTATATTCACTACCATTCTCGATTTCCACTCATGATACCCTGACCAATTCTCTCCTTTCTAGGGCAATTGTCAACTAATGGCTGCTATCTATTTTACAATTTCAAGCACAACTTACATATCTTAAAGGCTTCTTACTCTCTGCTAGTCATATGCCTAGGATTCCTCTTTGAATGTACTTGTACCAACTTTTCTGTTGTTTCACATGGGAAAGAGAAAACGAAAGATCAATGAAATGCATGTTCTAAGGAAAGATGTAGAGATGACTTTGAATTTTTATTCATTGATTCTTCATTGACAATCTTCATTGATTTTGAATTGCTTTTCTATACATGATTAGTAATTTAGTCTCAATATACTATAGATTGTTTGAAGGACTTTATGTCAATAATAATAATAATGACGATGATGAATTGTATCACAACTAATGTTCTAATTTCACACACACCTCTCTTTTACATTGTTTTTTCAATTGGTTATCTCTCGTGATGAGTAATTTTAGAATACTTTAAGAGTATCCGTCAATAATTACTCGAGAAAAATTAATACAATGAAGGAAGACAAGCGAAGAATCCTTTTTTCAAAAAATATTTTTGAAGCTAAATGGAGATATTCTTATCATTTTTATTAGATTTAAACACGACTTTTTCTTCATATTTATGTTTGTCTCTTTTATCTAAAGATGACAATGAGCCAAGCATGAGACGAGCACCTACTCGATTCGGTCTAATAAATATCTATTAAAAATGCTTAATAAAAATTGAGGTAGATAAGTATGGAAAAGATACATACTTGCTCATAAGATTTCGGATATGAATACCGAGTAATTCTTTTTTCAAAAAAAAAAAAATTTAACATCCAGGGACTTGATAGCATAAAATTTATAATACAAGGACCAAAATGTTTTTTTGAAAAACTTTGTCTATAAAAAACTTATAAATAAAAAAAATTAAATTGTTAAAATATATTAATTTTGAGGACCAAAACAACATCTCTTTTCTAAAATTACAAATACTAAAATAGATTTTTCTGACATGTAATTTTTATCGGGTATTAAATATTAAATGTAAGGGCAAATCGGATATAAGCCACGTATGAATTTAAAGAATACGTTTTTAATGAATACAGACATAACATTTTTATAATAGATAAAATAAGAGATTAAAATAATATATCCTTTATACAATCTATTACCATTTATACTATGATTAAAGTAGATTTATGAAGTAAGTATGGATAGTTATTACTTGATTATAGTATTTTTAACATGTTCATCAAATATGGTACGGCTGACTGAGTTCAAAAGCAAGAACCATACTTTACAGTGTTATTAATAATAATTTATAGTAGCTATAACAGGCCGAAGTTGCATTCTTTTTCCTTCTCCAGATGGTGTAAACCAACTCCAAAATCCTAAATAGCCAGCCCATGATGACGAGGAACTGAGGGTGTGCCCTTCTCCTCCTGTACTCTGCAGTGCAGTCACAATCGCGCAAGATTTCCACTGCGGGACCCACTTGCAACGTGGCACAACCTGCACTAATCTCTCCCCCAACCTAAGCAATGATTTCAACTTTTGATGAAGAAGGAATCCTTTTTGTGTTGTTTGTGTCGTCAATTCTTGAGTCTTAGTATTTGCTTATTTAACAAGACAAGACAGGAAAAGGAAGAAGACGAAGAAGAAGCAGCTAATAATGTGATGTATGCACCCACTCCTTTCAATTCTGATGACATTATTCTTTTTGTCCCTTTCTTGGCTTTGCTTCTGAAAAAATCATTGCTTACTTAGAGGAGTAGTACTGTCTGTAAAAATACCAAAGACAGAAGTGAAGTTTGAAAGAACAACCTGTCTAAAACCCCAAAATATCTCTCGTTTTCAAAGGTTATTCGCATTTTTAGGGAATATCTGGATCCGAAATACTCTCTTTCTGTTCTCTCTGTTTGTTGGACTATAACCTTCCAAAGTCCAGAAAAAGACCCTAAATTTATTATTTTTCAAAAATGCATTTCATTTTTGCGTTCTATTTGGGGTTTGTTTTGCATGGTTTTGAATAGTTGTCAAAAAGAAAGAAAGAAAAATTGGTCTTTCCAGTTTATTTCTACATTTCAAAACTGTTATCTTTTCTCTTTGGATATTTTATCTCAATTTTTCTATCTGATTGGGGATCTGGGTTCTTGTTGATATGCCCAAATAGTCTTTGTTTTATTCATCTTTTGATTTGGGGATCTGGTTGTTCTTATTTTTTTCAAAATTTCCTTCGGGGGGATTTGCCATTGAGTCGTATGTTTCTCACTGGTTTCCTTTGAATTGGGGATCTGGGTTCTTCTTGCTGCGCACAAGTCAAGGATTTTCAACTTTCAAGGACTACATTGGTTGATTAGAGGCAGAGTATAAGTTAAAAGACATTTGATTGATAATGATGCTATTTGGGGCTTAATGCTACAAAGAATTGAAGCGAATATAACCAATCACAGTGCTGAGAATTGTGGATTGGAATCATGGGCTGCATTTGCTCTAAAGTCACTCGAGCAAATAAATATTTTGAGAACAATGCCAAAAGCAAAGAAACAACCAAGCCTGCCAAACGGTTAGTCTCTTTATCCAGAAGAGATGAAGTTGTGGTAGAGGTTGATGGTCATGCTAGTGATGCCACAGCTAGCTTGATCTCGAATCAACCTGGAAATGATAACGCTGACTCTGTTCCGGTATCGTCCGATGAGGGAGAAAAGAACGAAAAAATCGAAAAGGTTAATCTTCAAAGGATCACTAGTATACGGAGTATGAGCAACGGAGAGAAAGGAGCACAGGTTGTTGCTGGTTGGCCTTCTTGGCTGACTGCTGTGGCTGGAGAGGCAATCAATGGATGGGTGCCTCGAAGGGCAGATTCGTTTGAGAAGCTAGATAAGGTCAGTTTGGTGCATTTCTCTATGATTTTTGTTGTTTTTGTCTTGTCCATTGATAATGTGAGTGAATTGTTGAAAAAGTTGGGTTTTTCCCCCTTTTCATGAACTTGAAAACAAAAACATCAGTAATTGGTATAGACATCCTGTTGGGTATAGCTTGCGTTGTATTCAATAACTCCTTGTTGCTTATATGTGCTTGCTTAATTTCGCAACTGTTTTTTTTTTTTCCTCCTGGTGCATGGTTTTTCAATTTCTCATGTCTGGTTAAGCTCGTAGGTCTAACATGAAAGCTGTTGCCAGAGAATAAATTCAAACAGTTGGTTCATACAACATGTGTGTATGTATGTGCGCATACATTTGGTCGCATATATCTTAGGTTCCTTATGCAAAACCTAGTTTTGGGTGCATTGAGAGTGCAGTCATATTACCTTGTTCAAATGCAGTTGCATTTTGCATTGGTCATTGGTTAAAAAGTTGGATGTTGTCTTTGTAGGGATTTTTGTTTCCTCTGGAAATGTAATTTCTTTCTGAATTTTCTACCCTTGACTACTTTGATATTCTTGTAAGTATAAATGTTTTGCTCACCCCTAAAAGTTTTTGAATAGTAGCATTGACAAAAAATGGTGAGGCATGCTAGTCCAAGGGATGGAGGTGCTGTTATGTTACTGTAGGCAATGAGTCATGTCCCTTGCAAAATGGCATCTTCGCTGAAGAAAATATTCTTCTGGGTTCTATTAGACAGCCACTCCTCTCTCAGAGTTGTTTGTTTCAATCAGTTTGAAAATTAAAGTTTCTCAGCAACTTGGCCTGATTTTTATTTGATATGCAATGTTTGGTTTTTGAGCAACCACAAATTTTGGTGTTAAATGCTGTCTACCCCTTGCTTTATTGCTCAATTCTTCACCAGTTAACTTTCCTGCAAATAATGCAGATTGGACAAGGAACATATAGCAGTGTGTACAAAGCTCGCGATCTTGAAACGAATAAGATAGTGGCATTGAAGAAGGTGCGCTTTGCTAATATGGATCCAGAAAGTGTTCGCTTTATGGCAAGAGAAATCACCATTTTGCGTAGACTTGATCACCCAAATGTTATGAAGCTTGAGGGTGTCATTGCTTCAAGAATGTCTGGCAGTATATACCTTATATTTGAATATATGGAGCATGATCTTGCAGGGCTTTTGGCTTCACCAGGGATTAAATTCACTGAAGCACAGGTTCTTGCTCTTTCTTATTCAAACTTTAACTGCTAGAATAATTGATAACACAACATTCTAGATCCTAACACAATTTGACAAAAAAAAAAAAAAAAGAAAGAAATTTTTTTTATGACAAACTCTAGAGTGGCTAGTTCAAGTATGGTTTTGAACTCTTTCGAAAATGTCAATATCTGAGGTGAAATTTACCTATTTCAATGTATTGAAGTGAGTGTCTGAAAGCCTTCTAATTTACTGTGGATTAGTTCTACGAAATGGCTTTTTTGCATCAAATTCTATTTTCCACGGTGATCCATAGTAGCACTATTTATGGGTCCTCCTCATCGAACCACTAGAAAGGCCAACAAGATGAAAACCTCTAGAATAAAAGGAAGCTAGGAGATTTTTTACCTCATTAATATAAGCTGGTTGTCCATGCAATAATGATTTTCTACTGAATTTTTGTCTCTGTGATGCAACCTTGCCAATTTCAAAGATTTGATTCTTTTCTGGATCTTATTTCTTAGCAGAAACTGAATGAACTTGGCTAATCAATTACATAAATTCTTTTGTTTATTAACGGTTGATCTGAAGTTTTCTCCTGCAGATTAAATGTTACATGCAACAGCTGCTTCATGGACTTGAACACTGCCACAACCATGGGATATTGCACCGCGATATAAAGGGTGCAAATCTTCTGATTGACTCTAATGGCAATCTCAAGATTGCTGATTTTGGACTGGCAACTTTTTTCTCCTCACCTCAGAAGCAGCCTCTTACAAGTCGGGTGGTTACATTGTGGTACAGACCTCCAGAGCTTTTGCTTGGTGCCACAGACTATGGAGTTGCTGTGGATCTATGGAGTACTGGTTGCATTCTTGCAGAATTGTTTGCTGGGAAGCCCATCATGCCTGGAAGAACAGAGGTAACTTTCTTTTTATCTAATTGCAATAATGCCTTTGTGTATTATAGACATTGTTAAGCATATTGAATTGTTTCTTATTGATCCTTGACTCATATTAGCAATTTTCTTATGGTGATACACCCAAAATTATGCATTATGCGAACATAAAACAATTTACAAAAACATTTTCGTGTTTATGAGGTCGCACTTCGGCCTAGTGATCATCTCATGAATGCTTGTCTCAATAGACCTGCTGACCAAAAGATCTGCCCTGAGTATTATACGTAAATGGCTAACTGTTTGGCCATCCTGACCCTGATCACTGTGACAGCAGGTGTCTCTATCAATCTAGGAAAAAACATCTCTTAGATCAACAACTTTTGTTATATGGAGGGTTCTTTCTGGTATGTTGATTTGCCAGAAGATGGCTCTTACGTATGAGAGCAGCGTGATCATCATCATGACTTGATAAATGGCATTGTTTAGTTTCAGATTTATGATCACTGGCAACTAGGTTCCTGAAAATTTGGTGTTTTTGCATTAATGAAACTATCTTAATCCATCATGCAATGTTTTTGTTCAATTTTTCTAAAGCTCAGCTGGATCCATGTTACTGTCGTCTGGTGAATATTGTGTCAAGGAAAATTGATAAAAAAAATCTTAGTAAATATTTGGATTTGGCCAAATTATGTCACCTGTTGAATATTGTGTCTATCTTTTGTAGGTGGAGCAACTGCATAAAATCTTCAAACTTTGTGGGTCACCTTCTGATGAGTACTGGAAAAGATCAAAACTGCCCCATGCAACCATTTTTAAACCTCAACATCCTTATAAACGTTGTGTTGCTGAGACGTTCAAGGACTTTCCTTCATCAGCTTTGACCCTGCTTGATGTCCTTCTTGCAGTAGAACCTGAGCCCCGTGGTACAGCCGTTTCAGCACTTAATAGTGAGGTAATTCAAGTTCTATAGTACAATATGATTTGACCATGTGAATTTTCGTTGAGTCTTTGACATTTACAAGTGTGACCTTTCTTCAATTACTATATTTTCCACACATGTTAGGGTTAGTGAGGGGTGGGTTTCTCTCTCAGTTTTATTTATTTATTTATTTATTTTTGAGTTTAGACTTATTCTATTTATGCTTTTCCCCTAGTATTCTTAAAGTAGAACACATTGTTTATCTGATTATCATATCACACTCAATTACTTGTTAAAGTTTATTTTCGGATTTAGAATATCAGCCTCAGCAGTTTGACAAAAGTAAATCTGAGTCCTGATTGTCCTTTTGAAGTAAAGTTCTATCTGCTAGTCTGACTTGGCCCATGAGTAGATAAATTGATGAGAAAAGGTATGACTACTGCTAACTATGAGGTAGGTGATTGAAGCAACATTTATAATGGGTTCCCTTTTGGTAGTTTACCTGCCACAAGTTGTAATACAAATAGAAGCCATTAATCATCCTACACTTCTTTTTTTTGTTGGTGGTATTATCAGGGTTTGTGATGCTTATTTTAACCTTCTTTGCATTCCATTCTGTTAATTTGGAACTCGCATGATTAAATGATTAAATCTCAGAAATTTTCTCTCTTCCCCAGTTCTTCACGACAAAGCCTCTTCCTTGTGATCCATCAAGTTTGCCCAAGTACCCACCAACCAAGGAGTTTGATGTTAAGTTTCGGGACGAGGATGCTAGAAGGTGAGGAATTTCCCTATGTTATTTTCCCCCAACATCTGTCCTTTTGACAAGAGCTGGATGTGACCTAGTTATTGCATATCATCGAAAGCAGTTATGCTGCCTCCTTTTCTTTTGCTATTGATGACAGAAAAAAGTTGCTTTTGTGATGAATACAGCTCAAAGTAATATCGATTTTTATTTGTGGATTACTGTTATGCTGTTAATCAGATACTTAATCTCTGAACCCAATGACTGTTTGTTTAGCTTACATCACTAATATAAATTTGGCAATGAAACGGAACATATATCTTGAGTTGGAAAAAATGAATAGATATTGCTAGAACTTTTAATGGATTCGATGATCGAGAAATCCTCAATCAGGACTCGTTATCAATTCAGTCATGGATTGAATTTTATTTTTCCTGCACCTATTTATGCCACCTCTTTATCATCTTGCAACCAGGCGGAGAGTAACTGGAGGTAAAGGACATGGACACGAATCAACTATAAGGAGTTCGAAAGAAAGTAAAGCTGTGCCAGCACCAGATGCCAATGCAGAGTTGCAGGCATCCATACAGGTACATTGTGACTGTACTTTCCTGAAGGTTCTTATAGTCATTTACTTTAAGGGGGTTAACTTTTTAGGTCTTGATTTATCTTTGTTTTGTTACTAATACAGAAGCGACAAGGGCAGTCTAACCAAATTAGCATTAGTGAACAGTACGATCACGAAGAGGATGGTGGTTCTGGCTTTCCTATTGGGCCTGCCAAAGGAACAGCAAGAAATATTTACTCTCATTCTGGCCAGTCAATGCATCCTACAAACTTTGGATCTTCACGTAATATGAATATCAACGATTCTGTTAGGGCTCCTGACCAAGAATTTATTTCTCCAAGGCAGACTGCAAAGTTGAGAGCTCAGAGATCTTTTGTTCAACGGGGAGCAGAACAGTTGTCTAGATTTTCTAATTCAGTTGCAGTTAGAGGCGGTTCACAATTTCATGGTAGCAGTGTAACTAATGTGAATTCGCGCTGGCCAGATGAGAGTTTTAATGCTAGATATAACAATCTGGATGATTCCTCCCACAGTCTATTAGGCAGGCCAAATTTCTCACATAAGAAGCCTGGTTTGGAGTCTACATTGGTAAAGGAATTACTCCAATAATTGTGTTTAATAATCTTCTTTCTTGTTCCTGTCGTGATTCTTTCATTTAACATAGTTGAAAGAACAAAAATGCTGATTTTTCGAGTGGAACTGGACATTGTGAAAATTTAAAGTTAGGTTACATGAAAAATTAATTGAAATTTAAATGCAAGGTAATGTCTAGTCTGATTGCTTATTGCTCTTGATATGGAGGCATTGAGTTACAGCTCTTTCAAATCCACGAAAGCTTACATCTTAGTAACGTGCTTGCAAAGCTAACAGTGTGTATGACTTGTTTCAGAACAGAGTTAGCATTTTGCTTATGTACCTTGAATAGTTATTTGAGACTTTTTTTCACTTGAAACTTTCTGTTGATGTACTCTAATCACTTGCACTGTTTGCTTCTGGCCTCAGGGTTATACTGGAAAGAAAGGACGTGTCCATTACTCTGGACCGTTGGTGCCTAATGGAGGAAACATTGAGGAAATGCTCAAAGAGCACGAGAAGCAAATCCAGCTCGCTGTGCGTAAAGCTCGCTTGGACAAGAAGAACACCAATGAAAGTGGACATACTGAATCACTTCTTTATCATGGGAGAATAAATGGTAGATGACCTTGGAGAAGATTGACAGAGCATGGCAAATGGCATCATTTTTGGATCTTCCTTTGGGAATATAATGACGATTCTGGAATATCAGTGGCATCTTTCCATCAGATAGTTACATGCATCTTCCCTAGTTGGGACGACCTCGAACCACAAAAAGGAGTATATGAAGTGCCAATCAAATCCATCGCCACCAACGTAGGACAAGATTGGCCATGGGTTTCTTATGACACCAACCAAATATGTGTGCCAAATCACTCTCTTCAGTCCTCGCATTGTCCAGTTTCAAAGGTATACTTTGTACAGCTGAAAATCTCTGTTTTTTTTTTTTTTGGACCAATTTTTCCCATTCTGTGGAGAGGCTGAACAATCCCAAATGCCACTCCAAAATGTTGCTCAAGGTAGCTTTATAACAATAGAAAGTGTAACTGGATCTTTTCTTTGGCCTAGCCGGCGCAGGATGAATAGCAATATAATGAAAAAAAGAGAACCATTTGATTCTGGATTGTTGAGTAGAAGTTTTATGTTTCCTGTGTTTCAATCATTGATATCTAATTGTTTCTCAAGGGGATTTGAGCTTGGATCTCTTCCTAATAAAAGAGCTGTGACTACCTAATATCAGGTACGTCTTGTCTTTGCTTGCAAGTAGCCTTGTTACAGTTGCTCTCTTGAATCCCCTCAAAAATTCTACTCCTTAAAGACGAGCCTCAGTAAAGAAGAGCAAGATTGTGGTAGGGCTTTGAAATGATCTCTCTGCTTTAAAAACTGAATCGTTGACCTACCGGGGCAATCAAGTGCAGAAAAAACAAGTTTTCTTATTTCTTTCCTTTCTATTGCCGGATAGAAGAGGTGATGTTCCCGGGTGGGGGCTTTTTCCTCGGAATCTCATTTGGGCAGCTATCCCACCTAAGTTGCAGGGTTTTTGATTAGGCTAATTAGTACTATTGGTCAAACGGAGACCGGAACCTCAATTTTAATTTTTTAATTATCACAAATATTTTTTTATTTTAATTTTTTAATTAAGTATCACAATTATTTTTTTATTTGTAATCAAGTCGGTCGATTTCGTTGACCAACATCCAGGCACATGTGATGATGAAATCACTGAAAAATCCATACTCAAATTAAATTGTCAAATCTAAACTGTTTACTCAAACTCCTATCTAATTTCAATCAATCATATATTTTTTTTTCTTTCCTGACAAATCTAAAATCTTTTTCAAAACAAGCAAGAGGAAAAATAGGCGACAAAGTTGGTTTTTTGATTAGAGGAGAGAGGACTTCAGTATCGTTTGACAGTAGTTGGTGTTGAATTTTGGTGTTGTTTGGCCGGAGAAGATGATGGCTATGAAGATTGTAGTGGCTGGTTTTTTGATTAGAGGAGAGAGGACTTCAGTATCGTCTGACAGTAGTTGGTGTTGAATTTTGGTGTTGTTTGGCCGGAGAAGATGATGGCTATGAAGATTGTAATGGCTGGTGTTGAGTCTTGATCGAAGGAGAGGGATGGCCAAAAAAGCTGTGGCCGGTGTTGGGATTGATTGTACCGGAGAGATGGTTGTGGTTGGCATTAGGTTTGATCAGAAGAGAGGGATGGTCAAGAAGGTTGCAATGGCTTACAAGCCTCGATATTGTTTGGCCAGAGAATATAATGGCTACAAGAGTTGTAGTACCTGATGTTGGGTATTGATCGGAAGAGAAGAATGGCAAAAAGAGCTATGACTAGTGTTGGGTTTGATCGGAGGAGAGGAATGGAGTGGCAAGGGGGCTTGAGAAAATGTTGGTTATGAGGATAAGGATGGCTGTAATAAGAGAATTTGAAAAGTTAGAGGTAATTTGTTTTTGAATGAGGTTAATTTGTAATTTTACTTTGTCAAGTTGATCGATAATAATAATAAGGTCAACAAATTTTTTTATTTATTAGGTCATATCATTATTATGTGTGAAAAAATGTATTTAAAGGTTGATCAACATGATTGACCGATTTGATTACAAACTAAAAAAATATTTATAGCATAATACAAATATTATAGAACCAATTAGCCTTTTGATCACCTTGATATCTGTGGGAATCAGAAATGGAGGGATAAAGAACTTGTTTTTGCAGAGAATGACAGTACTTATAAGGGACTGACTGACTGAATCCAATACTGTTAATACTCAAAGCAAGATTGGCTTGCAGTTCTACAATCATCACTAAAGTTTTTGTTTTTATTTACTGTTTCAGATAAAGCAAAATAGATCCGGCTAATTTGCACTTCTTTTGTACACCTTGACCACCAACAAGTTTGGAACTTGGAAAACCGCACGTGAAAGACAGCAACTTCTAAACCATAGTTTCCAAACCCATATGGCCAATCAGCAAGCCATGAAACAATAAATTATAAAATAATGAACAAACTCAGATAAACAGTTCACAACAAACCACCAAACTTGCAGATCTACCAACCACAGGTTTGCTTCGTCCATAAACTTTGCAGCTATTTAGTCTTCATCAAGCATCCAATATCCAATCCCATGTGTTGTTCCTTCCCTTCATGTCTAAGCATCAATAAGCAGTCACATTGCCTTCAATTCTCAAAAACTCTACTTCTCAACTCATTCCTTTCCTTCTATCAACTCAAACCTACCCAAATATAATCTTGCATGCAGCTTCCAAAAATCAAAGAACATCCAATCCCCATTACTTTTCCTTTCCAAACCCGAAAAAAGCAAAAACCTTTTTCGCTTATCCTACTCTCTTTCCCAGAGATCAATCCAATATGAGGCCTAAAAGCCAACAAATCACCAACCTTAAGCTGCTCCTCTTCGTTGTCTTCCTTGCTTTCTTCCTGCTTTTTGTGTTACGATCAAGCATGTCATCTTCCCAGGAAAGTATACCCCCCACCTCTCAACCGAGAACTTCGAACCCCACGAAAGAAGTTACAGCAACAAATTGCTCACAAGCATGCACTAAGATCCCTCGCTCCCTAACCCAAGCCCTTATCCACTACACAACCTCAACCATCACCCCACAGCAAACACACAAAGAAATATCAGTGAGTGCCAAAATTTTAGAAGAGAAATCCCCATGTAACTTCTTGGTTTTCGGCCTTGGTCATGACAGCCTTATGTGGAGTTCACTCAACTATGGTGGACGGACGGTTTTCCTTGAAGAAGATGAAGCTTGGATCGCGCAAATTAAACGCCGGTTTCCCATGTTAGAGTCCTATCATGTCACATATGACAGCAAGGTGAATGAGGCTGCCAATCTCATGGACGTAGGAAAGGGGCCTGAGTGCACAGCAGTTAGCGATCCCAAGTTCTCTATGTGCCAACTTGCGTTGAAAGGTTTGCCTAGTGAAGTTTATGAGATAGAATGGGACTTGATCATGGTTGATGCACCAACAGGCTACTATGAAGAGGCACCGGGGAGAATGACCGCCATATATACGGCCGGAATGATGGCACGAAACAGAAAAGAGGGAGAGACTGAGGTTTTTGTGCATGATGTGAACAGAGAGGTCGAAAATAAGTTCTCCAAGTCATTTCTTTGTGAAGGATATATGAAGAAACAAGAAGGGAGGTTAAGGCACTTTACCATTCCTAGCCACAGGGATGACTTGGACAGACCTTTTTGCCCAGAGTAGTTGTTTTTCCATGAAATCTCATTTCCTACGCAATTTTTGTGCATTTAAGAAGAAATTTGGTATCACTTTGGAAGAACATGCATTGCTTTTGTTAAGTAGGCAGCTAAAACCATATTGGAGATTTCTCTCCACTGTCACGGATTTGATATTTGACAAATACCAGAGTATAATAAGAAAGTGAGAAAGGTTTAAGTCTTTTGCCTTCGCAGAAGCAGGGGTTGAGTTCTGTTCATTAAAGTAGTCATCAAGAAGCTGACCGTTCTACCTAACGAGACACTCAAATTTTTTGTTTTTTAAAATCCATCCATCAAAGTGAACCATTAGCAGTTTGTCCATGCAAAATTCCAGATCGATGTAGATTTGATAGAAGAAATTAGTGAGAACAGATCGATAATATAACCTAACAGAATTAATATTTATAACTCTGTAAATTGACAGTAGTAAAAAAGAAATGCATTACAAGGAAAACATGAGGCTAGAGAAAACGCTTTTATATGAAGAAAAACTTAAAACCATCTCTGAATCCCAAAACATCTGTATCAGTTTTTAAGAAACCAAGCCCACCAAAGGAGACCTCCTTTTACAACTAACAGCAATCTAGGAGCAAATTTCTTGGAGAGAATTCCACAACCTGGAGCTTCTTTGAAGTGACTTGTATGGAAAGGTCATCAGCTTTGAAACCAGGTAAAGGAAAACCTCTATATCATATTTCCATGCAGTGTTTGTAACTACCGTTACTGTAGATGAAAGGGACAAAAGTCAAATCTCAGAACACCAAGAATTTTTTTTTGCACAATACAGACAAATAGGTCATAAGATATCTTGCGTTTTCAAGGAAAACAGAAGTCGAGAACAAATTTAGAACTGCAAAAGCTTTGTGAAATAATCAAGCTATATGGAGTCTCAAACCAATTGTCAGACAGAAGTATCACCTAACCCAAGTCGATAATCTTAAAACAAGATCAAAACAGTTTAAACAGCAAGCCACAGTCAACAGTCAAAACTCAATCAGACTACAATCTGTTCCAAAACAGAAATAGAATCACAATGAGTTAAAACGAGCAATGAGCGCCTACACTGATCTTTAGCCTGAGTGTTGGGTACCATTTAACTGATAAGGAGAAGTTGACATGCTGACAACTTTCTACGCATAATTGACCAAGACCGGCATAAAGGAAAAGCAAACAGAGATAACATCAGAAAATCTAAAGACATTATAAATGCATGCAGTTATATTAATTGAAGGAAAAAGTTTGCTCGCCAACAAAAAAAATAAAATAAAAAAAAAGACAGAAGTCTCATACCAACAAAACCCACATCCCTGAAGAAATATTTAAGTTGCACATGAATGAGTCCTCTCACCTCATTAAAAAGAGGGCAGTTGGATCTCCAGGAGAAGGAGGATTTTGATCCAACAGAGAGGAAAGATTGCCAGCTCTGGCTCTAGCATCATGATCAGTTGCAGACAATATTTCCACCGATTCCAGACCAACTTGCCTCTTGATCAAGTCCGAGTTCTCCTGAAGAACCTCAATCTCCCCAAATGGAAGCTTCAGATCCAAGGCTTGAACCCCAATAGCAACTGCCTGAGCCTTTTTTAACCTCAAGAAAGGCATACAAAGCTTTTGCACTTTCTTAAAGTTTGCTTCTTGACCAACTGAACTTTTTTGCAGTGCCTCTGATATCTCCTCATCTGGTGCAAAAGTACCTGTGTTTCCGTCAAATTTGCTCCGAAGTATATTCAAGCACTCTGCTTTCCATCCATCAAACTGCTCATTCACATATATCAAACCTGTTATCTTCTCTTCAGTTAGTGTTGCAGCAGGAGCTCCCTTCTTATTGGATTTCTTTGAACCCATGATTTGCTTCTGAAGAAGCTTCCTCATCAAAACAATCGAGTCTTGCAAGTACTTGTTGGCAGCCTTAAGGGTTTCATCTGGAGAATCAGCTGTAGGCCAGCCTGCATTCACAACAAATCCATCCTTCCTCAGAAGCACCCTCCAAACATGTTCTGCATAGTGTGGACAGATAGGAGTGATAAGCCGGGTCTGCACATCAATAAAACGCCACACTAAGTCACGATTCATGCCCCCGTTACCACAAGATAACCTGTACTCATCTCTGGCAGCTTGGAGATCATAGACTCCAGTCTTTAGAGCCTCTCTAAACATGTATTTTTCATAATTCTTCTTTGTCGTTGCAACAGCAATGTTTATTTCATTTTCAAACACCCGATCAGCATAAGTAGATGGTGGTCCTGTTCTCAAGGATGCCTCAGCAGCTAAAACCTCTTCAATCCATGCAATCTCTTTAGTGAGGCGAAGGATTGCAGCATTTGCAGTCTCAAATACAAAGTTGGCATCATCCACGCCATCTCCAGAATCAGCTAGACTGAACCGAGTAGCATCAGCAGAAAATTCATCAATGGCCTGACGCAGCGTCCTGAAATTTCCTGTAGACTTGGACATCTTCTCTGAATTGAGCATAATGTGCCCATTACATCTAAATCCCCGTGGCCAGTGATGCTTGGCCATGATTGCTGTGTGGTTGAAGATGCAGAATGTCAGATGGTTCTGAATTAGGTCCTTTCCAGAGACTCGAAGATCAAATGGGTACCAATATTCAAATTCCTGCTTCATCTTATTAAGAATAGATGGATCTATTTTTGATGATTTAGGGTATGAGCCATCACAGAAGAGGAAATTCCAGACATCGTCAGTCATTTCCTCAGGTTTAATAGAATGAATCTTGTTTATACCATACATGTCCTCATTATGTAGAAAGTGGGCAACAGTGTAATAAGCCATGTAGATAGTGGAGTCGGATAATGACTCAACAAGAAATTCTGGATCCCATGGAATGCGAGTCCCAAGCCCAAAAGATCGTGAGCAAGCCCATCGATTTAGCCAGCCCAAAGTATGCTCAAAGCCATGTTTTGTCTCATCAGAGTAGAGATTCATCTGAGATAAGCACTCCTCAGCCGATTTCTTCCATTCAAGGTCATCATATGTGAGGTACCATTGGTCTGTTAGAGCCACGACACATTCATCACCAGACCTTGACATGACACGCTTCTCAGGCTCACTATACATAATTGCCTCACCTGTCTCGATGAGCTTGGTCCTTATCAATGACTTTGCTTCTTGAACTTTGCTCCCAGCATATTCTCCAACAAGCATCGTTCCATCTGTAAATCCTTTCAAGTATGTCAACCTCTTAGCTTCAGCAAGCTTCTCTTTCTCGTTTTGGCTCTTAATTTTCAGATCCAGGCAAACCTTTTCAGCAGCCTTATCACCGAATTCTGGAATATTGATTATGGGTACAATTTCAAAAGGCACTACCCACTCATCCTTCACGCCATACTTTTCCCTGAAAGCTGGCTTCGCTTTCAAAACCTGCAATGCCATATAATCATCCGGGGCATCGCTAGGCACACTGGTCACAATCCCTGTACCTTTGTCTGTCAGAATGGTCAACATAGGAAGCGCGTAAATGACCTCGTTGAAGGAAAGTGGAGACTTCAATGGCAGACCAATCAGATCATAACCAGTCAGCTCAACAAGGCAACTAGGTTGCTTGGGGGACTTTGAGAAACCCTGATAAGCAAGGTTGAGGGCAGCTCTCTCTGTCAGGATGAAGACATCAGTATCATTCACTTCAAAAGCTCCATACTTGCCATCAGGCAGTACCCATGCATTTGTTTGTCCATACATTGTCTCGGGTCTCAATGTAGCAGCAGCTAGAAACACTTTTCTTCCCTCTAATGCTTTGAATTTGGGCGGGAAAGGAGGCAACACTTCCATCTTTATAAGAGTGTAATCTTGGGGCTGCACACCTTCACCACTTGCCCTGTCATGATCTGCACATGGTTGGTCATCCAAGGGAGAGTATATTGTGTATCTTTTATCTTTGACAATCTTCCCCATATCCTTCAACTTCCTCATCTGCCACTGCACAAATGAATCAAAATATGGATTCATATCTGTTGTAATAAACGATCTTCTCCAATCACATCCCAAGCCAAAATCCTTCAGATCTTTCATGGCCAGTGGAGGAAAGTAAGTCAGCCATTTTCCTGGTTTCTGGAACTCTGCTATCTCACGGTCAGACAGCCCAAAACTGCACATAATCTCCCACTGAAACATCTGTCCACCTGATTTTGACACAGCCTTAGACTTTTTGCCCTTGAACTTATCAGGCTGTAGACCTGCATTTGCATCCTCAGGCTCTGGTTCCAATTCTACTGACTCCACCTCTTTAGGGAACACAGGTGGATTGCCAAACTTTTGAATCTCCCTTTCAAGCTTATCTGCTGAGGCCTTAATAGGCATACCGGTGCAGTGAAAACCAAATGGAAGGAGCACATTAGCCCCATCCAGTCTATGGAAAGCAGCAGCAAATTCAAGCTTCGACAGTGAGAACGCATGTCCAAGATGCAAGAACCCATTCATATACGGAAATGGGAAGTTGCCAAAGAACTTCTCACCTGGTTTAGCAGGCCCTTCACCCGGTTCAGCGCGGAAAACATCTTTCTCATCCCACCAGCCACGGACCTTCTTCTCTATCTCCAACAGACGGTCCCTCCTTGCAAAACTTTTTCCACTCTCGGTTGTCATCACACAATAACGACAAGTACTGCATAAAGGGAAAAAAAAAACACAACACCTCGGTCAAACACATAAAATGAAACCGCATGAATGAATATTGAATTGATATAAACTTTAATAAAAATCCAAATCTTCAAATTACATGTATTCGCTTTTAGAACTTAAATTACAAGCACCTAAAAAACAAAAAATATTAAGAAAGAAAACCCAACAGCTGCCAACTTTTCATGCTCCATCATGAACTTAGAAAGCAGCAAGAGCCCATTATATACAAATCAAAGAATACGAAAAGCAAGCCAATTTCGAAAAAAAAAAACTGAATTAGCCCACAAAATATAAATCGCATAATTATACCCTAAAGCAGCAGAATTACAGATTTAGAAGAAAATAATCCAATTCAGCTTTCGTTATCTAAGAGAACAAGTAATAAATAAATAAACAGTCAGTACCTGTTCTGATTCAAGACAGATCGGAGAAAAACATTCCGATGAAATACCAGAAAGTTTTGTCTCGAAAGTTGAAGAGCCAGAGGGGAGTCGACAGAAGATTATAGAAGCGTCTTTGCGGCAGAAGAAGAAGATGGAAATGAAGAGAATAACGCTATGGTGGTAGGGTTTAATGACCATGAGCCTCTCAAGAATCTGACAAGAGGCAAAACTACAAATAAGTCCACAAAATATGTGTGTGATTTCAATTAAGTACCCAAATTTCTAAATTACGCAACATTGCCTAATACTGTAGCATTCTAAATTTTAATCAGCTAGTCACGTCCATAGTTTTAAATAGCAGTCGCTGTTGAAAAAACGGTCGCGATCGCGATAGCGGATCGCAGCTCATTACGATCATAAAATAATAGTCGCGACAGTTAATTGTGTAAATACATTAATAACTAGTAAGAAATTTATTCTATTTCACATTTTTTGACGAGCTTTACTAATTAAACATAATAATAAGTAATCATATTTCTAACTCGTTTAATAACAAATAACAATAGTTAAATTTATTATAAAAAATAATTAATAACACTTCCAATAGATTAATATCACATGAAAAATAATAAAATACATTATAATTTTAGTAATCGCAGGAGAAAGAAAGCAAAAGAAGGCAAAAAAAATGTCTCTCGTTTTATTAGTAACTAAGAGAGAAATAAAATAAAAGAAGACAAAAAAATCCTTTATTTTCATTAGTAATTGCAAGAGAAAGAAAGCAAAAAAAATAAAAAAATGTCCAATTGCATTTCGGGCTTGTTTTTCAATAATTTAAATTTTTTTATATATAATGTCGTTATATAATGACTAATAACAGTATTATATAATGGTAACGTCGTTATTTATTGTTATAGACGTGAAACGATGTTAAGGCTCTTATAACGCCAAAAACAATAACGAATTGTGCCGTTATCGTTATTTTTTTAAAACCATGGTCACGTCCGCATTTTGCATGCAGGGTAACTCTATTACTACCAAAATTAGATGTGAAATAAGAAAACTTATCCCATATTCATAGTGCTTTTTATCCTACTTTTACAAAAGAATTTGACTTTTGGTGATGCCTTTTAAATTAATATTGTTCATAAGAACTAACATGTTTTTTCATGTTATATTTATCACCATTATATTTTTTCATTGCACATTATACACACACACGTATATGCCTTATCGGCTCATCGTTATGTCTATAAATTATTTATCTTCACAATTCATATGAACAATTATGTCTCAGCAATATATATTTTCATACAGCCTGATTTTGCTTGTTTTTTTTTTTCCAACAATTTCTTTATTATTGATTTTGTGTAAAATTTATGAAAAAATATGTTTTTTTTTCATATGGCTTGACGATTAAGAAATATGATTTCTTTGATTTGTAATTTCTGAATTTTTTTCTTTCAAAATTTAAGATTATTTCTTTGATTTTTCATTTTTTATGAAAACATCCAATTAATTTTTTTATATAATTTATTTGTTAAGAAAATATAATTTGTTTTTCTTTATGTACTGATTTTTGAATAAAATTTTAGTTTTTTTTAAATACACTAATTTGATTTATTTGTTGCATGTTTTGGATAGAACATCCAATATATGTGTAATCTGAAGATTAGAAAGTTTTTTTTTCTTTTGGATATTTTAAAATTAATTTTTTTGGAATAAAATAATTTTTTAAAATAACAACTCAATTATTCAAGGGGATTATTTAATACTATGTTGATGTAGTTAATGAATGCATACATAAATTATCATAGCAAGGATGTGCTTCAAACAAAAGATAAAAACGTATCATGTTTAATTCATTCAAGATTTTAATTGAAGGAAAAAAATAAAATAAAAATTACTTGGAGATGAAAGGAAATATTTGAATAATTACACAAATGAAAAAAAAAAAAAGCAAAAAACAAAAAAAAGAAAGAAAAAAGTGAGCTAAGCCAACGTCTCTCTCTCTCTCTCTCTCTAGGCCTGCACTAGCAGGCTCAGAAGCACCACACACGCACGCGCGCGTGCGCACACATATATGTGATCATTTTTCTGATAAATACACCCACCAATCATCCAAGACTCCTTTACAAACCCATATGCGATGTCAAAATTCTTTTTATTCGCATTTAAAGAGCAAATTACTAGATCAGAAAGAGCATCTTCAATTATATTTTTTATTTTTTATTAATATTTTTAATATAAATAGAGAGCATCATTAATTATATATATTGGAGATCAATGTCATATCCAATACTACTCTCTACTTTACCTCTTTATTTTAATAAAATTCATAAAACATTTAATTCTGATTTTTTTTTTTTGTTAATCTCTCTCCATTCGATTAGTGAAGAGGCTAAGTGGAATAGGAAATAATAATTTTCATTAATGAAATATAAGATAAAGAGTCATTTGGACTTCTAAGTATTGGAGCATCTCCAATGATGCTCTCTACCTTTAGCTAGCATTTTTATTGTAAATAGAGAGCATCGTTAATTATATAAATTAAAAATCAATGTTCTCTTTAATGCTACTCTTTATTTTGACAAAATCCATAAAACCCAAAGAGACTATTGGTGAAGAGATTGAGTGGCATAGGAAATAGTAATTTTTATTAATGAAATATAAGATAAAGAGTCATTTGTACTTTCTAAGTATTGGTGAGCTAAAAACACTCGTATCTCAATTTTAAAGATAGAGATTGTGATAAAGAGAGCATTGAAGATGAAATTTTGGTTAAATCTCTTTATTATAAAGAAAAATCTTAATATAAAGAGAGCATTGGAGATGCTCTTAGAGAGTTAAAGACACTTTGTATCTTGCTTTTTAAAAATAGAGATTGTGATAAAAAGAATATTGAAAATAAAATTTGAGTCAAATCTTTTTATTATAAAAAAATCTTAATATAAAGAGAGCATATTGCATTATATTGTAGATGCTCTTAGAATTTTATCCCTAAATTAAACATCTGATTCATCTTTATCGGTCATTTGCTAGCTATTAAATATCTACAATCAACTTTAAAAGTTTATGCGATGGGGTTTAAAATGAATTTATTGTCGGAAAAAGATGAATATTTTGGTGACTTTCTCTTTTCTTTTCCGTCCCTCAGCCTACCTCCCTCCCTCTCTAGGAGCCAAAGCATCAGGGATTTTACTTTTAATATTTAGCTATTTATCAATAAAGATTGAAATTAACACTGTTAAATGGAATTACTAAAATAAAAATTGAATCAAAACGATGTTGTTTTGCTGCAGTTTCTAGGTCAAAGACTTTTTTGTACGAGAAGCTCAATGTTCATTTTGAATATGCAGTTTTTATGTCAAAATGACTTCTTTTTTTTGTGAGAGGTTTAATATTCATTTTAAACAATAAAAATCTTTCTGAGTTGTATGTATATAATTGGATCCATCAAAAACATGTAGCGAACTCTAACCTAATTGTAATTCATGCTGATTAATTCAGACTCAAAATCAAATTTGAGTATAAACAATTTAATGGTTAATGAAATATGTTTCATTTTTTGAATTTTTGAGTTTGATCCGTGAAGTGTGTTGATAACATCGTCTGGATAGGAAATGGTGGACACTACTGATTAATTCAGACATCTCAACCATATAACAATGTGTTCTTCTTCTAAACGAGCAGAGAATTGTTAATTTGTGATAAGTTCTTTTGGGATTAAGATAATCTGCATGACAAATTTGTTTATTGCATATAATCATGCACAATCCATTTCAATGGACTTGGAAAAACCCTAAACTTGGATTAAATAATATAAAACTATACGACATAAAAACAAGATAGAGGAGTGGTGGACACTACTTGCCTTGACATGTGAGACAAGACAAACCCCAAAACACGCTTTTTCCTTTTCTCTCTCCGCTCTTCCGTTTCTTAGAAACCCCAAGAAAGATAACCCCTCCTCCATTTTTTCTATTCCCATTTCCCTCTCGATACCATCATGAGCAACGAATAGTAAGCCATTCTCTCCATCTTTAAATACTTTCACTCTTCTTATATTTTCTTTCTTTTCATTTTTCGTTTTTGCTTACATTATCTCTTCTATTTGTATTTTTTCTTTTTTCTTGTAGTGATTATCTGTTTAAGCTTTTGCTAATCGGAGACTCCTCTGTTGGGAAATCGTGTCTGCTTCTCAGGTTTGCTGTAAGTTCACTTTTCTTTTTTTCTTCTTTGAAAATTATCAATAATAACTATACATTCTGTTATTTTGTGTGATTACAGTTCTTAATGTGATTACTAGGAAGATGGGTTGATCTTTAAGTAATTAGTGCTTAATTGGGTTTCTAATATATTGCTAATTTTAGTGGGTTATTGTTAAATGGACTAGTGATTAGTTTTTAAATTTAACTGGGTTATTTATTTTTCACCCTGTTTCATAATTTCTCAGGATGACTCTTATGTAGACAGCTATATCAGTACCATTGGTGTTGATTTTGTAAGTCTCTGTCTACTGCTATACATCGCTCTCTGGACGGTATTTTGATGTTTTTCAAAATGACCTAAACTTGTTGGTTATTTTGTAGAAAATCAGAACTGTGGAGCAAGATGGGAAGACAATCAAGCTGCAGATTGTAAGTATAGATAACTGCTTTTTCCTTCAAAGATGGGTTTTAATTATGTTGCTTTTTTTTGCCTCTCTATATTGAAATGGAGAATGTGGGTACTGACTAACTAGATAGGTGCACATCTTTTCTAGTTGGAATAAATGGTTGATATGGGTATGTGGAAAGAGGTGGTATAGGTCACTTGCATGCACAAATTAAGCTGTTTGCAATAATGACTCAGGTGATATTTTAGTTAAACAGTTACAACCCTTTGAAATTGGATAATGTATGTTAAGTGTCTGAAAAAATTGTTCATAGTTCAGAAGCTTCACTGACTATTGCCAACGTTGTTGGTTGGCATGATAAAATTTATGTAACATAACTATTGTCACAAAAATGCTTCATTATTTTTCTCCCTTCCCAAGTATGTTTCTTCGTGATTACACTTTGAGTTTAACATTTAACTGGTTTTTGCTCTTTCAGTGGGATACAGCTGGACAGGAGCGATTTCGGACCATAACAAGCAGTTATTATCGAGGAGCACATGGGATAATTGTGAGAGATTCTCCTATTGTTTCTACCTACAGCCTCACCCCAACCCCCTTCTCTCTCTCTCTCTCATTAACACAAACACAATCACAACAGATGCTGATTATATGGTCTTCCCCATGTACTGATTTCTGAAAGTGAACTTTATGCCTTGGGACATTGCGCCATGATTATATGCATTTTATGTTGTTGCACTTTCAAATCTTACTATGCTATATGGAGTCATGTTCAAGAACTAATAATTTGTATTCTGTGGGATTGCAACAGATAGTCTATGATGTAACTGAGATGGAGAGCTTCAACAATGTCAAGCAATGGTTGAATGAGATTGATAGATATGCAAATGATAGTGTCTGCAAACTTTTAGTTGGGAATAAGTGTGATCTAGTTGAGAACAAGGTTGTGGACACACAAACAGCGAAGGTATATCTATTTAATTCAGTTATCTATGATGTGATATGAAAATTTCCTGAAGCACTTCTAATGTACCGAGTTTCTTCTGGCCAAGTGTGCTGAACCATCAGGGAATATCTTGTGCTGAGTAAGGACTTAGGACCAGTTCTACTATATGCAATAACTGAGTCCAGTTAATTATTTTATTTTACTTCAGTGGTATGAGTCGGTGCTCTTTCGTTTAGCATTACTGATCTGGTATGCCCTGTATATGCACTGAGGGAAAGTTTTTCTTACAGTTTTAATAAGACAGATAAAAGTTTGTTGCAACATGTGTTTATTGAAGTGCTATTTTCATGTAATATTGTTTAGTTCCATGTATAGGTGTGCCTGCATGATGCAAAATCTTGAGATTGATAGTTCTCAAATGTAATGAACCAGATATTTCTTGCACATATATAGCCATATTGAAAAGTTCACTTTTGTGTGTGTCTTCTAATACGAGAAAGAGGAAAGCTTCTGATGGATGTATGTAAATTAAGTTGTTTTGTTTGCATTTGCTGTTGATGGATTTTTTTTTAAAAAAAAAAATTGGATAATGGTGTCTGTTTGTAAATTGATCCTTCTTTCTTCTACCTGGATAAACTGCAGGCATTTGCAGATGAGCTTGGCATTCCTTTCCTAGAGACAAGTGCTAAAGACTCGATAAATGTGGAGCAGGCATTCTTAACCATGGCTGCCGAAATTAAGAAAAAGTAAAACCATTAATCAACTTGTTCCTGCTGCTCTTAATTCAAGTGCCGACTTTATTGATTGCAAATACCACTTCTTAATGATTAATAATTATTGTTTTTATTTGGATGTTATCTTGATTAGCTATTTTAGATTTTTCATTTAATTTTCTCCTATTTTAATAGGAATGAATCATTTAACAGAAGATGCAATTTTTTGACACCCAAAGCCATTACTGACAGTGTTAACGTGTTATTCTATGTGCTCCCTTAAATTGAAAAGTTCAGATACTTCAAGAAAACCTCAGCTTTTAGATACTAAGATTATTACACAATCTACTTTTCTTTGCTTCTGTTTTGGTGCATGGTTAAACCTGGTGCTGTTTGCCTATATATTATTCTCTCATGCATTATGCTTGTGAAAATTGCATAGGTTTGGTTGCAGTAATACAGCGTATTGCATCTTATACTAATCAATGCCCTTTGTATTGTTTTTTTTTTCCTTTTTGATGTAAAATTATGCAGAGTAAAGCAAAGTGTAATTGTATGCATGCTCTTCAACTAACTCGAAATCTCTTGCAGAATGGGTAGCCAGCCAACTTCTAACAAGTCTACAGGAACTGTTCAGATGAAGGGGCAGCCGATTGAGCAGAAAAACAACTGTTGTGGTTAGCTATTCGTGTTGTAATTTTAGTTGTGTCCCATGGTTGCTAGGCAAAAATGTGCTGTTGACTTCGTAATCATATGGAACTTCCAGAAACTGTCAAATATATTGTGTGGGTGTGTGTGTTGTTGTCTATCTGTGAAAAGAATTCTCTCGTTTTATTGAAGGTATAAAGATTTTAATGAAATGTAACCGAAATGTTAAATATCTGAAAGAGGCAACTATCAATCTCTCAGAAAGCAGGGAAGTGACAGCAAGGGAACGAATAAGATGCAAATTGGTTGGGAGAAATCTCAAGCAATGCAAATGGTATTCATTCAAATGCAATTAAATGTTATCTCACCAATGCCAAAATCTCCAGTGATACGTTGACAGCTATAGCTTCTTCAGTTTGTAGCATTGAACAGTGTTGGTGTACTTTCATGTGGAGTGGAACGGTTGGTAGGAATGGCAATGGCCATCCTTGCCCTTACCCTGCATCTGAAAATTTTGCTCGGTTCTCGTCCAGTGTCTCGCATGGGGTAATATTTCTCATATCATTCCCATCCTAAATGGGGATAAGAGTCCCTACGATGCATTATGTCTCATTTGATTTTTTGTTTTCGTTCCATCTTCGCCTCATTCTATTATCAAATTTTAAACTATAGTAAAAAAATAATGATTCATATAAAAAATAAATTCTAAAAATCAATAGTTATAGATTTTATATAAGGTATAATTGTAATTTCACAGATGAAGTAGGACAAATGGGACAGGCAAACAAATACTATCCATGTCCCATAGTTGTTCAAAATAAATACGAGGCAGGGCGTCCTATCGTCAGGACAAGACAAATTGCCATCCTTGACGGTTGGCATCTAAATTTGCAATGTGAGCCATTACCTTAGGACTCTGCAGATTGAAGCACCTGTGTTGCCCATCTCCTTCCTCGGCTGTTGTGCTGCCGGAAATTGGAGGGTCCACTGGGTTGCACGAAATGATGGTAATGAACAAGCAACTTCTCAAGTTGCGAAGTTCAATTTTGTGCTTGGAAGTTGGCATGCCATATCCATTCCTCTCTACTGGTCTGCTACCATGAAGATCCTATGAGATTGGTCCATGGGTATAGAGCAAGGCATTCTGCTTATCTTCTGTATCTCCCGTGTAAAAAAACTAGCATCGTCTCATCTGCCTGTTGCAATCATCACCATTGCTTCTCTGCTTCATTGTTCCTCAATTTATTTCCCATAGTTTAACTTGCATGCAAGTCCGTAGGTGTAATGCCAGAAAAATATTGCAATCCTCTTAACTAGATTTTTTTGCGTCCAACTCCTACTTCTGTATATGGCATGTGTAATGCACGATTGCATTCCCCACTATCATTATTACCAAAGAGATCTTGAAGCAAAATGAAAGTCGATATACACGAAAATTACTTTCGATATATCATGCAAAGGCATATGAGATTCAACAACAATACAGTTTGAACACACAAAAATTAGGGAAAAAAGAAAAAGAAAACAGGGAAAACTGATCTGAATCAAATGGACAAGGAGATGAGGGAAAGAAAATGAAACAGGCAAAAGGGAAATTCGGCACAACTAAATATCATCTTCATGATGAAGTGCAGCAGGCCTTTTTTGTGTTGGGTTCAGGTCCTCCAACTACGATTGTCTTCCCGTCTTTGATACTAGCAGGTGCAGGCTCTTCTGAAGAAAGTGACTTCTTACTAATTATCCTATATATCTCTGAAAGAATCGTCTGGAAAGCCTTCTCAACATTTGTTGCTTCAAGAGCAGATGTCTCTATAAATGCAAGTCCTTCTTTCTCAGCGTAGGTTTGAGCATCCTCGGTGGCAACTGCCCTAAGATGTTTCAGATCAGTCTTGTTCCCAATTAGCATGATGACAATATTGGAATCTGCATGATCCCTCAGCTCCTTCAGCCACCTGCTCACATTTTCAAATGTTGTTGGCTTTGTAACATCATATACAAGAAGAGCTCCAAGGGCACCCCTGTAGTAGGCACTGGTGATTGCTCTGTATCGCTCCTGTCCAGCCGTGTCCCATATCTGAGCTTTCACGGTCCTTCCTTCAACCTATCCAGAATACAGAATGTCTTTATGCAGTACACAACAAGATGCTTTTGGAAGTAAATAAATTTACTTTCATGAATGATATAGGATGAAAATCATGTAATGTTGACATAGTAACCAGCAAAGTGGATGGGGAAAACATGTATGTTCTAATCTGGAACGTGGGAGGCCATAACAAATGCGCTATAGGCACCCACATTTATACAAGGGAACCAATTATCATGCTGTTTAATAAAGCATTTTGAAGTGCTTCTATTTCAACCTCAAATGCACTTCTAACTGGTAACCAAAAGTTAAAAATACTCCTGAACCTGTTTACAAGTGTTGCAATGATAAATGAGTAGCTCCAAAATGGTTTACGGTTTTCTTTCTGTGCTTTTCTGAAGGTGCTTCTTACTGTTAATCCCAGAAGAGAAAAGCAACCTTTAACATTTCATAAAGTATATTTATATTAGCATCTGGATAATTAAATCAATATTCTTATATTAAAAGTTCAACAATAAAGGCTGAACACTTCAAAGGAATAGCTATAGCCAACATACTTACTAAAGTAACCATCGGCTTAGTATGCAATAGAAGTATACTCACTATTGGGACTCTTCTAACACTTTTAAAACATATACCTTCATTCTCTTACACATAATCTTGGAACATTCCATAGTCTTAGATAATCAAGAGTCTTTTCTTTATCATCATCATCTCTCAAAGGTAAACAGTTGTTCTCCATTCCAATTTAAATGTCCCCCTTTACTTTCACACTTTTACTTAAAGACAGGTCCGATATTTATCAAATCAAATGAGGGTCATTTTCAAAAGGCAAATGATATATTTGGAAAGTGGACAAATAAATTGGCATCTTAAAATGGGATAGTGAATAGTGGACATTAGAATGAGATGCAGGAAGAAACTAGCTTTTTGAAAGACGTGAATTCGACAACTCAATAGTTTGTAAACGAAAAGTAAACAAAATTGCTTATTACAACACACATGAGACAAATGGGCTTCCTCTGGCATGTAACTACAATTCCTTTTTCCATGGAAACAGGCTTACCCAAGAGATTAATTCTAATAGATTTATCCCAGTCATCTGATTGACCATTATCATCACAGCCAAGGCAACAAACTATCATCTCCAAGCTATTTGAGATTAGAATTTACATTTTCCAATAAACAAATGAAGCCATAGCTTCACTTAGACCTCAGAAGATGGTAATGATGAAGAAGAGATAATTCAACATCACACATCATGTCTAGGCGTAAGGGAATGAAGATATGCTTTATAATGGAACTTCAACAGATTCTACATTTTTTAGGAACAAAGGATCTAAGAATGGTTAAAAAGATTCCTTCTGGGCGGAACAACTCCCGTCTAGGACATGAAGGGCATGCAATCTCATACCTAGGTATACAGTCATACTATACTCTCCTTAAAAGAATGAAGACAGATCTCTGGAACCCTTACCAGCTAAGATATAGTGGTTGGAGGTGAATGGCATCGCAAAAAAGGCTTTGACTGTGTTCTTGTGTGTTAGTGCATGTCTTGTATGAAAACTCTATAACAGTATCTATTTCAGATCCAATACTAATGCAAATGCTGTTGCACATAAAAGAAATTATTATTTCATTTAAATTTCCTTTTCTTTTCATTCTATTCCAGCATACTTTTATCATTGTTTATTTCTTTCCATTTTTTTTTTGGTTGAAATCGAGCCAATTCATAAACAAGGCGATAGCATTAACATCTCGTTCAAATTACTTGAACCTACATTTTGCGATAGCATGAAAAGAAGAACATAATAAAAAAGCATTCAAACATTTAGGGTGTCTAAAAATATCTTGTACCTCTGCTTCTATTCCACAGACCTATAGTAATTGGGCGATGAACTCCTCAAACTTCTTCAAATTCACATATGCCACACTAATCATTCAAAACTACAGAAATTAAGGAGGAAAGAGCGCAAAGGTGACCATTAGCATGTACAACACTGTGTACACTGCCTCTGCTTCTAATATATAGACCTATTACAATCTGATTGATGAACTACTTGAAGCTTTAATCACATATGTGATACTAGTCAAACCATAACCAAAGAAATTACGGAGGAAAGAGCTTAAATCTGGGCATTAGTCAAACCAATTAGTATATAAAAATTATACATTTAACAGGCGCTATTTTCTTCACTAATGCCCACAACAAAAATTCCACCGTAACAACATCATGTGCTTTCATGTAACATGTAAATATTATGAGAAGGTCTTTCTCACATATCTCTATACTTTCCTAAAAATCTCACAAGTAGCCTGCCTGCTAGTCTGCATCTATAAAACCGCATTAATTCTCTGATACCTCAGTGTCTAACGGTGTATCATACACGTAATTAAAGCTTCGACGCCAAAATTCTTAGCTATTTGCAGATTATCCTCCATAGTTTTTTTTTTTTCAATTTCATTTCTCACATTATAAATCCGTTCCACCGACTAAAATTCCACTTATTTGACAATAACTATTTGCAGCCAAAAAGGAATCACAGAAGACAAGAAATCTATTACTATTTGCAGAAAAGAAAACAAATAATTCAAACAAACATCATAAATCTCATGGAAATCAATTCAGATCAAACTGAAATTAGTTTAAATTATAAAATAAACTTAAAAAGAAGATAAAAGACTAACCAGATCAAATCAGAAACACTTACGAGAGAGAATAGAATGAAAAGTGAAGTAGAATTGCAGATCAAAATCAAACTGAAGTAGATCAAGCAAAGTCTAGCAGTATATAGAGCGAGAGAGAGAAGGAGAGTATGGTTAGTTACTTGAAGAGTGCGAGTAGCAAACTCGACGCCAATGGTGGACTTGGATTCCAAGCAGAACTCATTGCGAGTAAATCGGGAGAGGAGGTTCGATTTTCCAACTCCTGAGTCGCCGATTAATACCACCTTGAAGAGGTAATCGTACTCCTCGTCCGGTCTCCTCGCCATCTTTTCTTTTCCCCTTTTTCTTCTTTCTCTACGCTGTCTTCTTCTACTAGCTCTAAGAAAGAGGGAAAGAAAACGATGAGAAAAGAAGAAGACGATGTCTTTACTTGCTTGATCTTTTTCTTTGAAAATCAAATCAAATCTAATAGGGATAATTGGTACACAAACTTTTAAAGTTTTTTTAATTAAGTATAAACCTCTAATTTTTTATTCCAGTGCATCAACTTTTTCAAACTTACAAATCAAGTATTTTTCTTTGTTTAATTTCTTTCAATTAATTTTTTATCTGATTTTTTTTTCAAACTACTAAATTATAATTTTATCATTTATTTTTATAAAAACTTCTTATCCCAAATTATTTTGTAATTTTTTACTTTTTATACACTAAATGCCCAAACTGTTTTTATACATAGGAAGTAAAGAATAGCAAGAATGAAAGGAGAAATTATAATTTAGTAGTCTGAAATAAATGAATATCATTAAATAATAAAAAAAATCAATAAAATTTGGGTGGAAATACTTGATTAAAGTTTTTTTTAAAAAAAATTAAGATACTCTAATGAAAAAAATTAAAATTTATATATTCAATAAAAAAATATTAAAAATTAATATGCTTATAATGTAGTTTTCTCAAACTCATAAGAAGCGATTGAAATGTCAAATGTGTCCCTCCCTCCTCCCTCTCCCTCCGAAAATAAGATCTCAGACTTCATTCCAGGAAATGTCAAATGCTCCCTGGATGATTCCAGTGGTAATAATATGACGAAAGTGCCCCCGACTTTCGGTCCAGACTCCAGATTCACGGGGTGTGGCCCAGTAGGCTGATGATCGGTTAATCATTTTTCTAAAATTCAAATTTAAATCACTAGACGTAACTGAAAATGAGGCAAATCAATCCCCACTCCACTAATTTCAAGTTGGAAAAACCTCAATTTAGTCCCACATCTATATATGAATTATCAATTACATCCCTAACCTATAAATTTTATCAATTAAGTCTCATATGTTTCCTGTGATTCTTAATTGTATCCTTTTGTCAATTTCTTCCGATAACTTAAGTCTAATTTGCATATTTTATATACTAAATGATGTCAATTTGAAAAACATTTAATGAAAAAATTATCAAACATTAACATTTTTTTATCTAGTGTTTATATTTATGCACTAAAATGACATCAAAATATTGATGAACATTAACAAAAAGATTTGATTGATAATTTTTAAGACTTTTGTTACCTAATTAATAAAATTCATAGATTTGGAACTCAACAAAGAATGAATATTTATTTTTGTGTCTAAATCGAGGTTCCTATATATATATATAACACATTTGCAAGCTGTAGCATGTAAAAGTGATCATCTGATTTTTTTGTTTGGTTTTAATTTTTTTTGGTTAATCAAATTGACTAAAACAAAAATCAAACTGAATTAAGGTTTGATTTTTTGAATAAAAAATCGAACTTTCTAGTTCGGATTTTCAATTAAAAACCTTTTTTTAACATCTTTTCTTTTGAATTTTGAATTTTGAATTTTCTCTTAAACTAAGTCGAAAGGCCACTTTTTTTGTAATTGTTCTCTAATTCTCAATGAATACTAATAACTTGAATTGAAGTTTTAGCAAAGAAAATCATAAGAAAATACTATGAGTTTTATGTGGGTGTGTTAAAAAAAAAAAAAACTAATTCGGTTTTCGGTGGAAATTGAATTTTTAGAAAAAAAAATGAAACCAAAAATCAAAAATAGTTTTGGCTTTTGTTTTTTTTCAAATTTTTTAAAAATCCTAACCAAAATTGCTAATTTGATTCAATTCGTTTCGGTTTTAATCAAATAATACTCACCCCTAACAGCATAAATACAAAAGAGTCCGGAAGAAAGCTAAAAAGAAAATAGAAAAAACTCAAAACGTTTAGCTATGTTATGCATATTTATGAGCTACACAATTTTCTGTTTTCTCCTGAAATTTAGTGGATCATAGCATGGATGAGAGTAGCATGAATAAGAAGGTCAGAAGCATCATTGCTCCAACCCTTGACAATTATGATGCTACTGCTTTTCCTATCAACACATGTTACTCCCCCATAATTTGCTACATGGGAAAAGTTATCCTCCTATGATTCAACAATGCATCTTTTTACCTTCTTTTAGTTTGCATCTACCTGCCTTAAAAAGGCAAACTTTGGCATATAAATACATCAATTTTTTAACGTTTTCTCAACCGAGTAAATGAATTTTATTTTTTTATTTGAATATAACGATTTTTTAAAAATTATTAATCAAATATTTTTGTCCAATTTTCATCAATTATTTTTTTATCTCGTACTAATAAATTATGGTTTTGAGTTTTTATTCTTAAAAGGAACTTTCCACTCAAATTATTTTATCATTTTTTATTTTTTGAATATAAAAAAATTTGAATATTTACCATACAAAAAAAAAAAGAAAAAAAGAAAAGGACAAAGTAATATGGGAGGAAAAGTTCCTTTCAAGAATAAAAAGATCAAATCATTATTTAGTAATTTGAGACAAAAGATACATCACTAAATAATGCAACAACAGGTAAAAATTTGACGGTAAATACTTGATTAATAATTTTAAAAAAATTGATATGCTGAAAGGGAAAAAAATCTTAAGTATCAAAATGAATTTGAAATTGAAACAACATTCAAAAACAGCATATGCTTTATTGCTGAAACATTTCTTACCAGAAGCAAGCACAGACGAAGCAGGCAGCCTCAGTAGTTTTACATTACATGGAAACTGAATTGCTTTAAGCAGGAACATCAAGGAAAGGATAATCAGTGTAACCAATAACAGGATCAGGAATATAGAAAGTATTCCTGTTGTACCTATTAATTGGAGCATTTAACTCAAATCTTTTCGGCAAATCTGGATTAGCCAAAAACAATCTTCCAAATGCCACCAAATCTGCATAATTCTCAGCTACAGCCTTGTCACCATCGTCTCTCCTGTATCCTCCAGCGGCAATGAAAGTCCCTTTGAAGGCATTTTTCATTGGAAGTAGACTGTGAGGAGTTTCGTACTTGTCATTCAGTTTGATCATTCTTGGCTCAATTACATGGAGATAAACTATGCCAATTTTGTTTAATGCGTTTGCCATGTAAAGGCCAAGTGCTTTTGGATTTGAATCACCGGCTTCCATGTAGTTGGCGTAAGGTGATAGTCTCATGCCAACTCTATCAGCTCCAATCTCGTTAACAACAGCTTCCACTATTTCCAATGGAAAGCGGCACCTATTTTCTAAGCTCCCACCGTACTTGTCAGTTCTGTCATTTACTTGATCTTTCATGAACTGATCAAGCAAGTAACCATTTGCCCCATGAATCTCAACTCCATCAAATCCTGTCAAATAGAAAATATCAGCTTTCATCAACATAAGTACTTGCCTACGTCTGGTAATTGGTGCTATCAAATGGTACAAAATTCCTCTGTTAGTCTTTCCTCTAAATCATTTGAAAATTAGTCTTTCAACTTTCAATTTTGAATTAGACTTTCCTTCAACTATTTTTTCGTTTAAAATTGAACCTTTCTGTTAGGTTTTCATTAATTTTAACGATTAAAGCACAAGTAATTTATACCTGATTGATTTTTTAATTTTTCTAACAATTAAAAAATATACTAGAATTAATGGATGTTTTATTTTTCGTTCTAAAGCTTGTTTCTTTTCTTCTAAAATATTCTTGGAGTGCTTACTTCTTAGCACATGTAGGAGATAAGAAACATGTTTTGAATTTAAGCATCTATAAGTATTGGCATCCAAAATTTATGGACGTTTTGTTTTTTTCCTCTCAAAAACTAGTTTTTTTTTTTCTTCAAAAATGTTCTTTAATTGCTTATTTCTTAGCATATATGAAGGAAGAAACTAGTTTTGAAAGAAAAACAAAATATTTATAAGTTTTGACATTTTTTAACCGTTGACAAACTACGTTTATATGCTAGAATTGATGAAAACTTAATAGAAAGATCTAATTTTAAATGAAAAAAATATATATCCAACTTGAAATTAACAGTTAGTAAACTGATTTTTTTAAATAACTTAAAATTCATAAAAAAAAAAATTAGATCATTTAGTCAGTTGTTATGTCAATTTTGGTACATGCTTGTATATAAGAAAAGTACTAAAACTTTTTTTTTTTTTTTTGTAATATATAGCTCATAGCTGCTGATATACATTTAGTATAATTCAATACTAGCTAGCCAACACACTTGCCTGCTTCAATTGCGTTGCGTGCAGCGAGCCTGAAATCATTGACAATGTGAGGAATTTCATCGGTTTTTAATGGACGAGGAGGTGACCAGTCTCCTCCATCAAGACCTGGTGTCACTCCTTTACCAGTGCACGATATTGGAGCTTCACCGTTCGGCTGAAAACCTGTATTTACAAAAATCATGCAGGCTTCATTGTCAAAAACCTATTACCTGATAATTAAATTTGAAATTTCTACCTAATAGCTAGCTCGTGTGTCTAACATTATCTTTAATGGTGAATTTTAACTTTTTACTCTTAATAATTTTTTTCCCTCCAGAAGATAAAGACTAATTCTCTTCCACGTGGAAACGATAAAATTTAATTTTTTTAATAAATATAATTTCAGAATTCAAGCAATTGAATTTGAGAATTGGGACTTGAAAATTTATTTATATTTATAGAATCATATGAATTGATAGTTGAAAACAGCTGAAGTGAAAAACATACCATAACTGGAGACACGACCCACATGCCAGATTTGGCAAAAGAAAATGCCACCTTTCTCATGAACAGCATCCACAATCGGCTTCCATGCTTTCACTTGCTCTTCAGACCAAATTCCTGGTGTTTCAGGGTATCTTGAAATCAATTAAAAAAAAAACATGAAAATCAGTAGCATGTCAAGAGTAATAACAATAAGAAGAAGAAGAAGAAGTAAGCAATTACTTGAAGCAACTGAACAAGTACAAAATTAGTGATTGGAGAGGAAAAGAGCTGAAATAAGACAACGCCGTACCCTTGGGCGGTGTCAGAAACTCCAGTTGCTTCGGTAATGAGGAAGCCTCCATTGGTTGCACGTTGAGAGTAGTAGAGGATGGCATGGGGTTGAGGAATGTTGCCGTAGGATCTATTCCTCGTCAAAGGTGCCATAACAACTCTGCAGTAAATGGAAAACCTTCCAATTAATGCAATTCCGAGGTTAAGGAGGAAAAAAAGAAAAAGAAACTAGCTATTGCGAGTCAAATAAATTATTTCTTTTGATTTTTAGAAATAAATTGATTAATATTCTTGTTTTAAAAATTAATTATTTAATTTTTTTATCTATTTCATAATTTTTTTAATTTTAAAAAATAAATAGATATTACTAAAAAAATGGATGAAAAAATACATTTTAAAATAAAATAACGCTAAATTAAATGTAATTAATATTGGCAAAAAAAAAAATACTGAAATAAAAAACTAATTAATTTATTTCTCAAAACTAAAAGGATTAATCTATAATTTACTTAGAAAAGTTATGACAAAATATTATTGCGAACTAAAATTCTTGCCTTATTTCTTTCACGGTAACCATCTCTATCTAGCTATTTGCACACCCCCCCAAAAAAAGAAAACACTATCTGTCATCCTAATCTAATCAAATAAGCAGAGATTTAATTTTGAAGAAGTTAATAAAAAAATATCACCTAGTTGTAAAAAAAAAATAGATATTTCTTTTAACCAATGACAATGAATTATAAATTAGTCTTTTTGCTTTCTTTCAAAATGAATTAAATAGTTCACCTAGTTTTAAAAACTAATTAATTAATTCTTATCTGTCTAAACCTAATTAATTAATTCTTATCTGTCTAAACCTACTTGTAACTAAATATTTTTCATTATCCAATTATTTTATTTTTTACTTTAAAAAAATATAAAATTTAAAAAATAAGTGAAAAATATAAAATGATTTATGAGAAAAATATTTTTTGAAATAAAGTAAAATAAATTAATCATGATCAAACTGGTCAAAGGATTAATTAATTAATTTTTTAAATAAAAAATAAACTATTTAAATCATAAATAAACTATGAATGGATACTCTTTATAAGACTTTTTAGACCATACGACTGTTATAAAAAATGGTGTTGTTAATTTTCAAAAAATAAATTGATAGTTTAGTTTCAACATTCCATTTATTAATTAACTTCCGTTAATAAAAATAAAATTAAAAAATTAAAATGAAATAATCGTATTAACAATTTTTAGTTTTAAGTAAATAAATAAATAATAGAATATCATATATGCTGGAACTAAAACCAGAAAATGAGAACTATGAGGGAGCAGAAACTGAAGATCATTTGAAGGGTTAGCTAATAAATATATATACAAACCTGTGCGAGAGGTTGAATTTTCCCATTTTATATGGAGTGAGTAAAGGAATAGGGCTGGTGTTGGCTGCCATTCCTTCCTTCCTTCCTTTCTTTCGATCTCTGCTTTCTGTCTTCTCTCTTCCCCTTTCAGCTTCTTCTTTTCGCAGTATTCAACTTCTCAACTGGAACACGGTTATTTATACATAAAAAAAGATTTAAGGGCAATAATTGAGATAAGAAATAACAAGTGGGATTGCTAATGCAAGCAAAAATGAGCTGGGCTGGTTCTTTTTGGCTTAAAGAAAAACAGCACCAAGAACTAAAACAATGAGCTTCAACGACACCATCCATATTATAAACAGCATTATTGATATTGAAATTCAATTAATAGGTTAGAGGTTTAAGATATCATTTTATTATTTTAAATGTCTTAATTATGTTTTTTTATTAATTTTTTCAATTATCGTATCCATGCATTTTTAATTGCTTTTATATTTAATTCATTTGATTATTTTTTAGGTAACGAGGATAAAAATAATAAAACAAAAGATATCAAAAGCTATATTTGTTACCTGAAAAATGAAAAAGTGATCAGAAAGATCAATTATAGACGTAATTAAAAATAAAGAAGTAAGATGATTGAAAATTTTAATATATGTACGCGATTAAGACATTTGCAATGATAGAATGATATTCGGACCTTTAACTTTTGAATTAATGGGAAAACCTCAGATACGTTCCCAAATTGTTGAGAAAGTATCCATTTTGCTCCAAAACTATTTTTTTTAATCAATTTTTACTTTTATACTATTTTGATTTTTCAATTAGAGAAAAAGTCAAGTTTTTTTTCATAAAACAACAAAGTTTATTACAAAAATAAAGCAAAATTTGAATAAAAAAATATAGATTGAAAGTCTTTGATTTAGAATTTGTGAAAGCATGGAAATAAAATTGACACAAGTAATTGTTCGGAGAAAAAGTTTGAGACTATTTATAATTAAGGGGTATTTTTTGAGGTTTGGCCTTGATTAATTGTTGACTTGGTTTGGCCGCCCATGTGGGACCACCTTTGATTGGTCTCCTTCTGTCTTCTTGTGTTTGATGTGCGTCGCACATTCATCGCATGCCAATTAATCAAATGTAATTTAGCTCGGCAAATGCAAGTGTTATGGTTGGATGTGGCTTTCCCCTTTTACTTTTGGTTCCATTCGGTATTTTTAAGCCTCCTGTACTATTCGACATAATACATAAAATTATTTTTAAAAATTATTTAAATTTGATATCATGTGTTATATTATGTGTCTATCAAAATATATTAAATCAAAATTGAATAAAATTTTATTTAATTTTATAATTTTTTAATCAAAATTTTCAAATAAGTGCTTTTAGAAAATTTGAAAAGTACAAAAAATCACTATTTAGTGAAAGAAATAATGCACATGAATTTCAATGAATAATGCAAATAAATATGAGTGAATAGTATTTCAAATAATGTCGGTGAATAATAAATAATTGTTTAACTTCAATTTTTTTGTTAATATCATGAGGAGATTTTTATATGAATATGAGATTATCTATTTATTTATCTATTATGTATATATAAAGTTCAAGTGTACAAAGGTTTTTTTTTTTTTTTTGTCAATTTAACACCCAATTGCTTTTTAAGTTTGACCCGTGAGCTGTTTTTTCTCAATTTAAAGTGTTTTTAGTAATTGAATTATATCATTAATTGTATTTTTTTCTTTTTTCAGAATGCATTAATTGTGATTAATATTTTTATATTTTTATCATAAATCTTGCCTGAACTACAAAAAATAATAACACTCAAATAATATTTTTATTATTTTCACAAAGGTTCCAGCACAAGAAAAGGTTTTTTTTTTAAAAAAAAAACGAATAGGAGTTTAATGATAACTAATTATAGAAAGAAACTAGATTTTTTACCGCGCTACGCTGCGGATTGGATAAAATATATAAAATCATATAGAAAAATTATTTCAGTTTAATAATCTGTTTTATGATAAAAAATAATTATAATTTTTAAATGAAAAAAATTTATATTTAACTATATCTTATTTGTGTTTTTAAATTTTAGAAATAAATAATAAAGCAAATAAATTATTGATTTCTTTAAAATTTTAACACCCAATTAATTGTTGGTTCTTTTAAAATTTTAACACCTAATATTATTAAGAAATTAAAATAAAACAAATTCAATGTTTAGGAAAAAAAAAAGGAGGCCAACCGTTTACTGTTCATGTGAATAGTGAACGGACGGAAATTAAAAAAATAGTGTTTAGAGAAAAAAAAAAGGGCAAGCCGTTTACCATTCAAATGAATAATAAACGGGTAAAAAAAAGGAGGGGAGGGGGAAGGCCAGCGAGTGTTGGCAAAAAAAAAAAATGAAAACTTAAAAAACCAAAGTAATATAGCAATGAATAATGATTAACACTTGTTTATTGTTACGGTAAAAAATGGTTTTTCTTTAGTATATAGTATTAGATTTTTTATCTCGCACTATACTTGCGGGTTGGATAAAATATATAAAATCGTTTAGAAAAATTATTTCAATTTAATAATCTATTTTATGGTAAAAAATAATCATAATTTTTTAATAAAAAATTTTATATTTAACTATTTCTTATTTATTTTTTAAAATTTTAAAAATAAATAATAAAGGAAATAAATTGTTGGTTTCTTTAAAATTTTAACACCCAATTAATTGTTGGTTCTTTTAAAATTTTAACATCAAATACTATTAAGAAACAGAAATTAAAAAAAAAATCAATGTTTGGAAAAACAAATAGGGTGCAAGCCGTTTACTCTTCATATGAACAAGTAAATGGATGGAAATTTTTTTTTAAAAAAATCAATGTTTATAAAAAAAAAAAAAGAGGGAAGCCGTTTAATGTTCAAATGAATAGTAACGGATGGGGGGAGCAACGGGTCTAGCAAAAAAATACAATGAAAATAAAAAATAAATAAAAACATCGTAACAATGAACAGTGATTGATACTATTTATTGCTATAATGACAAAGCGTTTTGCTTTAGTATATAGGATAATAAGCGAAATTATGTCAATTCAAGTTGTAGGAGGCTTCAACGGAAAGAAGATAAAAGGATCATCCTAATTCTTCATTTTCCAGCCTTTTCTCATACTATTTGTTAATTTTGTTCCACTATATAGTATGGAGTATACACAAAAAATAAATAACTGAGAAATAATCTATTTCGAAAGAAAAAGAAAGAGAGACATGGGCCTGAAACAACCTTGATGCTTTAGGCTTGGTTGTCCATCTCTCCTTAATCATAAAAATAAAAAAGGAAGAATAATAAAAGAAGAAGAACCAAACCTAAACCAACCTAAATGCACAGCAAAAAAAAAAGAAAAAGCCTAAATAGACAGAACGGCAAGAGAAAAAGTTAGAGAAGAAAACTTTGTCGCAACTTGTCCCCACCTTTTTCGGTAGTATGCACAGAAGAACAAGGAGTAGGAAGTTGCGATCTGTCCAGCGCCGCCAGACTGAACGCCATCTGATGCCGGACGAAACCACCCATCCGACCAGTGAAAAAAAGTGACAAAATGTTAGAATCAATTCATGATTAATTTTAGTTTGATATTTATAGTGAAATAAAAATGATTCTTGATCCTATCATTTGAACAAGATAAAAAAAAAAGGTTTTTTTTTCTTTTTTGATAAACTACTTTAATTTACCGTCAAACGATACAAGAAGTAACATTGAGTTTTTTTTTTAAACAGATTTTATAGTGATTTCACAGAAACAATCTTTTTAATATATTTTAAAAAACAAGACATAGGCATTAGTCATATCAAAATATTTATGTTTATTTTTTTATGACATAAGCATCGTTATGAATAAAATCTATTATCAATCTAATCTATTTATTTGAACTCATGTCAAATAAGTAAAATAATATGATCAATACAAAATAAAATTGACTAAATTAATTTTATAGAGAAATCAAGGATGTAAATCAAGAGAGATTGTGCTCAAAGATTGTATTAATCTAGCTTTCTAATTAGCACAACAATAAATAAATTTTTAAACATGTCAAATGATTTAACAATAATGACAACAAATGGTTTATAAAAAAAGACGATGCCAAGTGGTTTAACATGAATGACTTTTAATTACTCGTCTGGCACAATATTATCAATTAAACTTTAATTCTCGGGATCTCTTTGATAACTTATTTAAGTAATTTAAAAAATTAAGTTATATTATTTAATTTAAAAAATTTATTTGATAATCTAAATAACTTCATTTTTAAATTTTAAATTTAGTCAAAATCTATTTAATTATTATTTTTTTAACAAACGTTAAGAAAATTATTAATTATTATGTTATTTTAATTTTTTTATTAATTTATACTTTCTTAAAATGCCCTTTTCAGATAATTGTATTTGAAATTTTTTCTTTTTAGGATCGAATTTAATTAAGGATATTTTTTTTAAAATACTACTTCAAGTTTTGATATCCGGAATGCATATAAATAAAAAGGTTGGGAGAGTAATAAATTAAGGACTAAAATTGAGTTTTCCTTTAAATTTTGATTAAAAAAAACGGATATAGGCAAAATTCCACAGCCTACAAAACCCTAGTAGGAGTCTTCACATCTCTCTCTCTTCTAACTATCCTCTCGTCGCCTCTTTCAGCTCTCGAGCTTAACGCCTGTAAGCACATATCTCTTCCTCTGTCTCTTGTCACGCGCACACAGATCGATCATTTCCTGATTTGTATTAGACTTTTACTAGCGTTCTTAACTTTGTATTTGTTGTTTTCAGATCTGAAAACGGAGCGACTAGTTTCCTTTTTCAGTCATGGCTCTCGTAAGTTCTTCAATCTAATTTTGAATTGTTATTTTCTTTCTTCACTTTTGAATTATAAAATCTGTTTCGTGTCTTTGATACTGCAATTGCGTGATTACATTTAATTTTGGTTTGGTTTAGGTATTGCATGCCGGTAAGACGAACAAGAATGCCTACAAGGCACTTATTGCTGCAGAATACTCTGGTGTGGATGTCAAACTTGTTGAGAATTTTGAGATGGGTGTCACCAACAAGACTCCTGAGTTTCTCAAAATGAACCCACTTGGGAAGGTATGCTTTTCTTTTTCTTTTTTCCTGGATTGCTTTTTAATTTGTCTTAGATTACATTTCTAAAAGAGATCTGTTAATAATTTAATAGGTTCCTGTCTTGGAGACACCCGATGGTCCTCTCTTTGAGAGCAATGCAATTGCTCGCTATGGTAAGACTATATGCGCGATTTGATTCGCCTTTCTGTGCACACACTTTCTTGGTCTGTGTTGTGTGTTATAGATTATATGATAATTGTATGAACACGTTTTGAGTAATTTACTACTTGTTCTTGCAGTTACTCGCTTGAAGGCTGACAATCCTCTATATTGTTCATCATTGATTGATTATGTGAGATCTTTTTGCATTCTTAGTTGTCATAATGTTTGTTTATTCGAACCAAAACAACTACAAAGATAAGGAAGTTGCTTGTGTTCACACCATCTGTTACACTAATGTTTTTATTATTTGTGTTAATCCCTAGGCTCGTGTCGAGCAGTGGATAGATTTCGCAACAACGGAAATTGATGCCGGTGTTTCAAGATGGCTTTATCCTAGACTGGGATTTCAACCATATCTTCCTCCAGTAAGTTGTTTTTTTCCTTCGTGTTCTGTATTTCCTGACAACTCATCAAATTTTTCTCCTTCCGTTATGTCCTCTGAAATGAGTTATTCTTAGGTTAACAGTATGTTAAATTTAACCTAGTTTTTAAATTTCTTTTTTATTTGGACTTAGTTGAGTCATTTCCAATGGCCAGTTATATGTGTTTTGAGTCATATAGGACCACATTTTATATGGGAAAATCCTGCTCTTATATATACATACAGGACTACAATTTAAGAGAGCGAATGGAGTGATAAAACCATTGATTTTTTTTTCCACAGCATAGCAAGTACTGTTTGTCACTAACAAATGTCGCTTCCATTTAGAATGAGCATTTGGACGAATGTCTATTATATGACAACATTGAATGTACATGCTTGGTGATTGTATTCTTGATAAGATATGGCATGATTATGAGGTTTTAATTAGTTAATTCTTCAATCTTTTATTCTTAAGATAAAGCAATATTCCCTGATTCCCTTGTATGCTACTTCTGCTTTTTATCATACTGTTGCTGGCCCTTTAATATGAACTTAATTATGTGATATGTTGGTGTATGAAGGCTGAGGAGGCTGCGATTTCTGTGTTGAAGAGAGCACTGGGTGCCCTGAACCTTCATCTTGCCTCAAACACCTACTTGGTTGGGCATTCTGTGACTCTTGCTGACATCATCATGACATGCAATCTTTATGTAGGATTTGTTTTTGTCATGACCAAGAGCTTTACCTCAGAGTTCCCTCATGTTGAGAGGTACTTGTGGACCATGGTTAATCAACCAAATGTCAAAAAGGTAGTGGGTGAAGTCAAGCAGGCTGAATCAGTTGTGCCAATTACAAAGAAACCTTCACAGCCTGCTAAAACAAAGGCCAAGGATGAACCAAAAAAGAAGCCAAGGAGAAAGAGCCAGCAAAGCCCAAAGCTGTACCTGCTGCAGAAGAGGAAGAGGCACCAAAGCCAAAACCCAAAAATCCTCTCGATTTACTCCCTCCAAGCAAGATGATATTGGATGACTGGAAGAGGCTATACTCCAACACCAAGAGCAACTTTCGCGAGGTTGCTATCAAAGGTATTTTTTACCTTTTTCTTTTGAATTTCTACCTTACCTGTTCTCTTACTTCGAGCATAATGTTTAAGCTGTGGAATCTGGGATTTAAAATAGTGAAAAAGAAATAGGAGAGATCAGGATTTTTTTCAATAAACGGAATTATTTGGATCAGCAGAAATTTCTGTTGGCTCTTGGCTGGAGCCAAGTTTTTTTTTCCTGAAGTGCAAAAGGAACTTATCTATTGTGATTAATGGAGTTATGGTCTGTTATCTTTGATTTCTATTGTAGGATTCTGGGAAATGTATGATCCCGAGGGATACTCTCTGTGGTTCTGTGACTATAAGTACAACGAGGAGAATACTGTGTCATTTGTCACTCTGAACAAAGTTGGTGGATTCCTTCAAAGGATGGATCTGGCTCGCAAGTATGCGTTTGGGAAGATGCTAGTGATCGGCTCAGAGCCTCCATACAAGGTCAAGGGACTGTGGCTTTTCCGTGGGCAAGAAATCCCTCAATTTGTCATGGATGAGTGCTATGACATGGAGCTGTTCGAATGGACTAAGGTTGACATCTCAGATGAAGCTCAAAAGGAGCGTGTCAGTCAGATGATCGAAGATTGCGAGCCTTTCGAGGGGAGGCCCTTTTGGATGCCAAGTGCTTCAAGTGAAGCAACTCTATATATTAATGTCATGTTTTTGGCCGCAACCTCTTTTTAGCAGTGAGTTTGTCTATTGTTTCAGACATACTTCAGTCTAGACATTTTAATGATTTGAACAATATAGTGTTTTAAGTTCGTTTTTGCGTTTTACTTGGTCTTGTGAAAGCTACCTGCCTGTTCGGTGGTGGCATTCTTTTGCCTTTGATCTCTAGGGTGCTTGTATTAACCTCCAGTGTTTGTCAACTCAGTTCCATCTTCCGAAGTTATGATACAGGACAAAAGGAGTAATTTACAGTTGCAAGTTGTGCTACCTATTAATTCTAAGGATGAAATTCTGAGTTGGTTAAAGTTGGTTCCTTTGATATGGTATCCAGCTTTTGACTCGTTGTAATTGAGAATGAAATGTAGTGCTGGGGACTGAGTCACCAGACGCTGGCTAGGCTTAGTTTGAGCCCAAAAACTAGGGCCCGAACGATGCGTTGGTTTGGGTCGTAGATCAAAGGAATCTTTGTCGAACCACATGATGGGAGTGTCTAAAATGCTGTCAAGTCAGCTACCAATCACAGGACAAGGAAGCTTATCTGACGTCACTATGGATGGTGAACTCTCTACTCGCAATTGTAGGGAGAGAGCATGGCTAACTTGCGATTTGCCTCTCTGCAAGTAAACCTCTATAAACTTTATTCAAGCCATGGATGGCCCTGAAGAATATGTCAACATGCCTTGAAAATAAGTATGTTGTTTTTTATTAAAAAAAAAAAAAGCTGTCTTTATGCATTTGGACTTAATTATAAAGATCATTGCTTAATTCAAGTTCAATATAATGGCTATGATACACTCCCATCAATGTTTTGTTGTACGACAAAAATTGTATTTATTCTTTTGTAATGTGATAATTTTAGATTTTTATTAGTAATTCATATAATTTGAACCACAAAGAATCATTTTTAAGATAAATCTTGTCATTTTTTTGTTATTTGTAAAGCTCAACTTTTTTACCATGTAATATAATGTTTAAACGATGTTATTTAAACATTTTATTATTATTATTATTAAAAAAAAAGAACTATTAACATAAAAAAGAAAATATTTTTGACATGTCGTCTGTATTAACTCTTTTTAATTGCCAAAAGCAATCGGGAAGAAAGTTTAATTCAAATTCAATAGAATAACTAACGAGCGATTTGGCTTTCTGCAAGCAAACCTCTATAAGCTTGATTCAAGCCATGGATGGCCCTGAAGAATATGTCTAATGACCATGAAACAAGTTGGGTATAGTTGGCCTTAAAACAAGTCGGGTATAGTTGGTTAATTGCATGATTCTTCATTATTATATATATATATATTACCTCTTTACTTTTATTTATTTATTTAGGGTTTATTTTTTTATTCTCTAAACTTTTTTAATGTAGAATTTTTTTATGAAAATTTATCATATTTTTTGAATAAAATTTTATGATATGTCATTTTTACACGACATATTACTTTACATATCACTTGTTATCGATAAAATTGATCGAAATTCTATTAAAAATAATATTTCGTATTAACAAATCGAAAAAATTGATGAAAGTTCTTTTGAAAAGATCACATTAAAAAATGTTTAGTATAAAAGAATCAAATACATAAACGATAGAGAAGTCACATCAAGAATATATGACTAATCCATAAATACAATAGTATTGTTAATCGTATTCGGTGGCCTTGATAAGGGTGACGATGGCCAAAGAATCAATTTCCAACTCTCCTTACTTTCAACTTGTAACCTTTCTCCCAAGCACGTCATGAATCAAAGCCATTCTTTGCGGCTGCTCTCCCCAAAGCCTTCTGTGTAGATCTTAATCCAGTCAAATATAGGAGCTAACAGGTGTCCTTTAATGGATCAACAGTTGATTTGATCTAGAAGAAGATTCATTTTCAAAGAGTTCCCGTCAAACATGTACTTGTTGCCTTGTTGAATGCTCAAAATCATTCCCCGTTTGATCAAGTTTCCTCTTAATTTCTGTCATAAAATGACAAAACCCCACTAGGCATTACGTTTCCACGTAGTTAGAAGCATCATCTTTCACTACTGATGCTCTCTCTTTTCTTCTTCATTTTGCAGCTTACACGTTGCAGGCTTTTATTTTGCCGTCCAAATTGGACTTTTTCAGTGGCAGACAAGGCATGTATGTTTTGGTGCCATTTATTTCCATTTCCCGGTTGGATCTCACTAGGCATTAAGATGTCATGATGATTCATTGCAAAATAAAATTGAAGTAAATAGTTTAATTTCTCTTTATATAATAGTTTAAGTATCAAATTTGTCCTTACGGTTTTTTAATTACGTTTATTATGTCATTTAATAATGTTAAATCTTTAGTTTGACTTCTGATTAATTTTTCTAATCATGAATTTTTTTTTATCGAAACACTACTAATTAAAATGCAAAAAATAAATATTCAAACGGCTTTAAATATGAAAAGTCATGTAATTTTAAGCGATTTTTTGTAACATTTTGATAAAACAAATTTATTCATGGCCAAAAAATTAATCAAAAATACAGATTATAAACTTAAATATTATTCAAATATATGGTAGATGTAATTAAAAATGTATAGATAAATTGAAAAAAACTTAGATTATTATGTAAAAATAATTTTAGCTATTTATGCAAAGCTAAAAAGAACAATATCCAACAACAATCGTTAGCCTTTTGGGTACCTTCATAAAGATCTATTTTTTTCATGAGTATAATAATTTTAAATAATGATTATTATGTTATATAACAATATTAAAATATTTTATTATTATTATTTTAATATTATAATAAATTACGATTGGTTACGATAATCACGATCGTTTTTTCGAACTTACTATAATGTGTGGACTTTAGTGTGCTGGGATTGGAATTTTTGGCCGCAATTTGAGGTTGCAACTCTTGTTGACAGACAGTAGTCATGTTGCAATTTTTCTACTCTATCAAAGATGGATAAATCATGCATTTTGAAAAGGAACAATTGTTTATTGTTATTTTTATTTTTTCATTCAAATATGAGTTTACTTTGAATCAACTCTAAATGAATTCAACACTTGCGCAAGATAACAGAGCCACCTACTGGCCCACGAAGGTTCAAGCCAATTTGCAGTATCAGTCAAGACTGAAGGACCAAAAATTCCAACCATAATGCTGCCAATATAAGGCTTGCTGTGATCTCAAGTTTGGTGCAACAAGTTATTCCAAACTCTCTCTACCGATCATACTTCATTTTTTTTTCTTGAATATTCTTCTTTACTGTTAGTCTTATTCCTAGTTTGATGGAGAGAAGAGAAACCACCGACCAGGAGGCAGAGCAGATGGATGTTGAATCCCAAGATTTGGTCCAAAACCTTCCCACAGAAATAGGCATGGGAGGCAATATTCTCTATCAATACCAAGGATTCTGGTGTCCAAAGTTATCAATTAATGGCATGATGTTGTTTCAACAGCACTTCGAAGCACAAAAAACTGACATCATCCTTGCTAGCATTCCAAAATCAGGTACCACTTGGTTAAAGGCCTTGGCTTATACTATAGTCAATCGCTCTCATTACTCACTTGAAGAGAGCCCTTTGTTTACCAACGGCCCTCATGGGGTTGTCCCCTTTCTCGAGTTTGATTTCAGCTCCGAAAACCAGTTTCAGGAACTGGACAAGCTTGCCAAGCCTAGAATTTTCGGAACTCACTCACCTTACATGGCACTGCCATGTTCGGTCAAAGATTCTGCTGCTAGAATCGTGTATGTGTGTCGGAATCCTTTAGACATGTTCATTTCCTACTGGAAATTTAGTGGCAATATTCGAAAGGAAAATGAGAAACATCTTTCACTGGAAGATGCTTTTGACAAGTTTTGTCAAGGAGTTCATGGCTATGGTCCGTTTTGGGATCATTTGTCAGGGTATTGGAAGGCAAGCACAGAGACACCTGATAAGGTCTTATTTCTCAAATACGAGGACATGAAGAAGAACAGTGTCTTCCACATTAAGAAGCTGGCTGATTTTCTGGGGTTTCCTTTCTCTGTGGACGAAGAGAAGCAAGGTTTGATGGAAGAAATATCAAGGGTATGCAGCTTTGAAAGCATGAAAAACTATGAAGCAACCAAGAGTGGTACAGGCCCTCTTGGAATTCCAGCTAGTGCCTTCCTCAGGAAAGGAAAGGTGGGAGATTCACTCAACTATCTGACACCTTCAATGGTGGGCCGTGTGGAAAATCTTATTCAAAAGAAGCTGCAAGTTTCTGGTTTGAGTTTCTGTATGTCTGATAAACTCCAAAATGGTGTTTGAGCTTTTGTACTTTTTTATCTTTTTGAGTTCATGTCGTAGCATTTATAAGGTCATGGCTGTAATGATCTTTTGTACTTTTTTATCTTTTGAGTTCATGTCGTAGCATTTATAAGGTTATGGCTGTAATGATCTTTACACTATGTTTATGGAAGAATTGAAATAAGAGGAGAGAAAGTCAAACTAATGATTTCTTGTTTGTTGTTTGGACATGCATGGAACGAACCCGTAGAGAAAATGAAAGAAGTCCTTCGCTCAAAGAACTTCTATATATATATATATATATATATATATATATATATATATATATTTTCAGACTAACGATCTAACCATCCCTGAATTTCAAGTAATTTGAAGTTGAATATTCAATCTTTTTATTAGTTTTTAAGACTTTTAAACTTTTAATTATTTTTAGATTTAGCCATTCTTTAATTTTTTATCATTTATTTCAAAAAACAATAATTACATAAATAGTTTCACGATAAAAATTATCTAATGAGATAAAATGTGGAGGTCAAAAAAAAAAAAATAGCTCATTTCGAAGTTATTTTTTATTTTTCTGATTTTTTATATTTTTAATATTTAAAAAATAAACAAACATAGTTTCTGATTTTGAAAAATTCTAAAATGTTTCTATAAAATAGATTGAATATTTTTTCAACGTGTGTCAAAAATTTTAGATAAAAATACCAACAATTGAATTTTTTATAGAAAAACATGATAACTGAAAATAATTAAATGAACTAAATCTAAAAAAAATTAAAAGTTTAAAAATCTTCAAAACTAATAAAAAAAAATTTAAAAACTCAATTACAAATGACTTAAAATTTAGGGAAAAAAAATTAGGAATGAAGCCAGTATTTTTGTGATAAACTTTATAAATTCAACAATACTAATCAATTCTAAAGTACTCTAAATTTTATTTTTTATTTTTTAAATTTAAGCATCGATCTTTTTTGTTATCATAAATAGAGTCTATTTTTCTGGCTATTAAAATCCGAATATATTTTTTGCACGTAATCCAATGAAATAACAAAATTAAAAAAAAAACTTCAAATCTAAATAAAATAAAATAAAAACCCATGTCACATTCATCTTTCTCTCTCTCCTCTTCTATTGTGCAATAATTAATTCAATCAAAACCGAAAATTAAAACCCCATCATTCGTGGCCCCCATGGTTTCAATGCACTCCAGAAGAGCAGCAACTGTACTGTGGGCTTTGATGAGAACGAGTTCAGCACCGACACATTTCAAGGATTGTCCCAAGGGACCAACAGACTGCTCCAGAAATTATTACTTGACATTAAAGAAAAAGATAAAAGGACACGTAGATAAAGAAAAAGGAAAACCAACCACTTAATTAGATTATCAAATACATCCTAAATAGTAAGGTTTGTTCCCCTGTTGATAAGGGTGGCAAGAGATACCTCAAATTGAGGTTTTCTTACTGATAAATATTAATGACAAGAGCCATTTAAATCTGAGACACATGAAAAAAAATCACATTTTAAACAACCTAATAAGGAGAAAATTAAAAAACTCATTTGAATCATTTAAAAGTCTATAAAATAAAAAGGACGAGATGCTATTGGAATGATCAATAGTTTATGTTTTAGTAAATAAATGTCTTTTCGCTTAAATAGAATAGTTCATTATGTTTGTAAGTCTATTTGAGTCTTGTGAAAATTATAATGATTATTTATTATTTTCAGTATTAATAAAATTATTTTCTTTTTTTATAAAAAAATTGAATTCAATTTTTTTCTTGTTCAACTACATATCATGTTAAAAGATAACATGTAAAAAACTAAAAATTAAATACTGAATCTGTTAAATATTGAATTTTTTAAGTGCTAAATAATTAAGTACTAAATACGTTGCTAATAAATTATTTGGTATTTACTAAAAATTAAGTGCTTAATATAATAAGATTGTTTGATAAATACTATTGCTCGAACACATTAAGACTATATACTTGATAATTTTCACTTTGCAATTGTAACATAATATTTTTTAACACAAATAAAAATATATACATAAATGTGTTTGTGTGTATAAATAAATATATAAAAATTTTAAAAAATAATTATTTATAAAAAAATTAAATACAGTTTAAGATGACATTAATTATCGTATTGTTCACCAAATAAATAAAATTTTAAGTATTAATTAATTTATTTATAATTTGATCTCACAAATTAATCAAACAAATACACAACGTCTCTCCTAACCCATATAAAATCATTGCTTATAGACAATATTGGTGAATACATATGCAGGAAACAAAAAGAGCCGAATAAATAAAAAATGCCCCTTCTGACTATCTCTGTGAAGGAAACAAAAGGAGACGAAGAAACCATAGATTCCCCGTCTGACCATCTCTCCAATCAGAAGTAACGTCAATCTTGGACAAAAGACGGCAAGAAGAGTACAGCTTCTGCCCAACGGTTGATGACTTCCTTCTGTCTCTTTTATCACTTTCCTCTGTTCATCTTTTCTAACAAACAGTGAAGCTGTGGTCTTTGCATTCGAGGATTCCAATCTATAAAAATATCCTAAAATTTAATCCCAGCGGCAGTCACAGATTAGATACATGTGAAAGCAAAAAAACAAAAAAAAGGTAATCTTCCAACTGGCAGTATTGGTTTACCGTACATATGTCTGTACACAAGAATATCTTCATGAAAAGACTTTTCCTTGGACTCTATTACAGGGAGAGGTCGGTTATCTAACCCGATCAACAAATTTTCGATTTAATAAAACCTGATCTAAAAAAGTTTTTTTCTCTGTTCATCAATTTATGATACCAAACCTGTATCTTTGAGTCATCATTGTTTAATAATTAATTCACGCCTTTCCTTGATGTATTAGTTTCATATGAACACACTTAAGATGCTTATTTGATTTTTTTATAACTAGCAGCTTGTTGACGATGATGGAATGAAGATACTGATAATAAAGAAGATCTCTTTTGTTTCAGCAATAAAGATAATGGAAATCGTTTTTCAATCAGTTTGTATAATTTGTATAATTAGGATTATAAAAATATATAAGAGTTATATAATTATATTTAAAAAGTTTTAAAAATTTTTCGATCGAATGTGTTAATTAAAAAGTTTTAAATTAAAAACTTTAACTTATCATAGTTAAATGAATTTTGACTAAATTTAAATTTTAAATATGAGATTATTTAGATTATAAAATAAAATTTTTATATTATATACTACAACTTAATTTTTTAAATCACTTAAATAGATTATCAAATACACCATTAATAGTAAGGTTTGTTCTCCTATTTATAAGCGGTGGCAAGAGATACCTAAATATGAGGTTTCCCTACTGATAAGTATTGGTGGCAAGCGCTACTTAAATTTGAGACACATGAAAAAAGTCACATTATAAACAGTCAAATAAGGAGAAAATCAGAGAATCATTTGAATCATTTAAAAGTCTATAAAATAGAAAAGACGAGATGTTATTCGAATGGTCAGTAGTTTATGATTTAGTAAATAAATATCTTTTCACTTAAATAGAATCCTTTATGATGTTTATAAGTCTGTTTAAGTCTTATGAAAATTATAATGATTATTTTCAGTATTAATAAAATTATTTTTTTTATAAAAAAAATTGAATTCAATTTTTTTTTCTTGTTCAACTACATTTAATGTCAAAAGATAATATAGTAAATACAATAAAAAGTATATGAGTTGCCATAATATTTAATATAATTTTTTAATCTACGGAAAAAGTCCAATAAGATTTCTTTTTAAGAGACCAACGGAATATCTTTTTAATTCTCTCTTTTGTTTATCTTCCTCTCCTTTTTATATACGTATCTCTCTTTTATAAAACAAACGTTAGTGATTACTATGGAATAAATTTCTTGAAATCTGTCCATTCAATTATGCTAAAAGAAAAGCCGACAATTATTGGTAGCCCACAAACAAAATTGGCAACAACATCTAAACCAAAAGCTATGTACACATATAATATCTATATATATATATATATATATATATATATTATTCTTTATGCTTTGCTTCCATATCCATATCGAATCATTCATGAAAACTTCACGATCTTATACACTCGTGGGAGAGAGTAAGTAATATGCCTCGAGAAAGTAGAGCAAACTAAATAGCCTCCAGCTACTCAGATATACAACCTTAGACTCAAAAGAAACTAGTAACATGTCCTATAATGTATTTAGAAGCGTTTTTGTAAAATACTTTCAACCTTTGAAAACGTATCAACGTAATGCTATTTCAAGTTGTGTTTTCGATGATTTTGACAAGTTCGTATAAAAATAATTACACAAAAAGAATATCAATGGTATCCGAAAAACAGTTATGAACATTACCAAACGCGTTCTAATTATTCCAAGCAATCAATTACGCAGATGATATCCTGGAAAATAATCCTCACGACCAAATCTATGGAATTCTTGACGTCCAGGAGGCTCCAATGGTGACTCTGGAAAAGATGAACATCTAGAGCACCTTAGTTTGTCCCGATTGGAGTCGTCATGCTCGTATTGATGCTTATATATTGCTGGGAGATCAATGGGTCCGCCGCATGAGTAACAAGTTGGATAGGTTGCGTGCTTGCTTCCAGATTCTTTCTTCTTCCCTCTCTCTTCTCTGTTCCCCTCGAAACTACTCTTGTGCTTGGGTTGATTCCTCCAATTCGGGTCCGAAGATGGTGTCCTTCTCTTTCGAGAACCATCATCACAGCAACAACACAAACATGGGGAGCAGTTGCTATCTCTATTATGCTTATTACTATCACCACTCCCAATGCATATTAAACAACAACATATATTACTGTCGCCATCCTATTCATACAAATTAAACACAACACGTTAGCCTACAATTATCTCTTAATCACAATCATAATCATCTACGTTAGTAAATTAAGAGAAGAACCCAAGTTTTTGTGTTTGTTTTGGGCATGGAAGAAGATTAAATAAACAGAAAAGGCTGCGTAATTTGTTAAAAGAAAGAAAGAAAGAAAGAAGCTTTCAGTCTCACCGAGGAGAGGCAGTCTCCGCAGCACCAACCAAGATCATCACAGCAGCAGCAGCAGCAATCAAAGTCGCAGTCACAATCACAGTCTCCGAAATCGCAATCAAGATCCGCCATATCTGTCTGTATTGCTCGAACTCAAGCTAGAATTTTTTACATGAGAAAAACGAAAAGAAATATAAAGATTAATGTTGCTCATCAAGAGGGACATGCTTATATATATAGTGTTTATTGTGTTTCCCCGGATAAAAGAAAGGAAAACCTGCAGACAGAATCTTTTTTTGTCTCTATTCACACGCTTACCCTTTACGTAGCGCTTGAGCTTTTGTCTCTCTTTATCCTTGATGGATTTTTACTGCTGCTCTTGTAAATATAATGAACTATAGATATGTCTCTCATTTGTTATTTTATATGTTTTTATTTATTCATATTTTCTTTTATTCACAAAAAGTTTAAAATAAATTGAAAAACCTAGAAATTAAAGATGATAAAAAAATGGAAACCCTTGAAAGATAAATATAAAACTAACTTTAGAAATTGGAAAAAAAAAAAAAGTAAAAGACCATGTTCATAACCCCTTGTAGAATGAAATAAATTTTACAAGATTTGAGTTTTTCCAAAAAAAAAAAAAAATTCAGGATGTTTCAAGTCTTTTTTTTAATTTCTGGGTTTTTCAATTTTTTTCTATGATTTAGATTTTTCAACTTTTTTTAAGTTTTTGAAAATTATATTTTATTAATTTTGTTGATCAAAAAATGACAAAAAGGTATATGGAAAAAATATATATAAATGAATAATGTTATATTTTAAATACAATGACTATTATTATAATTTTATTAACTTTAGATATATTTATGAAATATATCAATTTGTTAATAATTCCTTCAGGACATCGCTCCTTAATGTGAACATACAATGGTGGCAAAATCCTACAAAAGGCATATGGAATAACACTTTCAATTAGCTAGTACTCTTAGGTTTTGAAAAACAAATTCATTAGTCGATTTTTTTTGAAAGTGATCATTTAGAATTTTTTTGTTCATTTTATATTGTTTTCCAATTTGTTTTTTTTTTAAAAAAGAAAAAAATATAGTATGACGTGTGTGCAATATCTCTTATCAAAAAGTATGAGATACCCTACCTACCTTGCCATTTATCAATTTTTTTAAAAAAATTTCAAATCAAAAGAATAAAAAAAAAAATCAAAACTAGACGTAACAATGAAGATATAAGCAATTTTTTTTTTAATAATTAAATTTCATGGATAATTAGTTCCAGCATAAACAATATCAAAGGGTTGGTTGTTGGTTAAGAAAATATACTTCATTCCTTAACTTCATGAGTTCAAATCTTGGGTTAATATCTAGAAAAATATATTAAATTCTTATGAATTCGTCAGATTAATTTTTAAGATTGAACAAAGAAGAGGTTTAATTTCGATTGATGCGTAAACTGAATCAAAGATATCTTTTTTTATCGAATAAAATGAAGTTTATGAAGAAATAATTTAATCTATTCATATATAATGAAAAAAATTCAATCTATTTTTCTATTAATTGTTTTCATCTAAATTAATTGAATTACTCATGTGCACATCAATACACATGACTTAATATTATACTAAAAATGACCCATTAGTCGCTATCCCTGTAATAATTTAATTATCACATAAGCATGCATGCATTGAATGATATAATAATAAAGAAAAAAATGTGTTAGGTGTTTTTCTTATGGATCCTAAAAAACCAAAAAGAGTAATGTTCAATGATATGTTCCTACTGCTATACAGTATCGACACAAAGCTTACCAATAGATGGGTTAGCGTAATAGTCAGTAAATCAATACATTAACTGATATTTGGGCAAGTATACTGTACTGGTGATTATTAAATCATATGGATAAAATTCACTTCGTATTCTTTCCATATTTAATATTATTTACTTTAACTCTTTTATTCAGATATTGTATAAAATAAATCATATATTGTTAAACGTTGAAATAAGTCAATCATTCTGACTAATGGCCGATCAATCATATAATAAAACATGATTAACAAATATGGATAGAATACGTAATACCGCTGCACCGACCTATAATCTGACTTAGATTTGAAAAAACTTGGAATATTTTAAAGGTTGCATGGTGTCAATCAGATTGAGCAGGCGAAAACCAAAAATCTAACAACTTCAAATGACGGCGCCCAAAGTGTCGGTTTTGTAAGAATAATAAAATTCAAGATTGTACACGATTCTATCTAATTGTTGACATGCATGGTTGAGCTTTACCTAACCACGTCAATGCTGTTTGTTGCTACGTCGAAGAAAATGTTTAAAAGAAAAAAGAAAAAATAATTGCAATAAAGAAGGGTGATTTTCCTTCCTTCCTTTCCCTTTTTTAAGATTTGATTCGAACTTCGTTAGCCGAAGCATGAGCACGTTGTTTTCGTCCAAAACCCTAGCTAATGCTAGGGATGGTCCCTGCCTCGTCTCGTCCTAAAACATTTTAGCTCATTTTCATCTCGTATCTCCTTTAAGATAAAATTTTAACCATCATCTCAGTCTCAAATCAGATAGAGTGAGATGAGATAAATTATCATCTTTAGCTAATGCACAATCCTATCTCTCTTAATTAATCATTACTGTTCAAAACCATCATCTAATAGATAAAGTCAAGTTTAAAAGTTTTTTTTAAAAAAAATCATTAGAAAAATAGGATGATATGAATCGAATTCGTGATTATTCGATCATTAAAATTCTGATATCATATAAAATATACTCTCAATTTTAATGATTAACTTATTAAATAATGTCTCAACATAGTTTTATATCATTCTCTAACAGTTAATTATTTTTTGTTAATTTCGTTAAAATAACAGCAACGTTGTGCATTTAAAGAGGAAAGATTGCGATGTTCTATATCTCATGTTAATTGATTGTGAGGAATTTGAAGCCGTTTAGTTTGGTCGATATTCCTAATTTCTGATAGTGATAGTTTTTAGTGAAATGGGTCCATGATTGAGTTGCCTGACTTGTATCCTTGTCAGCTAATTCTTTCTTCTTTTTTGATCTTTTTTGTTCTTTCCGAAAGTTTTATGCTCTAATTCCTTCTTCAATCATTTACGTATCTTTGGCTTTATGGAACCATCACAGAAACTACTCGGGCAAATGCTCTCCGTATTATTTTTAGAACCACCACAGCTAAAGCATGCAATGCAGGCGAAATTCTTATGTTTAATTAATTACAAAACAATTATCTATTAGCTCCAATAAATCATATATAGAACCAGAATTGCTGGTTAGATTTACCATTATAATGAAATAATGACAGAAAATACTATGAAAATAGAAATTCTCTAGTTAACTTATTAATAGGAGTTTATAATTAAGACAATCATTTAGGTATCATAATCCTTTTAGTCATTTTTGTATCAATTTGGCTTTAGGTAAGCATATTTTCTTATGCAATATTAGAATTAATGATAATAGTGGTAAAATTTTTAAAAAAAATGGTAGACTCTTTTACCGCTAAACTATATTCGTTATGATTATTGTATATAAACAAATCTTTTGTCGAGTAAGAGAATCGAGCATAATCTAAATAAGATCGTAAGGGAAAAAAAAAGAAATTATAAAAATTAGAGCATTTATGTGTATTGTATTTTTTCATTGACTGATGGTGAAAAAAATGATAATAAAAATTGTTTAATTGTCGTGCTATTACTTATAACAATAATAGCAGTCGTGATGATAGAAGTTAAGTGAAATTAGTGATATGTTGGTGATTATAATGATGGTAATGTTGATAACTTGATTATGCAAATTAAAAAAAGCCAAAAATCCATTTTTTATTTCTTTAAATAATCTATTTTAAATTTATTTTTTTAAAAAAAAACATGAAACATGAACCTGTAATCATACCAAACAGCATTTTTAATAATTTTTGGAATTCGATTTACTAAATTGTTATGCAAACTCTATACCAATAACTATATACCACCACCCTTCGTTGCTCGTAAATTTTCCAAACATATTATGACTATCATTTTTGTGGTCATATTATTGTGACCACCTCTATATCATTATTGTTCATTGCAACCATTATCATTTACCAATAATACAACAATCGCCATCAATTGGTATTACAATAACCATTATAATCACTATTAATTAGAATCATATTAATCATAATTATCACCAACACTATTAACCACAATACTACTATTCCATCCCTGTAATTAAATTATTTAATATTATTAGTTTTTAATTTTTTTAACTAATAATATATTTCTTAAATTAGCTTGTATTAAAAAAAAATCTTTCATATGCTTTTGTTAAAACAATAAATATAAATATTTTCAAAAAAAAATATAAATGATAAACAATATGTAATTTTTATTTTTCAAAAAATAAAAAAATTACTAAATGGACTTAATATTTAATTAAATATTTTATGAAAAAAGTTCAATAAAAAGGAAATTGACCACAATTCTTACTAGAGAAGTGCATCCAATACAACATTCATAGAGTTACAATCATCATTACGGACTTACAGTTGTCGGCATAAGGATGAAATTGCTCATTGGTTATTTTGCTTGGATTAGTGGAGAAAAATAGGTTTGTTAGAACATCTTCAGTGATGCTCTCTACTTTTAGCTAGCATTTTTAATGTAAACGAGATAGCATCATTAATTATATAGATTGAAGATCAATATCCTCTCTAATGCTACTCTCTACTTAACTCTTTATTTTGACAAAATCTATAAAACCCGAGAGACTATTGGTAAAAAAGTTTAATGGCATAGGAAATAGTAATTTTCATTAATGAAATATAAGATAAAGAGTCATTTAGACTCTCTAGTATTGGAGAGCTAAAGACATTGTCTATATCAATTTTAAAGATAGAAATTGTGATAAAGAGAGCATTGAAGATGAAATTTGAATCAAACTTTTTTATTATAAAGAAAAATCTTAATATAAAAAGGAGCATTGGAGATGCTCTTACTATGGAAAAAATTATAGATGGAGAAGAGGAATAGTGCTTAAATATATCCTCTGTCTCTCTCTCTCTCTCTCTTTTTTTTTTTTTTGGGTTAGCTTTTGTATTTAAGACTAATTCTTTCAAATTTTGCTTTTAAACAGATCAGTCACTTTCGAAATTGGATTGATGTGTTTACAGAACAAAACTTTTTTCATTTTTTCTTAATCTTCCTTATATCCAAATCTGAAATAATAATATACGAAAACAACTTGACATAGATAGATTCTACTATAAAACATACAGAATCTTTTTCCCTAAAAATTGTCTCCACAAGGTTTACTTTGCTGGCGTAATATATAGGCAGGAAAAGAATTTGGGTTTTGGTTAGTTGGTGGCCTTTTTGGATTTTGACGATCTAGCAGCGTCTTGAGACGTATATTCTACAGGATATAACATGCATGTTGAGTACGTACATAATAATGTCAAAGGAAATCTTTTATTTCTCTCTGTGGATTCTAAGTTCAAATATCTGAAAAATCCGTACAGGGATTGAACGGCTGAAAAATCGAACAAGTTATAAAGTTTGAAAGAATATGTAAAATTCAAGATTTGTAGATCTTATTTTAAGCTTTATTACTAGAAGTCAATACATTTGGTTTTTCTATTTGTTCTATTTAATAAACAAATTAATAGATTCAGTTTTTAATCATAATTGAATTATAAAATTTATATATCAAATCTATTTAATTATATCGAAATAAGAATTAAAATATGATCCATTGATAGCTGTAATCACCTAAGTCGAACCGAATAGTTAATTTTTTAATAAAAAAAATAACCATTCGTTTATGGTTAATAGCCAGATAATGACTAGTTTCAACTATGATTGTGATCGTGGATTTTAGGACAATCCAACCATAACCGAACCAAAAAAAATAATATATGATCTTTTTTCAGCTATGATCATGGTTATGGATTTTATGATAATCCTGCCATAACCAAACCGAAAAAATAATATATAATCTTTTTCATAACCTTTTGTATTAAGTAAAATTACAATTATACCCAAAGTGTGCTTTGCTGATCTTGGTGGTCACCTACAGAATTGAGATGAAAAACATGAATTACTTTTCTTTCGATCCCTGGGGGAGTGGCTAGCCTATTTCAAATCTTACTGCTGATGTGAGAGGCACATGCTCCTCCGTACCCACATAGACATAGGCCCAAGGTCCCGACCCACAAATGAAAAGAGAGAAATTTGGGACTCCAGCATTAGGAAGACTGTTTAGGTAGTAATAGTTTTTTTTTTTTTTATCCGTATTATGTTACAAATCAAAATATCACATATAAAATTATTATAATTTGATATTTCTTGTTATATTATGCATATATTAAAATATATCAAATCAATACTAAATAAAAATTATTTAAATTTTTAATCAAAATTTTATATTTAACCGATTATTCTTTATATTTTTCATAAAATTTTTATTAAAAAATTACTTATTTATCTCTATCCACAAACTAAAAAATTTATAATAGTATAAAAACGCCAAAATCAATAGATTTTTAGCTAAAAACTTATTTTGTAAATTGTTTTTCTAAACAATTTTTTGCTTTCAAATTTTTTATTAAAAAATCGGAGGAAAAAGAGGATCAAACTGACAAAAATGAAACAAAAAAAGGGATCAAAATTAAACAAAATAATATTTATAGACTAAAAAAATATTTTTAAAAAAAGAGGGATCGAAGTATAATGTCACGAAAACTTTCATAATAATTTTTTTTAAAATGTTTAAAAACTATAAAAATATAACTACATATTGAAATGAATAATGCATATAAGTCTTGATGAATGATGCGAATGAATCTAAATGAATAATGCTTCAAATAGTACAACGAATAGTAATCGATCGTTTTATTTTAATTTTCTTTTTTGTTAATATATCGTCTTATATTCAAGAGGAGGATTGTCCAACTGTGCCTAAAAAGAGAATAGAAGAATTATCAATAAATAATGAATAACTAGTATCCATTTCATGCTTTAAGAATGTTGATTTTTAAACTTCTGTACTTATTTTACATTACAACATCTTATATGATTGTTATTATTATAAATTGATGTTTTGTGTGGTTTAATTTTTACGTGAAAAATCGTATTTGGCTATCGCTATTGTTGTGTTTTTCTATTATTATTATTTTTTAATATGTTATTATCCAAATTTATTAAATTTATTTGTCAACTTAGATTTTTTTAAAATAAAATGGATGGTCAATGGCTAACTGAATGGACAATCGAAAACCGATCTTTATTGATATACATGTATAATATGTTTTGCAATTAGTACTCATCCACATTATTGAAAGGCTACTTAGCCCATGATATTTCCACAAATAGGACTATCCGACCAATCACTGAAGGTTTTATGGTCTAATAAAACCCGGATGACTAGTACTAATAAGTGATCCGGACATAACTTATTTTTTTCTTTGCCAATCAAAAAAGATAAACCTTTAATAAAGCCATAACGTCACAGAACATTTGTCATGTCATCACCAAATATGATTATATATTTATCGATAATTCAATACATTTATCTAAAGAGATTCTAAACTAGCAATTGGATGTGAGATGTCATTATATACAAGGGAAAAGGACTAACTTATTCTTCACGCTATACAAGTTGATAATCTTCTCCACTATAAAATGATTAACACCCCAAGTTATATAGGTTTTTATTTACTAAGCTGAAAAAACTGATATAGTATCATACGGACTCTTCTACTAAGAACAAAAATACTATTAAGTTTATTCAAGCTAAACACTTACTCTTCATAAGTTAATTTAGTCATCCAAAGGTCCTTTAAGTACTCGAACAAAGATTTGTTTTACAGCTACTTGCTAACAAATCAACAATCCATAAGCTATATCAACTATATGATCAACTTAGATAAAAAACTATTCAACTGTTAATATATTTCATTAATAATTATACAAGGATTATGATCCCATCGATTATGGTTATTAATTTTTATGTTATGGTAATGGTTTTACTTAAAACTATATCCATAGTTAACCACTGCCATCCTCAACCGTGAACCGTGGGACTAGGTTGAACGGGACAAAGCAAATATTAGCACCACAAGGACTAACATACAAAATAATATAAAACACAGGGACTAAACAAAACAGAATTTACTCATAAGACAAAAATAAAAATGGTTACATAAAAAAAAAAGGGAACAAGACAAGTCCCTCCCGTCTGAAAAACCAAAGAAGCATAGTCCCATCAATTGAAATAAAGGAAACATAGGGGGTAACGTTACAAAAACAAAGAACAACCTTTCCTCCTTGTCCATGTCTGACGTCCTCTCTCTCTCAAGACAATAGACATTCGCATTCCGCTTAGAGAGAGAACGAGCGAAATGAGTGAAATCTCAGAAAGAAACAGAAGATCGTTTCTTTTATTACTATTCCTTTCGTTTTCTCTTCATTTCATTTCAGGTTTGTTTCTCTCTCAGATCTCTCTCTCTCTCCTTTCCGTTCTTCGTATAAATTATGCTTGTATTTCTTCTTAATTGGGCTTGATTTATTTATTTATGATTTTTTTATGAATTTGTGCATGGATAAATAAATAAATTATAATGTTTCAGTTTTCATAGAATCCATTGGAATTGGAAAAAGAAAAACCTAATGTGATGCATGTAGGGAATTCTGCCCTGAATTAGGTTTTAGGATTTTTATATTATTTTTTTTAATCTGCAGTCTTTTTTTTTAATTTAATTTTTGGGTTTCATGTTGTTTCCAGTTATATCCGATGACTCGTCCGGTGCAAAAAATGGGACGAAGGCTGATCCGCATGCTGCTTCTAAGAAAGATACTGGGCCCAAGATTGCCATTATATTTGTTTTCGTTGTGGCAATAGTGTTTTTTGCATTTTTCCTCTTCAAGTTTTGGCAAAAGAAGAAGAGAGAAGAACAGTATGCGCGTCTTTTGAAGTTGTTTGAAGAGGATGACGATCTTGAAGTTGAACTCGGCCTTCGGGATTGACATTTTTGTTTCTTGAAACTTGAGTTTATTATAGTTAAGTTGTGCCTATTAACCGCATGGTTTTTTCGGTTCCCAGTTGGAGAGATTTTACTGCTTTCTTCGTAGGTTTGGTTAGTGTGTACACTGTTCTTAATTCAATATGCAATTTTGCTTCTTTTGTTCCTCTAAAGGTCACAGACTTTTATGTGGTTATTGTGTACAAGAACAGCTTCTTTTGGGAATGTTAAGCACTCAATTTATTTTTCTGAACTCGAGAGATGTTTTTAAGCTATTTAGTACTTGCTCTGAATGATAGTATGTATTTTGCTGGCTATGAACATTATGTTCTGACCTTGGTTATGTTGTGCAGGTTTAAAAGAAATTTGTTCGGAGGAAACTTGCTCCTCTGTTGGCCAAGATTGGGCTGTTGTGATCCCTGTGCAGAGGTTAGATGTTTTTTTGCAACTGAATACTGTAATATTTGTCTATGTCATGTTAAAATTAAAACTTTTCATGAATTTGAATTCTTTGATTACTCAGAGAAGAGAGATTCTACTTTGTATAAGTTTCGTGGGTCTTATTCCCAGTTTGTAAAAATGTTCGTTATTCTGATGGAGGTTGAAGCGTGTAAGAATCAAACATTTTGATACGAAGCATCTTGAATGCATATATATATATATATATTCCATATTAGCAGAAAGGATGAGTTGATGTGTCATCTTCTAGTCTGAATTTTGATGTGGTAGTGTTCATGATTTGACACCTTCTCTAGCTTCAATTCCAAGCCATATTTTCTCTGTGTGCCCATTCTCTGGCTTTTGACTTATTTAGTTTCTGTTATCAAAAACAATAAAGAAATGAAGAAATATGCTCTGAATGTTAGTCTTATAGGCTAGTGTGAATGAATATAAGCTGTGTCGGAGCAGCATTTTTTAGCTGGATATGCCTTTAGTGAGTTTGAGACTTCATACATTCTGAACTTGTTATGAACGAATTTACTGTGTTTCTAAACTTCCTTTTCCTTTTCTGTTTTTGATGATTTTTAAACTTCATAGATTCTGGTTAGAAAATTCTCATATGAGAATGAGAATGAGAATGTTTGACGGCTACATGCATTGTCCATCTGGTTGGGAACTTGTTCTTTGTGATTGAAATTTCCCTGATACACATTTTGTATCTCACATCAGCTGATGAGCAATTTGTTATCAATTTACTGGGTTGCATTTGGTTGCTGAAAATATTTTAAAGTTCTCAGTCTTTGGTTCATGACAAGCTTTTTTCTGCTCTGCATCCAATCCTAGAAAATGACTTGACATTCTGAGGCTTGTTTGCAACTAGGGACAGAGTGAAAAGGTGGGCGTAGTAATTTGGATGAAATGCATTTTTCCCTTTATAGATTCATCTCTTTTTTTTTTCCATTTATGTGTTTAAAATTCTAGTTGTTGCATCTATAGTTTTCAAAAAATTCCAGGTTTTCCTTGACCTTTTAAAAAGTTTCAAGCAGAGGGAATAAAGGTCGGCAAGTCCATGTTTTGAATTTTTTTCCTAACCCATCAACACAACACCATTATATCTTATATAGTACTGTATTTATCAATCATACCCTTCTATGAAAATATTAATCAATTGTAACCTTTAATTTTTTCGTATTCTCTTATCTGCCCCTCTGTCAACTATTTTCGCAAAAGTTAAGGGTCACGTGTGCAACGTGTGATAATTTTAGTATGGATTTACAAAAACATCCCTTTAAGTAAGTAGAAAATGCCCGTTTAAGTAATAAAAAATTAACGTTCACCTGTGCTTCACATGATAGTTTCAACATGTAATTAAGCTTACTTAGGTTCGAATTTTTACACCAATATATATGTTTGGGGGGAATAAATAGCTTAATTTGTTTTTATATAATAGTTTGATTTTTTAATCAGTTTTTACGTTTCTAATTGCATCTATTATGTTTTTGAATAATATCTTGATCAGTTTTCCGACCATTAGCAAATGTTTTACCCAAATGCTCATGATTGAAATGCAAAAAATAATAAAATAAAAAAATCTCAAAGATTTCAAAGAATAAAACATGCAAGTCATGGTATTTTAAGTGATTTTTATTTTTTATTTCACCCAGAGGTATTTTAGTTAAAAATCTATCCATGGTTAAAAAAATTAATTGAAAGAACATATTGGATACTTAAACATTATCTTAAACATTATGTAAGGACCTAATAAATGCAATTAAAAATGTAGTGATAGATTGAATATATATATATATATATATATAGTTTTATTGACTTAAAGGGTATTTTTATTAAAATAACTCACGTTTTGTTCGTGTTGATTAGTAGTTTTAACAAAATTAATTTGACATATTGATGTGTTACAGCATAAATTAAAAGTTGCAATTGATTTTTTTTTTTATACAAGTATATAATTGATAAATGATGTAATATATAAATATATATTGATAGCTTTCTTCTTTCTTTTATTTTAGGTCTTGAGTATTTTTGTGAAACATCATAACACGCTCCGTGACAATTAAGAGGAGATAAGAGTAAAATAAGAAGGGAAAAAAAAGAGAGAGATATGAAAAAATTGAGCTTTTTATTATATTTGTTAGATATTTCATAGTCAAGGATAATATTAAAATTTCACGTATTTCCCAGTATAATAAATGTGGTCTGTTTTCTTTAAAAAAATCTCAATCATGACCAAAAGCTTATTCAATTTTTTACGCTTAAGTTCTGTTTGGTATAGAGTGAAAAATTAGAGGAAAAATATTAAGTATGATTTAAGAGTCGAGTGTTGAGAATTTAAAAAATAATTAAGAGGTGAAATGTTAAGGATGTTTGGTAAAAGTCAGAAAAATTATATAAAAAAGAAGGATAAATTAAAGATAATTTCGGGGAAAAAAAAAAAAGGAGAAAAGGGCACGAAACCCAACCAAAAAAAAAAAAAAAAAAAACAGAGAGAAAAAAAACCTCATAAAGTTTCCTTAACCTTCCCCCAACAAGGCTAACATTTAGGTGATGTTAGATAGGAAGTTAAAAAAAAAACAGAAGTAAACTATTATATAAATAATTATTACAAGAGCAATTTATTAAGGGTGTAAAAATTGATTTTTAAGAATGTTTAGTGTATTTATAAATTGAAAGGTTAAATACTAATGAAAAAAGAGAAAATCGTTAATAAAGATTAGTGAGACTAGATTAAAAATTAATTTAATATGTACTTGAAGGCAATAATAATAATAATATTGCTTGGAGGGTAACCCGCCATGTTTGGAGGATAATATTTACCCTAAAAAAGCACCAATTTGGAGCACATTCCTAAATACTTAACCCCCTCAAAAAAAAAAATAAATAAATAAACTTTAAATTTACCCTTGTAAAATTTAACTCCTTTTAACTCTCTACCAAACACTCCCTTAACCTCCATAAAATTTCCCTCCTCCCGTAATTTTGTACCGAAAAAGAGTAAAGGAGGTGAAAAATTATAAGAGTAACTTTTCACCCTTTTACCCCCCATACCAAACATATCCTTAAAAATAAAACTCTCAACACAAACCCTCGAAACCTTCCTCCCCATTAATATTCCACCCATACATGGTTCATTTTGTTACAAATTCGTTTCTAAAATAATATTCTTTCAACCTCACTGAGTAATGATTTTTTCTATCCTCTCTCTCCCTTTTTTTACCTTTCCATTTTCCTTTGTAACTCTCTTCAAAATAAGATAGTTATTCATTGAACATTTTGTAAAAATTTTGGTTCAAAATAAGATTCAGTAGCAATCCTAGTGGGGTGGTGGCAGGAGTGCCAAGAGTGCGTTCCCTTTTCAAAGATAAACAGCATCTTTACCAAATAATGACCAACTTTATCTCCATTTCCATTCGATGGTTTGGTTATGGAAGCTGACCACCCAATGGACAATTCATCATGCAATATGCCAGACACTTGCAATTGCAGCATAGCATCTGGTGAAGAGATAGATCAATCCGGAGAAGTTATTCCTTGTAGAATCTATGAGCATTTCTACCAAACAATAGGTCTGTGAAGTTGTCTTCATTTGGCAATGACTTGTAAAGATCAAAGCATATTTCACCAAGATAGGGGTTAACAGGAACCACAAGATTAAGCATCTTTTTCAAGATAAGGAAGAAAAGCAACCACAGAAATGTATGGATAATGGATTCCTCAAGCACTCAGCAAGCATGCCATGATCGGAGGCAGACTTGTGGCGGTGGCGCGTGAAGAGAACGGGGATGGAGGATCGTCTGCAGAGGTCTATGGTAGTGAGAAGGCGAGGGAGGATGGGTTGGACCATGGAGGAGAAGTAGTTTTGGACATCGATGACTAAAAGAAGAGATGTTTTGGGGTCTGGTTTTCGGTTTCTGGTCTCGTATTTCTTGTATGATGAGCAATTGATCGAGGCAGCCATCGAAGAAGAAGGGATTTTCTTGATTTCTTGAATGATTTGAAGGTTTATATAATTGTTTGTACACGTATGGACGAAAGGAGGACGGTCTGGAAGGTTTTCCTGGGGCTTTCCTTGGTTTATTATTTTTATTGGATAATTGATCGAGAAGTTAATAAATATATTATAAGTTATATTCTGTATTTTCGTAAAAATATGAAATAGTTTTTATATATAGTTTATTATTTCATGTTTTACAATTATTGAATAATTAGTTGAAAATTTGTTATATATAATCAGAGTTGTATTTTGTTTTTACATTAAAAAAATGAAATATAAGGGTTTTTTTATGGTTTATATTTTTATATTTTGCTACCATTGAATAATTGATTGAGAAATTATTAAATATATTAACAGTTGTCTTCTGGTTATTTTTTTTATATAAAAATATGATATTCATCATAAAAACTATTCATGATTTATTTTTAGTTTTTTAGTTTTACCCAAGCCATGTATTATATTTTTATGTAAGAAGAGGAGTATAGTTTTATTATAATAAATAATTAGTAGTTAATTTTTTACAATTTCACTTTATCAGTGGGGCCACTTTGCATGCATCATTCTGTGAGTTTTTTACTCCATTTTTTTCTTCATTCTGATCTCATAAAATGTCAAAATTATGTTTTTTTTTCCTCCTGCGTGTGTGACTGAGTAATTATGAGAAATTATTTGACATATGCAATTATATATATATTGTTATGAAATAATAAATGTCCATCATCATATTCATCCACTTTTCATATCCTCATTATTCATGATTCTTAATATGATTCAATTTATCATTCAATATGAGAAATTAAAAGGGTGATGTAATTGATTATTCATAATCCCTTTCAATTCTCTCCTCAATTTTGAAGTCTATAAATAGGTTTCATTGTTCATTAGTTGGTGTATAAGTTTTCTACGGAGAATAAGAGAAACTTTAAAGTTCTTATTACTTATATTCATATTATAGTGATTTCATTTTCTTGTCATCCTTTTCTTCAATTCTCCTATCATTTTTATTTATATATATGAGATTGTTAAGAATATAAAAAAATATATCAATAAATCATTCAAAATATATAAAAAAAATAAAGTTGTAATTTTTCAAAAGAAACAGACAATATTAACAAAATATAAATTAAAATAAGAAGTAAATGAGTATGTGATCAAATTCTTTGTAATTGTTTTTTCAAGTGCGGTGATGTCACCTTACCTTATTTTCAAATACGAGAAAAAAGTATTCATTTACTAAGAAAAATAAGAATATTCATAATTTGAAACATCAAGTTATTTATTAAAAAAAATGGTTATCATAAAATTTTTTACTTTATTAATCGCACAATTTTTACTGATCACGGTCACATAACGACGTAAATAAACGTAACATCATGTTAAAATTCCGTTTATTATTTTTAATATTAATTAATTTAATTCACAACCCTTTTGTTAATAAAAAGGCAATTTGGGTTATTGAATTTTTATTATCGCATATCTAATGGCAAACTTATAATAAAATTGATTTTTTTTTTATTTGTTTATGGAGATCGACTCAATTGTGATCTGAAATTTGATTTAAATAACAACAGGTCACGTGAAATGAATTTATAAACTATAAATAGCACGTTGTAATTTCATAAAATAAAGATGCAAAGTGTCACCGACAAGAAAATTATTAGCAAGCAGACAACACATTCATTAAATAACTTCAGCATAGAAGCAGACAACCAAGTTGTTTCTGTAAGAACTGGTGCTCACCTCATGCATACGATTACAACAAGCTGCATGCAAACTTGTTCTTGTAGAACAACAATTTGATGCCTTCTTATTTAGGATAGCTATATATATATATATATATATATATATATGATCAAGGCACTGGAAGCCACTTCTGGCTAAGGTTTCCAGTGGGTTGAGAAATGATGATTTCTTTAAGGCTTGGGTCGGAACGCCTCACATCCATCACGAGTCTACTGAACAAATTCAACATTGTGCCATCATTTTTAAACATCCAACGTTGTTGAGAAGAACCAGAACAAGGGAGGATGAGGACAATGGTTCCTGGTTGATTATTGCTATTGCAGCTGATGCACATTTCCTGTTGTTGTTGAGGTCGTATAGAACCATCTGCATAGAGAGCCCATTTTTGTTCTATCCGACCACTACGGCATTCTGCTAACCAAAGGGACGTTCTATCTCCCTGTACTAAGCATAAATCATCAAACCCAACAATGGAGGTGACGAAAGGCGTTGTGTTATTGTTGGCAAGCCAGCCCTGACTGGAGGCGTAGTTGTTGGTCGCCATATTAAGGTTGGAGCCAGCATTCCCTGAAGATGTGCTCAAGGCTAGTTTTGAACGAGGATCTATGATAGATCCGTCATCGCGCACCTCCCAGAGGACATTTGCACCCATTGTCACAGCCTTATTGCAATCGTAGATCATCACGGAGCTTAGTCTATTGTCCTTGGTCAAGCACTTGCCATTAGATTGAATTTTCCTATCTTTTTTCAGGGTCCACAGTTGATTCAATTCTGGAGTAGATTTACACTGTTGCAATTGTATCGGATTTCCATCAGCATATACTCCATCTTTTACATCAGCACACAGACCATTTCTGCCAGTGATGCGAATCGTGGGCTCTGGAACAGAACAAACATTGTTACTGTAATATTTGGCATCCATAGACCTTTTAAATCGAGATGCTTGGGGGTTGCATACGAATAATAGGAGTCCCAGGTTACTGATTAAGCTATCAGTTACAGTTACACTGTCCACGTTGAAAAATGTACCGTCACGTTTTCGTAATTGAACTGGTCTCGCGAAGACTCCTTGATTGGATTGTTGGATTGCAGTGGAGAGAGCTCTCCAATTGTTTTCTAAGCTCAGCATGGCCTCATCTGGCAGAAAGTTACTTGTGGCTTTGATGCTGCGACACACGGAATTCTCAATATATCTGAATCGTGCTGCTTCCGCAACCATCTGAATGGCAACCAAAAGGGAACGAGCGACGGTGTATTCTGTATTACCAGGGCCGCTTCTCCAATAATAGAGGTTCGTGATGGCTTGATCGAGAGCTGACATTCCTAGGGGTATGTCCTTTCGACCTGCTCCTGCAATTCTTTGAAGATCTATATAGTTACCGGTGAATGAAAGGTAGTCACGTTTTGTCTCAGTGAAAAGTTTAGAAAATGCAGGCCCTTTAGAGTCACTGAAGAAGTAGGACTGATCACTTGCCCGATAAGCCACCACATATGCATTGGTGACATTTATTGCTAGCGTGACAGATAACTCTAGCGAATTTGAGAGCTCCACCAAAAGATCAGATTCAGTAACCGTAGATGGCTCACGCATCACTGGTATATCATGAACCTTATTTCCACTTGCCAGATGGCCTCGTAGATCTTGCAGAAACTCCGAGTAACTTTTTCTGGTAGCATCTGCAGTGGTAAAACTCACCACCGTATAGGGCAGTGTTATACCGAATCTAACTTCTGTGGATACTAGGCACAAATCGGAATTCCATGCTGCTCCGACCATGGCACTCCAAATCCATGTTGCTGCGATAACCAACACCTTCATCTTCACCTCCATTAGCAACTGCAGAGAAAAATATTTTACAGTTTTCGCTGGATTAACTCACCTTTTTATGGAAGGACTGGAGACAGAAAATCGTTATAGTGACAATGATTGGCCTTCTTCATTCATTTCATGACGCTTTTCTTTTTTCTTCTTTTTTCTTTCTTCCTCGGAAATCATTCGGCGACTTGATTCTTTATGAAAAGTATAGGGACCTCTGATGGCATAATACAACAAAAATGTGTTGGTCTGTAAAATAGGTAGTCGAAAATGGCGGCCTAGGCTCTTACTAGTGTGATGTTTTCGTATATTGCCGCCGCGGACTCAGTAAGAGAACAATTTAAGTCTCTTAAAAAAGAAATCATGTTAAACTTTAAATAAAAATCGAAGTTAAATTCTATAAATATTAATATATTCAAATAAAAAGAAATCAATTGCATATCAAATCAACAGAATATATATATATATAGAGAGAGAGAGAGCATTCAGAGTTTTTTTTTTTTTCTTTTTTCAGTTTGTCAAATGCATTTTAGCAGAACTGAAAAATAAATAAATTTCTTTTTTCTTACCGCCTAATATTTTTTAAAAAAATTTATTTCTCAATATCTTTTTACTTCAAAAATATTTATGATAAATACTTACAATTAATAATAAGTCTTGATAATTTTTCATCAAAAAATTGTATTTAATTAATTTTTCCTTGCCATATTAATTTCCTAAAAAACATGATTTATTTGTCTTTCTTTTTTATTTTTGAATAAAGATTTGTTATAATTTTAAGAGTGGGTTTCAATCAAAAAAAAAAAAAGTATGCTTTGATTGATTTTATAAGATATTACGAGATAAAGAAAGATAATTAATGTTAAAAAACGTAAAAACATTAATTAATTTACTCTTAAATAATATTAAACGAGACAAATTAATCCCTCTAGGATTCCAGGGTTTTTTTTTTTTTTTACATAAATTATGCACATTAGATTCATATATTATCATTTATTAAATAAATCACTAATATTAATAGCAAAAATTTCCAATCGTATTTGAAAAGTATGGTATCATTAGGTATTTTTTAAAATTTTATTTTAATCATTATATTTGAAGAGAAATTAATTTTAAATTATCTAAAAATAAAATAGACAAACAAATAAAAAAAGTAATAATTGAGAGCCACTAAATTAATAAATGATATATTATAGAATCCATAGCCTTTTGACTACTCTTTTTAAATTTTCCACATGGAATGTCGGAGTTAAAAATAGACAAAAAAATAAAAAATTCTTGATTCAGAATATATATTTTTTAAAAGAAATATTTGCTTAATATACTTTTTACTAGAAAAATAATAACTATCAAATACTTATCATTTATAATAAGTTCTGTTCCACTTGTAATTAATAATATATTTTTGTATGTTTCTAACATTTAATATTATTAAATTCAAATTCAAATAGAAGATTAATAGGCTCAATATATTAAAATAAAAATTCTATTCAATAGTCAAACAATTAAATTGTTGTGCAATAGGTTTACTATCATTGATAAATTTAAAAATATGATAATATACATTAAAAAAAAATTAACTTTAAATATATGTGTGTGTATTACATGATATAATTTTCGTTTCAAGCTTTTAGTCCCTTTATGCATTTCATCGAAACTAATATATTGAATTGAAAGAAAAATATTTGTTTGTAAAATAATATGGATATATTATTAACTTTCTTTTTTATTTTTTAAATTTAATTAATTGTTAATGTTGGTGTTATCTGTTAATGTTAATTAATGCTGGATTATGCATTTAAAACATTTGGTTTTACTTGTTTGTCTATGCCTAAGCTCTCTCTCTCTCTCTCTCTCCATATATTCCTTTTTACCTATGGAAGCCGCTTTCGTCGTTGCTTCCTTTTTACCTATGGAAGCAGGATATTCCTTTATTTGGTCGATTAACAGAACCAGAAAAAAAATATACAAAATACAAAAATGACCAAATTTTTTAAAAATAAGATAGTTATTCGTTGAATATTTTTTAAAAATTTTGGTTCATATTAAGATTCAGTAGCAATCCTAGTTGGGTGGTGGCAGGAGTGCCAAGAGTGCATTCCCTTGTCAAAGATAAACAGCATCTTTACCAAATAATGACCAAATTCCGAACTTTATCTCCATTTCCATTCGATGGTTTGGTTATGGAAGCTGACCACCCAATGGACAATTCATCATGCAATATGCCAGACACTTGCAATTGCAGCATAGCATCTGGTGAAGAGATGGATCAATCCGGAGAAGTTATTCCTTGTAGAATCTATGAACATTTCTAGCAAACAATAGGTCTGTGAAGTTGTCTTCATTTGGCAATGACTTGTAAAGATCAACGCATAGTTCACCAAGGTAAGGGTTAACAGGAACCACAAGATTAAGCATCTTTTTCAAGATAAGGAAGAAAAGCAACCATAGAAATGTATGGATAATGGATTCCTCAAGCATTAAGCCAAATACTGCTTTAAAACGTGTGCCTATAGACGAAGTAACTAACTGGAATTTGGTTAAGAGTTTGAAGATAGATAAAACATACGATAGATACTCAACCCAACTCATGGAAGGTTCACACAAAAGCCGAGAGCTTCACACAAGTAATAAAGAGCAATAGCTTCCTACACAAATGCCATACAAATAAATAAATAAATAATATATTGCTAAGATTCAAAATCCTTTCATCTTTTCTCTTCGTAATACGCTTTCTTGATTTGCATCTTTTCGTGGATTAGATACAATCAAGAAAATATATCTTGATTGTTTCCCTTAAAATTTGAAATGGAATAGCCCCAGTAAGATATAAACTATTTAGGAAGAAATATTGAAGTACAAATCATTTGAGTCAAACTGGTGCATTTATTAAGATATGGATGTTACGTTCATAATAGAATTACTGGTGCAAAAGTCTTGGAGAACATTTAAAGTTACATGACTTGAAAGAAAACCCAACTTAATTATTGATTATAAGTTTATTTAATTCCATGCTCAAATGAATAATACATTAAAGAATAGAGATTATTGGATAAACGCTGAAGCATGTTGAACAGAACTAGTGAAAAGATAACCTGTGGATGATTCCAAGCAATTATGCCCAAACAGAGGAGTTCGATTTGCCGAAAGGTCTTTTTGGGTATAATGCATCAAGAAGCCATCAGGGCGATTCGATCAATCAGTTGCAGTCATCCAGCAATGAATAAAGCAGGGTTACCTTCCTGTCTTGGCTCGTTTCATTCCAGCAGTGTTGAAGGGTGACATGCTAGGGCTCATGCTTGGGCTCATGCTCGGACTTTCCTCCCTTAGTGTACCGTTTAGCAAAGCCAGTTCCCTCAATTGATGTTTCTTATAGTGATCCAAGGATTCATCCTGCAGAGAGAGAGAGAGAGCATAGCAATAAGAGAGGAGAAAATCAGCAAGTTGCGACAGAGACTGAAAATTTAACAGCAAAATCCATTAGTCATTTATGTCCATACCACAGGCTTCAAGAGGCTTTCTAATATGGTTATTGCATGATCCAAGCGGGCATTTATTATATCCTCTGGAAATTCCGCCTCCACCAACACGTGCAGCGGTTCATTAAGGTGCTCATATCCAGGTTTGTCTTTTAGTTTTTCCTCCTGAAGAAAAATCATAGTCAATCATGTGAGTTTGGGAAGGATAAAAAAGATGGAAAACAGGTATCACAGGATCAAAGATAGCTGAACTTCCTTGTGCAATCAACAAATCATTTATCAAAGGAGACCGACTACTATGAAACAAAAGCTTTCTTTTAAGAGAGTTCAGAAATGCTAATTGAAGTTCCCTTCTGTAACACAGCAAATAAATGGTCTGCTTCACTGTCCTCAAAATGTGATTCTACGTTAAATAATGTGATTCCTAAATAAAATCTCTGACAAAGAACACAGCTGAATTAAAAATATAATATACGAAACTGGATCATTGGAGCTCCAACTTATTTATAGTCATATTTCTGATCAACTCAATTATTTACTACCTCTCCTGGCCGTCAACATAAAATACAAAACTCTCCCAAATGACATGACACCCGGTATATAAATAATACACACTCAGGCATATGCAGCATACACAAAACAGTATTAGTCATTCTTTAATGGAAACTGGGCCTGAAAACTGATTTAAACCAAGCAAAAACAACAGAAGGAACAGGTTCAGCCCATAGATTCCACCTTACAGTTCTTTGCATTGAGTTTTCTACAGTACCTGAGGTGCTGCCAAGTTAAGCATGGCATTTATAACTACCTGTTTTGATTCAGTACAAGTGGCTTGTCAGACTCAGACATCAAAAACCAACAATCACGAATGATATGAATCCTCATAAGTTGTTGTAAAATACAGCAAAGATGTGGTCATCGTGATAGTTTACAATGAAAAACGGAAGGGAATACATGTAAGCAAGTCTGCTCAATATAATTCAACAATCTATACATAATGAAATGTGACAAAAGAAAAACAGCCATGATCAAAATAGATATGAAGGCTGGGTATTATATCAGAAAAGCATTGTGTTCTATGACTCCTTCCATGCACACAAATACATTAACCAACAGCAAACAACATCAATATCCAGCAGCAACTAGATGTGTCAAATTTCTGTCATGGGTATCGTGGCATGACTTGGTAAAAACTATAACTAAGGAGTCAATACCAATCAAGTATGGAAGACCGACTATAAATATTTAAAGTGAGATTGACATCAACATTAAACAAATTTCACAAAGAACTATCTATTGGATCACCTACAAATTAGCATGCCACTTTTTAAGAAGATTGCAGTGAGAGAAAAATAGGATAATAAGAGACAGCTGTCCATTTCAATAGGAAACCATAGAAATCAACCATACTTGAAATCCAAATAGAAATATCAAATTTCTAACATCACATCATACACGAGCAGGCAGCGGCTAGAGTCATTTACCAAGTTCACTTCCGATTCACCATGACGTGCAACCTAACTATCTAAGTAATGAAAACTGAACTGCCTTATCAATTGACTTAAAATAGAAAACAAAACAGAATCAATCATACCTTGAGAGAATCCTTCACAGAGCCCTTGCCTCTTATATACACCCTACAATCTGTCAAGGCTTCAACTCTTTTTAAGGAGTTCCCTCTTGGTCCCAAGATTCGGCCGACAAAATTGTACTGCTAAATTGGGTTAAAGTTAGAAATAGTAATTAATTCATATCTCCATTACTTCAAGAAACATCTTTGACTTACACTTGGATATTTGTCAACAGGAACGTCAAGTCTAATTACTCTCTTTACAACAGGCGTTGTTGGAATTCCAGGGACCCCAGGCCAACCCATTGAAGCAGCTGGAAAAGAGGCCATTCTTTGAAGATGCCCATTCTCCTGCTGTAAGACATGATATATTGGTTAAATTCAACTAATTTGTTTAAGAAATTACAACTAAGATGTCTTAGTTCTCCTGAAGTAAGACAGTTTGGGGCAGAGAGTAGAATTGTTTTTCTCAAGTATTACAGCAGAAGGGTTTAGTACAAGATCTGCCATGGAAGTTAACCAATCCTAAGCAACTTTTTTCCCTCCATAAAATACCATGTTTCTTTGATATAAGCAGGGTGGAACACTAAAAGTTAAATAATATTCCCACAGGAGATGCACTCAGACAACCAAAAAGTGTAGTCAAGGACATTGTTCAAACAATCCAGATCTCTGGAAAAAACAGATAATCATTGAGTTGCTCATTAGCTTTACCGAGATGATGAGGATTCAATTATCCTTCTATGGATGCTAAGGACATCGGTTTTCTAAATTTTATCCAACATGGGTACCCCCAATAGAAGTCACCTACTCGTATGTTGGAACTTCATGAATTTTCTTGCTAGTTCACACAATTTAAGTTTCTCAAAGACATACATCCCTAAAAAAAAAAAAAAAAGAATCGGGGGAAGGTAAGTAGTAGTCAGAGAATATTCATACATTGATAAAATTTGAAGTTCACTGCTTTCCCATCAAGCACTCCAGGTCAAAGAACCATCCCATATTGTGATCAAAGGATAGATCAAGTAACAAAGATTTGCTTCCAAAATGGAGAAAGGAAAATTTTCCAATTCAAATCGATCTTTAACACAGTTTTTCTAGTTCATTGAAGAGGTAATATTGAATAACTTGGTGATACTGCCTTCAGTACTGTCTTATGTTTTGCTCATTTTCTTCAGTTTCTCAAGGCAATATGCACCATAGAGAAATAAGAAGAGTCAAACTACCAACTTCCAAAAAAGCCTGGAGGGAGGTAATATGATGGCCAAATAATTGTTATACCATAAAGTTTGAAAGAAATACACAATTATCAATTGATATGGGCAAAGAGGAACGGGAACAGGTTAAATTGAGGTGAATTAGAAGCAGAACGCATCAAGCAATCTTTGTAAGTTTGAATTCAATCATGCAAAGTGATTCTGCTCACAACAAATTTAAACATACTGCTAATGCAACACTACAGTACCAGCAGTAAAAAAGAAAGAATGCCAGATAGCAGGAACATCATATGGCAGTTAAAAGGCAAGTTAAGTAAAATTTATTTCCTGTATAGCATACCAAAGGGATCCAAGTCAGGCATGACACCACAAACTCTCATTACCTCTGTTGGCATAGCAGACCATGCCTCCAAATCCATTGATCTTCCATTTGGATGTTGACCTAATGACCTAAATGGACTCTCATGCTCGTATCTTTCATGATCTACAAAACCTTGATTGTAAGCTGATGTACGTCTGATTTCTGCAATGACATTAAAGTATAGCAACTAAGTATGTAGCATGGATTACCAGAAACTCTCTATTATGGTTGCCAGTTATATTACTCCAAGTGATGTCTGACGTTTTCCTAAAAGCTAGTAGTTTGAGAATTTCCAGAAGATCAAATATGGGAACTACCATGTGTCACTCAACCATATACTTTATGTTTCAAGCAGATAAGAAAATGCATGTAGATAAACACCATTAGAGAATACTATGAGTGGTGTCTGATGTATTCCTAAAAAACTAATAGTTCAAGGATTTCCAGCAGATCAACTATGGGCATCATGATGTATAATTCAAATACATAATAAAGTTTCGGCAGAAAAGAACAAGCATGCAGACAAACAAAAACTGCTAGCTTCAAGGTAAATATTTCAGTGCCAAAAATCCATTATGCAATGGACTTCCTATGACTGTATTCAGTTTTCATCGATTGACTGTTGTGAGGTTTCCCTTCCCATTTGTGTTTCAAGCACTCAAGTTAAGCCTCTCCATGTAACAAAACAAAATATCCAGCATGCAATCATCTACCATAAAATAATAAAAGAACAAGTAATGAAGCTTTCATGTACCAGTATAGCATGCACACACAAATGCAGGTACATGTATGCAAACCATGCATATCGATGTTGAAATTGCTCATTCAAAAGATAACAACACCTGTGGTGCTACCAACAAGCAATCATGTATGTACGGTATGTATCATGTACGATAAGTTATGATCCAGTAACCTTGATTAAGAAGCCTGCAACAATTTGGTAAAACTTGCACAAATGGCCCCAATGTATGCTTCTCTGCAAATAACTCGGCCAAATATCTGTCATAGTTATACTAGTCAGATCAGATATGTAAATCTCACAAAAAATAATGGTCATGGAAAGAAAATAAACATTTGAGTTTTTACAGCAAGCTTAGCATTGTGGGTATAGACACACAAGCAATAAAAGACATTTCATGATTCACGTTGAACATGACAATAGCAATTTATATAGTCAATTTTTGTTCACATTTTATCTGCAATAATGGATACAAATTCATGGCATGCGCAATACTCTTACAATTCTTCACAAGCATGACTTGTGCAAGCAAGCTGGAACAGACTAAACGATTAAAGATACAAGTTGAGCAATCATGGTTTTAAATATCAGCCTTTACATCAAGCAAACAGCTGATAATTACCAGAAAATTGACCTTTTAGAAGTCCTCAGTGTCAATAGTGATACACTTATACATCACATCCTTGTGGCCTTTATCCACTGAAAAAATATAATGCTACCAGCCGATATTCTGAGACATTTCAATGGTGTCCGATGCCCAACAATGCCTATTTCGTCAATATCTGTTGACATCACTCTTTTTAAATTTTTTCACCTCTTAGCTCCCCACCCAATTATTTCAACAGAATTTGCTATTCTAAGTGTTTGCTTAAATCAAGTTTAAAACTTGAAATTTTGCTTCGGAAGTCCAGATACAAGATTTTTTTTTTCTGGTTTTGGTGGGGGATAGGATCTGAGACTTCTTTATTGTTACAAAGTTATTAGGAACTCGCATGGTTCTATGATTACTAAATGTGTGGATTACCAAAAATTTGTCAAAAAGCTAATGATTTTCTAGATGTTATGGCCATGAAAATCATTTTGTGCCCAAGAAAGATGGCTTTTGCAACCATCCCTAATTTAAACCATGTAACTAACAGCTTCATAAAAAGAAAACTGCTAATTTTAATTTAGATCTTCTAAGAATCTCCCAACATGTTTACTGAGGACCATTGAGAGCAAGATGAAGAATCCCCAACCAAAATTATTTTAAGATTCTTGCACCATATTGTTTTGCTTTGGTCATGGATGAATTGACCAGGCACTGTATCACAACGAGTGATGTAGTTCTGAAAGGTGAAACCAGAGTTTGGATAAACCAAAAGTAGGAATATGGAGACTCTAAAGGCCAGTGATTTCAAGTGAAGCAAAACCACAACGAAATAATGCATTGCAACTTGAGTGAAGCCAAGGAAAGCAAACAAGCTGCTGTTAGTTTGAGTAGAAAGGTATCAACATGGATTCCGCTTCCTAAATGGCTAAATCGCACAAAAAGAAAATGACATCAAGGAGGACTGAAATACACAGGCACTAGTAGAGTTCTAGTTTTGCAATTGTGAAGTTGCAACTGGGTCAGAAAGTAATATTCAAACGAGAATAAAAGAAGCACCATTGCTATAAATGTGCACGGTTGAGATGAGGATGCAGAGATTGATATTAGACAGTCGAGAATAAACTGGTGAGGAATGAATGAGTCCGCAAGAAGGTGAAAGCAGCAACCAGTGAGAATACGCTAATGTGAGGTCATCTTAGACTATTTTAAGTGCATCAGATACATACCCACAGATGCTTTGGTGCAAAGAGTAACTGGATCAAACTAGCATCGAACTAGAAGAGAAGTACGCCAAAATTGGCTTGGGTAGAAAAGGTAAAAAATGATTCAGTATCACAATATATTAGTGAAAGAGGTTAGTGAACTCTGATTTGATACAGAGGTGCATTATGTCAGAGGAAACTAAATGATAGTGGTGCTTTTTCTCTTGAAATTTTGCTTTAGCATATGGTTCTTTATACGACTTGGTAATTCCAAGCAAGCAATGATTGGCATGCCAAACCTGATGGTGTAGCTGTCACCCAAGCAAGCTGTTGGAATACAAAGTAGGTACAGCTTCTAGCATTAACTTCTAGGAGAAATACAGAGTAGAGAATCTTCCATTATCTATAGAGTTTCATCTTCTCTACTGCCTTTCTAGTTTGCAAAATGCTCCTATGTCCAGCTTTCACTCTATGGAGGATAGCAGTGTCTCCTGGAATATAAATTCTTCAAAAAAATCCTAGTCGGAAGAAAATTCAAGATCTTATCCTAGTCAGAAGAAAATTCAAGATCTTTTATTAGTCAAGTTCTGTATGTATGTATGTATGTATGTTGTCAGTTAACTTCTTGACCAAATACTAAAGCAAATGGAGGAAAATGGTCAAAGTGAATTCTTTTGAAAGTATTTTCTGTATCATCTTACTCAAAGCTGGAGCTCCCACTCTCTTTCATCACTGCATCTGGAGGAACAAAACACCCTCCAAACTTAGGGCCTTGACATGGACTGTGATACTTATTAGGATTGATTGTGTATCCCAATGGCCGCATAGGTCTAGTCGCCTGCAACTGTTTCGTGTGTGATAATAACAGGGAGATAAAAGCATCTTTTGATACACCATTTAGTAGATATGTGGAATAGGCTTTTCATTGTTGTTGGTTAGTCAAGACCAGTTACATATAGAGTGGGGGATTTTTCCATTGTTCAATGATATAGGGAGGATCTTTCATCTTCCATAGAAGGATTCTTATCTTGATTATCTCTAAAAATTGCTGTTTATCTTGCATCATTCTCTCTCTCTTTTAATAATATATCCTTCTCTTTACCTGACAATTAGCTAGGAGAAAGTTTAGTCATATGAAAAAAAGGTCCACAAAACTGAGCTTAGCTAAAATGGGAATGAGACTTTATTGAGAAGTTGAATTGAGTTATATGATTCCAAAGAAAACAGAAAAGTCAATTCAATCTAGACAAGTTGCAATGGATTTTTCTTTTAAAACCCAAAATTGATGTCAATGGTTATTGTTTTCATGGGAAGCAAAGAGATGTAAAAAGAAGCATTGCACCATAATGACTTGCAGATGCTTTGAACTTAAAACACCAAAAAGAAAAAAAAACATTTATAGGACGAAAGTTTAAATTTCGTTGGGAAAGAAAGAGTGAAACATGTTAAGCAGGACAAAAAGAATAAGACATTTTCTGAGAAGCAAGATAAACACAAAAACGTAAGAAGAACCACTTGAAATAGCATCAATGTTTGGTTAAAGTCTCCAAAAGAGAGAGTGAACCACTATAACAAGGAATATTTCCTCTAACTTTGGCTTCGCAGTAAATCATAAGTTCACTTTCACGAGAGAACAAAAGAAAGAGTTCTCATCAATTTTAATTGCAACATCTTGCTAAAAAATAGAAATTTTCAATTCCGAAAATCAAATACAATCTCTTTCTCTCAAATATGAACATGATAGTTTAAAAAACCACAAAATTCCTTCACTTTAGTTAGTTCTTTCCCATCCCATTATCGAGTACACACCAAATGGAAAGAAACACCAAGAAGAAAGAAGTCCAAGCACAATAAAAACACACACCATCATCCAAACCAAAAATTGCATGACATAAGTCAAATGTTACAAACCACCAATCATAGCACGACCACATAACATACAAAGGACATAAAAATCCACGATATGCAAGCAAAAGAAAGCAACAACCTTTCAAGATAATAAGATAACAGAGATCAATTAGCACATGAGGAATGAAAACTAACCTTTCAAGATCTGGAGGCAGAGAACTTGACCTATGAGGAGAAGCATGGTGGACTCCAGAAGGAGGGTACTGGAAGTAACTCCCAGGTGGGATTCTCTCTCCCATCACACAACCACAAACACACAAACAGAAAAAGAGCAATATCACTACTGTATGTAGCTGTTTAAACAAGGAAAAAGAACAAAAACAAAAACATTAGAACACAAGAAGCTGTCCAAACATAAATGAAACGAGAAACAAAACAGAACCCAGATAACATAATTGCAGATAAATAAATAAATAAACAGAAAAGGAAGAAGAGGGCTTACTGGATGTGGATGGGAGCAGAGAGAGAGAGAGAGAGGAGATGTAGGGAGGGAGGCAGAGATTTAGGAGGCAACAAAAAAGGAGTGCTTTCAGTCTCTCTCTTGGCTTTTTATTGTTAGTTGTTTGGTCTTAGCTTTGGAGTGGCAGTGGATGAGAGTATGGAATGGAAGTGTGTTGTGAGAGACACAAAGCCCTAACTCCAACTAACACTCTCTCTTGGATCCTTTTTTTGCTTTGCTGTATTTATTAATCGATGACCAACATATACTTGGATCTTTCCTCACCTTGCATCTTCTCTGTTTTCCTTTTTCTTTTCTCCCAAAAACAAAAAATAAAAAAATCTTCCATTATATTTTTTTATGTGAATATACTTTTGGGATCCAACTATATATAAAAAAAAATAGTAGAAATTAATTACTTTCACAACATTTTTTATTTAGAAATAATTTCACCGTATTTGTATTAAGATTGAAGTATAAATTTTTTTTGAAAATAGATACGATCATTCATGGAGACGTAGATATGTCACTAATTTTAGATCGTGATTGATGAGATTTGAATTCTTAATTTTATAGATGAGCTATTTAAGGAGCTCGTCTACCTTTATATCAATTTGTTGTTGATTACTATTAATAATTGATGATCTATTGTTATCGTAATTCAATTAATTTTTTATAAAATTTGTATCGATGATGATTATGAATGAATTGTAATTATTTTTCTATTTATTTACTTAAAATATATATTTATTTTTTTAACGAGAAAATGATAAGACAGTCTTTGTATTTCGATTGTGTGGTCTTTGGATAATACGATCTTGTGAGTTCTGAAATTGCTTTGTATTAGTTTGATTTCAGCTGTGTGGTCCTTGGATGACATGATCTACTATTATGGTAATTCAATTGATTTTCTATAAAATTTGTATTAGCAATGATTATAAATGAGTTGTATTATTTTTATTTATTTATTTGATGAAAATATATTTTCTTAAATGAAAAAATGGCAAGATAATCTTCATATTTTAGTTGTGTGGTCCTTGGATAAGATGATCTCAAGAGTTTTAAAATTGTGTTGAACGCTGCTTTGTATCAGTTTGATTTTGGATTGCCAGTAGTGCATAGGTCTTCATTGCAATGAATGAAAAATTGGAGTAAATTATAAACTAGTCCCTCTAGTTTCAAGAAACAAATTAATTAATCCTACATATTCAAAAATTATTATTTAATTCTTTAATCAATTTTGACCGTATTTAATTTAATATTATTTTTATTTTAAAAAATCTCTTATTTTGTCATCAATCTTTACACATTTTTTCATGTTTTTTTTCTTTTTTCTATTTCTTAAGACAAATCAAAATAAATTAGAAAGGAGAAAAAAAGACTAAATTACAAATTAATTTCAAAATATAAGGATTAAATAATTAATGTTTTTAAAAAAAGATTAATTAATTAATTTATCAAAACAAGAAGAAGTAATTAATAATTTACTCGTGAAAACGAGATACTTTGGGATTTGAAAATGACACGTCCACCAAAAAAAAAGCAAAGAAGAAAGCCAGACTAGACTTTTTGTGTGTTACTTGATGTGATTATGAGTTTATTGACTGATCTATTTGTATTTATTGGAATAGTTGGATTTTGACGTAAGATTTCTTCAGCAAGTTCAAATTATAATTCAAGAGTTATTGGCTTATGAATTCAAGTGTCCGCTTTGTTTTTTAATTTTTATAATTTTAGATATCCTAGTTTTAATAAGCCGATTTATTTTTTAATGAGATTATTTTTTTTAATCTCTTTGTGTTTTCTTTATTAGTTTCAATTTCAAACATTGTAATTATTTATTTACTTCACATAGATTTTGTAATATGTTCCAAACATGAGAATTCAATTTGATTTTATTTTGTTTTATTAATAAAAATTGTTGCCGTCTAAAATAAATATTTCAAATAGTAGATATGTGTTTCTCTTTTAATATGAATTGATCAATAAAAGACTAACAATTGATGTGGTTGATATTGGAAATACTATTAATGATAATCCAAATATGAGAATTCAATTTGATTTGATTTTATTTTATTAATAAAAATTGTTGACGTCCAAAGTAAATATTTTAAACAATAGACATGTGTTTCTCTTTTAACATTAATTGATCAATAGAAGACTAACAATTGATGTGGTTGAGATTGAAAATACTGTTAATGATAATTTATATAGAACATGGTCGATGCTAATATAACTGGTTTGGAACAAAAAGGTTTTGTAATTAAAATTATTCTATAATTTTCCTAATTAGTTTTTTTTTAATTATAGATTGACTTTCGAGTCAATTTTATTTCCATTCTTGTATTACAAGGAAGTTTAGGCCTCGTAATAGTATTTAAAGGAACTTTGCTCATCGTAATTTATTTGGCCAATCTTGTGACACATTTTCAATATTTATATCTTTTGCAATTTACTTTTCTAAGTTTGTTTTCTTTGACTTTGTGCTTTCTCTTTATTTGTAGGTTGCTTTAATATTTTTACAGGCTTTTAATTTGTTTGGTTGCTTTATTTATTATGCAATGCTTTTTTTTATTTTGCAATGTCTTCTCGATGTAAATTCTTTATGATTTGTTTATATAAATCTTTATGATCTATAACTCAAGGAAAATATTTTTTGTTTATTATCTAATGGAAGCCTCAAGGTTCACTGTTTGAATGATCAATATAAACTTGGATGTTTACTACTTGATTTAAACTATATTGTTTAAAACTTGTTTGGAACTCGTGGTTTTTAAGCTCCTTGTATTTTCTCTATAAGTTTCGATTTAATCCGGAGTTTACAAGGTTATTCATCAATATCTACAATAAGCTTAGCAATTTAGCCATGTAACATTGTAAATATTTTTCTATTTATTTACTTAAAATAGATTTTGTAATATGTTCCAAATATGAGAATTCAATTCAATTTTATTTTATTAATAAAAACAATTGAAATTCAAATATAAATATTTTAAATAGTAGACACGTGTTTTTTTTTAACATTAATTGATCGATAGAAGACTAACAATCGATATGGTTGAGATTGAAAAATACTATTTGCGGTAATTCATATAAAACATGATCAACACTAATACAACTTATTTGAACAAGAAGGATCTACGATGAAGATTATTCTAGAAGATTCTATGTATTCTTAAGCTGCAGATTTTCTTATTTTGATATTTGTAAAAGATTCAAAGTCTAATTTTCATTAGGTTTTTTAATTTCATTGTACTGTTATAGGCATTAATAACTGTTCCAATTAATATTTTTTTTCAACTGTAGACCAACTTCTAAGTCAATTTTATTTCCTTTTCTTATATGACAACTAAGCTTAGGCCTCCTAATAATATTTAAAGGAACATTGCTCGTTGTAATTTTTTTGGCCCATCTCGTGACACAATTTCAATACAATCTTTGTTAGGTTTTTTCTGTAATTTGCTTTTGCAAGTTTGTTTTCTTCAACTTTGTGCTTTATCTTTATTTACATACTTCTTTTTATTGCATTATTTACAAGTTTTATATGCAATTTTTTTTTACAATTTATTTACGTGCTATCTTTACAAGCTTTTAATTTGTTCAATTTATTTCTTTACCACGTAACACTTTTTTAGTTTTTCTAGTGTCCACTTGATGTAAATTCTATATAATTTATTTATATAAGTCTTTATGATCTATCGTTCAAAGTAAATATTTTTTGTTTATTATCTGATGTTAACCCTAAGGTTTACTATTTGAATAATCAATGAAAACCTAATGTTTACTATTTGATTTAAACCACATTGTTTAAAACTGATTTAGACTTCATGGTTTTTATGGTCGATATAAAATTTACATCTTGTATCTCAATTTAAACCTCGTGATTAATTTCAACACAACAATGTTATGTTTGACCTAGACAATCATTGTTTATTCACAAGTAATTCATGCTTTCATGAACTTATTAGTTTTAGGTTTTTGGGATAAAATTCATAATTTTATTTGATCACAAGGCAATTACCACCTCCTCAAATATTAAGTTTGAAGTATAACATTTCATCTATCTATATAAATAAATTTATACTCGTAACAAAAATAAAGTCATTACTTTAATGATTTTGGTTCCAAATAGCATGTAAAGGAATTTGAAAATTGATAATCAGTAGATTATAAAAAATAGACTGAGTGTTGCTTTGAATTTCCCAAAAAAAAAAAAAAAAGTAGAGAATGATTCGGGAAAATAAGATTGGCAAGGTAATAAATGATTTTTTTTATGATAAAGGGAATATTCGAGCTTGTTTTGAAGCATCAAATCAAATATACATTTGGATTAGATTTAAAACTACCCTTTGATAGTAGTTTGATCTAAAACAAGTGTTTTATTTCAGCTTAGAAAGCATTCGTATTGCATTACCAAACATACACCAAATTCCTATCTGATATAATTTTTTAAGTCCTTAGTCATACCAAACTCATGCATTCTCAATAATTTTTATTGTGCCTATTTAGGTATAAAATAAAAACCAATAATAACAAATAAAGAGCACCCTGCCTTATGGCATAATTTCAATCCAAGTTTTCTCTATAATTTATTTCTTTTGTAATTTATTTTCTTAAGTTTCTTTTCTCCGACTCTATACCTTTTTCTTTATTTCCATGGTTTCTTTGTCACATTATCTACATGTTTTATTTACAACTTTAGTTATAGCTTATTTACATGTTTTTGTTACGAGCTTTTAATTTATTTAATTTCTTTATTTACCATGCAATGCTTATTTTTCTTTTTTATAGTCTCTGCTAGTTGTAAATATCCATGGTTTATTTATATAATCTCCGTTATGCATTGCTAAAAGTAAACTTCTTTGTCTATTATCTGATGAAAACCTCAAGATATATTGTTTAAATAACCATAACAAGTGTTTTATTTCAGCTTAGATATTTTAGTGTTGCTTAAAATTGATTTCGACCTCGAATTTATTAATTTTAGGTTTTTGGAAGAATATAATCCTGCTTGATCGCATGGTAGTTGCCACCACTTCACATATTAATTTTAAATATAATATTCCATCTACTTATAGAAATAAATTTACATTAGTAACAAAAACAAAGTCATTTCTGCAATGATTTTGGATCCAAACACTTTGTAAAGGAATTTAAACTTTGGAATCGATGATCAATTGGACTAGAAAAAATAGATTAGTCGTTGATTGAATTTTCAAAAAAAAAAAAATTATTTAGAAAACTTAAATTGGTAAGGTAATTATACAAACCTGGCTTAATGTTTCGAACACGTTTTAATGATTTTAGCTTGTTTTTAAAAAATTATATAAAAAGGTCATCAACTAAGCCTCCGATAACAATACTAAGTATCGATCCGATTTTTCAACCAAAATTTAAAACAACGCTAACATGACAGGTGACGAAACATGACACATGGACTTTAGCAAGTCATGTAGAATCCACACAAACATAACATGTGGACTTTAGTAAGCGACGTGGGATCCACATAAACATGACACGTGTACAGTAGCAAGCCATGTAATTGATTTTTCCACATCACTAATGATGTGGATTCTACGTGGCTCGCTCAAGTCCATGTATCTTACTTATGTGAACTGCCATCTTAGTGTTGTCTGAAATTTTTGTCGGAAAATCATATTTGTGCTAGTATTGTTATCAAAGATTTAGTTGATGACCTTTCTATATAATTTTTAAAAAACAACATAAAATCATTAAAAAGTATATAGTTCGTAATTTTTTAGAATATTAAGCCTACAAAATTCAGCAATTTTTTTAATTTTAATAATAAAGAGATATTCAATCCAGTTTTCAAGTATCAAAACTAGAATTATATTTAAACTACATTCGAAACTTTTTTTTAAAAAATAAGTTTGATTTAAAAAAGACGTTTCGTTTTAAATTAGAAAAACGTTTGTACGTGTTATGCAACACGTACTAAATTCCTCTCATGATATTTTAAGTCTAAACGCGATAAATTATTAATATTTTTCTCGCAAAAGCCGTATTTAGGTATATATATATAAAAAACTAATAGTAAGAGCACCATTTTCTAATTAAAAAAATATATATAAAAAGACGAAAGCACCCTCTCGTGGTGCCACGCGCAGCCCCAGTTCCCATCGTTTTCCTCTGGACAGTCAACAGGGAAATATTTACACAATTTTGATAATCATACGCTACCAAAAAAATCAAAATCACCGAAAACCGTATATATACAGATTACGAACTCTCTCTCTCCCTCTCCCCCTCTATCAATCCCCTTTACCTATATGCTCATTCTTTCTTTCATTCCGTCTCTGACTTTGATGCTGCATGGCGATTAGGGCTCGATTTCAAAATGATGGCACATGATCTCACTCGATCGATGCGTTTTCCACGCGATTAAGATGTAATCTCACACCGATTTTCGACCATTTTAAACCCATTTGCAAACCAGCTGAGTTTTTTCGACTTTCGATTTAGGGATTTTAGATTTCTAGGGTTTCTTCTTGTTCCTTTTCTTTTCTTTTTTACTTATGAAGGGTGGCGGTCAGTCTGACAAGACCAAAGTGGTGGTCCGCCACTTGCCGCCGGGGATATCTCAGCCGATGTTCGTCGAGCAAATCGACGTTGTTTTCTCTGGCCGTTACAACTGGCTCTCCTTTCGTCCTGGCAGGTTAGGGTTTACTATATTTTGGATTTTTTAACCCGATTTAGGGTTTTATCTAGCATTTTAGTTTTTTATAGGGTGGTCTAGGGTTTTTTGTGCGTGCAGAGTTGAGCTAAATTAGGGTTCTAGTTTTGCTTTTATTTTGTTCTATTATCCATGTTCCATGTATGGTAGGTTTGAATGAAGTTGGATGAACTTGATGTTTTTGTTTTAAAAAATTGGTTTGTCGCTTTAGGAATCCTAGGCAAGGGTTGTGGGTGGGGGAGTTGGAAATTTGAACGGGTTTGAATTTGGAACTGAAGACGCTGAGATGGCTCAGAATTACGTTAGTTATTGCTTGCTTGAATTGCAGTTGTTTCCAGAAGCACGCTACTCAGCTGGGTGCTTGATGGCCAATTACTGAAATGAGCTAGCTGAATTTTGTAGAACACGAGCCTCCTGAGTGTTTGGCTCGTGCCCCCTTTCATCTGGGCTTTTTTATGTTCAAGAATTTGAGAGCTGATGTGCTTGGATTGACCTTTGTTTAATTAGAACAGGAAAAAAGGAGAATGCTAGGGTATTTATCTGCCAATCCTTTAGCTTCTGTTATGATCCATTGGCGTTTCTCCCTGGTTGCTCATACTCTGAACTATAAGTAACTATTAAGTTATAGCCTTCCTTTGTTTGATTGCAATGTCTGATTTATCTTAGCATATGTGAAGGAGTTTTTTCCCCCTAACAGTGGAATGTGGTACAAGTTGCTATGATTTTCTTATTTTTTCCAAACAGAATTAGATAGATTCCAATTAAATATAAGTTGTAATTGTTTTTCGTATTCCCTCTTTCTACACCACCCGCATTGGAGTAATGAAACATTTTGATTTTTGAAGGGAATTTTAGGTTGCAAATTGTTATGCCGTTTCTCTTTTTGACTATTCTATAACTTCCTTTTTCAAAATTTTGTTTCATTTTAGACAGAGTTGTATTATTGCTTCTCTAATGAGTTGAGAAAGTTCACTCCCATCCTCAAATTGCTAATTTCTATAATCAAGTCATGACGTGAAGAATAGATGGTTTCAACCCAAATTCATGTTTTGAGTGAACTGTGTGATTGATAGTACTGCCTTTTGATTGTTTCCCAGCCAGAAGCATCAATCCTATTCTAGAGCCTATATTGACTTCAGAAGGCCCGAGGATGTTTTTGACTTTGCTGAGTTCTTTAATGGTCACCTATTTGTTAATGAGAAAGGTAAGCCTTGACTATGCTAACCATGCCCCCTATTAAATATGTTTGTATTTAAACCACGGTTTGTCATCTCAGGATCTGATGTAATAAATTATTATTCCATTTATTTTAGGCACTCAGTTTAAAGCTATTGTTGAGTATGCTCCTTCACAACGTGCCCCAAAACAGTGGTCCAAGAAGGATGGTCGTGAAGGCACCATATTAAAAGGTATTTGATTTCTTTTTTGTGGAATAAAAGTCAAGAATAGTTGTTATATATGGATTTAACATGCCACATTTTTATTTTTGTAAATACAATAATTTCCTTGTTGACATCTAGATCCTGAGTATTTGGAGTTCCTTGAATTTATTGCCAAGCCTGTTGAGAATCTTCCCAGCGCTGAAATACAATTGGAGAGAAGAGAAGCAGAAAGAGCTGGTTAGTCATAGAGATCTTGGAATTCAGCATTTTGAAATAATTGTACTAGAAAGAAGGGTTAATTGGATTGTTTGGATTGGAATTCATTTTTCATTTAATCTTGCTTGATATTTTCCCATTATGTATCCACAGGTGCTGCAAAAGATGCTCCTATCGTTACTCCATTAATGGACTTTGTTCGACAGAAAAGAGCTGCTAAGAACGGACCTCGGGTATTGTTTGAAATTGAATATTTGTGACTTAGATGAAATCATCAATTATACTTGAGCAGCATTTCCCCCTCATTTTGTGTGCTATTGTGAATAGCTGTAGTGTCAGTGAATTCAGGGCAGTGTTTTGTTAATTACTGTATATTAATTTGCAATGGATTCATTTGGCATGTACAATTGCTTCAATTGGGCCTTTTTTTTTTCCCTTGGATGTTAGGTAGCAGCATCTTATTTTTCATATAAAAAGGTTAACATAAATGTAACGTGAACTTAAAGAATGCCCTAGCTTGAACTTGCGGTTTGCTAATTTTTATTGGATTCACATTGTGATATAAGCCTGTTAGCTAAGAGTTTAGTTCTTGTATTAGTTCAGATGCTAATGTTTTAAAATATGTACCTTTTAAACTCCTTTCTGCAGTTATAAATGGAGGGTAAGGTTAAAATAGCTGAAATCTGGATTTTTACTCTGCAGTAAGAATATCTTTTCTTGTGTAGGGTACTGCACACAGGTCTTTACTCTTGTTTCATGGTTCCAGATGAATTTAAAGCTTTTGACTCTGATATTTGATTTTGATGTATTTACTTGAGTGGTGGCTGTTCTCTTTGCATAATTATTTTTTTGTAAGCACAACCATTTCATAAAGTAATTTTGATTTTGGTGCAGAGGATATTGTCCAATGGGAAACTGAGCAGAAGGGCTGGTGGCAGTGGAAGTCCTAGCTCATCCTCATCGAAACGAGGTTCCGAAAAGAAGAGAACAATGGTACATGTTTACAATGCACATTTATTTCTGAAGTCATGTAGGGGAATGTGGTTCTGAAGTTATCTTATGTAATCTGTGATTTACTTGATTTTGTTTCAATAGAATTTGAGCCTGGTATACTCTTCATCCCTAGCAATGCTTGATAATTTTGGGGCATGGGATTTAAACAAGCTTTGCAAGTGTTTGAAACTTAAATTATTCAGTGTAGTAGTGTTCTAAAGATGATGAATTTTTAATGTCTTGTTTCTTTAATATTTGTTGAGGTTATTTGTGCATGTTGAGATCATGTGCTCACTGGAAATGGTAAATGTGAGGAATGCCTAATATTGGACATCAGAAAGGTGGAAATATTGTTCTATGTGCTTGTTTTCTAGATCCAAACCATGAATTGTATGTGAAGATTTATGTTTTTTTTTTATATTGGGAAACATCTTAGCTTTGATAAGCTGTAAATAGGAAAATACAAGCCTGGTAGAACTTTATTGGTTGGTTCTCTCTTGGAACTTGTTGCTTTATTCATTGAAGGATTCCATTTCCATGCTGTTTCACAGCCTGTCCTTTGATCCTCACATGCTTGCTTTGAGATGTCCAAAATTAAGTTTGTTTAATTATCTAGAAGCCCTAGTTAGTTAATACGAACATGCCATATGTTTGAAAACTATTAATAATTTTCCTTGTCCAATGGGCAGTATGTTTTAAGGGACACTGCAAAAAGCTCAAGTGGAAAAGACAAATCAACTTATGTGCATGTTCCCAAGCGAGATGATCATCAACTTTCTAAAGCTGTAACTTTGGGTTCTGGATCTGGTATTGAAGTATTAGAAGATGAAAGCGGTATGATGAGAAACTGAATTTTAAGGTTTTCAAGGATGCTTAAACTGATTACTAAGCTCTTGCTTGTTTATAGTTTTAATTCTGTATGCTATTAAAAATTGCATTCTGCTTCTTCACAATTTGGGGGAATGCAGTAGCACTTGTTTCATATTTTTGGTGAAAAGCACCCTTCGTTCTCCTTTTTTAAATGAAAATGGAAATTTGTGATCTCAATCTTTCTGAATAAGAGTTATTTATTATTTTTTTTTTTTGAAGAAAAAGCTGCAGGCTATATTGCATCTCTTCCCAGAAGAGCATTGACATGTTCTCTATGCTTGTCTGAGATTGTTGGCTTGCTTGCTTCCTTCTTATTGATATTTCAAATACCTTCATCTCATAATCAATAGGAAAGAAATGAGGCATGCTGGTTTCTATAGATATTTAAATGAGTGTTTTCTTAGAATTCATGTGTATTTTATATGCTTTTATCCTTTTTGTTTCAATATACTTTTACTCTCAGCACTGTTGTTGAGCATGGTTTGTTACGAATGTTTTTATTTCAGGAGTTTCTGGAATTACTGATACTGGGAAGAAGAAAATCCTGCTTCTTAAAGGGAAAGAGAAGGAAATTTCACAAGTGAGCCTTTTATTTCTCTTGTCCTCCTGCTTTGGTGATTCAATTGGCGGATTTACTTTAACGCATGGTGAAAGCTTGTTTAATGTTCACAATACCCCTTGGAAATGCTTCGCTAGGATAAAGGAGATGCATGAGAGTAATTTTACTTAAATAGAGGGAACAAAAGGTCAGCTAATGCAAGAGTTTTGTTGAAGATCCTAAATTTGAAGACAGAAAGTAGGGCATGATTTTTCAGTACAATTTCTTGTTAGAGGGGACCCTTCTTGGATGGATGTTTTGCAACTAATTTGGCTGCTTTTTTCTTGTGTCAAATGAAGTGGCATGGAAATATCTGGGTTTCTCTTGATTGAATTAACTATACTTACACTGTGCTGATTGAAATGCTGTGAACTAATATTTTTCCCCGTATCCTGACTGAGAGATTAGCCTTGGAATATATTTGTTTCTCGTTTCCAACAATAATTCATGCATGGTTATGTTTGGTTGTTAAATGACTCTTTGCCCCTTTGTCATTGTTTCATGATTACCATGGGATACTTCAGTTATTTTTTAAACCATGCTTCTCATGGCTATTAATCCTGCAGGTTACTGGCACCATGTCCCAGCAACAGAGCATATCATCATCTGATAAAAATACAGTTAGTTCGACGGCTCTAAAGAGCCAGCGGCGTGAAGCCAGTGGAAGTGGAAGGATAATCAGAAGCATACTCTTAAACAAGGATTCACGTCAAATTCAATCCTCCGGAGTCCAGTCTGAGCCACAGATGCAAACCATAAATCTTGACAAGGACAAACGTCCTCCTCGGCCCCAACACGCACAGTTGGTTTCGAAGGATGCAAATGGAACACCAGATGACAAGGTTGTTGGGAATGATTCCCATGGTTTTCCAAATGAGAAGCAGGAAAGGCGCACCAGAAATAAGGATAGACCTGATCGTGTAGTGTGGACTCCTCTCCGCAGATCAGATGGATCCTATGCAAGTGATGAATCCTTGTCATCATCTGCATTTCAATCTACACAGTCAGTGTTTGATTCTTCACAAGGTAAGCCATTATTCATCTTCAGCCAAAATATGTTCAGCGTAGAGATATGGGAAACATATGATTTCCCCTCATTGCATTAGCAAGTCAGATGATTGCTTATTCCACTCCTAGAATACAATATGACATATGGCAACACATGCAAAAAACTCCACCAGTTTCAAGAAGAAACAACTCTCAGCTGCAGGATATTTTACACAAGTGATTTTTTCAAATAACTCTGTTTTTTTATCTCTTAGGAAACCATGGAGATGCAAAAGTTGACACCTTAAATTTAAGGAGCGGAGAAATAAAAGCACTTGGAGGTGGGCGTAGTAATCATTCTTCTTTAGATAATGGTTAGTTTTTTTTTTTTTTTTTTTTTTTTGGTGTGCCCTTCAACTTATATGTTGCTTCAGCATCTATATGCCAATGCACATACGTTAATCATTAATATGAGTTGTATGTTTCGACTTAGATGCTTGACTTTATGCAGGATCGCATAAACATTTTGGTCGTCGGGGACCATCACATATTGTGAGGGATGCTGATGGCTCCACTGTTGAGGGGAAGACTCTTAAAAGAGGTGGTGCTTCTGGTTATGGCTCCCATGAGGTGCTTACACGTGATTTTTGGATGCTAAACTTTACTGCCATTTTCTGCCTTTTGTTCTTGTTTACTGATATCTTGAAGGTTTGCTCACAGAATTCACAGAAGCAAGTCTGGGTTCAAAAGTCTAGCTCTGGTTCTTAGTGTTTTGAATGGTAAGCTTCATTCTTGTTCCCTGTAGGTATTTGGGATATTTTTTTCAAAACACAAGAACACTTACGATGGCACTGATACATCCCTTTTTACTATATTCTTGTGGCCTTTCTGTTGCCTTTATATGCTGAGAGTGAAATTGATTGGAGGAAAATGGAAGGTGGGTTAGATGTAGGGTCGGGGAAGGGAGTGATTGCAAGAATTTGTTGTTCTTATTTGTTTGTCTGAGAGGTTGGAAAAAAATATTAAGAAAAAAATGGGAGGGATTGTGTATATGCAACAGCACCTTTTATTTCTTTCCTTCCAAAATATTAAAAATAAATGAATAAATAACTTCCAAAGCGAAAGAACTAGCATATCTTCCTCTTTCTCAGTATCTCTTCTTTTTCACTTCCCGCTTTTGAGCTTGCATCTTCCTAGTTCCAAATGATGAACTTGACCATTCAGACGAATGATTTAACAAATTTTGGTTGATTTGATAATCGGTATTCTGAGGGATGGATGTTGGGCTTCTAAAATGACATTGTATACGCAGTAAGGTTGTCGAGGACAACTAAGCTTGTTGAACGTGACCGTAGACAAATCTTTATGCATTTTGATTATGGTATTGTATATTATATCTGAATTCATGACCATTCTAAATTTAAATTCAGTGGTCAACTGCATCTTTTCATTCATCACATGGCAGCCTTTTGCTTGAATTGGTGGATATCATGTCTATTCCTGCTTCGGGCCTTTTGGCAAGTTGATGATGTTTTACTTTCACACATCACTTCTGCAGTGGAATGCTTAGTATCAGTGAAATTTTGGAGCATGCAGTTGCTGTATGCTGGAGGCTGTCCCTTTTTGTTAGACAAGATGATCAGGTGTGAAGTATCAGCAGTGGATAAGGTTTTTCTTTGGGAAACCTAGGAGAAAATGCAAAGTTGACATCAACGATGCAGGTATTGATGCAATTAATACTTGGGTTGATGAGATCCCGATCTTATTCAAAGACGGCTCGGAATAGGAGAAAAAGGAAGGAGAAAAAGATATCATTGTTATAATCGTACATAAGACCACAGTTTTTGCCAGGGTGTTCCTTTACTGGGTTCTACTCAACGGTGCTGCCATTTGTGTCCTCGTCCTCATTCTTGCCATTGACTGATTGGATATCGGGATATTCTCTACTTCTATAGGTGGATCCCTTGGTTAAACTGTATATATATCCACAGCAAAGCGTTGCTACCTGAATTCCTGTAGTTATATATATATGTTTCGTTAAGCAGTCTGCTATACGTGTTTCTTGAGCATTTGTGTATAGCTCCTGTTATTTGGAAGGTTACCTGTACTCGGGTGTTTGTTGAAGCGAAGAAAATGCGGGTGTTTTGTAAGCTTGGTATGTTGTGAATGAATGGCTTTGACTGATAGGCCATGGATTGATTTAAAAGCGTGGTTGAATATTATTGTAATTGGTAGGAACTAATTGGTCTATGTTATGGCTGTGTTCAGGTGTTGTTTTACTGAAATGGAAAATTGCCTTCTTAGAGCATACATGATTGGATTTTGATTGTTTGGTTTAGCGTTTCGTACCAACTTTTAGCTCTTGCATCATATGGATGATGAAGATACTCTTTACATGCTTTCACATTTGTCAAGTCCTCATGCCAAAACGAATTATTTAGTCTTTATATCTTTAAATTTTCTTGTATTTTAATTTTTTTTTCAATTTATTTTAATTTTTTGTTTTAAGAAATAGAACAAATAAATAAAGTGATGTGGTTTTATGAAATAAAATTATATTAAATTAAGAGTCAATAATATGGATTAAATATTTATTTTTTCAAATAAAATGGATTGATTAATTTGCTTTTGGGAAAATGAAGGGATTGATTTATGATTTACTCTTGGAAATGCAGGCTGTACTTCGTGCAAATTTTCCATACGCTGGCAAACTACTAATAACCGTGATGGGAATAAAACCAAAAAGGATTTGTTTTTTTAATCAATTTCACATTTTTAAATCCAACTGCGTTTAAAAAAATTCCTAAAAACAATTTTTTCTTTTTGTAAAATACCAAATCACAAACCCAAAAAGAGCAACAACATTTCATAAAAAGAAAAACAAGTTTAAAAATTCTTAAATCTTTTTTGCTCTGTAGTTGTTTAAAAATTCGTAATTTTTTTATTTGAATTTTTTCAATCATTTGAAAAATATTAACGTAATCTAATTTATTGACATTTGACAGTTTTTAATCCACATATAGTAAAAAGTAAATCTCATACGCATTTATTGAGAAAAATAGAAATATATATATATATATATAACTGACAAAAATTAAAATCAAAAACCAAAAGGTCGAACACTGTGCGCAACTGAGAAAGCAATCCTTTCATGCACCACTAGATATTGAGATATAGCAGGCGCTAGTGACGTGGATAGTTTCAAATCCTAGAAAACCAGTGCGGGAGAGCCTCAGAAAAGGATTGGCCATGGACGGATTTTTCTCTCTCCCTCCACACAGAGAGAGAGAGAGAGAGAGAGAGTTGCTTAGTTGTAGTTCAAGTTCAAAGACAGTGAATTCAGTGTGAGCTTCAAGTTATTATCGAAGAAAGATTTGTTCTCTTTCATTCTGCTGCTGAAATGACATTCTCTATATTCCCCAATTACGTCCACCAACCCCACTTTCTCTCTTTCAACTCCGATTCCCCAACTTTGAAGAAACCCCTTTTGGCGCGAAGTTCCAACGGTCAAAACCCCTCTTCCGACGGCTCTCTCCTCGTCAAAGATAACAAACCACCCTTCCCAGGTCTCTTTCTCTCTCTCTTAATTCTTTTTACTACTTTTTTTTGTGGTTTCTTCCATTTGGTGGCTGCATTTCTTGCGAGCTATGATGCCTAGAGCAAGGATCAACAGGCTCTGAATTTAATTTCCAACCTCTTTGTGTTGGCTATGCGTACTATGATCTGCTGTATAGCTCTATGACTTGGAATTTGGCACTTTAATGGAACATCGATGGCTGCTTTTGTGTTTCTGAACACAATGTGAATCTTCTCTTCTATCCAGCTAGAAGATAGGGAATTTGAAATAGAAGAATGAACACAAGGAATATTTGAAAAGACTGGAAACGAAAAAAGACTTAACATATTGTCATTATAATACTGGAAAGATTGTCTCGATGAATCATTTTTTTCATTCATCGCTGCCATATTCTTGGACAAAGAGACTCATTAGTGTTTTTTTGCTGCCTTGACTCGGGTTCTTGTGGTTTTTTCTCTTGTTCTTTTGAAGTAATTGGTTTCAGATTAGATATGTAATCATCACATTCTTTGTCTGCATATACTGATGTGATAGAATTTCACCGATCCTTTTGGCATAATTAGACAACATTTGGAGTGATAGTACATTGCATAAAACTAATGGTTCTTTTACCTTGTCTGGATGCTTGAACTTTTGCACAATTGTGAAATGATGTGCAGGGAAGCCAGAGGCAGATGTTGTTGTTATTGGGAGTGGTATTGGTGGACTATGTTGTGCAGGACTTCTAGCTAGATACCAGCAGGATGTTCTTGTATTGGAGAGTCATGATCTGCCTGGGGGTGCTGCTCATTCTTTTGAGATAAAAGGCTATAAATTTGATTCTGGTCCATCATTGTTTTCTGGTTTTCAATCAAGAGGTCCTCAGGCAAATCCCCTTGCACAGGTATTTATTCTTTCCGTTTCTTTTTTGACGCTTTCCCTTTCTATTTTTCTAGTAAATCGATCATGCTGATGCTTCATGATTAGTGTTGCTGTGGGATTCGAAGCACTATGTTCACATAAAATCATATAGGTGACCAGGAGAAATGAACATAAAATTTGAGGAAAACTAAATGCCACATATAATTCTGATTTATCAAATGATTTGATTTATTATAATCCTGACTCCAGTGTTGGAATTTTCCTGTAAGCAAGAATCGATTGCTATTTGCTCTAGCTTTTAGAGTCCAAGAAAATTGTTTGTTTACTGATTCTATTATTTAATTCTTTGCTGACTTCAGGTGGCAAGTAGTTACTCTAATGTTTTCACTGACAAATATCTTTTTTTCTTCAATGGAGCTCTGACCTCTTATGTTCTTGGAAAAAAATAATAGTCATCTGACTTCAATGTATATTCTTATATGATTTTCAGGTTCTGGATGCATTGGGTGAGTCAGTTCCATGTGTAAGTTATGACTCTTGGATGGTCTATGTACCTGAAGGTGACTTCCTGTCACGCATTGGCCCCACAGAATTTTACAAGGTAGGTTTTGATCATTAAAATTTTAAAATTGTAGCCCCATTTCAGATATTATCATTTTTCTTGTTTCCTTACGAGTTGCATCTTTGATCTGTTTGTGTATGCTATGAGTGCAACGTATTTAAAATATGCACGCTGTCGACTAAATATGACAACAGGAGAGAGGTGGGGAAATAAAAATTTTGCAAGGCAACTAATCCATCTGGAAACAAATGGACCCCGATATAGCTTAATGGAATCTTTCGTCAATTACGGATGATAGTTGCTGAAATTTGGCTCTGCAGTTTTGATACATTTGACATTGTATCAGATCAGGATTGCATGGATGTGATAAATTTGAGTGGGACTTTGTTTCTGCATATTCGGTTGACTGAAATCAATAGTCACCATTCTTCTTGTATTGCAGTGAAGGCTGTAATGATCACATATTTAAGGCCATTGTTTCTGACACGGTAGGGTCCAACATGACCTCAAAATAAATGAATAAACAAGAGAAAAACATAAGCACAAATGTAGTTTGGTGTTGTCAGGACTCAGAACAAGGATGGTGAGAATTAGTGTTTCATTATGCTAGAAGCTGAAGTTGGACCATGCAGTAAATGGCCATGATAAAGGATGTTAATTATACGTATATGTTAAATGATCGCATATGGATGATCCCACCTTTTTTATTATCTTTTAAGGACCTTTCCTAGCAAGTGAGATGCCGCAAAAGCCTGCGTTTTGAGTTTTTATGAGTCTGATTTTAGTTACAGGAATCTGCCTTCTAAAAGTTTTCTTTAACAAATAGACTAAAAATTACGTGAAACACAATTGATGCTTTGACGTCATAACTGAAATGGGAAGAAACTATTCCTGGCTTGCCTGACACACTACACGCATCAAGTCATGAAATTATAATATTCATGAAACCTTCAGTTTTTGTGAACTTAAAGATGTAAGATGGACATAAAATAAAAAGAATAGCAATGGATCTGACTAGTAACTCATCATTCGTGCTCATTTGCATGATTATTGGCATCCGTCAAGTTCTATGCTTGTTTCATCTCTTATATTCCTGTGATGGTTTCACGTTGGGTAAAGTACTAAGTACTCTCTATTCAAACAATTTTGTGCTCAGTAGGACTCTTTATATTTTCCTTCAGGACCTTGAGCAGTATGCAGGTCGCAATGCTGTGCAAGAATGGAAAAAGCTTCTTGTGAGTTATGCAAATTTCCTGCCCTTAATGAGTATATGTTCTGTTACTAAGATTTTATACTAGAATGGATATATATATATATAAATAGTTTTTGCTCTCAAGAATTGACCATCAAGCTAAATTCTTATTTTGAGGATATCAGTCATCCAATTTTGCATGGGTCTTTTTTTATTTTTATCTTTTTATCAATCATCTTGAAAATGTAATGCAAAAGATCAAAAAGGAAGAAAGAAGTACTTTTGTAACACTATTTTTGGAAGTCTCCAAACTTCAAAGCCATATTTTTTGGTGCTATGATGTAGTTTGGGACCAGTGACTCCAGGGAGCAAGTTTCTCACAATTGAATACTATGTTTCCATGTCTATAGAGTCACAACTCACAACCATCTAGGCATCTGTTGTTGATCAATATCTTTAATTAAGTGCTAAATGCAATTCTATTGCAGGATGCAATACTTCCTCTTTCTTCTGCTGCAATGGCTCTTCCTCCTTTATCTATTCGAGGTGATTTTGGTGTTCTTTCGACTGCTGCAGCTAGATACGCACCCTCTCTATTGAAATCTTTTGCCCAGATGGGACCTAAGGGAGCTTTAGGTGCTACAAAGCTTCTTAGGCCTTTCTCAGAAATTGTTGACTCATTGGAGCTGAAAGACCCTTTTATAAGAAACTGGGTGGACCTTCTGGCTTTCCTTCTTGCAGGGGTGAAATCTAATGGTATACTCTCAGCAGAGATGGTAACTATTGCATAATTTAAGTTCGGATATTTTCCACAGAAATTCCTCAAGTCTTCTTCTAGATGGATGCAGAAAAAACTGTGTTCTTACAATGATTGCAACATAATATTGATTGAGTATATAGAACATCATTTATTTATGATTTCCCATTGGTGATTGTACCATTCAGGACCAGTTTGAATATAATTGATAGCTTTAACTTGAAGCAAAAAGCTATTGGCATTGAGCAAAGTGTACTGGCTGCTTATAGATTTCCTTTCAGTCTTCAGTAATCTCTACCTTCACATTACAAATTCATGCGTCCACAACTGCACAAAGAAAGTTTTATGATCTTGCTGTGCAGATTTTCTGGATGAATTCAGCAAATATGCATGATGTCTTTTAAAGTCTTGTACTGTAGTGTTACCAGCTCATCTGTTTATTGAGAAATAAAAAATCGGTCTTCTCCCTCATTTGTTTTTATTACATCTTAACAACTTCATGATAAGTTTCTCTTTTTTTATTACTAACATGATTATCATCCTTCTCCAATTTTTCTTGGTTTTTGTCTGTAAGAAAAGTTTTCATATCCTCTTTTTCCAACCTGATAGAATGATAACTTGTCTTGCTTTTCCTTTTTTTTTTCCCTTTTTCAGATTTACATGTTTGCAGAATGGTATAAGCCAGGTTGCAGTCTTGAGTACCCTCTTCATGGAACTGGGGCCATCGTTGATGCCCTTGTCAGAGGACTGGAAAAGTGTGGTGGACGGCTTTCTCTAAGAAGTCATGTAGAAGAGATTGTTGTTGAAAACAATAGAGCCACTGGAGTCAAGCTAAGAAGTGGTCAAGTGAGTAGATTGAACTCTTATCTGAATTGGTTGCTAAACAAGAAACTATGGTATTGAAACCTCTATACTTGTATGCTGCAGTTTATACGTGCTAAAAAGGCTGTAATCAGCAATGCATCTATGTGGGACACTTCAAATCTGTTGCCCAAGGAAGTCCTTCCAAAGTCATATCTGGACACGATCAACACAACACCACAGTGTGAATCATTCATGCATCTCCATTTGGGCTTCGATGCAGAGGTGAGGATATTTACTAATAACAAACATATAACAATATGAGATTGCTCCTTTTCCGAATCATTTAGATGTGTTTCAGAATGCAAATAAAGCATTGCCAAATTTTGTGAATAAGATCGGCACAGCAAAATACACTTCAAATGTTATTATTATTCGATCATAGTCACTAAAACATTTTTGAATGGCATTAGTTTCTGTTCATTTGGTCTTCCTGTTATCCTAATGCTATCTGATTTCTTCTTTCTTCTTTCTCTCATATATTTGCCTCAGTTCTCTTTCTAAAAAAATTGCAACAGTATGTTCTACCAACAATATCTCTCAAAACACATATGGCTTGGGTCCAACACAGGAGTCTTTGATGTTATTTTTCTGGTATTGCATCTTACAGTAGAATGCTAAATTAATAGCTAGCTGCTACTACATATGGCTGGTTCAGGGAAACATTTTTAGACCTCGTAGAGGCACTGATACACATTGTTAAACATTGTAGAGGCACTTCTGCGTGCTCCATTTGGCCTGGTTCAACGGAAACATCCTTATGGCTAATTTTATGATGTAAGGATTTCAATGATCATGATTAGGATCAATTATAGCATCTAAAATGCAGTTCCATTCTATAATGCATTGGTTAGAAGTCAGGAGTTGGAGAGAGGAAACAGAAAGTTCCCAGTCTAATTTCAATTCCGGTTATCAAAATATAAATTCCTAAATTTATATTTTATGTGTAAGTTATTTCCTGTATTAACCTCAATACCCCTTTTATTTTTCTACTATTGTGATATAAATCTTTCTTTTCAAATTTTCTTTCCTTATTCTTCGTTCGTATTTCCATTTTTTTCTGGTTTTAATTCTTCAGCCACAATACTGATACCGTCTTCTTTTATCTTTTTAAATTGTTTTACTGACCAGTGCATACAAGAAGACTTGGGGATTCATCACATCGTTGTGAATGATTGGGGTAGAGGAGTTGATGCAGATCAAAATGTTGTATTGATATCTGTTCCTAGTGTGCTTAGTCCAGATTTAGCACCCCCTGGAAAACATGTGTTACACGCTTACACGCCAGGAACTGAGCCATTTGCATTGTGGGAAGGACTTGATCGTAGAAGTGCTGAGTACAAACAACTCAAAGTGGAGCGATCTGAGGTATGCATACACTAACCGACTTATCCTATCATCGGCTTCTTGTGCTGCCTTTTCATGATAAGACCATAAGAGGTTTGTTGAAGTTGACCAGCACTTGGACCATTAATTTAGTTGATTAATAGTAACAGGTTTCTTAAAGAACATATTTTCACTTTATCATGTTGCTTTATCTAAATGAATATGTCTAACCACTGCATGATTCATGACGAGACTTGAAAAACAAAATTTGAGGCAAGCTATTGTTAGAGGTCAATGATAAGTGAAGTTTCCCCTGCTGTTGATGATCTTATATTCCTGTTGCTGTGCGTTTTACTTCTTTGTGAACCAGGTTATGTGGAAAGCAGTGGAACGAGCCCTTGGTCCAGGGTTCAGTCGCGAGAAGTGTGAGGTGAAGTTAGTTGGAACTCCATTGACACATCAGAGATTTCTTCGAAGGAATAGAGGAACTTATGGACCAGCTATAGAAGCTGGGAAAAATTCCTTTCCCGGTCATTCTTCTCCCATATCACAGCTTTATTGCTGCGGAGATTCTACTTTTCCTGGCATTGGAGTCCCAGCAGTTGCTGCTAGTGGCGCCATTGTTGCTAACTCACTAGTTTCAGTGTCTCAACACTCCCAGCTTCTTGATGCAATTGGAATTTAAATGCATTGGTGAATTCGGTTTGGCGTTTTACAAAATTTTATCGGATTAGAACTTAAATGTTCTTGTTTTAAGCATATTGATCAGCTTGATTTATGTGCAAAAGATGTCCCTTTGATTATTGAATGCAGCAACATAAGAAAAAAAGAAAATGGGACCATGTTTTCTCTATCAGAAGTTGATTCCAATTTAAGCTTCTACTGATACTGTTCTTTTTATTTATTAGGATATTCACTTGTCTTTGGGCCACACAAAATCAAAACATCCTTCCCTGTTCCTTAAAAACATTAGTTCCTACTTTGGGATTCCTATTATTAGAAACTTGAAATATATTTTTTGAGATTGCCAAGATTGACTGCACTTTAGAATTGAAATGTTCGAGAGCATCAACCTGCAAGTGCATTTGACTTTGACTCATTCACTAGCATGCGAAAGTTAATAATTAAGTGTTCAAAATAATGTACAACGCACAAGATTTTTCAGTCTCAGGTATCCTGGTTTCTTGCACTTTTTATGATGCAACTTGGAAGGCATGAATAAATGAACAAATAGATCAGAAAGCACAGGTATAATCTAAACTAGGAAGGCAACAGATATATATATATATATATATATATATATATATATATATCAGAAAACCATAAGGATGTTCTTAGTTTCCCTTTTTGTCTTAGCTAAGACAAAAAATGTTTCATTTAAGGATCTTTGAGACTTGTTAGTTGCAAATGGAGTTCACTTCTGGGTATGTCTGTTTACCATAGTCGAACTCCCAATTGCTATATTTGAAAAGGGACTCAGAAAACCTAATTGCAGGAAAATAAGTAAAAAGCTAATAATGTTATGATATTTTTCTGTCTTAAGAGGAGAAACAATCAGAAGATGACTAGGTAGGAGAGGATTGCATATGCAAGCGAACCATTTTGAGGGATGATATTTATGATGCTTTTTTTACCCTCCTAGGCCTTGTGTTTATAAAATTTTATTGTTTTTCCCTATCAATCAACTCAAGTTTCACCAGTGCTTGACTTTGCACACATCAAGTAGTCATAGTTTTAAATCACAAATGCAGTTGAAAACACAGTCTCCGTCATAATCGTGAGTTGCAACTTATTGCAATAGTAAAATAATGATCGCGTTTGTTAAATAACGTCGAATAATAGTAACGAGGTGCCTTAAAATCATTATAAAACAGCCGGTACGTTATGTAACGGACTGTTATTTAAATCTAAAGAATTGAAGTCTAGCCGATAAGAGTTAACCATTTGTAAATCGACAGGCATTCATGCATGCACTCACATCAATGCACGCATGGAGATAGGGAGAAAGATTACTCATCAAGGGCACAATTGCTCTTTGAATTGACTCTGTGGAATCTAATCAAAGTTTTAAAGTTGGCGTTATCAAAACAGCTTGCTTGACATAGTCTTTTTGAGCCTCTTATAATTTATATCCTTTTGCTTTTCTGTTTTGGGTACCTCTCCTTTTACATCCATCGATAATCATTACTGGCCTACTGGGTTTTGAATTTTATGAAAATGTACATGAATGGAGGACCACCAGCTCTACTACTCATGACAGTAACTTGCATGCTTTTGCCTCCAACCAAAGCATGTGAAGCATGCAAAGAAGAAAAAGGAAAAAGGGTATATAGCCACTATACAATAGGACGCTTCATTGATGGTAACAAAAAAGATCATGAGATAAAAGATCTGTAATATATTAATTAAAACTAATTAGTTATAAAGTACTCTAAATTTTTAGTCAATGAGAAGCTTTAATTTTTTTATTCTGAATTTGATTCTAAACCTTTTTTTTTTTATCTATAATTAAGTTTTTTTCATTTTGTTAACCAATTTCTAATGACATTAAAAGCATTAAGAAAACGTGTCGTTGTTTTAATAACTAACATGACTTTTATACACGGTCAATGTCTGAACAAAACAAACTTAATTGCGAGCCATTGAAAGGATTCGAGACCTAAATTAAAATAAAAATGATGTAAAGAACTTTTTTTCAGTTCACATAAATTAACAAATTAAAAATAATGGATGGTTCCCATGTTACAGAGAACAAGCAATTTTTGTAATTTTCCACCCTTCTTGTTTTGTTCTTTTCAACCATGCCAAATGTCCTTCCTTCCCACCTTGTTATCGGACATTTCATTTCTCAAACTGATTAATTTTTTATAAATTCCAAAGTTAAACTTTTCTCAAAGGAAATAACCTAAAAGTTAAACCTTTGGAGGGAAAGCCATGCTTAAGGAAGTAGAATTGTGATTTCTTTTTTGGCAAAGTGTTTTTGTTGTTTGATCCCCTTCAAGTATTATGCAATTTCTTCTATGAATTGGGTATTGGATGCTTGCTTATTTCCTTCTTTTATAGGAAGAAAGAATGGTTTATTTTGCTACAAATAAGTTTATATAATTAGTGACAAGGTGTGTGTCTTTTTATAAAAATACGTTTGAATTGAAAAAAAAAAAAATCAAATCAAACCATTTAAAAACATTTTTAAAAATTGTCTAATAATGTGATTTTTTTTCGTTAATTTATGGTAATTTAAGCTCATCTATATACATGATATGCATTCAATTTTTACACATATACCTCAGATTTGAGAATTTAAAAAGTTTTCTTTATCATTTTAACAATAAAAAATGATACTTGCTGTTTGAAATATAATGAAAATAATGATTTGTTTGTATTAGTATTAATCCATTCTAAAATAAAGAAAAAAGAAAAAAATAACTAGTATTTTACCAAATTCAAAGTAAATTATAAAATAGTCATTTTAGTTTCAAAAAATAAATTAATTAGTTCTTCTTGGGTCAAAAACTAATTATTTAGTCTTTATATTTTTAATATTTTTGTAATTTAGTCTTTTTTTAATTTTTTAATTTTTTTAAGAAATAGAATCAGTAAGAAATGTAGAAGGATTGATGACATGTTATCAAATAAAATAATATTAAATTAAACATAGTTAACAGTGGTTCAAAAACTAAATAAATAATTTTTTAGATAAAAAATACTAAACAATTCGTTTCTCGAAAATTGAGGGACTAATTTTTAATTTACTCTCCAAATTCATAACCGCCAAGAAAACTAGCATCGGGCATAAAAGAATAAAAGATTACCCCATGATGGGAGGTGGACCCTAGATGATGGATTGAAATGGGTCCCGCATTTTAGTGGTCCTTCTACGGAATTTATGCCACGCGCCAAACGTTGCTGGCTTTTGAAAGGATAGGTCAATAGCTGCTTAAAAGCGGAAGCAGTGTCACGTGGCCACGCCAAAGCTCGAAAAATAAGAAAAAGACAGGAACAGAATATTAATTAATTAATTAATTGTATTACGTAATAAAAGCAATTTGAGCTTTAGATCTTATCCAATTCCTTCCTTAAATTAACTCAAGAATTTGTTAGTTGGAATTTACAGACCATCCTAATAAATATTGGATATTTTCAACTTAAATAATAAGTTAAATCTAGCTTTTGTATGATAAAATAGTTATTCAATATGTGTTTATATATTTAATTAAATTAATTTTATTTTTAAATATATATATATATATATATATATTTTTTTTTTGTCAAAATTTTCAAATCATATTACTAAAATTATTCATGTGATTTGTAAATAATTAATTTTTATTTTTAAAATACCTTTTCAAGCCGACCAAATACGTTTTATGTACAAATCATGACTTATTCTAACAATTTAACTTAAAAATTTTACCCAAAAAAATATTAATCGCTTAATAAATATTCAAAAATAAAATCAATTCAATCAAGCAAATAAGAATATGTTCAACCATTGGCTCTAAAGAATATTTACAAAAATAAAAACCATCATATATATATATATATATATATATATATATATATGTCTCTACTCGAGTACTGTACAATGGAGACTGTTTTTCTTGTAATTCCTCTATCAATAATTATGTTATTTGGTGGTTATGTTTGGAATAAACTCATTTCTATTTTGAAAATATTGTCATATTAAAAAAATAGATAAAGAAAAAAGCAAAAAATAAAAATAAAAATCCACCAATAACTCTTTCTCTCACCTGTAAATAACCGTTTTGAAATTGTAGAAATTAAAATAATAAAAACGTAAAATAAATGGTATAATCAATTCACGTTAAAAATAAAATAACAAAGAAATATCATAATAAGATTTTTTCTTTTCTTTTTTCATCAAAACCATTATGGAAAACCACAAATCCATGCATATTTGGTTGAAAAAAAAAACCAATTTTGTTACGTGGTTTTTAACTCTTTTTTAATATTTGAGGTTTTTGTTTTTTTAGAAATGATGGTTTGATTATTTGTGGAGATATTTATCATAATTGTGATAAAACGACTATGATTGTCCCAATTTTATGAAGATGAAGTGTGACGACGAAGATGTTTGCCATGGTAAACTTTTGATGGCAGATGATGATAGCGGTGGAGGTGACACGCAGTCATTGTGGTTGCGAGAATTGTTTTTCAGTTTTATACTAGATTTTTAAACGCTATACGTTATGCATCAAATAAAATATATAAAATTATTTTATTTTAATATTTTATATGATAATATATATTTATTAAAATATATTAAATTTTATATTTGAGTAATTATTTTTTATATTTTTTATTAAAATTTTTATTAAAAAATTATTTAATAGTATAAAAATTATCAAAACCAATAGATTCTTAGCGAAAATTTATTTTGTAATTTTTTAAATATTTTTTATCTTAAAATTTTTTATTAAAAAATTAGAGAAAAAAAGATTAAAGTGACAACAATGAAACAAAAAAGAAGGACATAAACCAAAAAAAAAATATTTACGAATTGAAAAAACCATATTTAAAAAAGATGGATCAAAATGCAATGTTACAAAAAAATTTATAATAAATCTATTAAAAATGTTTGAAAGCTATAAAAATATCACTCGTATAGTAAATGGAATAGTGTATTTGAGTCTAAATGAATAGTGAAATGAGTTTGAATGAATAGTATTTCAAATAGTGAATGAATAGTAAATCATGGTTTTACTTTAGTTTTATTTATAATTTTTTTATAATTAATAATTGTGTAATTATAACCTAAAAAGATTGGTTTGAGAAGAAAAAAAAAACTTTAGTCGTTTAAGGAAGTGTCTTGGATTCAAGTCCTTATGCGTGCAAAAAATTAACTAATTGTATAATTGTATTTGTTTTATGTGTTCGATAGAATAACGAAGAGTTAGTCTCGAGATTTATATCTGCGATATCTTGAGAGTAAAAAAGAAAAAAATGTGTAATTATGAATCATAGAAGACAAAGTTAGTGGGACTTGCCGTTTTTTGTTTTTATTATTTTTATTTTATTTTTATAAAATTCTTTACCTTTCTTCTATTATTTTTTTTCCCCACGACGAACAAGAAACCTATAGCTCATTAACCCTTGAGAAATCTGAAATTTGCCTATAGACTTCCCTTCCAAGAAGCATTGAGAAGAAAACATGTGTAATTAAAATGATTTTAGGTAATCTAATGAGTTATATTATTAAATGATAAATTGAAGATGAGTTCCGTTCTCTCGTTTATTATTGATGTTGCAATCATCTGGGTTAGGGATAAAATTTTGACCATAAGATATTGATTGGAAATAAAAAACATTTCAAGGTCAATTTTTGATTTGTCTAAGCATGAAGATGATTGGATGAAGTTCTTGTCACTTTGCTTCAACTTATAAAAAATCTATTTAAGAATTAGGTTTTCTTCAAACATTTATTTTTAATAATCTCACCTTTCAACCTTTCAAATAATTAAATGTTTTTAAAAAGATTATCAATCATGCAGTTAGGTAGAAGGCATGATAAACAATTAATCTTTATATATATATATATATATATGTGTTTTGTTTTCATATTTTTCAAAATTACTTGCAAGAATTGTGAAGTGATTATTATTATTATTATATGCTCATATGTACACTCTCATTATCATTTAGTTCTATTAAAATAAAATTTTATTGATTGTTTTCTTGAAGGAAATGGTTAAAAAAAAAGCAGAATTTTTATTTTTATTCTGCTGTCAGGGCTGATAAATGATTAAAAAAAAACAACAACTTCATTTTTCTTGAAATGAATTCATAATTTTATCACACAATTTATGATAGAATGATTAGTCTGCAGATATATCAATTACAAATGGTTTAATAGATTTGTAGAATTTAATTCAATTTGTACAAATTGAATAAATTCCTAATTTGAAATTCTTATCGTCGAATTAAAAAATATATAATAGTATTTAATTTTATTTTTATACGTGAGAGATAATAAAACAAAGAGATGAAAGAAAGTAAAGTAAAGTAAAAAAAAAAAAATGGTGTGGAACGTCAACATCGAACAACACCTGGTCATAGCAGTTGTCAAACGTTGCTGGTCAAATAATAATTATCGAGGTCTTCTGTCTGGCTTTTCTAAGGTAAAAAAAAAAAAAAAAAAATCCTATGATTTGCTGCTTCATTCCTTGGTCATTTTTTCAAAAAAATCCTGTACATATCACCCACAACGACCTGATCTGATCATATGCCTTTTTTTTTATTCTACAGTAAACTTATTTTCGAGTTAATTTACACATCAATCAAAAATAATTTTATAGATATATTTTTTTGTAAGAATGAATATGATTTTTATTAGCTGATAAGTGAAAATAAATGTTTATTTTAATAAAAAAACGTTGAATTAACTATGTGGATCAATTAATATTTTTAGTAAGTCTTGTTGCGTAATTGAACAATAAAATTATGAAGCAGAATTATTTGTTATACATTGTTTCTGTATATTTTTTTATCGACTCGTAGCTATTTTTAGTGGTAAGTTTGATGAATAATAAATTTAAAAAAGATAATCCTTCAATTTTTTTTTTATATATATAAAGAAAATGTTAGAATTCTAAACTTATCAAGGAAATGAGAAGATAGTAATTAATGGTTTTGGTAGTTTCATCATGAATGATCTACATTTAGTTATAAAATGAACTATCTTAATTAGACCAAAGAGATAAATTTTGATTTTGATACATAAATAATTATTAGCCAAAAATATCATCCATTCACAATTTTCTTTTTAAAAAAAACCTCTAACAATTATATGATATGCTTATTGATGAGATTATTTAGCTACATTATCAATTATAAAATACACAAAATATAGATTATATATCCTTTTATTGGTTCATAATTTTGGACAATTCTATATACATATGTGTGTGTGTTTTATAATTTTTTGCTGATAATAAGAGCATTATTACTCCCCCATAATACGTTTTTGGTCCATCAATTAAATGATAAAATATGTCATATTTATCTTTTCAGTATAAAGGAAAAAATGAATTAACGATGGAAAATAATACTCTCTTTGTTTCAAGACTCTCTTGGTAAAATTATTAAATTGGTTGAAGATTGAAATCTAGCTAAAAAAATTATTTTACTCTTGAGCAATTAATAATAATTATTTTATAAGAGAGAGATATACACTAAAATGAGAGAAGAAATTAAATTAAAAATATTTTTATTATTTTTGATGAACGTAGATATAATTTTTATTTTTATCTTGTCTCCGTCTCTCCTTTTAAAAATTAATTTATGAAATAAATATTATTAATTATATTTTGAGTTTTTTTTTTTTTGATAGTGACAATTCCAAGATCTCTTGTTTACTTGCATATCACCCTTTTTAACTTTTTACTGGTTGCCTTTACTTTACTCTATAATTCACCCCTTTTTGAAACATTTTTGAATTTTGTTTTGTTCGAGAAAAAGATTAAATCTATTAATTTATTGAATGGCTGAAATTTTTTTATGAAAGACTAAATAATTAATTAGTTGAGATCTAACATACATGAGCTTCCGGATTTTGTAAAATAAAAGGGCTATCATTGACTTGGGAAGTACTCATTGCTCCTTGAAAATTTTAAGATGTGCTAATTTAGCCCTTAGTTTAATTGAAGTTTCATTTTAGGTATATATTTTAGACCATCAAAAGAATTTTTTTCCCTCTCTTTGTTCAATCTTTTGTCTTAACTTACGTAAATATTAATCCATTATATCTTTGTTATGTTGATCCCCAATATATATATATATATATATATATATATATATATATATATATATATATATATATATATATATATATATATATATATATATCATCTATAGACTTGTAGCTTCTAGACTATATAAGGAAGGGTAGTCCTTCTCAATTACACAATAATTAAATAAATTAAAATAATTAAAACTCAAATTGGCTTCAATAGTCTTTCTTCACTACGCAATAACTAAATAATCAAATAAAAACTATACTTGATTTATATATTCTATTTTTTTCTTCCTATAAATAAGATTTTAAAATCGATATTAATTGTTAGGCATTAAAATTAATGTTAGTAGTTAGTAGGACAAGACATATCAAAACGAACTGGAGTGTCCACCACTACGAAAATAAAGAATTATTCTAACCTTCTTTTGCAATAAACTTATTTTAAAGATCAAATAAAAAAAAATTGAACTATGTATTTTTTCGTACCGAATCGAGAGTCTTATCGATGCCCGATTTATATATTCTAGCCCTACCCTATTAGTAGAATAATTGATTTATTATATTAATTATTATAGATGAGAAGGAAAAAATAATGGAGGAGTATATAACATTTAGGGTGGATATAATCATATATAATAGAATAAATAAATAAATTATTATAGATAGTCCCACTCCAAAATAAAAAAGAAAAGAAAATAAGCATATTATAAATTGATAACATACATACATACATACATACATCTAAGTGTTATGCATCCAAATATTAATGTAATAAAAAAATAAAATTATAATAATAAAGAGAGAAGGAAGCAGCAGATAATATATCAATGTCAGAATCAGAAGGAAGAAGAGGTTCTTGAACATTGTCAGGTTATTGTCCAACAGCCCACATTAAAATAAAATAAATTCCAAAATCCAAAACCCAGAAAACAAAAGCAATAATTTATATATTTTGAGTGAAAAACACTACTTATTATACTAAATAAAAGTTTGTTTCAATCAATCTATCAATCAATAAAAGCAACAGTTTTTTTCACTTCCACTTGAAGTCTGAAATGCAAGAAATGTCCTCTCTCTTGATACGTTTTCAGGTTAGTATGATTATTATCTATTGATTCTTTGGTTTTTTACTTCATGATCTGTCTTGAATCTGTTGAAAAGTTGTGTTCTTTTTTGGTTTTGCGGGTTACAATTCTGGGTCTAGATCTGATCAGTCTTGTCTAGTTTAGTTTCAGTGTTAGATTGTTTTTGTTTTGTTTTTTTTTTTTTTAACCATTTCATCCTCTTTATCTCATTTAAATTGGGGGTTTTGTTTTTTGTTGCTAGATCATGATAAGAAACATTGATTTTCACTTAAAGTTACAATCTTCGAACTTTATTTGGGGTTCATAGTTTTCATAGAAGCACAGTAATTTTAAGCACCTGGGCTGTTTTTATTAGCGGTGCTACATGTAATTCTGGGTTGGTTTTATCATGTAAGTGGCTGTAGCATGGATATTGAGCATTTATTTGGAATTTATGCCGTCTTCAAGTGTACGAAACGAACCCTTGATTGCTTTTTTATTGATTATTAAGATGGGAAATCTAGCATGAATAATTATTTGAGTTGATTATTAAATGATGTTATGTGAAATTAGCTCTCTTCTAGCATGTGTTTGTGTTTTTTCAATGCTTAGTTTCTGTTTCTGACTTGGAATTTTTTAATTCTATTAGGAAGATAGGCGCTTCGATTGGGTGGGTTGCAGAACTACAAGGTGTAATGTGGGTAGGAATTACTAGCAAGTGCAATACTTGTCGTGTGTACTCATGTCGTCTGCCAGCTTAGGAAATGGGGGAGTTGGAAGTTCCAGGTCTGTTAATGGTTTCAAAAGTTCGTCTAGTTCAGTGGATTGGCTGGGCAGAGAGATGCTTGAGATGAGATTGAGGGACAAGGTGGACCATGACGAGGACAGAGTAAGTTGCCATGTTATAGAATATTCTGTTTTAAATTATTCTGAGTTGTCCTTTTCTGTTGTTGTTAGATATCCAATGATTGGCTTCTTCCATTGAGTATCTTCTGTAATTGAAACGCTCTGGCAAAGTGGTTGCATAGTGATTTGATCTTTATGTGGGAGGTTCACTAAATCTAGAAATCATTGCTTAATTTCCATAATTGATTTTCCTAGCTTCACAAAGTTTTGCTCTACCTACCATGATCCTTCTTTGTCTTCCATTGCAGGATAGTGAACCTGATGTAATTGATGGTGTGGGTGCAGAAGCAGGACATGTCATAAGGACTACCATCGGTGGCCGAAATGGTCAATCTAGGCAGGTTGGAAACTCATTAATGCAAAACACGAATCTTGTTCTGTTTGTGATCCTATTTGACGAAAACTTTTCATCTTAAGTGCTTCTGTTTTGTTTGGGTTGACAGACTATCAGTTATATAGCAGAACACGTGGTTGGAACTGGTTCTTTTGGTGTTGTCTTTCAAGTAAGCATGGCTGTCCATTCGATTAGTTGTTAACTGTATTCCATTAAATTACATTTCTTTAAACTTTATCTGAACTACTTTTTGCAGGCGAAATGCAGGGAAACTGGAGAGATTGTCGCCATTAAGAAAGTGCTTCAAGATAAACGCTACAAGAACAGGGAGTTACAGATTATGCAGATGTTGGATCATCCAAATATCGTTGCCCTTAAACACTGCTTCTTTTCCACAACAGACAAGGAAGAGCTCTACCTGAATCTTGTTCTTGAATATGTTCCTGAAACTGTTAATCGTATTGCTAGGAACTACAGCAGAATCAACCAACGGATGCCTTTGATATATGTCAAACTCTACACATATCAGGTACATGGCAGCTTGGCTAGTTCCTTCTTCTGTCCTATTTCAGTATCTTGCCCTTTTAGTCTGTAGTTTATGACTATTTTCGGTCCCATGGATCTTGCTTCTATGAATTGAGCATGGGGAATAAAGCAACCATACTTTTATTAACAGCGATTAGAATTCAATCTGCAAGGGTCAGCACAAGTGGTTAAGAGTTGGCCTAGGATATGGGGAGGTTCCTGGTTCAAGTCTTACCCTTGGATATCTTGTGAATTTCTAGTTCTTGTGGGCAACCAAGCAGGAGCCCTGTTTCCAAAAAATCAAGGTGGAGAAATCCCACTGCTTGTAAATAGAAAAAAGAATTAAAAAAGGGATAGGTATTCTATGGAAAAAAGGAGTTTTTAATTATTATTATTTTTTTCTTTCTAATCGTGGTATTTGGATGGTGATAGGGGTTTTCTGGTGCCATATTAGACACGCTTTAAATATGTAATTTGAATTGATGGAATGGTATATCTTGCCAATTGGCTATATGGGACGCCATTTAAACAAGAAGCTACTCTTTTCTCATAATTTGATTGCTTTTATTTTTCCAACTATGTTGTTAGTAATTTATCTCTTTCATAATGATATTGGGGATTAAGATGTTGGCACAATTGTTGTTCATCCATGTTAGTGTAAGATCTAAATCTTTGTTCACACCTTCGTCTTTCTTCATATTGGTTAGCGTTTGAAAAATTGGATGTAGTGGCTTATAGCTGGCCAGTGGCTTGATGAATGATATGGTGGCTTGTTGCTGGCCATTGACATGATATGAATGACATGCTGGTTTATGGTGGTGCTTTTAGAAGCTTAAATGGTCTGGTTGCCAATTCCAGAAATAGGGTTGAGTTCTCAGGATACCGGTTGATGTTTGACGGGTTTAGTTTGGTTTGAGAGGATATTCTTTTGTTATACTGGTTTAAGTTGAAAAGGAAACTTTGAGGTTTGAATGAAGCTTGTTGAGGAATATGCAAATTGAATTTGGTAGCAGAAAAAAGAAGAGAAATCATATGCTGACCACTGTTCTGTCACTCATGGCTAGGCTAGTAAGAGGTCTGGAGATGCATGATTCTTCAGCAATGTTTAACTTTTGAACACTAAGGGTAAAGTCCTTGGTACAGGCAAATGACCTACTGATTAGTGACTTCTTCCTGGAACTTTTTAATAGCTGTAATTATCTAAATTTTCCTACTATTGGCTATTTTGTGATATAAGATGAGTATCTCCCAGCTGTGGAGCAATTCTGTCATAAAATCCTCCTGCTAAGTGGCATTAAGGGATGCCATTAAATTATATGCCTTTTTTATTCTAGTATTTGGTTTGCTAGGAGAAAGTAAAGACCAGCATTTTGAAGCCCTCAATTATTGCAATTCTGTCATAAACTCCCAGTGTCATCTCTGTGTGCATACACCTTCATATGAGATTTTTTTGGAACTGAAATGGATCGGATGGATTCCATGTTTGCCTGGTTGCAAACTTTCAAACCTTCTTTTAACATGACAAATGTAAAGCCATGTAGGCACACCTCCTGTTTTTGACAAGAGCTGAGAAAATTTGTGAAGCACAGCCTGCCAATTTTATGACACTTCTTAAAGTGCAAGACTTAATCCTGGCATCACAATATAAATGTGTATGAGGATAGAACATGGCTCCTCCGGTGTTAACCCCGACACTGTCTGCTTGGCATGGATTGCTTAACAGCAACTCGTTACCTTGCATTTTGTTTTGGTTATTTTCATTTTTACCTTTTCCTTTTTTTCTCCCTTTGGGGGGGGGTTACGGGATGGTGCTTCACCAGGGAGAGGACTACATGACATGCATGGACAAATAATTTTTTTCTGGGAATGAATAATTTTGGGTTCAACCAACAGTTATATTTTCCTCTATAAAATGATCATGCATTTTCCTATCTATCGTAGCATCCTATATGCTGGTCCTAAATAATTATCACTGTATGACGAAAAACACAGAAAGTAGTGGAGTTCATTGATAGATTAACTATGCTAAAGTTTACCAAGGCATAGTCATGTATGTGTAAATCTTCATCAATTCTTATTTTTTGTTCCTTCCTTTTTTGAGTGCAGATATGTAGGGCTCTTGCCTATATACACAACTGCATCGGTATTTGTCACCGGGACATCAAGCCTCAAAACTTACTGGTAAGATGTTCTGTTTAAGGATTTAGGTTTTGTTTGGTGAAACCCTTGTGCATGTAGAATGAGATTTATATGTACAAGCAACATGTGGTGTGCAAGTTAGTGGTTACCTAACCAATTCCGTTAGACACATGGTTGTCCATGTTTTGATGTTTGATGTAACATTTTGATGGGAAACTTCCCTTTCAACATATGTATTGAGAACTAAATAGCTTCAAATTTCTAAGCAGCTAAAGTTTCCTATACTATCTATATGTATAGATGCTGTGTGGCTTTCTCTGGAACAAATTGAAGAAATATGTGAAAAAACCATTCTTTATTGGAGGCCAAGAGTTTGCTGTTTTAAGTTGTTTAAACAGGTCACTTTTAGCAGCATCTACTTGTGGTCAATGTGGCTGAAATGGAATAGGGTCATCCTCATTTTAAGCCAATCCATCACTTGTATTTGCTCTGCTTTTGATCGGATAGAATTAGTTTCTGTATTTGATACTGGTACTCATTTCATAATTATTTAAATGTTTCTGTTTCTGTTTTCTTTAATAGTAAATTGTTCATTCCCCAGGTGAATCCATCCACACATCAGCTGAAACTTTGTGATTTTGGGAGTGCTAAAGTGCTGGTAAGCTTTCATATGACATTGCGTATTCATGCATGCCTCTTCTTTCATTGCTTGAGTGTGTTTCCTTTGTCATTTTATTAGGTGAAAGGCGAGCCAAATGTTTCTTACATATGTTCAAGATACTATCGTGCTCCAGAACTGATATTTGGAGCTACTGAGTACACAACTGCTATTGACATCTGGTCTACTGGTTGTGTGATGGCTGAGTTGCTACTTGGGCAGGTAGGTTTATACTCTCCTTACTATAGTTATTACCATTTCTCTTTTACTTTCAGATTAACTGGTTATTCTGACTTACTGTACAGCCTTTGTTTCCTGGTGAAAGTGGAGTCGACCAACTAGTTGAGATCATTAAGGTAGTAAATTCTATTGATTCTTACATGTTTTTTTTTTTCATAATATTTTTTCCTTTTAAGACGTGATTGCTAAATTAGATTTGACTATTTCTCTGTGCTGAGCATGTCTGCCCAAGTTTTATAATAGCACGAAAGTGAAGCTCAATGTTTTGAAATGGGGAAGATTCCTATTGGACTATTTTTTGGTTGAATCCAATCACCCTGGAACGAATTCAATTCTAAGTATTTAGTATCTTTTCTAGATGACTTTATATTTGATAGTAAATGGGTGAATGTTGAAGAATGACGTTGAATTTTGCAAACTTAACTTTTTGTCTCCTTTGCAATTTGTGGCAAACATAAACATCAAAGAGGGAGAAGAAAAACTTCTTTTCTAAAAAAATACAATTTAAACTTCGGAGATTAAGAATGGAATTGAAGACAGTATAGTTACGTTTCTCACATGCCATTTTCTGTGTTTTTGATTACCCCAAGTTGAAATTGTCAACTCCAAAGAAGGAAGTGCTAATGATTCTATGTTTTTTCAGGTTTTGGGAACACCGACCAGGGAGGAGATAAAGTGCATGAACCCAAACTATACAGAATTTAAGTTCCCTCAGATAAAGCCTCATCCATGGCACAAAGTATGTATTATTCCTCCTCTGTACTGATTTTTAATAAGTTACTATTTAGTTTATAAAAATGGCTTCAGCAAATTTTCTATCTTCGGTACATACAGAACAAATGTATAAGTTTATGGATTTATTTTGTGAAGAATTCTTTGGGCTTTAGCTAACTTGGGTTTGGTGATCGTTAGAGCTGTCAATTGTATACAGTTAATAACCCATTAGTTTAAATTTCTTTTGTTGGGAAACACTTGATTTAACTATCACAGAAGCCTTAGAACCTCAGAACGTTATCTTTAGATGACTCATTAAAGAGCTCATTCCTGTGTATGCATATTCTTTTAGCTTATAAGTGCGGGTTGTTGACCTTTGTTGATGCATCCTACCATGGCTGTATATTCTTCTCTTTAGAGGCCACCTGATCTAATGGAAGCTCAGTTACAACCTGATCCTTCTCAATAGTCAACCACTCATAATTTTGTGGAATTGATCGGTCTTTAAACCTTTTCTTCTTCTGTTTTTCTTCTTACAGAAATCACTCTGAGAATGAGTTTGGAAGAGTCGAGTTTAGGGCGCAACTTATTTAGATTACGTTAGTTTCAGAAAATATAATATTTTCTGGTATTTGTTTCTTGGCTTTGTTTTATTGGTGGCTTCACTGCTGCAATGGGAAATAGAAGCCCTCTGTTATTTTCCTTTCTCCTGATAAAATTTCACTGTAGGAGCGATAGCAATAATTTCACCATATACAATAGTTGCCACAAGGTGGCCCAAAAATCACAGAACATGGCCTGAGGAGCTCCTCGGTTTAAATAAAGGGGGACACAGGTTGGTTGTTGCGGACAACAAATGAAGCAAAACTTGTGTCCTTTTGTAGAGAAGGGTATTTATGTAATTTCTGGAAAATCTGGAAATTTGTCTAAGCGTAGGTTTTATGTACTATTTAGTATTTTGTTAGTGCTAAGGAGTAATTAGGTTTATTAGATTTTTCCTGTTCTACGTAGACTTAGTATTTTCTTATTGAGGAATCTAATTCCGTATTGGATTTAGACTACTAGAACTTTATAAATAAGCACGTAATCTTCCAATATTTTAAAGAAAAGTTTATGAATAGAATTCCAATAATTTGCTTTTGATTGTGTGACTCAATCTCTCTTAGGTGTGACTCCTAAGAACCCTAGGTGTGAAGCTTAGGTTTTACTCTAATAGTTTTTACAATTCTCAGCAGAAATCCACTTCAATATACTTCCTCAACAACTTTTCATGCTTACATAAACAGTTTCCAAAGTCAGATCCAGAGCATGCCCTAAGCTGTCTTGCATCAGTGGTTGGCATGGAATTGCTTAATTATATAGTTGAAAGTGACGGATCAAAGCTGTCTCTTATTAGGCTGCTAGCAACACTATGAAGTTGTTTCGTGGTGAAGAACTTCGATCCAGTGGCAGAACATGGAGGATAGTTTTTGGGGGTGTCAGACTAGCAAGATATCTGTGGCTTTGATCTTTTCTAAAGCTACTTGGTGGCATGGAGTGAGAGAAATAAGAGTAATTACAAATATTCATCCAAACTTTGAAATAAATAGCTCAAATGTAGTTTTTGAAACTAAAAGTTTGTGAGTGCATCCAATAACAAATCAAATGATGCACATAATCGCATCGTAAACAATGAAAGTTTCATGCAAATCCAAAATATGGATAAATGATTCTCATTTGTGGCCATTATGAGAAAATACAAGAATTATTTCTCTACATGTCAAAGGTATCAAAACAGATTAGGGCACCATTTATCAATTTGCATTCTTTTATGTTCTCTCTTCGCGAAACAGAAATGAATTAAGTAAAATTTTGATACTTATAGTTAGGTTTTCATGCAGTACATAGGAAATTAGGGTTATTATTGCTACTGAAACTTTCTTAACCTCTGCAGAACAGCTAGTGAAATAGTAAGATGGAATTTTATGTTGTTTAATTGGCCAAGAATGAGAGAGGAGATATAAAAGTGAACAAGAGCTAATGATGTTTTTGGCTTCGATTCTACTTCATCTGTTTTTTGTTTTTAGTCGGCTTAATATCATGCAGCATAATAAATGGGGTACAACATTGTTGTATACCTATTATTCTACATGGAATTTTCTATTGTAATAGACTAATAGGCTGCTGAAACATTTATTAGTTGCACAACTTTCTTCTCAGAAAGACTATTATGCTGCTGAACTATCTTATCATGGCTTTAGCTTGTATTCTTGTATCATGACATATATACTATCTTTAACACTAGCTTCTTGATTCTGCACTGCATTTATCTTTTCATAATCTGATTAATAATCAATGTTATCTGTTACTTGAATTCATTTTTGTATCGAGATTTTGTCTGAAATTCTCATCCACCAGGTCTTCCAAAAGCGTTTACCCCCAGAAGCAGTGGACCTTGTCTGTAGGTTTTTCCAATACTCTCCTAATTTGCGATGCACTGCTGTAAGTTTATTAATGTTTTCAAGTTGTTTGCCTGAGTAATAAATTTCGTCTATTGATCAATTTGATTTGTTGTTTGGCGGTACTGCAGTTGGAAGCTTGCGTTCACCCGTTCTTTGATGAATTGAGAGATCCAACCACCCGCCTTCCAAATGGTCGCCCTCTTCCTCCACTATTTAATTTTAAACCCCAAGGTAAGTCTTAACAAAATTCCTGCATCATGGTGCTGCTGTCTTTTTATGGAGACACATTTAAGAAATCAAACCAAGTCCTTGAATCTCTTCCAACTTCTTGTCTTTGTGTTTTTTTTTTGAATGCCTTCCAACTTCTAGGACAGATTTCCTTGCCACAGATAAAATTAGCCTCTATTTTGTTTTTTTTCCTTACCTGCACTCATTTGGAATTGTTTTTTAGTTTGTTTTGCCTCAGATTTCATGCCTTTGATAATTCATGAATCTGTTTTGTTTGGGCAGAGCTCTCGGGCATACCGACTGATATTGTCAATAGGCTTATTCCGGAGTATGCTCGCAAACAGAACTTATTCATGGCTTTGCACTCTTAGGAATTGTTACAAGAACCTTGGTCCTACTCATCTTCCATGCCATTGTCTTGTATCGAAGTTTGTAAAAAGATTTCCTCCTTTTATCATCCTCTACTTGATATGAGAAGAGTGCTGCGAAAGGAGTTCAGATAATACGTGAACCCTGAGGCTTTAAGTTTGCTTGTTGGTGAAGGTGTATTTTTGTTGTTATTTGAAGACAACTATGACCTGTGATGTATATTTATGATATGCTACCCTTTTACTGGGGATTTTAGTTAGTTCATAAGAAGGTTGAGTATGCATAAATTTTACTTTATTCTCACTCTCATACTTTTCCATTGATCTTTCTCAACATTTACCTTCTTTGTCCTCCACGTTTTCCTACTTCCGTTGCTTCTAAACGACGAGAAGAAGTTTCTAGTTTTCATTGCATGTGTTATTTAACTAGATAATGTATTGACAGAAATTTAATAAATTTTATTTAAATTATTTATGCATGAACAAATGGAAAATAAATCAATTAAAAAGTTTAAAACTTGACAAAAGGAAGTTTTAGAATTTTTCACTGTCAGCCTAAAAAATTGCATTTTTTTTTTTTTATGAATAAAAATTGCAATTTGTAACAAGTTGTTTCTGTTGTTAAATGGGTTTGGGTCCAAAAAAAAAAAAAAAAAAAACTACAAATTATGGTTCTTTAATCAAGGGGAAGCACCCCAAACGATATCAGCATATAGCAACATTTGAATGTCCATTGGAGGAGCTCCTAATCGATGATATCTTAGATCAACACCATGTTCTTGGTTAGCAAGTCAATCCGCGTTACGATTATCTTCAAATTCAATCCAATTGTAGCCTTGAGGTCACGTCTTTAATTTTAACATAAAAAATCAAATACATTAGAGAAGCTAAATTTGAATAAAACGAAGCTCGAAAAGATTTAATATATTGAATATAATATAATTTTATGACTAAATGGGTACTATCTTCTTCAAATTTTATTTCATTTTTTTATTACTTTTCAAATTTCTATTTTAGATTGAATATAATATAATTTTAGGACTAAATGGGTACTATCTTCTCCAAATTTTATTTCAATTTTTTATTAGTTTTTCAAATTTCTATTTTAGATTTGACTTTCTTGAATTATGTTTTATTCAAAATTAAATCTTTCTATTAGTTTCTACATCTAATGGGATGTAACATAATAAGTTTATTGAAGATGTTAAGATTTTTTGTTGTTTAATGTTTATGCAATGAGTTAGTGGATTTTTTTTCTTTTTTTTTAATAATCAACTTTCAGTTTAATTCAAATCGAAACCAAAAAAAAAAATTTGGTTCATTTTTTTTAAATTTTGGGTTAAAACTGAATCGAAGTTGTTATTTCGATTCGGTTTAATTTAGTTTTTTTTATTGAAACCAAATAATGAATAGCTCTAGCTGCGACAGGAGCTTTGAACCGGCAGTGAGCCTGTGACCTGGCTTCCTTTAGCGGTTCCCTGTCGGTTCGGTTCCGAGAATACTAAATAGAAGTACTTGATTTCAAAAGAAATGGTTAGAAAGAGGTAAAGTTCAAAATTGAAACCGACGAGAAGAACTGTTGGATGAGTTAAAGTTTAGAACAGGTGAGTTTAGACTCTAGTTCAACCTGGGCCTTGTAGTACTGCAATGGGCTAGTTCAGCATGAAAAAGAACAGAACTAGTTTGCTTTGACTTCCTCAAATTCAAGGCCTGAACCTGAAACTTAATCTGATAGAAAGACAGAAACTTGGAGGTGGAGGAAAAATGCGTTGTTCACTCTCAGTCTCAAACTCAAACCAGTTGCTCATCTTCTCTAAAAGGGCACCCACCAATCTCGTAATTCCCAACTACAGTACTTCTTGTCTTCAACTTGATAATAACAAGCCAAGTCCAAGAAGGTTAAGGGCAGTGTTGTCCATAGAAGAAATACCCCCCAATGCCCTTCGCCGGAAGACTGACCCATTGTGGAGAGGAGGGTTCAGTCTAGGGGTAGACTTGGGATTGTCTCGCTCTGGTCTTGCCCTTAGCAAAGGCTTCATTGTTCGTCCTCTCTCGGTAATGCTGCCATATATTCTTACTGTTTTTTAAAGATTTAGAGTTTTTATAATCTTACTTATTATTATGTTTAGGTTTTGGAATTGCGAGGACAAAAGCTTGAGCTTCGACTTCTTGAAATTGCAGAAAACGAGGTTCGAAATTCTCGTGTTCTCTTGTCTTTAAAAAAAAAAAAAAAAAAAGGGTAGCCCAGTTGATAATAGTGCAAGGAAATGGTGATTTGTGTACAGGAGGTGGATGAATTCATAATTGGGCTTCCAAGATCTTGGGATGGTAAGGAAACCCCACAATCCAACAAAGTTCGTAGTGTTGCTGGAAGGTTTGCTGTTCTTGCTGCTGACAGGTGAAACTATTCCTGCCCTTTTGTTTCTATGCTTATTCTGCTTCTGTTCATTTAGATATGGATTACTATTACTGTCATTGCTATCATTATTATTCACAGTTTTAAGAAAAATTCAGGGGTTGGAGAGTGTACCTACAAGATGAACATGGCACATCAACAGAAGCCACTGACCGTATGATTAACATGTAATGGTTCCCTTAAAGCATTTTATATTAGTGCTACTCTATTAGATATATTATTGTGGTTATTTAGCATCATGCTATCCATCCTCAGTTGAATTCACTCGTCTTTGCGAAATCGGTCTATATCTTTGAATTGCTTGCAAGTTAGGATTTTCTTTCGAGTTGCATGTGTAATGAATTGGTTTGTTACTTGTTGACCGCATCTAAATGCACTGACTAGGTTTGCTATGATGGTATCACTGCGATCATCAATAGGAAAGAGTCGTGTTTTTTGCTGGACGTTAGACTTTTCGGCTGTGTTAATTAGGATCTTTCTTTTCTATGCTACACATGATTCTCAATAGATGTTGCGACTGGGATGGTGCTTCACAATACCTTATTCTGCATGTTTTGTTGATGCTGCGTCTTACCTTGCATAAATACAGGTTGTTAAATTAAAGGTTTGCATTATTACACTGAATGCGAAAATTGGACAGGCAGTTATAAACTGTGTTTCCTATTAATTTGTAGGATACTATTTTGCCAAAAACAAAGAATGTTTCTGTAGTTGACAAAATAAATGTCTCAATAGGCAGGACCTGTATTTACTGGTCTGTGACGACCATGTCTCGACTCTTTCAGGGGCCTCGGCAAGTCTACTCGGCAAAAGAAAGTTGATGCCTATGCTGCTGTGGTGCGCTATCACATTTTATTTCAATCTCATGCCGAGGAGATTTCGATGTATGCATAGTGTAATGTTTCCAAACTTTCTGCTAACTCTTCTTTTTTCTCTTTTATTGCCCCTTTCTGGTTTCAGATGGTTTTAGAGAGATATTTTTTGACGTTTGGTGAGGGAACTGAGCTTGTGCTACCCAAACAATTAGATCTACAAGATAAACTTCAAAGAGGTCCACGAATGGACATTGATTTTTATCCAGAATAGTTTTGATGGTTCACAATTCTTTTCTTGTAAAGGGATGACACAATTCCAAACAATTTGTAATCATGATTCATGAGTCGCACTCAGCATATGTAGAGAAGATTTTGTTTCAGTGAAAAGGTTCACATGCTCTTGAGATGTGAGAATGTTTCAAGGCTTTTCTGGGTTTTTTTTTTTTTTTTTTTTTGGGTTATGGTATATTTAGCTTTGAATCGCTGCCCAAAATCTGCAGCGAGGCAAATATTACTAGTTATTTTGTCAGCTCCTAGTTGCTAATCTTTAAACCGTAAATTCTAAACCCTAAACCCTAGTTTTTTTTTTATTTGATTAACTGATAATGTATGTAACTTTTTTTTTTTTTTTTGTGGTTTAATTATTTATATTTCATTTTTAATTCTTGGAAATCAATCGATCAATATACGCATAAACAATAAAGGAATTTTAAAAAATAGGTACTGAGTTTGAAGAAAGAAATATGAAAAAAACTTTAAATCATAATTTCTTACAGTTTGGTCATTGTTAATTATTTTTAATTAAATTGATTGACATTTCATGTTATAAGTTTAAGATGCATATTGAATATTTTCTGTAAAAACATAAAAGCAAAAACAAGCAAAAAATCCTTTTATTTTTTAAAAGTTTATGATGGTATAAGTGTGGAATTATGTATCATCGACGCTCTTATTAATATTAAAGTAAGACTTTTTATAATTAAATTATGATATAAAGTGATATGATTTATATTATTGTTTCCATAAATTAAAAAATAATTAAAATTTTAACTTGAATATGCATAGAGAATGTTCATATCATAATAAAAACTACATAAATAAACCTCCCACACTTAGCGACTAATGTTTTTATATTTCATGTTATTTCTAATCTATTATTCTAGCAGAAATTTCAATACAGATTCATGGAAATATTCTCACTTGAAAAACTCAAATTCCATCTAATTTATTAAAAAAAAATTGAAAACTAAAATAATTTATCATAATTAGTTAGAGTTTTTTTTTATGGTTATTTTCTTAATAAATTGGGTTAGATTCTAGTTTTTCACTTAAGTGTATTTTCACACTAAAAATAAAAAATAAAGACAAATTGAACTAATTTTTTTAGCAAATTCGCCGAGATTTCACGCCGTTGCTTAAAAATTTAAACGAGGGACTAAATTAAGATGTAAAATAAAACAGAGGGATAATATTGATAAAAAATTTAATTAGAAAACACTATGAGACAAAACAGAACAGTAAAAGGGCATCCTACTTAAACACAGAAGCAAATACTTCCAGTGGGTGGCCGTGTGGGTTTTGTCTTAGCTCCTTCTGTTCTGTCAACCCGTTCTTCTCCTTAAAATACGCCGTCTCTCTTTCTCTTGCATTCAACCCCACAGTACGCTTATTTCTCTCTACCCTCTCCTTCTCCTTCCCTGTACAAGTCGACTTTCAATCGATTTCATAAGGTAAATTTCATAAAATCTGCTGTTTTGTTAATGGGGTTTCTCACCTGCTTCTTTTCATAGCAGTAGCTTACGTTTTTCTTCGGTTCCTTAAGTTACTGCTGCTGCTTTTTTTTTTTTTTTTGAATTAGAGGGACAAAGTTTCAGTTCTGGGTTAGTCTGGTATGCCATTTTTGTCTATGTGCTGTTGTTGTTTTGAATTGGTTTGCTCTAGTTATTTACTTCAGAGCCAACACTTGATTGTGTTGTTTCTGAGAAAACCAGAACCTGGTGCTTTTCAGTATACATCTGTTCTCTTCCGTGTCTTGTTTTAACAACTTTTAGGTGTAAATGCTATCAAATTGTCCAACTTGAGATAGATATAACAGGCAATGGTGTCACCGTACTTGTTTATACCAATCACTTTCATGTGCCAGTACATTTCCAATGAAATATATGAATTTGCGGTTGTGTAACTAGAAAAACGTTCTATATTTTTTGGGAGATGAAGGACGAAAACATTTATTTGGTTTGTGGTAACAAAGATTGTAAACAGATCATTGTGTTGGTAATCTAATGGGGGAATCCCAACCCTTGATTTTATCTGTTTCTTTGCTAAGCACCTAACACATCTTCATCTTTATTTATTTTTATTTGTTTTTTTTACAGTTTTACAACAACAGCAATAACCAAGCCCTCAATCCCAAATTAGTTTGGGGTATGAGGAAATTGAGTTCAAACAAAACCTGCTCAATAGCATAGGAATAGAAGCATGTCTTGTGCTACCTTAAATCTAGCACCTTCTCTCAAACTGCTCAATAACAGCAACAGCTACAACTTTCAACCTTCAAACAAGCAATCTTGTTTCTTTGGCAAGTCGTTTTCTTCAGTAACCTTTGTGGGACCCTTGACTTCCAATTGTAACAAAAGCTTTTGGGATTCATGCCATGTAATTAAGGGCTTAAGATCGTTTTCCACCGTGGTCAAATGCGTTGCTCAGAAATCAGAGCTGTCAGTTTCAGTTGGTGCTGGGAGCAATGCTGCTTCTGGTAAGAACTGGTAATTTTAGTTTTGTTATTCCTGTTCATCTATTTGTTTACATGTTCTTTGGTTTTGTATTCTATGTTTTAGTTCATAGTCCGATAGTTGGTTTTTTTAATGTAAGAGTTTAAGAAAGTAAATAAATGACTAATTGTTGCAACTTTTGTTGGTTTTTGTTGTTTTGATGCTTAAATTATCGTTGGATTGTTAGTAAACTTGTAGAATGATGTATATGAGCCGTCACTTTCTGAAGTTGCACATGCCTTTGCCATTGGTATGAGTTTGGAGTTCCATAGTTTTCTCCTTTCAGGACGTGCAGCTGCCACTGCCACTTCTTTTATTTTTTTACTATTTGTTTCTTTGTGCACCCCGATTAGCTTTTATTTTTTATTTTTTCTCTATTTTATTTTTGTCTGGGTAGCTGAGCATGCCTGAGTGGCTTTTGTTCACAAGATGAGAGGATGATGTGTGCAGAAAGTACCAATCAATGGACTCTGAGGTGATATTCCTGTGCAATTAAAACCTGAGAATTGAGGAGTTTAAGTTGCTATTGCTGATCTTCCCATACACTGATTTGTATGGTATCTTCAAATTTGCCAAATCTACCTAGGAGATTAACTCGATTATAAAGCAGTCACCGATATCATTTATAAACTGGCCAGTTCCTTTTCCTATTATGGTACTATTTTTTTTTTGTGTGTGAATAATTTCCATGGTGGTCTATCAATTGTTGAGGCACTTATGTGTGAAAATGTATCAGTGTGTTCTTTTGTTTAGCAATATATTATAAAGAAAATGAAATATTTCGTCATTAACTAGGTGGAGTTGTTTACTGCTGGAATGATGGTTATTTTTCATTTCTTTCAAAGTTGAGAGCACATCTTTTTTTGTACATGGATTCATTTAAATTTTATTGACTTTTTTTATACTCTGCCTTGTTATTTTCTCAAGGAGACCGCTCCATAGGATATTTTGTGACAATTTTTTTTTATTGAGATTGGAGACGCAAAGAATTGGGTTAAATTAGTTACTTTTTTCTTATTCATTGATCCTCCCTCACCTACTAATTTTGCAGATGAGAGGGTGGTTGTGTTGGTTATTGGTGGAGGGGGAAGAGAACATGCACTCTGCTATGCCTTGCAGCGATCTCCCTCCTGTGATGCAGTCTTTTGTGCTCCTGGCAATGCAGGGATTTCTAACTCTGGAAATGCCACTTGTATTCCAGAGCTTGACATCTCTGATAGCTCAGCTGTGATCTCCTTTTGCCGCAAATGGGGTGTGGGACTGGTTGTGGTGGGACCAGAGGCACCTTTGGTTTCTGGCCTTGCAAATGATTTAGTAAAAGCTGGAATACCTACTTTTGGGCCATCGGCAGAAGCTGCTGCTTTAGAAGGTTCAAAGAACTTCATGAAAAATTTGTGTGACAAATATGAAATTCCTACTGCTAAGGTTTATTCTTTTTACCCTTTTCGTTTTAGTTACCAGGCAGACAAAATACCTTCTTGCTTGTGCTAAACTTTTCCAATTGCCATTTCTTTCTTGGAAAATGCAAAGAAAAAAAAATGAAACAAGACAGTGTGCCTGGCATCCTCTCATTTTTGCCTAACTAAAATTTTCATGTAACTGTCTTTGCTTTCCCAGTTCTTTGTTGCTGTAAACCCTGTTATTAAACTTTTTTTTATTGTTGCAGTACCAAACATTCACAGATCCATCTGCTGCAAAGCAATACATTCAGGACCAGGGAGCACCTATTGTCATAAAAGCAGATGGCTTGGCTGCTGGAAAGGGAGTTATTGTTGCCATGACACTGGAGGAGGCATACGAAGCTGTTGATTCAATGCTTGTGAGGAGTGTTTTTGGTTCTGCAGGTTGTCGTGTCATTGTTGAAGAATTTCTGGAAGGAGAAGAAGCATCTTTCTTTGCCCTGGTGGATGGAGAGAATGCTATTCCTCTAGAATCTGCTCAGGACCATAAGAGAGTTGGTGATGGAGATACAGGCCCCAATACTGGCGGGATGGGAGCATACTCTCCAGCACCAGTATTGACAAAAGAACTTCAGTCAGTGGTCATGGAAACTATAATTCTCCCAACAGTGAAGGGAATGGCAGCAGAGGGTTGCAAGTTTGTAGGGGTTTTGTATGCTGGGTTGATGATTGAGAAGAACTCTGGCTTACCTAAGCTAATTGAGTACAATGTACGCTTTGGCGATCCTGAGTGTCAGGTCAGATACAGACCCTAATAAGCCTTCAAAAATATTTAGCAATGCTGATTTCTGTTTGTTGGATGAGTTGGCTGCATGATTTCACTAGATCTCTGTATATATTGGGTTATCATTGTTTTGGTAGTTTACAGTGGGCTTAGGATATATATATATATATATATATATATAGGAGTAAATGGTGAAAGGGAACACCCAGAAGGCTTGTCCTTGTTTTCCTGGGTATGTAACAGCTTTCTTTTGGTTTCTCTCCCCATATTCTTGTCTCATTTTGTTGTTATTCTTGTGCCTTTGGAATTAGTGTTGGGGTCCCATGCAACATTTGCTGCATGATTAAAGTGCAATACCCACAGAGAAGCAATATCTTGATTGAGATCCTGCCCTACACCACTTTTATGTTATTAATGATTAGGAAAAATGGTTGTTTCAACTGTTGGTTTGGCAACATATTCGTTCTCCTCTAGGCTCAAGGGTCAAGGTGTAGAGTTTGGTCATATACAGCTTGTCGGTAGTTAGACACTCCCAGGTGAAAACCTTCTATCATTTTGTTCTGATGTCCGGTTTGAGATGCATGATACTGACTATAATGTAAATTCTTTCGAAGCTTGCTGTTCTGGTAATCACAATTCTGTGCAAAGCTGCTGTTACATATCTGATTGTCACTGCTGCATGTATTGATAACCGCATCTTGATGGGGAATATTACTCTGTCAGTTTTATCTTATTATTCTTTTAACAGTGACTGATGGTATAAACTGTTAGATGTTTAGGCATCCCATTAGAAGAGGTGGTTTTAAGTTTTTTCCCTAACAGGTTTGTTTCATTGTTGGGTCAAGTTGAAGACTTTTTCCAAATTATTAATAAACAGGATGATATAATTCAGAATTCTTATGGTTTCTTCACTCCAAATTATGACTGTTTGGATAAACTAAAGCAATATCCAGTTGGTTTATCTATCGGCTATGATGAGTGGGGAGGTTGCGCTGATTATCTTTTACTTGCATGTGCTTGTGCATGAGAACACATTATAAATTGACCCTCAGATTTTGGTTGTCGTGATTATTCCTCAAAAGTTACAGGAAGTTGGTAATCAATAGTTGTGGCATAAAATTAATGGGAGATTCTTTTGCTTGAATATGCAGGTTTTGATGGTTCGGTTGGAATCAGATCTAGCACAAGTTCTACTTGCAGCTAGTAGAGGAGAGCTAAGTGGAGTATCCCTGAAATGGTCTCCAGGGTCTGCCATGGTGGTTGTTATGGCAAGCAAGGGGTACCCTGGGTCCTACGAAAAGGGGACTGTGATTCGAAACCTAGAGGAGGCTGAGAATGTTGCTCCAACAGTTAAGATATTCCATGCTGGAACAGCTTTGGACTCGGATGGCAACTTGATTGCTACTGGGGGACGAGTTCTTGGGGTCACTGCCACTGGAAGAGATCTTGAAGAGGCACGGGACCGAGCTTATCAAGCAGTTGAGGAAGTCAACTGGCCAGGAGGGTTCTACCGGCGAGATATTGGGTGGAGAGCGCTTCCCCAGAAACAATTGGCTCCAAAAAATAAACTGACATCAACAAAATGAATAGCCAATTTGAGAACACAGATATGGTATTCTGTAGAATTCCTAGATGGTTGATGAAAGAGGAAGGCGGCTTGTTTGAATTACAATCAAACAGGAAGAATCCCTAAAATGGTCCATGAATGTGTAATTGATCTTGGAGGTAAGGGATGACTATTGAGGTAACTTGTGTTTTTCCTTTTTGCTACATTTTTGAAACAATGTTTTCTGTTCTGTAGATTAATTTCAAATCATTCACTGGTCGGGAAAGGGAAAGCCTATCTCCATTCTTTATTTTAACACTGATGGATTGTGGAATCCAAGCATGCCCTACTCGTTACACATCACCAAATATCTATCTCAATTCTGTATTTTTAACAGTGTTTTCAAATCTTTTGTTTTGATCCTAAAGGAGAGAGAAGCAGAGAGAGGTAAGAGAAAAAGCCGCCGGTTAGGCTTATTTTAGTCATTTTGACATGCAATGTGTCATTAAATTTGTTTTTCTTAAAGAGTAGAATTTGTTTATGGTGATTTTAAAATAGAAAATAATTAGTTTTTTTGCTCATGCTACGCTGCGGGTTGAATAAAATATATAAAATCATTTAGAAGTTATCTAAATTTATTTTTTAAAAGAAAAAATAATCAAGTTCTAAAAATTTATTTCAAAATTCATACATATAGAAAAATCAATTAAAACTATCAATAAATATAAATAATAAATTTTAAAAAAATTGAATGAGAATTTAAAAAAAACAAATTAAAATAGTAAATTTTAAATAATAAAAATAATTAATAAAAAAACAAAGCATGTGTAGTGCATGAGTTAAGGGATTAAAATATTTATTTTAAATTTTGAGAGACTAAAATAAAATAACTTGAAAATTAAAACAATATGAGTTTTTGAATTTAATTTTTTTTTTTATGTGCGTTAGAATTAGTTTTAAGATTTTATATATATATATAACCTCATTTCAGTGTTTTAGAGAAAAAACAATGCATAGATTAGGTTTTGGTGTCTAAAAATTAAAAAACTGTTTTTCTTGCGAACTGTTTGACAAATTCAAGTTTCGTCAGAAATTATAGTGGTCGATGCATCGTCCATTGGATTTCTCTCTTTTTGCCTTTTATATGTGGCCAGGCCAGATCAATTGGACCTGTTTCTGCAAGCCCAAAGCGTAAGCCTGACGTGGTTTTTTTTTTTCAGCAAACTTTTTTAACTGTTTTTTTTTTTTATTGATTTTGTGCTAAATTTATGAAAAAAAATCCTCATTTTTAAAAAAATTTCATGCAACTAGGCAATGAAAAAATATGATTTCTTCAATTTGTCTTTTTTTATGAAAACATCAAATTAATTTAATAATTTATTTTTTTATATAACTTTATTGGTTAAGAAAATATGATTTATTTTTCTTTATATATGAATTTTTGAATAAAATTTTAGAATGTGATTATTTTTTTATTTTTTAAAATATATTAATATAATGTATATGATGAATTTTTATAATTTTTAAATGAGAGCAACGTGCACACACACGTGTATAATCTAAAAGTTAGAAATATATTTAAGATACTTTGTCTTAAATTACAAAGAAAAATACATTTTTAAAATAATCAATAAAAAAATATATTTAACATATGTTATTTGCTTTTTTATATCATCAAAATTTATGAAATCAATTTTATAGTAGGTTTTATTTCATTTTATTAATTTCAAATTTATTTAATGTATTCTTATACACACATACTCTCTCTCTTCTCATGGTCGAACTTATTGAGTATAGTCATGATGTTAAAAAAAAAAAAATCATCAATTTTATTAAAAAATAATTATGCATCTATACATATAAAACCAACTATTTTTTTTCTTTTAGATATTTGTAAAAAATCAAAATATAAAATTCGAAGAGGTTAGACTCGAAATTAGAAATTTAGAAATTGATTTTTAAATAGAATAAACTTCAAAAACGATTCGATCCAAAAGTTTATCAAGTCATTCTAATATGATGTCATATTTAATAACATTCTTGCAAACATATGATGAAATAACAAAGATGGATCACTTACAAATAATCACACTAATTAGTTACAATTAAGAAACTCGTATATAAAAAGCCAACTTATTTTAAATTAAAGCAAATTGTTTTCAACGCAGTTAAATCTGATTGATATTACTTATGCAATTCATGAAATCGATTTACACACTAACAATTTGAATTGTAGTGTGATCCCCACCACCTTGATCAGTCGAGTTGTGATTTGTAAAAACATTGGTAATTGATTGAGAAATCTGAAATATTATAGAAAAAAAGCACAATGTAAAAAACTAATTAATCAGCTTAATTAAATATGGTAGGAACAAATACGTACGTTAAGTACATGATAAAGATTAGTTTACTTAATGATTTGTAGCCTCTTAGTGCTATATAATTTGTAGTAGTAGAAAGAAAAATTAGAGAGAATCAAACACATACCATGCTATATGCCTGATTATGAGCCTCCTGCGGACTTGATCCATGGAAAAAATGCATGATCAGGTCTCTTGCTATTGCTGCGATGGCTGCAACTTCTAGCAACCGACCAAGAATTTGCTGGTAGGATCCAAGGAGTGCCCTCACAAGTATGACAGCTCCACAAAAGATCAACACAAAGTATCCAAAGGCAGGGCAGAGTATCAAGAGGAGTAAATCGCAAGTAAGAGCTCCAGAAACGAGAGAAATGTGCTTAAGAACTGTGACGAAACAAAGTGTTTCCAACTGCTGCTGGTGGGCTCGTAGTAGTAGAGCTATGAAAGCAAGCAAAGCCATCGAGTAGACAAAGGAGGACACAATGAAAAGCAATATAATGGTACCGTGTGCCTCAAAAGGGGACATTCCTTTGTTTTGATATTTGATTTGGAGGAGAGCTAGCAACACAAAAATGAGAAAGCAGATGGCAGCATGCATCGCAGTGATGAAACTCTTCATCAGCCGCACTTGTTCCCTTGCATATATAACCAAAACATAAACATATATGGGATTACTTTAGATTATGAACAAAACAAAGATTGTTAGCATTAATTAATTTAATTATAGTACTCCATCATTTCATAGACAGATTTTTAAGCAAGATGTATGTTGGTATATATATATATATATATATATATATATATATTCACCTTTCTCTTGTGACACCACCGCTACTTGCCTGCTCATTTACCATATTCTTCAAATTCTTCTTTCTCCTGATATTAAGCTATTGAAGAGTGGCTTAAGGTATGGTAAGTGCTGGGATATTTAACCTATCACAGGTAACGAAAGAAGGAAATAGGAAAAGGACTTCATGTTCATTTTTTTCCAACCTAACGTGGACATACGGAAATTGTAAGACTGATAATAACCAAATTCCAACCTGGTATGTGTGCGTGGATGAGACCACTAAATTGGAATTGGAATTGAAAATAGAATATAATTTTATTACAAGCAAAAGAACAAAAAGTTCCTACTTGTGATGACAGATAAAGCCGTCATCTCTCGGGAAGTTTAGAGCTGAGGGTCTGTTTAAAATCTTTGGCATGTATATTTTTTGTTTCTTTTCATAATTTTAAAATAGCAATGATCCGTTTTCGAAACAATAATAAATAGTGACATAAGACACGATACGTCAATAGATATACTGATATAAAAATTAATATATTCAAATATCAATAGATAGACTAAACTGAAAATCAAAAAATAAAAAATAACGGAAAAAAAAACTAACAATAGAAATATGAAACTTAATTTCCTTAGAAATGTTAATGTTTGGATAAGCAAAATCTTTCAAGTACTCCACGATTATCTTAATTTTTGTTTCCATAATTTTGGCCCAGGATTGAGTGAATTGAAGTGTTCAATAAAGATTGCATTTTTAATATAATTGTATGGCTTGAATAACGAAAGGTCCAAAAGGCATCTACGTAGCTTTAAATTTTTTGTTTTTTGTTTTTTCCACATGGCAAATTTGTATGACATGTGACATTTTTTTTTTTTTTTTTTGGTTAGATGACAGTTTTAATTTAAAAGTTGGTCAGAAAATTATTGAAGAGATTATATTAAGAAAAAATCAAGCGTAAAAAGATATGATAAATAAAAAGAAAAATAGAGAGATCACGTTAAGAAAACATGAATTGGAAGCCCACTATTAAGCAAAAACAAGAAAAAAGAAGGGTAAACATCTGATTAGTCCTCAGGTTACAACTCAAATCTCAATGAAATTCTTAGAAAATAAAAGAAACTTCCTTTTAGCTCAATCAATTCTAGCTATTTTGTAAGGTGGATAATTTCTAGCTTGCTTTTGTTTTCCGACAATGCACTTTAAGTTAATAATTTCAACGATGGCCTTGGCTAGATTGTTCTTGATGTTCGTCATCAATTGCTTTCTGCATAATTAATAACAAACAGTTGATTATGAGTTAATGTCGCTAAACTTTGTATTTGTTTAATGAATCGAAACCCAGAAGTCAATCAAAGGGAGAAAAGAAAAAAAAGAGAAGGCAAACCTCAGATTAGTTCTTAAGCTATATAGCCCATGGTGATCTCAGTGGAATCCTCAAAGAGTCAAAGTTTACAGTTTTTGTATGGCATCCAGAGTTAGAAATCCTGCCATGCCAGGAGCACAGAAGACTGCATCACACGCATAATGTAGCTATTACATTGCAATTGGCCCTCCGCTGTCATACAAAAACTGTTATACAAAAATGCCCCCGTTTTTAAATACTGTTAGCTGTGACTTCTTTGAAATATTGGGTCCTTTTCAAGGAAAACATGGTGCATTTTTGTAATTCCACTAGACCCAAATTGGTGAATCAAAATTCTCCCCATAACAGTACTGTTATACAAAAACTGGTCCCACCTGATGTGGACATCAAAAACTGGTGGTAAAACCCTTCTTGTTTACGCTTCTTGTTTTTGGTTTAATAGTGGGCTTCCAATTCTATATCCAATGGGGCCACTCCAAATTGAGTTGTAAAAATAACTACATTAGCGAAGTGGGTCGTTTCTCTTGCGAAGCACTAAGTATTGGGCCCACATAAGAAATTGCTCAGGATACACTAATTCATCACTCGAAGCCCAACTTTTTCTTTGCTTTTATTTTTTCGAGCCACCTTCTATTTGCATGCTAAATTGTACCATTACCATATGAAATGTAGCGAGCTACTAGATGCTTATCCGTGTTACACCATGGATCAAATAGAACTGATAAAATTAATTTAAAAAATTATTACAATTTTATAACATGTGTTATGTCGTGAATATATTAAAATATATTGAATTAAAAGAAACAAAATTATCTAATTTTATATTTTTTTAAATCAAATTTTTATATTTGATTTATTCTTATTAATATCTTTAATATTTTTTTATTAAAAAACATGATTTGTTCTTCGTTATTCATTAATTCTTAAATAAAAACCTATAATAATGTAAAATGAAATTTTTAAAAAAGGTCTTGACATTTGTTTTCATAAGATCTCATCGAATAAAAAAACAACCATCAATATAAAAACTTGTATAAAAATTAACAAATGAATTTTTTATGTTTTTGAAAATATTTATAGTTGATTTATATTTATTTATCTATAAAATAATAAATAATATTAGTATAAAAAGATGCATCCGAATTATTAGACGACACTTCTAAAATATTACTTTAATTAATTTTAGAATATTTGAAAAATATTAAATGCAAATTATTGGTGCTATGTGTGTAGATTGCACAAATAATTTTCAATAAAACCAATGATCTCAATTTTTTTTATACATTATGACCATATTCGGTGGGTTAGAGTGCGCGAGCATAAATAGCAAAGCATTTTAAAAAATAATTTGTAAAGAATATATTGAAGTTAATGAAGTGCAATAAAAATAACTACAAAATTTTAGTGTGATAAAATTTTATTGTACAAAGAATAAGAAAATAAAACATGTGAATTATATTATTTAATTGATGATTTAATTAATTTATTTTAACGAAATTAATTTTAGAATATTTGAAAAAAATAAACACAAATTATTGGTGTTATGCGTGCATATGCATAGATAATTTTCAATAAAATCAATAATTTTTAACTTTTTAATACATTATGACCATACTCGGAGGGTCGAGTATGCAAAATAAATCACAAAGTATTTTTTCAAAAATAATTTATAAGGAATATATTGAAGTTAATGAAGTACAATAAAAATAACTACAAAATTTATTCAATAAAATTTTATCGTACAAAGAATAAGAAAATAAAACATGTGAATTCTATTATTTAATTGATAATTTATTTAAAAAAAAAAAAACTAATTCAGAATCTCATATATAGAGAAAAATAAATCATATTTATTAACAAAAAATTAAATAAAAAAATAAAAACTAAAAAAAATAATTTGATGAGAATTTTCATAATGCAAATTGAAGAGATAAGTTTTAAATAGTGAAAATAATATATATAGTTCGAAAAAAAAAACATTGTATATGCTTCCTAATTATTAGTATGTGTAAAAAGACGATTGTTTTTTCATAATTTTTTCACCCAATTCAATAATAATAATAACAATAAACCTAAATTGCTAAAAAAAAAAAAAAAAAAAAAACCCTGCCCACGAGCCTAAAGAAGCAAGCCTGTGCGCTTAGGCTTCAGGAGCAGATAAGCTCAAGATGAGCCACCTCGACCCTGAGAGGCAAGCCTAGGTGGCGCTAAAAAACAAAAACAAAAACAAAACTTACAACTTCCGTTGAATTGAAATTCGTCGAAATCCTCTTTGAAAATCAAGGTTACGTTTTCAGAGACCCCAAACTCATTTTCGGTATCATTTTTGCTTCAAAACACCTCAAACACAATAGAAATAAGGTCAATAAACTCGTTTAAAACCATCTCAATGCACATTAAAAATCAGAAAATAAATTTGTTTTGAACTCCGATCTACTTTATTTAACCATTTTATGACTTGAAAAGATCACAAATGCACTCTCATTACAAATACAAACAATCTAGATCTGGAAAAAAAAAAAAAAAAAGATCAAAATCTAGCCTAATCGATCGTTTCTCTTTCCTCCATTCTCTCTCTTTGTTTTCCATCCAAAAACCACAAATATGTTTTGAAAATACAAGGAATCATAAATGTTCTAAGAAAACATGAGGTACTAAAAGATGTTAAATTTGCATAATACTGTCTAGAAAACATTAAAAAATAATAGAAAAACCATTGGCAAAAATAACAAAAAATGCCACCAATGAACACTTGATGAATAGTCAATTTAGGCATTTGAACAATGTAGAAACAACATTTTACTATTTAACCCACCTTCTTTAGTTTTCTTTTTTTGTAATTGGATTACCTAAGTCTTTCAGCAAAAAAAAAAAAAAATCATGAGTTCAAATCATTTTAAATATTTAAATTTGAAAATACTTTATTATAAGAATATATAAGTAGTAATTCAGTCCATTGTAATAATACAATTTTTTTTCTCTTAACTCGCTAACTACTAACTACTAATTATCAAAATTAATTTTTAATTGTCTAACCACTAATTATCAGTTGTATGGTTTTATTTATGAAAAAAATAAAATAAATAAAAATTGGTATTTGCCTGCCCTTCTTGCGAGTTTTTTTTTTAAAAAATTTAATATGCATGGTTTCATGTTTATATATATATAGTATACATGACGTATTAGTAGTTAACATATATTAACCTTTCAAAGCCCAAAATATTTTATTTTCACCCTTGAGTCACTTGAATATGATGAATATTTTTTTAAGCTTCGTATTTTCTATATATTCTATGGGTCAATGGAAATTCTTTATCTATAAAAACAACACTTTTAAGTTAATATAGTAGTGGAATCATAGTAGTGAAAATTTTGTATTTTTCATTTTAAATAACTCGAGTAAAAAGTTTATGAAATCACTACGAGTGAAAAGAAGTTCAATAAATAAATGAAAATGTTATTGGTGGCAACGAGTTGAAAACACCCCCTCTCAAATACCTCTAACTTGCAAATAACAAAATTTTTAACCAATAAATTGTATAATAAAATCATAGATACCAATTTTAATTTATTTGTAGTTCCAATTAAGACCATATCAATTTGTAAATTTAAAATACAAAAATCCAAACCACCTCTCGCTAAACCCGAGACCAACTCAATCAAAATTTTTGTCTTAAATAAATCTTTCAAGTTAAAAACATATAAACATAGGAAGACATATCATTCAAATGGATCTCCGACCTCCCGAGTTTAGTGAGCAATTTTATAGGATTTAGATTTGACATATTGATGGGCATCTAAATTCATTACCAAATTCTCTAAGCTTTTACAAAATGTCTTTTTTTTTTACTCGCCATGGCTTTCTAACCATATCATTATACAATAGCATCGAAGCATTTCATTGCCGTTATTCGGTATTATAGTGATTATGTTTCGTTTGACATAAATAATGACGATATATATATATATATATATATATATATATATATATATATATATATATATATATATATATATGCCTTTTACTTTGCAGCCTACTCAAGTAGTTTTGTCCTTATTTTTTGGTTTTGTTTCTATCTCTACTATTCAATCTTTACATGCTTGAATTTGGTTGAAAAGAAAATTAAAAACATTTTTTTCTAATGTATACATCGGTTATTACGATCATTATTTTACTCTTGAGTAACCTTTGTGGGACCCTTGACTTCTAATTGTAACAAAACCAAAAGCTTTTGGGATTCATGCAATGTGTCATTAAATTTGTTTTTCTTAAAGAGTAGAATTTGTTTATAATGGTTTTAAAGTATAAAATAATTAGACGAAGAAGATTGAGACCTTAAAACATTATGAGTTTTTGAATTTAATTTTTTTTATGTGCGTTAGAATTAGTTTTAAGATTATATATATATAGTACCTCATTTCAGTGTTTTAGAGAAAAAACAATGCATAGATTAGGTTTTGGTGTCTAAAAATTAGAAAACTATTTTTCTAGCGAACTTTTTGACAAATTCAAGTTTCGTCGGAAATTATAGTGGTCGATGCATCGTCCATTGGATTTCTGTCGTTTTGCCTTTTATATGTGGCCAGGCCAGATCAATTGGACCTGTTTCTGCAAGCCCAAAGCGTAAGCCTGGCTGTGGTTTTTTTTTTCAGCAAAATTTTTTTAATTGTTTTTTTATTGATTTTGTGCTAAATTTATGAAAAAACAATCCTCATTTTTCAAAAACTTTCATGCAACTAGGCAATGAAAAAATATGATTTCTTCAATTTGTCATTTTTTATGAAAACATCAAATTAATTTCATGATTTATTTTTTTATATAATTTTATTGGTTAAGAAAATATGATTTATTTTGCTTTATATGTGAATTTTTGAATAAAATTTTAGAATGTGATTATTTTTTTATTTTTTAAAATATATTAATATAATGTATATGATGAATTTTTATAATTTTTAAATGAGAGCAACGTGCTCACACCTAAGTATTGGGCCTAAATAAGAAATTGTTCGAGTACACCAACTCATAACTCGAAGCCCAACTTTTTCTTTGCAAATATTTTTTCGAGCCAACTTCTATTTGCTTAGTAAATTGTACCATTACCATTTGAAATGTAGTGAGCTACTAGATGCTTATCGTATTACGCTCCCGATTAGATAAAATTAATAAAATTAATTTAAAAAATTATTGTAGTTTGATAATATATGTTATGTCGTAAATGTATTAAAATATATTAAATTAAAAAAATAAAAATATCTAATTTTATATTTTTAATCAAGTTTTTGTATTTTATTTATTCATATTAATGTCTTTCATATTTGTTGTTAAAAAACACAATTTGTTCTTCGTTATTCATTAATTCTTAAATAAAAACCTATAATAAAGTAAATTGTAAATTAAAAACAAAAACATCTTAATATTTGTTTTTATAAGATTGCATCGAATAAAAAAAACAATCAATATAAAAACTTGTATACAAATTAACAAATGAATATTTTTATATTTTTAAAAATATATACATTTGATTTATATATATATTTATTTATAAAATAATAAATAATATTAGTATAAAAAAGATGCATCCGAATTAGACGGTTCTTCTAAAATATTACTTTAATTAATTTATTCTAAAGAAATTAATTTTAGCATATTTGAAAAAAACATTAAACTCAAATTATTAGTGCTATGTGTGTAGATGCACAAATAATTTTCAATAAAATTTATTATTGGTATTATTTGTGCATATGCAAATATAATTTTTAATAAAACCAATGATCTCAATTTTTTTCATAAATCGTGACTATACTCGCGGGTTAGAATGTACAATATAAATCACAAAGTATTTTTTTCAATAATTTATAAGGAATATATTGAAGTTAATGAAGTACAATAAAATAACTATAAAATTTATTCCAGTAAAATTTTATTATACAAAGAATAATAAAATAAAACATGTGAATTCTATTATTTAATTGATGATTTATTTTTTTAAAAGCTAATTTAGAATTCCATACATAGAAAAAAATAAATCATATTTATCAATAAAAAATTAAAAAAAATAATTTGATGATAATTTTCATAATACAAATTGAAGAGATAAGTTTTAAATAGTATATATATATATATATATATCCAAAATTAAAAAAAAACATCGTATATGTTTCATAATTATTAATATGTGTAAAAAAAATAACAAGTGTTTTTTTTTATAATTTTCACAACCCATTCATTAATAATAAACCTAAATTGCTAAAAAAGATCGTCCACTGGCCTAAAGAACCGAGCTCGTGCGCTTGGACCGTAGGAGTAGGTCGACTCAAGACGAGGTGCCTAGGTCTAGAGAAGCAAGCTCGAGACGGCCTAAAAAAAAAAAAACAAAACTTGCAAGTTTCCAGTGAAAACCGATTTTCAGCATCATTTTTGCTTAAGAACACCTCAAAATAACTAAACTAAGGTCAATAAAATCATTTTGAACCTCAAAAACCATTTCAATGCACATTAAAAATTGAAAAATAAAATTTGTTTTGGACTCCAATCTACTTTATCTAATCATTGTATAACTTGAAAAGACCATAAATGCACTCTCATTACCAATAAAAATAATCTAGATGCAAGATTTGGTGAAGAAACCTAATCGGTCGTTTCTCTCTCCTCCATTCTCTCTCTTTGTTTTTCATCCAAGGACCACGAGTATGTTTTGAAAATATGACGGATCAAAAATATTCTATGAAAACACGAGGGACTAAAGAATGTTAAATTTGCATATTATTGTCTCGGTGAACATACAAAAATAATAGAAAAACCATAGGCAAAACACAAAGAAAAAATGCCACCAATGAACAGTTGATGAATGATGAATTTAGGCATTTGAACGGTTTAAGAATAGTGTTTTACTATTTAAAAATCCCAAATTTTTATTTTTATTTTTATTTTTTGTAATTGGATTACTTGAGTCTTTTCATAAAAAATCACGAGTTCAAATCATTTTAAATATTTAAATTCGAAAATTCTTTATCATAAGAAAAATTAGTAATATTTCGATCCATTGTAATAATACGATTGTTTTCTCTCAACTCGTTAACTACTAACTACTAATTATTAATACTAATTCTTAACTATCTAACCACTAATTATGAGTTGTATGGTTTTATTTATGAAAAAAAAAAATTGGTGTTTGCCCGTGCTTCATGCTAGTTTTTTTTTTTTAAAAAATTAGTAGTTAATATATATTAACCTTCCAAAGTCCAAAATATTTTATTTTTACCCTTGAGTCACTTGAATATGACAAAAAATAATATTTAAGGTTCATATTTTCTATATATTTTATGGGTGAATGGAAATTCTTTATTGATAAAAACAACAGTTTTAAGTTAATATATGGTAGTGGAATCATAGTACATGCGAATGAAAATTTTGTATTTTTCATTTAAAATAACTTTGAGTAAAAAGGTTTATGAAATCAACACGAGTGAAAAGAAGTTAAATAAACAAATAAAAATGCTATTGGTGGCAACAATGGAAAACACCCCCTCTCAAATACCTCTAACTCGTAAATAACATAATGTTTAACCAATAAATTATATAATAAAATCATAGATACCAATTTTAATTTATTGGTAGTTCCAATGAAGACCATACCAATTTGTAAATTTAAAATACAAAAATCCAAACCATCTTTGCTAAACCCGAGACCAACTCAATTAAAATTTTTTTCTTAAATAAATCTTTCAAGTTAAAAACACATGAACATAAGAAGATATACCACTCAAATGGATCTTCGATCTCCAATTTTTGTCTTAAATAAATCTTTCAAGTTAAAACACATAACACAAGAAGACATACAATTCAAATGGATTTGATCTCTTAGTTTAGTGAGCAATTTTATAGGATTTAGATTTGACATATTGATGAGCATCTAAATTCATCGTTAAATTCTCTAAGCTTTTACATAATGTCTTGCTTTTTTTCTCGCCATGGCTTTCCAACCATATTGTTATATAACAACATCAGAGCACTCTATTACTCGTTATTTGATGTTTTATGGAATAGAGATCATATCTTTGTTTCACAAACAACGACAATACACACACACACACATATATATATATCAACCTTGTACTTTGCAACCTACTTAAGTGATTTTGTCCTTATTTTTTCAGTTTTGTTTTGTCTCTATTAGTAACTCTTTATAGGCTTGAATTTGGTTGAAATGAAAATTAAAAATATTTTTTCCTAATGTATTTACAATATCGATTGCTATAATTGTTATTTTACTCTCGCGATAAACTACGATTTGCAATCATAACTATTTTTTTAACTATGTCCATTATTTAAAATTATAATCTCAAGTCTAACTTAGTTTGTAATATATGAGGAATATATAGATGTTTATCTAATATGTTCTCACAGGTGATAATATTATGTATGTTTTGTAATAGGTTGAGCTCTTACTTGTTGCTTTTTTTTTTTTTTTTTATCAATAAAAATTTTCATTTATCCAAAAAAAAAAAAAACCTAATATTTCCTTAAATTCGAAGTCCAATCACAGATGATGTATGGATTCTGGCTTCCTATGCTATATCTTTCTTCAAAGCTCGCACTTGTTAATCACATTCCAAACAAGGCAACAATTTTATGTCAGATTTTGTGTCATTGCAGATGCATGTAACTTTTGTTGAATTAGCTATATTCCTACTTTTGGCAATCTTTTATGACAATTTTTTTATCATACAAATAGGTTAACGAAGGAAAAAGCACGGATGCATAATTTGCTAACAAAAGAAGACCAATCGAGGAATTTAAGGATAATAGGAATTTTCCAATTATATATGATATATGGTTGTTAGGTTATCACTCCCTTTAGAAGTGTAATTGCATCTCGAAAATACTTTTAGGAAGTTTGGGTTTAATTTCTTTGTGGGTATGAAATTAAACAACAATATATTTATGGCTACAATACAATATCCTCAACATGTTTTTATCCCTTTTACCTAGCAAGACATACCATAAGAAGACATAAGAAGATAAAAAGTTAATTATGCATATACAAGTTATTTATCTCATGTATATAAAACTCAATTATAAATGGATTATGTGTTTACACACAATGATACGGGTATGTTATGACGTTCCATGAAACAAATTATAGCTACTAAATATTCAAACTATGCGAAATATCGATTTATGAGGTAAGTCGAGAATGTATTTGATTAAAATCAACGATCTATTATATCCGAGAGACATGTGGTTTATCTATAAACAAAAAAATTCCAATAATATTAAATGAAAATAATGATACTTGCATAATTAAATTTTAAAAAACATATCAAAGTAACAATCTAACGAATTTATTTACTAAGCAATTACCTATATTTCATAATTTTTAGGACTAAATGGGTACAATCTTCTCCAAATTTTATTTCAATTTTTTATTAGTTTTTCAAATTTCTATTTTAGATTTGACTTTCTTGAATTATGTTTTATTCAAAATTAAATCTTTCTATTAGTTTCTACATCTAATGGGATGTAACATAATAAGTTTATTGAAGATGTTAAGATTTTTTGTTGTTTAATGTTTATGCAATGAGTTAGTGGAATTTTTTTTTTAAATAATCAACTGTCAGTTTTTTAATTTTTGGGTTAAAACTGAATCGAAGTTGTTATTTCGATTCGGTTTAATATAGTTTTTTTTTTATTGAAACCAAACAGTGAATAGCTCTAGCTGCGACAGGAGCTTTGAACCGGCAGTGAGCCTGTGAACTGGCTTCCTTTAGCAGTTCCCTGTCGGTTCGGTTCGGACAATACTAAATAGAAGTACTTGATTTCAAAAGAAATGGTTAGAAAGAGGTAAAGTTCAAAATTGAAACTGAAGAGAAGAACTGTTGGATGAGTTAATGTTTAGAACAGGTGAGTTTAGACTCTAGTTCAACCTGGGCCTTGTAGTACTGCGATGGGCTAGTTCAGCATGAAAAAGAACAAAACCAGTTTGCCTTGACTTCCTCAAATTCAAGGCCTGAACCTGAACCCTAATCTGATAGAAAGACAGAAACTTGGAGGTGGAGGAAAAATGTGTTGTTCACTCTCAGTCTCAGTCTCAAAGTCAAACCAGTTGCTCATCTTCTCTAAAAGGGCACCCACCAATCTCGTAATTCCCAACTACAGTACTTCTTGTCTTCAACTTGATAATAACAAGCCAAGTCCAAGAAGATTAAGGGCAGCGTTATCCATAGAAGAAATACCCCCCAATGCCCTTCGCCGGAAGACTGACCCACTGTGGAGAGGAGGGTTCAGTCTAGGGGTAGACTTGGGATTGTCTCGCTCTGGTCTTGCCCTTAGCAAAGGCTTCATTGTTCGTCCTCTCTCGGTAATGCTGCCATATATTCTTACTATTTTTTAAAGATTTAGAATTTTTTAAAATCTTACTTATTATTATGTTTAGGTTTTGGAATTACGAGGACAAAAGCTTGAGCTTCGACTTCTTGAAATTGCAGCAAACGAGGTTCGAAATTCTCTTGTTGTCTTGTCTTTGAAAAAAAAAAAAAAAGTAGTCCATTTGATAATAGTGCAAGGAAATGGTGATTTGTGTACAGGAGGTGGGTGAATTCATAATTGGGCTTCCAAGATCTTGGGATGGTAAGGAAACCCCACAATCCAACAAAGTTCGTAGTGTTGCTGGAAGGTTGGCTGTTCTTGCTGCTGACAGGTGAAACTATTCCTGCCCTTTTGTTTTTATGCTTTTTCTGCTTCTGTTCATTTAGATATGGATTACTATTACTGTCATTGCTATCATTATTATTCACAGTTTTAAGAAAAATTCAGGGGTTGGAAAGTGTACCTACAAGATGAACATGGCACATCAACAGAAGCCACTGACCGTATGATTAACATGTAATGGTTCCCTTAAAGCATTTTATATTAGTGCTACTCTATTAGATATATTATTGTGGTTATTTAGCATCATGCTATCCATCCTCAGTTGAATTCACTCGTCTTTGCGAAATCGGTCTATATCTTTGAATTGCTTGCAAGTTAGGATTTTCTTTCGAGTTGCATGTGTAATGAATTGGTTTGTTACTTGTTGACCGCATCTAAATGCATTGACTAGGTGTGCTATGATGGTATCACTGCGATCATCAATAGGAAAGAGTCGTGTTTTGTGCTGGACGTTAGACTTTTCGGCTGTGTTAATTAGGATCTTTCTTTTCTATGCTACACATGATTCTCAATAGATGTTGTGACTGGGATGGTGCTTCACAATACCTTATTCTGCATGTTTTGTTGATGCTGCGTCTTACCTTGCATAAATACAGGTTGTTAAATTAAAGGTTTGCATTATTACACTGAATGCGAAAATTGGACAGGCAGTTATAAACTATGTTTCCTATTAATTTGTAGGATACTATTTTGCCAAAAACAAAGAATGTTTCTGTAGTTGACAAAATAAATGTCTCAATAGGCAGGACCTGTATTTACCGGTCTGTGACGACCATGTCTCGACTCTTTCAGGGGCCTCAGCAAGTCTACTCGGCAGAAGAAAGTTGATGCCTATGCTGCTGTGGTGCGCTATCACATTTTATTTCAATCTCATGCCGAGGAGATTTCGATGTATGCATAGTGTAATGTTTCCAAACTTTCTGCTAACTCTTCTTTTGTTCTCTTTTATTGCCCCTTTCTGGTTGCAGATGGTTTTAGAGAGATATTTTTCGACGTTTGGTGAGGGAACTGAGCTTGTGCTACCCAAACATTTAGATCTACAAGATAAACTTCAAAGAGGTCCACGAATGGACATTGATTTTTATCCAGAATAGTTTTGGTGGTTCACAATTCTTTTCTTGTAAAGGGATGACACAATTCCAAACAATTTGTAATCATGATTCATGAGTCGCACTCAGCATATGTAGAGAAGATTTTGTTTCAGTGAAAAGGTTCACATGCTCTTGAGATGTGAGAATGTTTCAAGGCTTTTCTGGGTTTTTTTTTTTTTTTTTTTTTTTTTTTTTTTTTGGGTTATGGTATATTTAGCTTTGAATCGCTGCCCAAAATCTGCAGCGAGGCAAATATTACTAGTTATTTTGTCAGCTCCTAGTTGCTAATCTTTAAACCGTAAATTCTAAACCCTAAACCCTAGTTTTTTTTTTTTATTTGATTAACTGATAATGTATGTAACTTTTTTTTTTTTTTTGTGGTTTAATTATTTATATTTCATTTTTAATTCTTGGAAATCAATCGATCAATATACGCATAAACAATAAAGGAATTTTAAAAAATAGGTACTGAGTTTGAAGAAAGAAATATGAAAAAAACTTTAAATCATAATTTCTTACAGTTTGGTCATTGTTAATTATTTTTAATTAAATTGATTGAAATTTCATATTATAAATTTAAGATGCATGTTGAATGTTTTCTGTAAAAACATAAAAGCAAAAACAAGCAACTAACTGTCTCTAATATCGCATCAACTTACATCAAAATCCTTTTATTTTTTAAAAGTTTATGATGGTATAAGTGTGGAATTCTGTATCATCGACACTCTTATTAATATTCAAGTAAGAGTTTTTATAATTAAATTATGATATAAAGTGATATGATTTATATTATTGTTTCCATAAATTAAAAAATAATTAAAATTTTAACTTGAATATGCATAGAGAATGTTCATATCATGATAAAAACTACATAACAAAACTAATGTTTTTATATTTCATGTTATTTTATAATCTATTATTCTAGCAGAAATTTCAATACAGATTCATGGAAATAATCTCACTTGAAAAACTCAAATTCCATCTAATTTATTAAAAAAAAATTGAAAACTAAAATAATTTATCATAATTAGTTAGAGTTTTTTTTTCATGGTTATTTTCCTAATAAATTAGGTTAGATTCTAGTTTTTCACTTAAGTGTATTTTCACACTAAAAATAAAAAATAAAAACAAATTGAACTAATTTTTTTTAGAAAATTACTTAAAAATTTAAACGAGGGACTAAATTAAGATGTAAAATAAAAAAGAGGGATAATATTGATAAAAAATTTAATTAGAAAACACTATGAGACAAAACAGAACAGTAAAAGGGCATCCTACTTAAACACAGAAACAAATACTTCCAGTGGGTGGCCGTGTGGGTTTTGTCTTAGCTCCTTCTGTTCTGTCAACCCGTTCTTCTCCTTAATATACGCCGTCTCTCACCTACTTCTTTTCATAGCAGTAGCTTACGTTTTGCTTCGGTAAGAACTGGTAATTTTAGTTTTGTTATTCCTGTTCATCTATTTGTTTACATGTTCTTTGGTTTTGTATTCTATGTTTTAGTTCATAGTCCGATTGTTGGTTTTTTTAATGTAAGAGTTTAAGAAAGTAAATAAATGACTAATTGTTGCAACTTTTGTTGGTTTTTGTTGTTTTGATGCTTGAATTATCGTTGGATTGTTAGTAAACTTGTAGAATGATGTATATGAGCCGTCACTTTCTGAAGTTGCACATGCCTTTGCCTTTGGTATGAGTTTGGAGTTCCATAGTTTTCTCCTTTCAGGACGTGCAGCTGCCACTGCCACTTCTTTTTTTTTTTTACTATTTGTTTCTTTGTGCACCCCGATTAGCTTTTATTTTTTATTTTTTCTCTATTTTATTTTTGTCTGGGTAGCTGAGCATGCCTGAGTGGCTTTTGTTCACAAGATGAGAGGATGATGTGTGCAGAAAGTACCAATCAATGGACTCTGAGGTGATATTCCTGTGCAATTAAAACCTGCAAAATTTCTGGAAGTTATTTTGTTCACAACATTCACAGATCCATCTGCTGCAAAGCAATACATTCAGGACCAGGGAGCACCTATTGTCATAAAAGCAGATGGCTTGGCTGCTGGAAAGGGAGTTATTGTTGCCATGACACTTGAGGAGGCATACGAAGCTGTTGATTCAATGCTTGTGAGGAGTGTTTTTGGTTCTGCAGGTTGTCGTGTCATTGTTGAAGAATTTCTGGAAGGAGAAGAAGCATCTTTCTTTGCCCTGGTGGATGGAGAGAATGCTATTCCTCTAGAATCTGCTCAGGACCTTAAGAGAGTTGGTGATGGAGATACAGGCCCCAATACTGGCGGGATGTGAGCATACTCTCCAGCACCAGTATTGACAAAAGAACTTCAGTCAGTGGTCATGGAAACTATAATTCTCCCGACGGTGAACGGAATGGCAGCAGAGGGTTGCAAGTTTGTAGGGGTTTTGTATGCTGGGTTGATGATTGAGAAGAACTCTGGCTTACCTAAGCTAATTGAGTACAATGTACGCTTTGGTGATCCTGAGTGTCAGGTCAGATACAGACCCTAATAAGCCTTCAAAAATATTTAGCAATGCTGATTTCTGTTTGTTGGATGAGTTGGCTGCATGATTTCACTAGATCTCTGTATATATTGGGTTATCATTGTTTTGGTAGTTTACAGTATCTGTTCACACAGTGGGCTTCGGATATATATATATATAGGAGTAAATGGTGAAAGGGAACACCCAGAAGGCTTGTCCTTGTTTTCCTGGGTATGTAACAGCTTTCTTTTGGTTTCTCTCCCCATATTCTTGTCTCATTTTGTTGTTATTCTTGTGCCTTTGGAATTAGTGTTGGGGTCCCATGCAACATTTGCTGCATGATTAAAGTGCAATACCCACAGAGAAGCAATATCTTGATTGAGATCCTGCCCTACACCACTTTTATGTTACTAATGATTGGGAAAAATGGTTGTTTCAACTGTTGCTTTGGCAACATATTCGTTCTCCTCAAGGCTCAAGGGTCAAAGTGTAGAGTTTGGTCATATACAGCTTGTCGTTAGTTAGACACTCCCAGGTGAAAACCTTCTATCATTTTGTTCTGACGTCCGGTTTGAGTTGCATGATACTGACTATAATGTAAATTCTTTTGAAGCTTGCTGTTCTGGTAATCACAATTCTGTGCAAAGCTGCTGTTACATATCTGATTGTCACTGCTGCATGTATTGATAACCGCATCTTGATGGGGAATAGTTTGGGCCAGAATATTACTGTGTCAGTTTTATCTTATTATTTTTTTAACAGTGACTGACGGTATAAACTGTTAGATGTTTAGGCATCCCATTAAAAGAGGTGGTTTTAAGTTTTTTCCCTAACTGGTTTGTGGCATTGTTGGGTCAAGTTGAAGACTTTTTCCAAATTATTAATAAACAGGATGATATAATTCAGAATTCTTATGGTTTCTTCACTCCAAATTATGACTGTTTGGATAAACTAAAGCAATATCCAGTTGGTTTATCTATCGGCTATGATGAGCGGGGAGGTTGCGCTGATTATCTTTTATGTGCATGTGCTTGTGCATGAAAACGCACTATAAATTGACCATCAGATTTTGGTTGTCATGATTATTCCTCAGAAGTTACAGGAAGTCGGTATATCGATAGTTGTGACATAAAATTAATGGGAGATTCTTTTGCGTGAATATGCAGGTGTTGATGGTCCGGTTGGAATCAGACCTAGCACAAGTTCTACTTGCAGCTAGTAGAGGAGAGCTAAGTGGAGTATCCCTGAAATGGTGTCCAGGGTCTGCCATGGTGGTTGTTATGGCAAGCAAGGGGTACCCTGGGTCCTATGAAAAGGGGAATGTGATTCGAAACCTAGAGGAGGCTGAGGATGTTGCTCCAACAGTTAAGATATTCCATGCTGGAACAGCTGTGGACTCAGATGGCAACTTGATTGCTACCGGGGGACGAGTTCTTGGGGTCACTGCCACCGGAAGAGATCTTGAAGAGGCACGGGACCGAACTTATCAAGCAGTTGAGGAAGTCAACTGGCCAGGAGGGTTCTACCGGCGAGATATTGGGTGGAGAGCGCTTCCCCAGAAACAATTGGCTCCAAAAAATAAACTGACGTCAAGAAAATGAATGAGAACACAAATATGGTATTCTGTAGAATTCCTAGATGGTTGATGAAAGAGGAAGGCGGCTTGTTTGAATACAATCAAACAGGAAGAATCCCTAAATGGTCCATGAATGTGTAATTGATCTTGGAGGTAAGGGATGGCTATTGAGGTAACTTGTGTTTTTCTTTTTTGCTACATTTTTGAAACAATGTTTTCTGTTCTGTAGATTAATTTCAAATCATTCACTGGTCGGGAAAGAGAAAGCCTATCTCCATTCTGTATTTTTAGCAGTGTTTTCAAATCTTTTGTTTTGATACACAACTTCATTTGTGAGACACAAAGAGAGGTAAGAGAGGAGAGAAAAAGCCGTCAGTCAGGCTTATTTTAGCCATTTTGACAAGCCATGTGTCATTAAATTTGTTTTTCTTAAAGAGTAGAATTTGTTTATGGTGATTTTAAAGTATAAAATAATTGAATGAGGAAGACCTAAAACATTATGAGTTTTTTTTTTTTTTTTTTTTATGTGCATTAGAATTAGTTTTAGCATTATATGCGGCAAGCCCCTGCTGCTTGACCTCCCGTGGTGCACAAGGCCTACCAACTCTCATGCGCTCGTGCACCTGCTGTCGGGAGCCATGGCACTCCCTTGGCTCGTGCGGCCAGTCTGGCCAGTAGGCCAGCTTGCTCCTGGGCAGTTGGCCCGTGGCCGGATGCCTCCTGAGTTCGCCCCTCATCTTTCGGCGCTATAAACATTTATTTCCGAAGGTCTCGAACGGGTCGTATCCCTTAGGCCATGAAAATGCCCCTAGACTCGGGAAATTCCGTGTCCTTCTCTTACTCTTGGGCTTGCATCCGGGTACTTCGGTCGCGGAATCACTCCAATCCAGGATGAAACGAATCTTGGAGTATATTACCTCATTTCAGTGTTTTAGAGCAAAAAGGTTTTGGAGTCTAAAAATTAAAAAGCTGTTTTTCTAGCGAACTTTTTTGATAAATTCAAGTTCATCGGAAATTGTAGTGATCGATGCATCGTCCATGGGATTTCTCTCTTTTTTATCCTTTTATATGTGGCCAATTGGACCTGTTTGCGTATGCCCAAAGCGTAAGCTTGGCTTGGTTTTGTTTTCAGCAAATTTTTTAATTGTTTTTTTTATTGATTTTGTGCTAAATTTATGAAAAAAACAATCCTTATTTTTTAAAAAATTTCTTGCAACTTGGCGATGAAGAAATATGATTTCTTGGATGTCATTTTTTATGAAAACATCCAATTAATTTCATAATTTATTTTTTCATATTACTTTATTTATTAAGAAAATATGATATTTTTTTCTATATATGGATTTTGAATAAAATTTTAGAATGTGATTATTTTTTCACTTTTTAAAATATATTAATATAATTTATATAATGATTTTTTTTATAAATTTTAAATATATAATATAAAGGCTATAAATATATTTAAGATACTTTGTCTTAAATTAAAAAGAAAATTACATTTAAAAATACATTTAACATGTGTTCTTTGCTCTTTTATATGATCAAAATTTATGAAATTAATATTATAATATTTTTTATTTTAGTTTATTAACTTCAAATTTATTTAATGTATTGCTATACGGACACACACGCTCTCTCTCTCTCTCTCTTTCTCTCCACACTCCGAACTTATTAAGTACGGACACTCTCTCTCTCCCTCTCTTTTTCCACACACCTGAACTTATTAAGCATAATCATGATGTGTGAAAAAAAATCACCGAGTTTTATTAAAAATTAATTATGCATCTATAAATATAACATAAACTATTTATTATTAATTTTTTCTTTTAAATATTTTTTAAAATAAAATATAAAATTCAAAAAGGTTAGACTCGAAATTAGAAATTTAGAAATTGATTTTTAAATAAACTAAAATTCAGAAACAATTTGATCCAAAAATTTACCAAGTCATTTTAATATGATATCATATTTAATAGCATTCTTGCAAACGTATGATGAAATAATAAATATGGATCACTCCCAAATAACCACACTAATTAGTTACAATTAATAAACTATATATAAAACACCAACTTATTTCAAATCAAAGTAGTCGTCTCGGCGTAGTCAAATCGATGGATACTACTTATGCAAATCATGAAACCGATTTACACACTAACAATTTGAGTTGTAGTGTGATCTCCACCTCCTTGATTAGTCGAGTTGTGATTTGTAGAAACATTGGTCATTGATGGAGAAACCTGAAATATTATTGAAAAAAAGAGCAGTATAAAAAACTAATTAATCAGCTTAATTAAACATGGTAGGAACAAGTACGTTTAGTACATGATAAAGATTAGTTTTCTTGATGATTTGCAGCCTCTTAATACCATGTAATTTGTAGAAGTAGAAAGAAAAATTAGAGAGAAGCAAACACATGCCATGCTATATGCCTGATTATGAGCCTCCTGCCGACTTGATCCATGGAAAAAATGCAGGATCAGGTCTCTTGCTATTGCTGCGGTGGCTGCAACATCTAGCAACCGAACAAGAATTTGCTGGTAGGATCCAAGGAGTGCCCTCACAAGTATGACAACTCCACAAAAGATCGACACAAAGTATCCAAAGGCAGGGCAGAGTATCAAGAGGAGTAAATCACAAGTAAGAGCTCCAGAAACGAGAGAAATGTGCTTAAGAACTGTGAAGAAACAAAGTGTTTCCAACTGCTGCTGGTGGGCTCGTAGTAGTAGAGCTATGAAAGCAAGCAAAGCCATCGAGTAGACAAAGGAGGACACAATGAAAAGCAATATAATGGTACCGTGTGCCTCAAAAGGGGACATTCCTTTGTTTTGATATTTGATCTGGAGGAGAGCTAGCAACACAAAAATGAGAAAGCAAATGGCAGCATGCATCGCAGTGATGAAACTCTTCATGAGCCGCAATTGTTCCCTTGCATATGTAACGAAAACATAACAAAGAATAAGGAAAATTCTTCTTAAGCAATAATTTTTAAGCAAGATATATATATGTTGCTGTATATATATATATATATATATACCTTTCTCTTGTGACACCACCGCTACTTGCTTGCTCATTTATCATATTCTTCAAATTCTTCTTTCTCCTTCTATTAAGCTAAATCCTCCTATTGAAGAGTGACTTAAGGCCTGGTATGTGCTGGGATTATATAAGCTTTCATGGGTAATGAAAAAAGCAAAAGATCGGTATGTTCAATTTTTCCAGCCTGTCAATTTACTTGCTGGTATGTCAATTCTTGGTCGCTATTTGCTATGGCGACCTGTCAATTTACTATCCTTCTTAATATAATGTTCCACACAAAAGAACAAAAAAACTGAAAAACTTAAAACTGTAAAGGGTAAACTGTAAAAGAACAAAAAAACTGAAAAGCTTAAAACTGTAAAGGGTAAACTGTAAACTTTGACTCTATATAGCTTAAGAACTAATCTGAGCTAGGTTTGCATTCTCTCTTTTTTCTTTTCTCCCTTTGATTAACTTCTGGGTTTCAATTCATTAAACAAATACGAAGTTTAACGACATTAACTCATAATCAATTGTTTGTTATTAATTATGCAGAAAGCAATTGATGACGAACATCAAGAACAATCTAGCCAAGGCCATCGCTGAAATTATTAACTTAAAGTGCATTGTCGGAAAACAAAAGCAAGCTAGAAATTATCCACCTTACAAAGTAGCTAGAATTGATTGAGCTAAAAGTAAGTTTCTCTTATTTTTTATTTTTATCGACTATCAAAATTGATTTTATTATTTACATACTTTCCTCTATTGCTTTTTTCTCCCTTTGATTCAATTCTTGGTGACTGGTTTAAATTAATATTGAACTTTCCTCTATCGCATACTTCTTGGTGAAGATTCTTTGGTTTTGTTATTCCTGTTCATCTATTTGTTTACATGTTCTTTGGTTTTATTATTTCAATTTTAGATGGATTTTCTAAATTAATATTGGTTCCATATTATGGAGGATTAAATTTGATAATTAATTATTTTAATAAAAATTATATTTAAAAAGAATAAAAAATATTAATATAGTACAATAATTAATAATTTTTTTAAAATTGTATGAAAAATCAAACAAAATGATTTAAGTATTTATTGAAAAATTAAAAAAACGATGTTTTTAAAATATAGAAAGTATTTATAGAACTTCCTGTGTTCAGAAAGAGAGGAGTGCAATTCTCTCTTCAAATGCTGGTATATTTATAGGCCCACATATAGAAAGTTAAAAAATGCTGGAATCCAGATTGAAAATTGCGACCTCTTTCTGAGAATGCACTTTTTTGTTGATAGCAAGAATGCTGAATGTGGGCCCCACATGCAATTGTTTGGTCAAGATTGTGTGCTTTGGGTCCTTTGACCCTTCTGTGGCCCCCATAATGTAGCTATTTTCACACAAGATGGTTGAATGATAATAAATTATTAACACCGGGATTGATATATCGTGAAATTAAAAATTAAAAAAATCCTTAAACAACTATTCAATATGTCTTTTCTTTGAATATTAATTGTGTTGTGTTTAATTGATGTAGTTTTTTTACAAAATTCTGTAATAGAAATTTTAAGAGATTGGTTTAGTGATTAAAATATTTTAGCTTGGTTTTCACGTTGTGAAAATTAAATTTGTTTTATTATATGTGTTAAATAGATTATTTATATTCGGATTGATTTATTGTGAAATTAAACAATTCTCAAATAATTTAAATGTTTTTAAATATGGAATGATATGAAATTAACATTCATTGTTACTAAAAAATGAGAAACAAAAACTTCATAATAAATGAAAGGCTATACTTAACTATACTCCAATTATATTCTAACACAAAAAACACAAGTATGAATGACAAGAATAAATGATAATTTTGTCTCTACTATTCAATCTTTACATGCTTCAATCTTTGGTTGAAAAGAAAATTAAAAACATTTATTTCTAATGCATACATCAGTTATTATGATCATTATTTTACTCTTGAGTAACCCTTGTGAGACCCTTGACTTCTAATTGTAACAAAAGCAAAAGCTTTTGGGATTCATGCAATGTGTCATTAAATTTGTTTTTCTTAAAGAGTAGAATTTGTTTATAATGGTTTTAAAGTATAAAATAATTAGACGAAGAAGATTGAGACCTTAAAACATTATGAGTTTTTGAATTTAATTTTTTTTTATGTGCGTTAGAATTAGTTTTAAGATTATATATATATATAGTACCTCATTTCAGTGTTTTAGAGAAAAAACAATGCATAGATTAGGTTTTGGTGTCTAAAAATTAAAAAACTATTTTTCTAGCGAACTTTTTGACAAATTCAAGTTTCGTCGGAAATTATAGTGGTCGATGCATCGTCCATTGGATTTCTGTCGTTTTGCCTTTTATATGTGGCCAGGCCAGATCAATTGGACCTGTTTCTGCAAGCCCAAAGCGTAAGCCTGGCTTGGTTTTTTTTTTCAGCAAATTTTTTTAATTGTTTTTTATTGATTTTGTGCTAAATTTATGAAAAAACAATCCTCATTTTTCAAAAAATTTCATGCAACTTGGCGATGAAAAAATATGATTTCTTCAATTTGTCATTTTTTATGAAAACATCAAATTAATTTCATGATTTATTTTTTTATATAATTTTATTGGTTAAGAAAATATGATTTTTTTTTTATATGTGAATTTTTGAATAAAATTTTAGAATGTGATTATTTTTTTATTTTTTAATATATATCAATTCGATTTTCAGTCATGACACGTGAATTTCAAAAGCAAATAATCGAATCAGTAGGTAGGTTTTTCAACTTCAAAAAAAGTAGCAAGCCGTAGAGCAAAATTTGAAGAAAATAAACAAAAAGATCAAAGGGATGAAAAAAACAACTGAATATAAAATGGATTCTCTATTTTAGGTGAATCCAAAACCTCTTTTCTTGAAATTTACACAACCATTTTATGACACTAACGAAATTGTACCGTTACCGTATGAAATGTAATAAGCCACTAGATGTTTATCCTTGCTGCAATACTTTTTTTAAGATTATTGGAATTATTATTCCTTGAAGCTCTAAGTATTGGGCCTAAATAAGAAATCGTTCAGAGTACACCAACTCATAACTCGAAGCCCAACTTTTTCTTTGCAAATATTTTTTCGAGCCAACTTCTATTTGCTTAGTAAATTGTACCATTACCATTTGAAATGTAGTGAGCTACTAGATGCTTATCGTATTACGCTCCCGATTAGATAAAATTAATAAAATTAATTTAAAAAATTATTGTAGTTTGATAATATATGTTATGTCGTAATCGTATTAAAATATATTAAATTAAAAAAATAAAAATATCTAATTTTATATTTTTAATCAAGTTTTTGTATTTTATTTATTCATATTAATGTCTTTCATATTTGTTGTTAAAAAACACAATTTGTTCTTCGTTATTCATTAATTCTTAAATAAAAACCTATAATAAAGTAAATTGTAAATTAAAAACAAAAACATCTTAATATTTGTTTTTATAAGATTGCATCGAATAAAAAAAACAATCAATATAAAAACTTGTATACAAATTAACAAATGAATATTTTTATATTTTTAAAAATATATACATTTGATTTATATATATATTTATTTATAAAATAATAAATAATATTAGTATAAAAAAGATGCATCCGAATTAGACGGTTCTTCTAAAATATTACTTTAATTAATTTATTCTAAAGAAATTAATTTTAGCATATTTGAAAAAAACATTAAACTCAAATTATTAGTGCTATGTGTGTAGATGCACAAATAATTTTCAATAAAATTTATTATTGGTATTATTTGTGCATATGCAAATATAATTTTTAATAAAACCAATGATCTCAATTTTTTTCATAAATCGTGACTATACTCGCGGGTTAGAGTGTACAGTATAAATCACAAAGTATTTTTTTCAATAATTTATAAGGAATATATTGAAGTTAATAAAGTACAATAAAATTTATTCCAGTAAAATTTTATTATACAAAGAATAATAAAATAAAACATGTGAATTCTATTATTTAATTGATGATTTATTTTTTTTAAAGTAATTTAGAATTCCATACATAGAAAAAAATAAATCATATTTATCAATAAAAAATTAAAAAAAATAATTTGATGATAATTTTCATAATACAAATTGAAGAGATAAGTTTTAAATAGTATATATATATATTCCAAAATTAAAAAAAAACATCGTATATGTTTCATAATTATCAATATGTGTAAAAAAAATAACAAGTGGTTTTTTTTTATAATTTTCACAACCCATTCATTAATAATAAACCTAAATTGCTAAAAAAGATTGTCCGTCGGCCTAAAGAAGCGAGCTCGTGCGCTTGGACTGTAGGAGTAGGTCGACTCAAGACGAGGTGCCTAGGTTTAGAGAAGCAAGCTTAGACGGCCCTAAAAAAAAAAAAACAAAACTTGCAAGTTTCGATGAATTGAAATTCACTAGAATCCTTATCGAAAAATCGGGGTTACGTTTTTACGGACCCAAAACTGATTTTCAGCATCATTTTTGCTTAAGAACACCTCAAAATAAATAAACTAAGGTCAATAAAATCATTTTGAACCTCAAAAACCATTTCAATGCACATTAAAAATCAAAAAATAAAATTTGTTTTGGGCTCTAATCTACTTTATCTAATCATTGTATAACTTGAAAAGACCATAAATGCACTCTCATTACCAATAAAAATAATCTAGATGCAAGATTTGGTGAAGAAACCTAATCGGTCGTTTCTCTCTCCTCCATTCTCTCTCTTTGTTTTTCATCCAAGGACCACGAGTATGTTTTGAAAATATGACGGATCAAAAATATTCTATGAAAACACGAGGGACTAAAGAATGTTAAATTTGCATATTATTGCTCGGTAAACATACAAAAATAATAGAAAAACCATAGGCAAAACACAAAGAAAAAATGCCACCAATGAACAAGTTGATGAATGATGAATTTAGGCATTTGAACAGTTTAAGAATAGCGTTTTACTATTTAAAAATCCCAAATTTTTATTTTTATTTTTATTTTTTGTAATTGGATTACTTGAGTCTTTTCATAAAAAATCACGAGTTCAAATCATTTTAAATATTTAAATTTGAAAATTAGTAATATTTCGATCCATTGTAATAATACGATTGTTTTCTCTCAACTCGCCAACTACTAACTACTAATTATTAATACTAATTCTTAACTATCTAACCACTAATTATGAGTTGTATGGTTTTATTTATGAAAAAAAAAAAATTGGTGTTTGCCCGTGCTTCATGCTAGTTTTTTTTAAAAAAATTAGTAGTTAATATATATTAACCTTCCAAAGTCCAAAATATTTTATTTTTACCCTTGAGTCACTTGAATATGACAAAAAAAATAATATTTAAGGTTCATATTTTCTATATATTTTATGGGTGAATGGAAATTCTTTATTGATAAAAACAGCGAGTTTTAAGTTAATATATGGTAGTGGAATCATAGTACATGCGAATGAAAATTTTGTATTTTTCATTTAAAATAACTTTGAGTAAAAAGGTTTATGAAATCAACACGAGTGAAAAGAAGTTAAATAAACAAATAAAAATGCTATTGGTGGCAACAATGGAAAACACCCCCTCTCAAATACCTCTAACTCGCAAATAACATAATGTTTAACCAATAAATTATATAATAAAATCATAGATACCAATTTTAATTTATTGGTAGTTCCAATGAAGACCATACCAATTTGTAAATTTAAAATACAAAAATCCAAACCATCTTTGCTAAACCCGAGACCAACTCAATTAAAATTTTTTTCTTAAATAAATCTTTCAAGTTAAAAACACATGAACATAAGAAGATATACCACTCAAATGGATCTTCGATCTCCAATTTTTGTCTTAAATAAATCTTTCAAGTTAAAACACATAACACAAGAAGACATACAATTCAAATGGATTTCTCTTAGTTTAGTGAGCAATTTTATAGGATTTAGATTTGACATATTGATGAGCATCTAAATTCATTGCTAAATTCTCTAAGCTTTTACATAATGTCTTGCTTTTTTTCTCGCCATGGCTTTCCAACCATATTGTCATATAACAACATCGAGCACTCTATTACTCGTTATTTGATGTTTTATGGAATAGAGATCATATCTTTGTTTCACATAAATAATGACAATATATATATATATATATATATATATATATATATATATATATATATATATATATATATCAACCTTGTACTTTGCAACCTACTTAAGTGATTTCGTACTTATTTTTTCAGTTTTGTTTTGTCTCTATTAGTAACTCTTTATAGGCTTGAATTTGGTTGAAATGAAAATTAAAAATATTTTTTCCTAATGTATTTACAATATCGATTGCTATAATCATTATTTTACTCTCGCGATAAACTACGATTTGCAATCATAGCTATTTTTTTAACTGTGTCCATAATTTAAAATTATAATCTCAAGTCTAACTTAGTTTGTAATATATGAGGAATATATAGATGTTTATCTAATATGTTCTCACAGGTGATAATATTATGTATGTTTTGTAGTAGGTTGAGCTCTTACTTGTTGCTTTTTTTTTTTTTTTTTTATCAATAACAATTTTCATTTATCCAAAAAAAAAAAAAATATTTCCTTAAATTTGAAGTCCAATCACAGATGTTGTATGGATTCTGGCTTCCTATGCTATATCTTTCTTCAAAGCTCGCACTTGTTAATCACATTCCAAACAAGGCAACAATTTTATGTCAGATTTTGTGTCATTGCATATGCATGTAACTTTTGCTGAACTAGCTATATTCCTACTTTTGGCAATCTTTTATGACAAATTTTTTATCATATAGATAGGTTAATGAAGGAAAAAGCACGGATGCATAATTTGTCGACAAAAGAAGACCAATCAGGGGATTTAAGGATAATAGGAATTTTCCAATTATATATGATATATGGTTGTTAGGTTATCACTCTTTTGGAAGTGCAATTGCATCTCCAAATACTTTTAGGAAGTTTGGGTTTAATTTCTTTATGGGTATGAAATTAAACAATAATATATTTATGGCTACAATACAATATCCTCAACATGTTTTTATCCTTTTTACCTAGCAAGACATACCATAAGAAGACATAAGAAGATAAAAAGTTAATTATGCATATACAAGTTATTTATCTCATGTATATAAAACTCAATTACAAATGGATTATGTGTTTACACACAATGATACGAGTATATTATGATGTTCCATGAAACAAATTATAGCTACTAAATATTCAAATTATGCGAAATATCGATTTATGAGGTAAGTCGAGAATGTATTTGATTAAAATCAACGATCTATTATATCCGAGAGACATGTGGTTTATCTATCAACAAAAAATTCCAATAATATTAAATGAAAATAATGATACTTGCATAATTCAATTTTAAAAAATATATCAAAGTAACAATCTAACGAATTTATTTACCATGAAATTACCTATATTTCACAATTTTAGGACTAAATGGGTACTATCTTCTCCAAATTTTATTTCAATTTTTTATTAGTTTTTCAAATTTCTATTTTAGATTTGACTTTCTTGAATTATGTTTTATTCAAAATTAAATCTTTCTATTAGTTTCTACATCTAATTGGATGTAACATAATACGTTTATTGAAGATGTTAAGATTTTTTGTTGTTTAATGTTTATGCAATGAGTTAGTGGAATTTTTTTTTTTAAATAATCAACTTTCAGTTTTTTAATTTTTGGGTTAAAACTGAATCGAAGTTGTTATTTCGATTCGGTTTAATTTAGTTTTTTTTTTTTTTATTGAAACCAAACAGTGAATAGCTCTGGCTGCGACAGGAGCTTTGAACCGGCAGTGAGCCTGTGACCTGGCTTCCTTTAGCGGTTCCCTGTCGGTTCGGTTCCGACAATACTAAACAGAAGTACTTGATTTCAAAAGAAATGGTTAGAAAGAGGTAAAGTTCAAAATTGAAACTGAAGAGAAGAACTGTTGGATGAGTTAAAGTTTAGAACAGGTGAGTTTAGACTCTAGTTCAACCTGGGCCTTGTAGTACTGCAATGGGCTAGTTCAGCATGAAAAAGAACAGAACCAGTTTGCCTTGACTTCCTCAAATTCAAGGCCTGAACCTGAACCTTGATCTGATAGAAAGACAGAAACTTGGAGGTGGAGGAAAAATGTGTTGTTCACTCTCAGTCTCAGTCTCAAACTCAAACCAGTTGCTCATCTTCTCTAAAAGGGCACCCACCAATCTCGTAATTCCCAACTACAGCACTTCTTGTCTTCGACTTGATAATAACAAGCCAAGTCCAAGAAGATTAAGGGCAGTGTTATCCATTGAAGAAATACCCCCCAATGCCCTTCGCCGGAAGATTGACCCACTGTGGAGAGGAGGGTTCAGTCTAGGGGTAGACTTGGGACTGTCTCGCTCTGGTCTTGCCCTCAGCAAAGGCTGCATTGTTCGTCCTCTCTTGGTAATACTACCATATATTCTTACAAATTAATATTTAAAGATTTAGATTTTTTTTTTTTAGAATCTTACTTATTATTATGTTTAGGTTTTGGAATTGCGAGGACAAAAGCTTGAGCTTCGACTTCTTGAAATTGCAGAAAACGAGGTTCGAAATTCTCTTGTTGTCTTGTCTTAAAAAAAAAAAAAAGTAGCCCAGTTGATAATAGTATAAGAAAATGATGATTTGTGTACAGGAGGTGGATGAATTCATAATTGGGCTTCCAAGATCTTGGGATGGTAAGGAAACCCCACAATCCAACAAAGTTCGTAGTGTTGCTGGAAGGTTTGCTGTTCTTGCTGCTGACAGGTGAAACTATTCCTGCCCTTTTGTTTCTATGCTTATTCTGCTTCTGTTCATTTAGATATGGATTACTATTACTGTCATTGCTATCATTATTATTCACAGTTTTAAGAAAAATTCAGGGGTTGGAGAGTGTACCTACAAGATGAACATGGCACATCAACAGAAGCCACTGACCGTATGATTAACATGTAATGGTTCCCTTAAAGCATTTTATATTAGTGCTACTCTTTTAGATATATTATTGTGGTTATTTAGCACCATGCTATCCATCCTCAGTTGAATTCACTCATCTTTGCGAAATCGGTCTATATCTTTGAATTGCTTGCAAGTTAGGATTTTCTTTCGAGTTGCATGTGTAATGAATTGGTTTGTTACTTGTTGATCGCATCTAAATGCACAGACTAGGTGTGCTATGATGGTATCACCGCGATCATCAATAGGAAAGAGTCGTGTTTTTTGGTGGACGTTAGACTTTTCGGCTGTGTTAATTTGGTTCTTTCTTTTCTGTGCTACACATGATTCTCAATAGATGTTGTGACAGGGATGGTGCTTCACAATGCCTTATTCTGCATGTTTTGTTGATGCTGCGTCTTACCTTGCATAAATACAGGTTGTTAAATTAAAGGTTTGCATTATTACACTGAATGCGAAAATTGGACAGGCAGTTATAAACTATGTTTCCTATTAATTTGTAGGATACTATTTTGCCAAAAACAAAGAATGTTTCTGTAGTTGACAAAATAAATGTCTCAATAGGCGGGACTGTTATTTACCGGTCTGTGACGACTATGTCTCGACTCTTTCAGGGGCCTCGGCAAGTCTACTCGGCAAAAGAAAGTTGATGCCAATGCTGCTGTGGTGCGCTATCACATTTTATTTCAATCTCATGCCGAGGAGATTTCGATGTATGCATATTGTAATGTTTCCAGACTTTCTGCTAACTCTTCCTTTTGTTTCTCTTTTATTGCCCCTTTCTGGTTGCAGATGGTTTTAGAGAGATATTTTGCGACGTTCGGTGAGGGAACTGAGCTTGTGCTACCCAAACAATTAGATCTACAAGATAAACTTCAAAGAGGTCCACGAATGGACATTGATTTTTATCCAGAATAGTTTTGGTGGTTCACAATTCTTTTCTTGTATAGGGATGACACAATTCCAAACAATCTGTAATCATGAGTCGCACTCGGCATCTATAGAGGTTCACATTCTCTTGAGATTTGAGAATGTTTCAAGGCTTTTCTGTGTATATACTAGTTATTGTGTCAGCTCCTAAAATATAAATGTGTTCCTCTTGCCATATGCATATATACTCAAATTCTATTTAATTTATTTAAAAAAAATTGAAAAAGAAAAAAAAAGGTCATATATTGAGTTAGAATTTATTTTTTTATAGTTATTTATTAGTTTTTATTATCCGTGTTACGTTGCGAGTTGTACGAAACAAATAAAATTATTTTAATTTAATGTTTTGTATTATATTATGAGTATTTCAAAATATATCAAATAAAAATTTATTTAATTTTATAATATTTTAATTAAAATTTTGTATTTAATTAATTATTTTTTATATTTTTATAAATTTTTTATTAAAAAATATTTTTTATTTATATATTTTTAGCGAAAAACTTATATTATAAATTTTTTTTCTGGGCATTTTTTTATCTTAAAATTTTTAAGTAAAAAAATCAGAGAGAAAATAAGGATCAAAATGAAACTAAAAGGAGGGATCAAAGTAAAATAAAAAATTTTATGGATCGGGAAAAATAATATTTTAAAAAAAATTAAATTGTAATATTAAGAAAACTTAGATACAGAAATTAAAAAATAAGCTAATTTCCAGCAAATTCGCCGTATATATTTTATTTGGCTACGCAAACACACAAACAAAAACCTCCAGTGGGTGGGGGGTTTTGTCTTAGCTCCTTCTGTTCTGTCAACCCTTTCTTCTCTTTAAAATCTGCCGTCTCCCATTCTCTTGCACCCAACCCTACACTACAGTTGTTTCTCTCTACCCTGTACACTCTCCTTCTCCTTCCCTGTACAAGTCGACTTTCAATCGATTTCATAAGGTAAATTGCAAAACATCTGCTATTTTGTTAATGGGGTTTCTAACCTGCTTCTTTTCGTACCAGTAGCGTACGCTTTTCTTCGGTTCCTTAAGTTACTTCTGCTTCTTCTTCTTTTTTTTTTTTAATTAGAGGGGCAAAGTTTCAGTTCTGGGTTAGTCTGGGATGCCATTTTTGTCTATGTGCTGTTTTTGTTTTGAATTGGTTTGCTCTAGTTATTTACTTCAGAGCCAACCCTTGATTGTGTTGTTTCTGAGAAAACCAAAACCTGGTGCTTTTCAGTATACATCTGTTCTCTTCCGTGTCTTGTTTTAACAACTTTTAGGTGTAAAGGCTATCAAATTGCCCAACTTGAGATAGATATAACGGGCAATGGTGTCACTGTACTTGTTTATAACAATCACTTTCGTGTGCCAGTACCAGTGCAATGAAATATATGAATTTACAGTTGTGTAACTAGAAAAACGTTCTATATTTTTTGGGAGATGAAGCACGAAAACATTTATTTGGTTTCTGTAACAAAGATTGTAAACAGATCATTGTGTTGGTAATCTAATGGGGGAATCTCAACCCCTCATTTTATCTGTTTCTTTGCTAAGCACCTAACACATCTTCATCTTTATTTATTTTTATTTGTTATTATTATTATTATTTTTTACAGTTTTACAGCAACAGCAATAACCAAGCCCTCAATCCCAAATTGGTTTGGGATATGAGGAAATTGAGTTTAAACAAAACCTGCTCAATAGCATAGGAGTAGAAGCATGTCTTGTGCTACCTTAAACCTAGCACCTTCTCTCAAACTGCTCCACAACAGCAACAGCTACAACTTTCAACCTTCAAGCAAGCAATCTTGTTTCTTCGGCAAGTCGTTTTCTTCAGTAACCTTTGTGGGACCCTTGACTTCCAATTGTAACAAAAGCTTTTGGGATTCATGCCATGCAATTAAGGGCTTAAGATCGTTTTCCACCGTGTTCAAATGCTTTGCTCCGAAATCAGAGCTGTCAGTTTCAGTTGGTGCTGGGAGCAATGCTGCTTCTGGTAAGAACTGGTAATTTTAGTTTTGTTATTCCTGTTTATCTATTTGTTTACATGTTCTTTGGTTTTGTATTCTATGTTTTAGTTCACAGTCTTATTGTTGGTTTTTTTAACGTAAGAGTTTAAGAAAATAAATAAATGACTAATTGTTGCAACTTTTGTTGGTTTTTGTTGTTTTGATGCTTAAATTATAGTTGGATTGTTAGTAGACTTGTAGAATGATGTATACGAGCCGTCAGTTTCTCAAGTTGCACATGCCTTTGCCTTTGGTATGAGTTTGGAGTTCCATAATTTTCTCCTTTTAGGACGTGCAGCTGTCACTGCCACTTCTTTTATTTTTTTCCTATTTGTTTCTTTGAGTACCCAGTTAGCTTTTTTTTTTCTCTAATTTATTTTTGTCTGGGTAGCCGAGCATGCCTGAGTGGCTTTTGTTCACAAGATGAGAGGATGTTGTGTGCAGAAAGTACCAGTTAATGGACTCTGAGATGATTTTCCTTTGCAATTAAAACCTTAGAATTGGCGAATTTAAGTTCCTATCGCTGATCTTCTCAAACACTGATTTGTATGGCATCTTCAAATTTGCAAAATCTACCTAGGAGATTAACTCGTTTATAAAGTAGTCACCAATATCTTTTATAAACTGGCGAGTTCCTTTTCCTATCATGGTACTAGTTTTTTTTTATATTTTTTGTGCAAATCATTTCCATGGTGGTCTATCAATTGTTGAGGCACTTATGTGTGAAAATGTATCAGTGTGTTCTTTTGTTTAGCAATATATTAGAAAGAAAATGAAATATTTTGTCATTAACTAGGTGGAGTTTTTAGTGCTGGAATGATGACTGTTTTTCAATTCTTTTAAACTTGAGACCACCTCTTTATCTGTGCATGGATTCTTTTAAATTTTATTGATTTTGTTTATACACTGCCTTGTTACTTTCTCGAGGAGACTGCTTCATAGGATATTTTGGGACAATTTTTTTTTTTTTTAATTGAGATTGGAGACGCAAAGAATTGGGTTAAATTAGTTACTTTTTTCTTATTCATTGATCCTTCCTCACCTACTAATTTTGCAGATGAGAGGGTGGTTGTGCTGGTTATTGGTGGAGGGGGAAGAGAACATGCACTCTGCTATGCCTTGCAGCGATCTCGCTCCTGCGATGCAGTCTTTTGTGCTCCTGGCAATGCAGGGATTTCTAACTCTGGAAATGCCACATGTATTCCAGAGCTTGACATCTCTGATAGCTCGGCTGTGATCTCCTTTTGCCGCAAATGGGGTGTGGGACTGGTTGTGGTGGGACCAGAGGCACCTTTGGTTTCTGGCCTTGCAAATGATTTAGTGAAAGCTGGAATCCCTACTTTTGGGCCATCAGCAGAAGCTGCTGCTTTAGAAGGTTCAAAGAACTTCATGAAAAATTTGTGTGACAAATATGAAATTCCTACTGCTAAGGTTTATTCTTTTTACCCTTTTTCGTTTTAGTTACCAGGCAGACAAAATACCTTCTTGCTTGTGTTAAACTTTTCCAATTGCCATTTCTTTTCTTCTAGTCTTAGTTCATCAGTATTTCTTTTCTTGGAAAATGCAAAGAAAATAAAATGAAACAAGATAGTGTGCCTGGCATCCTCTCATTTTTGCCTAACTAAAATTTTCAAGTTACCGTCTTTGCTTTCCCGGTTCTTTGTTCCTGTAAACCCTGTTATCAAACCTTTGTTTATTGTTGCAGTACCGAACATTCACAGATCCATCTGCTGCAAAGCAATACATTCAGGACCAGGGAGCACCGATTGTCATAAAAGCAGATGGCTTGGCTGCTGGAAAGGGAGTTATTGTTGCCATTACACTGGAGGAGGCATACAAAGCTGTTGATTCAATGCTTGTGAAGAGTGTTTTTGGTTCTGCAGGTTGTCGCGTCGTTGTTGAAGAATTTCTGGAAGGAGAAGAAGCATCTTTTTTTGCCCTGGTGGATGGAGAGAATGCTATTCCTCTAGAATCTGCTCAGGACCATAAAAGAGTTGGTGATGGAGATACAGGCCCCAATACTGGTGGGATGGGGGCATACTCTCCAGCACCAGTATTGACAAAAGAACTTCAGTCAGTGGTCATGGAAACTATAATTCTCCCAACGGTGAAGGGAATGGCAGCAGAGGGTTGCAAGTTTGTAGGGGTTTTGTATGCTGGGTTGATGATTGAGAAGAACTCTGGCTTACCTAAGCTAATTGAGTACAATGTACGCTTTGGCGATCCTGAGTGTCAGGTCAGATACAGACCCTAATAAGCCTTCAAAAATATTTAGCAATGCTGATTTCTGTTTGTTGGATAAGTTGGCTGCATGATTTCACTAGACCTCTGTATATAGTGGGTTATCATTTTTTTGGTAGTTTACAGTATCTGTTCACACAGTGGGCTTAGGATATATATATATAGGAGTAAATGGTGAAAGGGAACACCCAGAAGGCTTGTCCTTGTTTTCCTGGGTATGTAACAGCTTTCTTTTGGTTTCTCTCCCCATATTCTTGTCTCATTTTGTTGTTATTCTTGTGCCTTTGGAAATAGTGTTGGGGTCCCATGCAACATTTGCTGCATGATTAAAGTGCAAATCCTACAGAAAAGCAATATCTTGATTGAGATCCTGCCCTACACCCCTTTTATGTTACTAATGATTTGGAAAAATGGTTGTTTCAACTGTTGGTTTGGCAACATATTCGTTCTCCTCTAGGCTCAATGGTCAAAGTGTAGAGTTTGGTCATATACAGCTTGTCGGTAGTTAGACACTCCCAGGTGAAAACCTTCTATCATTTTGTTCTGATATCCGGTTTGAGATGCATGATACTGAATATAATGTATATTCTTTCGAAGCTTGCTGTTCTGGTAATCACAATTCTGTGCAAAGCTGCTGTTACATATCTGATTGTCACTGCTGCATGTATTGATAACCGCATCTTGATGAGGAATAGTTTCGGCCAGAATATTACTCTGTCAGTTTTATCTTATTATTCTTTTAACATTGACTGACGGTATAAACTGTTAGATGTTTAGGCATCCCATTAAAAGAGGTGGTTTTAAGTTTTTTCCCTAACAGGTTTGTGGCATTGTTGGGTCAAGTTGAAGACTTTGTCCAAATTATTAATAAACAGGATGATATAATTCAGAATTCTTATGGTTTCTTCACTCCAAATTATGACTGTTTGGATAAACTAAAGCAATATCCAGTTGGTTTATCTATCGGCTATGATGAGTGGGGAGGTTGCGCTGATTATCTTTTATGTGCATGTGCTTGTGCATGAAAACAAATTATAAATTGACCGTCAGATTTTGGTTGTCATGATTATTCCTCAAAAGTTACAGGAAGTCAGTATATCAATAGTTGTGACATAAAATTAATGGGAGATTCTTTTGGTTGAATATGCAGGTTTTGATGGTTCGGTTGGAATCAGATCTAGCACAAGTTCTACTTGCAGCTAGTAGAGGAGAGCTAAGTGGAGTATCCCTGAAATGGTCTCCAGGGTCTGCCATGGTGGTTGTTATGGCAAGCAAGGGGTACCCTGGGTCCTATGAAAAGGGGACTATGATTCGAAACCTAGAAGAGGCTGAGAATGTTGCTCCAACAGTCAAGATATTCCATGCTGGAACAGCTGTGGACTCAGATGGCAACTTAATTGCTACTGGGGGACGAGTTCTTGGGGTCACTGCCACCGGAAGAGATCTTGAAGAGGCACGGGACCGAGCTTATCAAGCAGTTGAGGAAGTCAACTGGCCAGGAGGGTTCTACCGGCGAGATATTGGGTGGAGAGCGCTTCCCCAGAAACATGTGGCTCCAAAAAATAAACTGACGTCAACAAAATGAATAGCCAATTTGAGAACACAAATATGGTATTCTGTAGAATTCCTAGATGGTTGATGAAAGAGGAAGGCGGCTTGTTTGAAATACAATCAAACAGGAAGAATCCCTAAAATGGTCCATGAATGTGTAATTGATCTTGGAGGTAAGGGATGACTATTGAGGTAACTTGTGTTTTTCCTTTTTGCGACATTTTTGAAACAATGTTTTCTGTTCTGTAGATTAATTTAAAATCATTCACTGGTCGGGAAAGGGAAAGCCTATCTCAATTCTGTATTTTTAGCAGTGTTTTCAAATCTCTTGTTTTGATACACAACTTCATTTGTGAGCAAAAAGGTTTGGAGTAAAAAAATTAAAAAGCTGTTTTTCTGGCGAACGTTTTTGACAAATTAAAGTTCATTGGAAATTGTAGTGGTCGATGCATCGTCCATGGGATTTCTCTCTTTTTTATCCTTTTATATGTGGCCAATTGGACCTGTTTGTGTACGCCCAAAGCGTAAGCTTGGCTTGGTTTTTTTCAGCAAATTTTTTAATTGTTTTTTTTTTTTAATTGATTTTGTGCTAAATTTATGAAAAAACAATCCTTATTTTTTAAAAAAATTCATGCAACTTGGCGATGAAGAAATATGATTTCTTGGATGTCATTTTTTATGAAAACATCTAATTAATTTCATAATTTATTTTTTCATATTACTTTATTTATTAAGAAAATATGATATTTTTTTTTCTATATATGGATTTTGAATAAAATTTTAGAATGTGATTATTTTTTTACTTTTTAAAATATATTAATATAATTTATATAATGATTTTTTATAATTTTTAAATATATAATATAAAGGTTAGAAATATATTTAAGATACATTGTCTTAAATTAAAAAGAAAATTACATTTTAAAATAATCAATTTAAAAAAATATTTAACATGTGTTCTTTGCTCTTTTATATATTCAGAATTTATGAAATTAATTTTATAATATTTTTTATTTTAGCTTATTAATTTTAAATTTATTTAATGTATTCCTATCAGACACACACACTCTCTCTCTCTCTCTCTTTTTCCACGCTCTGAACTTATTGAGTACAGACACTCTCTCTCTCCCTCTCTTTTTCCACACACTGAACTTATTAAGTATAATCATGATGTGTAAAAAAAAAATCACCAGTTTTATTAAAAAATAATTATGCATCTATAAATATAACATCAACTATTTACTATTAATTTTTTTAAAAATAAAATATAAAATTCGAAAAGGTTAGACTCGAAATTAGAAATTTAGAAACTGATTTTTAAATAAACTAAACTTCAGAAACAATTTGATCCAAAATTTTACCAAGTCATTTTAATATGATATCATATTTAATAACATTCTTGCAAACATATGATGAAATAATAAACATGGATCTCTCACAAATAACCATACTAATTAGTTATAATTAAGAAACTATATATAAAACACCAATTTATTTTAAATCAAAGCAGTTGTTCTCGACGTAGTTAAATCTTATGGATATTACTTATGCAAGTCATGAAACTGATTTACACACTAACAATTTGAGTTGTAGTGTGATCTCCACCTCCTTGATTAGTCGAGTTGAGATTTGTAGAAACATTGGTCATTGATGAAGAAACCTGAAATATTATTGGAAAAAAACAAAGTACAAAAAACTAATTAATCAGCTTAACTAAACATGGTACGAACAAGTATGTTTAGTACATGATAAAGATTAAGTTTCTTGATGATTTGCAGCCTCTTAATAGCATGTAATTTGTAGAAGTAGAAAGAAAAATTAGAGAGAAGCAAACACATGCCATGCTATATGCCTGATTATGAGCCTCCTGCGGACTTGATCCATGGAAAAAATGCAGGATCAGGTCTCTTGCTATTACTGCGGTGGCTGCAACATCTAGCAACCGACCAAGAATTTGCTGGTAGGATCCAAGGAGTGCCCTCACAAGTATGACAACTCCACAAAAGATCAACACAAAGTATCCAAAGGCAGGGCAGAGTATCAAGAGGAGTAAATCGCAAGTAAGAGCTCCAGAAACGAGAGAAATGTGCTTAAGAACTGTGAAGAAACAAAGTGCTTCCAACTGCTGCTGGTGGGCTCGTAGTAGTAGAGCTATGAAAGCAAGCAAAGCCATCGAGTAGACAAAGGAGGACACAATGAAAAGCAATATAATGGTACCGTGTGCCTCAAAAGGGGACATTCCTTTGTTTTGATATTTGATTTGGAGGAGAGCTAGCAACACAAAAATGAGAAAGCAGATGGCAGCATGCATCGCAGTGATGAAACTCTTCATGAGCCGCAATTGTTCCCTTGCATATATAACCAAAACATAAACATATATGGGATTACTTTGGATTATGAACAAAACAAAGATTGTTAGCATTAATTAATTTAATTATAGTACTCCATCATTTCATAGACAGATTTTTAAGCAAGATGTATGTTGGTATATATATATATATTCACCTTTCTCTTGTGACACCACCGCTACTTGCCTGCTCATTTTCCATATTCTTCAAATTCTTCTTTCTCCTGCTATTAAGCTAAATTCTCCTATCGAAGAGTGGCTTAAGGTATGGTATTTAACCTATCACAGGTAACGAAAGAAGGAAGTAGGAAAAGGACTTCATGTTCAATTTTTCCAACCTAAAGTGGACACGTAGAATGGGGAAGACTGATAATAGCAATGCTCACCTGGCAGGGCCACAGAATATAATTTTATTACCTATCACAGGTACCTACAAAAAGTTCCTACCAAGTTCCTACAAAAAGTTCCTACTTGTGATGACAGATGAAAAACTCATCTCTCGGAGAGTTTAGTGCTGAGGGTCTGTTTAAAATCTTTGGCATGTATATTTTTTGTTTCTTTTCATAGTTTTAAAATAGCAATGATCCGTTTTCGAAACAATAATAAATAGTGACATAAGATACGATACGTCAATAGACATATTGATATAAAAACTAATATATTCAAATATTAATAGATATACTCACTTGACAGTCAATATTTACTAAACTGAAAAAAAAGAAAAACTAACAATAGAAATACGAGAGAAAGGCTAAATATGAAACTTAATTTCCTTAGAAATGTTAATGTTTGGATAAGCAAAATCTTTCAAGTACTCCACTATTATCTTAATTTTTGTTTCCATAATTTTGGCCCAGGATTGAGTGAATTGAAGTGTTCAATAAAGATTGCATTTTTAACGAAAGATTGCATTTCCTTAGAAGATTGCATTTATACTGGCTTGACTATTACAATGTCAAAATCTAGATTTTTTTTTTTTTTTTTTTTGAGAGGGTCAAAACGTAGAAACATTAAACTCTGAGCATTTTCCTTTTCTTTGAAAAAAAAAAAAAAAGAAGTTGAATTTCTTTTTCACATCAGCATTTATAAATATTTTGTCCATTTTGTCTGGAATTTTCTTGAAAAAGAAGTTGAATTTCTTGAAGATGCCATACAAAAACTGTAAACTTTGACTCTTTGAGAATCAGATTAGTCCTCAGGTTACAACTCAAATCTAAATGAAATTCTTAAAAAAAAAATCGATGTTAATTAAATCCTCAAAGTTTTCAAGAATTCCCAATCCAACGTGTAAATTTAGTTGGCTTAAGCTATATAGCCCATCCAATATCTAACAGGGCATGTTCAAACCTGCATTTTGTTCAATATCTAACAGTGCCTGGAAATATTGTACATGGGAGCCACAGAAGGATCAAAGAAGTCACGAGTGCTTAAGTTGATAGATGAGGTTCTAGAATATAATTTATATTAGTCTCTAACATACTCCTTCAAGTGAAATGTCTAACATTTGAGGCATGAAACTTGCACGAGTCTATATTGTCTTGTGCTTAATACTTGAGAAATTGGGAATGGTGAGACTTGAACTTAAGACCTCAAGGTCAACTAAGCTTTCGATACCATATTAAAAGATCATCTCACCTAAAAGCTTAAGTCGAGAGGTGAGGTCCTAGAATATAATTTATATTAATCTCTAACAAAGACTTTTCCTATTTCACAGAGATATGAAGATGGTAAGTGGATTTGTCTGGCTTTAAGTCAAAGAGATATTGTGCGTAGATATTGGCTTAAGGTATTGTGCGTAGATATGAACTGTGACTTCTTTGATCCTTCTGTGGCCTCCATGTTCAATATTTTCAAGCACCGTTAGATATTGAAAATGACACTTCCAAAATTTGAAAAATGAGCACTTGAAAATAACCCACATAAACTATTTCACAAGCAGACAAATCCGCAGAAGAATATGAAGATGGTAAACGAGCCCATGTTGAAATTTCTTGAAGATGCCATACAAAAACTGTAAACTTTGACTCTTTTAGAATTCCACTGAGATGAGATGAGCATGGGCTATATAGCTTAAGAACTAATCTGAGCTAGGTTTGCATTCTCTTTTTTTTTCTTTTCTCCCTCTGATTAACTTCTGGGTTTCAATTCATTAAACAAATACGAAGTTTAGCGACATTAACTCATAATCAATTGTTTGTTATTAATTATGCAGAAAGCAATTGATGACGAACATCAAGAACAATCTAGCCAAGGCCATCGCTGAAATTATCAACTTAAAGTGCATTGTGGGAAAACAAAAGCAAGCTAGAAATTATCCACCTTACAAAGTAGCTAGAATTGATTGAGCTAAAAGTAAGTTTTTTTTATTTTTTATTTTTATCGACTATCACAATTGATTTTAGTAGAGAGAAGGATCTAAGCCCATAGTATTAAAACCCAGCCTACTGCTTTTAATTTCTAATATTTTATTTTTTGGCAGCCCGGGAATATTTATGCTGGGCTGAGAGGATTGAAAATGAAATCACCAAAAGTCTATTAAACAATGCTGAGCTAATATTTTATTTAAAATTTATGCTGGGCTGATTAGATTGTACCGTTACCATATGAAATGTAGCGAGCTACTAAATGCTTATCCGTGTTACACCATGGATCAAATAGAACTGATAAAATTAATTTAAAAAATTATTACAATTTTATAACATGTGTTATTTCATAAATATATTAAAATATATTAAATTAAAAAAAATAAAATCATCTAATTTTATATTTTTAATCAAATTTTTATATTTGATTTATTCTTATTAATATCTTTAATATTTTTTTATTAAAAAACATGATTTGTTCTTCGTTATTCATTAATTCTTAAATAAAAACCTATAATAATGTAAAATGAAATTTAAAAAAAGGTCTTGACATTTGTTTTCATAAGATCGCATCGAATAAAAAAACAACAATCAATATAAAAACTTGTATAAAAATTAACAAATGAATTTTTTATGTTTTTGAAAATATTTATATTTGATTAACACATATATATTTATAAAATAATAAATAATATTAGTATAAAAAGATGCATCCGAATTATTAGACGACACTTCAAAAATATTACTTTAATTAATTTTAGAATATTTGAAAAAAATTAAATGCAAATTATTGGTGCTATGTGTGTAGATGCACAAATAATTTTCAATAAAACCAATGATCTCAATTTTTTTTATACATTATGACCATATTCGGTGGGTTAGAGTGCGCGAGCATAAATAGCAAAGCATTTTAAAAAATAATTTGTAAAGAATATATTGAAGATGAAGTGCAATAAAAATAACTACAAACTTTAGTGTGATAAAATTTTATTGTACAAAGAATAAGGAAATAAAACATATGAATTATATTATTTAATTGATGATTTAATTAATTTATTTTAACGAAATTAATTTTAGAATATTTGAAAAAAATAAACACAAATTATTGGTGTTATGCGTGCGGATGCATAGATAATTTTTAATAAAATCAATAATTTTAAATTTTTTAATACATTATGACCATACTCGGAAGGTCGAGTATGCGGAATAAATCACAAAGTATTTTTTCAAAAATAATTTATAAGGAATATATTGAAGTTAATGAAGTACAATAAAAATCACTATAAAATTTATTCAATAAAATTTTACCGTACAAAGATTAAGGAAATAAAACATGTGAATTCTATTATTTAATTGATAATTTATTTTTTAAAAAAAAACTAATTCAAAATCTCATACATAGAGAAAAATAAATCATATTTAGTAACAAAAAAATTACATAAAAAAATAAAAACTAAAAAAAATAATTTGATGAGAATTTTCATAATGCAAATTGAAGAGAGAAGTTTTAAATAGTGAAAATAATATATATAGTTTGAAAAAAAAACATTGTATATGCTTCATAATTATTAGTATGTGTAAAAAGACGATTGTTTTTTTATAATTTTTTCACCCAATTCAATAATAATAATAACAATAAACCTAAATTGCTAAAAAAAAAAAAAAAAAACCCTGCCCACGAGCCTAAAGAAGCAAGCCTGTGCGCTTGGGCTTCAGGAGCAGATCAGCTCAAGATGAGCCACCTCAACCCGGAGAGGCAAGCTAGGTGGCGCTAAAAAACAAAAACAAAAACAAAACTTGCAACTTCCGATGAATTGAAATTCATCGAAATCCTCTTTGAAAATCAAGGTTACGTTTTCAGAGACCCCAAACTCATTTTCGGTATCATTTTTGCTCCAAAACACCTCAAAACAATAGAAATAAGATCAATAAACTCGTTTAAAACCTTAAAAACCATCTCAATGCACATTAAAAATCAGAAAATAAATTTGTTTTGAACTACGATCTACTTTATTTAACCATTTTATGACTTGAAAAGATCACAAATGCACTCTCATTACAAATACAAACAATCTAGATCTGGAAAAAAAAAAAAAAAAAAAGATCAAAATCTAGCCTAATCAATCGTTTCTCTTTCCTCCATTCTCTCTCTTTGTTTTCCATCCAAAAACCACAAATATGTTTTGAAAATACAAGGAATCATAAATGTTCTAAGAAAACATGAGGTGCTAAAAGATGTTAAATTTGCATAATACTCTCTAGAAAACATTAAAAAATAACAGAAAAACCATTGGCAAAAATAACAAAAAATGCCACCAATGAACACTTGATGAATAGTCAATTTAGGCATTTGAACAATGTAGAAACAATATTTTACTATTTAACCCACCTTCTTTAGTTTTCTTTTTTTGTAATTGGATTACCTAAGTCTTTCAGCAAAAAAATCATGAGTTCAAATCATTTTAAATATTTAAATTTAAAAATACTTTATAATAATAATATATAGGTAATAATTCAATCCATTGTAATAATACGATTTTTTTCTCTTAACTTGCTAACTACTAACTACTAATTATTAACATTATCTTTTAATTGTCTAACCACTAATTATGAGCTGTTTGGTTTTATTTATGAAAAAAAATAAAAAAATAAAAATTGGTATTTGCCTGCCCTTCTTGCGAGTTTTTTTTTTAAAATTAATATGCCCAGTTTCATGTATTTATATATATATATATATATATATTATGAGCTGTTTGGTTTTATTTATGAAAAAAATAAAAAAATAAAAATTGGTATTTGCCTGCCCTTCTTGCGAGTTTTTTTTTAAAATTAATATGCCCGGTTTCATGTTTATATATATATATATATATATATATAGCACGTATTAGTAGTTAATATATATTAACCTTCCAAAGCCCAAAATATTTTATTTTTACCCTTGAGTCACTTGAATATGATGAATATTTTTTTAAGGTTCGTATTTTCTATATATTTTATGGGTAAATGGAAATTCTTTATCGATAAAAACAACGAGTTTTAAGTTAATATAGTAGTGGAATCATAGTACATGTGAATGAAATTTTTGTAATTTTCATTTTAAATAACTTTGAGTAAAAAGTTTATGAAATCACTACGAGTGAAAAGAAGTTCAATAAATAAATGAAAATGCTATTGGTGGCAACAGTTGAAAACACCCCCTCTCAAATACCTCTAACTTGCAAATAACAAAATTTTTAACCAATAAATTGTATAATAAAATCATAGATACCAATTTTAATTTATTTGTAGTTCCAATTAAGACCATATCAATTTGTAAATTTAAAATACAAAAATCCAAACCACCTCTCGCTAAACCCGAGACCAACTCAATCAAAATTTTTGTCTTAAATAAATCTTTTAAGTTAAAAACACATAAACATAGGAAGACATGCCATTCAAATGGATCTCTGACCTCCTAAGTTTAGTGAGCAATTTTATAGGATTTAGATTTGACATATTGATGGGCATCTAAATACATTACCAAATTCTCTAAGCTTTTACAAAATGTCTTTTTTTTTTGTTTCCCTCGCCATGGCTTTCTAACCATATCATTATACAATAGCATCGAAGCATTTTTGTACTTATTTTTCGGTTTTGTTTCTGTCTCTACTATTCAATCTTTACATGCTTGAATTTGGTTGAAAAGAAAATTAAAAACATTTGTTTCTAATGTATACATCAGTTATTACGATCATTATTTTACTCTTGAGTAACCTTTGTGGGACCCTTGACTTCCAATTGTAACAAAAGCTTTTGGGATTCATGCCATGCAATTAAGGGCTTAAGATCGTTTTCCACCGTGTTCAAATGCTTTGCTCAGAAATCAGAGCTGTCGGTTTCAGTTGGTGCTGGGAGCAATGCTGCTTCTGGTAAGAACTGGTAATTTTAGTTTTGTTATTCCTGTTTATCTATTTGTTTACATGTTCTTTGGTTTTGTATTCTATGTTTTAGTTCATAGTCTGATTGTTGGTTTTTTTAACGTAAGAGTTTAAGAAAATAAATAAATGACTAATTGTTGCCGTCACTTTCTCAAGTTGCACATGCCTTCCCTTTGTTTCTTTGTGCACCCCGATTAGCTTTTTTTTTTTTTTTTCTCTATTTTATTTTTGTCTGGGTAGCTGAGCATGCCTGAGTGGCTTTTGTTCACAAGATGAGAGGATGTTGTGTGCAGAAAGTACCAATCAATGGACTCTGAGGTGATATTCCTGTGCAATTAAAACCTGAGAATTGGGGAGTTTAAGTTGCTATTGCTGATCTTCCCATACACTGATTTGTATGACATCTTCAAATTTGCCAAATCTACCTAGGAGATTAACTCGATTATAAAGCAGTCACCGATATCGTTTATAAACTGGCCAGTTCCTTTTCCTATTATGGTACTATTTTTTTTGTTTGTGAATCATTTCCATGGTGGTTTATCAATTGTTGAGGCACTTATGTGTGAAAATGTATCAGTGTGTTCTTTTGTTTAGCAATATATTATAAAGAAAATGAAATATTTCGTCATTAACTAGTTGGAGTTGTTTACTGCTGGAATGATGGTTATTTTTCAATTCTTTCAAAGTTGAGAGCACATCTTTATTTGTACATGGATTCATTTAAATTTTATTGACTTTTTTTATACTCTGCCTTGTTATTTTCTCAAGGAGACCGCTCCATAGGATATTTTGTGACAATTTTTTTTTATTGAGATTGGAGACGCAAAGAATTGGGTTAAATTAGTTACTTTTTTCTTATTCATTGATCCTCCCTCACCTACTAATTTTGCAGATGAGAGGGTGGTTGTGTTGGTTATTGGTGGAGGGGAAGAGAACATGCACTCTGCTATGCCTTGCAGCGATCTCCCTCCTGTGATGCAGTCTTTTGTGCTCCTGGCAATGCAGGGATTTCTAACTCTGGAAATGCCACTTGTATTCCAGAGCTTGACATCTCTGATAGCTCGGCTGTGATCTCCTTTTGCCGCAAATGGGGTGTGGGACTGGTTGTGGTGGGACCAGAGGCACCTTTGGTTTCTGGCCTTGCAAGTGATTTAGTAAAAGCTGGAATACCTACTTTTGGGCCATCGGCAGAAGCTGCTGCTTTAGAAGGTTCAAAGAACTTCATGAAAAATTTGTGTGACAAATATGAAATTCCTACTGCTAATGTTTATTCTTTTTACCCTTTTTCGTTTTAGTTACCAGGCAGACAAAATACCTTCTTGCTTGTGTTAAACTTTTCCAATTGCCATTTCTTTTCTTCTAGTCTTAGTTCATCGGTATTTCTTTTCTTGGAAAATGCAAAGAAAAAAAATGAAACAAGATAGTGTGCCCGGCATCCTCTCATTTTTGCCTAACTAAAATTTTCAAGTTACTGTCTTTGCTTTCCCAGTTCTTTGTTGCTGTAAACCCTGTTATTAAACCTTTGTTTATTGTTGCAGTACCGAACATTCACAGATCCATCTGCTGCAAAGCAATACATTCAGGACCAGGGAGCACCTATTGTCATAAAAGCAGATGGCTTGGCTGCTGGAAAGGGAGTTATTGTTGCCATGACACTGGAGGAGGCATACGAAGCTGTTGATTCAATGCTTGTGAGGAGTGTTTTTGGTTCTGCAGGTTGTCGTGTCATTGTTGAAGAATTGCTGGAAGGAGAAGAAGCATCTTTCTTTGCCCTGGTGGATGGAGAGAATGCTATTCCTCTAGAATCTGCTCAGGACCATAAGAGAGTTGGTGATGGAGATACAGGCCCCAATACTGGTGGGATGGGAGCATACTCTCCAGCACCGGTATTGACAGAAGAACTTCAGTCAGTAGTCATGGAAACTATAATTCTCCCAACGGTGAAGGGAATGGCAGCAGAGGGTTGCAAGTTTGTAGGAGTTTTGTATGCTGTGTTGATGATTGAGAAGAACTCTGGCTTACCTAAGTTAATTGAGTACAATGTACGCTTTGGCGATCCTGAGTGTCAGGTCAGATACTGACCCTAATAAGCATTCAAAAATATTTAGCAATGCTGATTTCTGTTTGTTGGATGAGTTGGCTGCATGATTTCACTAGACCTCTGTATATATTGGGTTATCATTGTTTTGGTAGTTTACAGTATCTATTCACTAGACTTCAAATTATGACTGTTTGGATGAACTAAAACAATATCCAGTTGGTTTATCTATCGGCTATGATGAGTGGGGAGGTTGCGCTGATTATCTTTTATGTGCATGAAAACACACTATAAATTGACCATCAGATTTTGGTTGTCATGATTATTCCTCAAAAGTTACAGGAAGTCGGTATATCGATAGTTGTGACATAAAATTAATGGGAGATTCTTTTGCGTGAATATGCAGGTGTTGATGGTCCGGTTGGAATCAGATCTAGCACAAGTTCTACTTGCAGCTAGTAGAGGAGAGCTAAGTGGAGTATCCCTGAAATGGTCTCCATGGTCTGCCATGGTGGTCGTTATGGCAAGCAAGGGGTACCCTGGGTCATATGAAAAGGGGACTGTGATTCGAAACCTAGAGGAGGCCGAGAATGTTGCTCCAACAGTTAAGATATTCCATGCTGGAACAGCTTTGGACTCGGATGGCAACTTGATTGCTACCGGGGGACGAGTTCTTGGGGCCACTGCCACCGGAAGAGATCTTGAAGAGGCACGGGACCGAGCTTATCAAGCAGTTGAGGAAGTCAACTGGCCAGGAGGGTTCTACCGGCGAGATATTGGGTGGAGAGCGCTTCCCCAGAAACAAGTGGCTCCAAAAAATAAACTGACGTCAACAAAATGAATAGCCAATTTGAGAACACAAATATGGTATTCTATAGAATTCCTAGATAGTTGATGAAAGAGGAAGGCGGGTTGTTTGAAATACAATCAAACAGGAAGAATCCCTAAAATGGTCCATGAATGTAATTGATCTTGGAGGTAAGGGATGGCTATTGAGGTAACTTGTGTTTTTCTTTTTTGCTACATTTTTGAAACAATGTTTTCTGTTCTGTAGATTAATTTAAAATCATGCACTGGTCGGGAAAGGGAAAGCCTATCTCAATTCTTTATTTTAGCACTGTTGGATAGTGGAATCCAAGCATGCCCTGCTGGTTACACATCACCAAATATCTATCTCAATCCTGTATTTTTAACAGTGTTTTCAAATCTTTTATTTTGGTACACAACTTTATTTACGACACACTTTAGTCCTTAAAAAAGAGAGAAACAAAGAGAGGTAAGAAAGGATAGAAAAAGCCGTCCGTTAGGCAAATTTTTAGCCACTTTGACCGGCAATGTTTCATTAAATTTGTTTTTTTAGAAAATAAAATTGTTTTATTATGGTTTGAAAATATAAAATGATTGGAGGAGGAATACTCAGATCTTAAAACATTATGAATTTTGAATTTATTTATTTATTTTTGTCTTAAAATGAGTTTTAAGATTTTAAACATATATATTTTTTAACCTTGTTTCAGTGTTCTAGAGTAAAAACAGTTGGATTGGGTTTTGGAGTTTAAAAATTTAAAAACTGTTTTTCTAGCAAACTTTTTGACGAATTCAAGTTGGTCGGAAATTGTAGTGGTGGATGCATTGTCCATTGGATTTCTCTCTCTTTTGCCCTTTTACATGTGGTCAGGCTAGGCCAATTGGACCTGTTTCTACAGGCCCAAAATGTAGGCGTGGCTTGGTTTTTTTTTTAGCAAATTTTTTAATTGTTTTTTTTTTAATTGATTTTGTGCTAAATTTATGAAAAACCAATCCTTATTTTTAAAAAAATTTCATGCAACTTGGGGATGAAGAAATATGATTTCTTCGATTTGTCATTTTTTAAATGGAAACATTCAAATAATTTCACAATTTATTTTTTTATATAACTTTATTTTTTAAGAAAATATGATTTTTTTTCTCTATATATGGATTTTTGAATAAAATTTTAGAATGTGATTATTTTTTCACTTTTTAAAAATATATTAATATAATTTATATGATGAATTTTTATAATTTTTAAATGAGAGCAATGCACACATGCATATATAATTTAAAGTTTAGAAATATATTTAATATACTTTGTCTTAAATTAAAAAGAAAAATAAAATTTTAAAATAATCAATTAAAAATATATTTTACACGTTTTATTTTCTTTTTATATAATCAAAATTTATGAAATCAATTTTATCGTAGTTTTTATTTTAGTCTATTAACTTTAAATTTATTTAATATATTCCTATACACACGCACTCCACACTCTAAACTTATTGAGTATAGTAATGATGTGTAAAAAAAAAAATAGATCATCAATTTTATTAAAAAATAACTATCCATATAAACACATAACATCAACTATTTACTATTATTTTTTTCTTTTAGATATTTTAAAATTAGATTCTTTCCAATAAATAATTAAAATAATATTTTAAAGAACTATCTAATAATTCAAATACAATTTTTAATGCTATATTATTGATTATATATGTTTTTAAAAAATAAATCTTCTTATTAGCATTGAATAAGAATAAAAAATTATTTTTTATTGGCTAATTTTTAAACAAGTTTTCTTATTATTTGTAGCTTTATTTTTTTTTATACAACCTTAAAGAAAAAATATTAAAGTTTTTCCGAAAAAAAAAATTCTTGATTTAATTTTCTATTTAGATTGTTAGGGATTCTTTTTTAAGAGTCAATCGTATAAAATAACAAATCATATTTTTTTCAGTTGAAAATTTATAAAAATATATATATATATATAAGGAATAATCAATTAAATACAAGATTTTGATTAAAAAGTTATTATTTTTTAAAATATTATTTTTTATTTGATATATTTTTGTAGATACGCAATATAAGATGGATCATCAAAGTAAAATGATTTGATTCTTCTCGGCCTATAGCATTGGATGGACTAGTTTTTAACTAAATAATCCGAGCCAGTTACTGTTTTTAGATGATGAGTTTTTATGAATTTCTTCTTTTCAATGGTATTAATGCCCATTATTTCCTATCAATTGCAATCTATACCAGGTCTTTTAATAATGCAGCAACTTTGTCCATTGAAGGCTAAATTATTGCCGATCATGATGGGTCTACTTTACTGTCGTCATTTTCTGCTTTGCTTCTTCGGGTTTTAGCATAAAATGACTTGCCTTGTCATTGCACTGCTATGATTTGCTGCCTTTCGATATCTATGTGACCACCATTATTTTGTCCAGTATTAACAAGACCAGTATAGTCTCAGAAACGCTTCAATTCAATGCGTGGACCTTTTCATCGCCAAACTGTTCATGCCTTTTCAGATTAATACTATAAAACCAAAGCAAAAAAAACTCGAAATGATACTAAATTTTTAAGAAAACTCCAATAAAAATTTATTTAATGATTTTCATCGTGGATGACTTTATTTTTTATAGAAAAATAAAGAGAAGGCTAAATCTAAAAAAATAAAATATAAAATTCATAAAGATTAGATTCGAAATTAAAAATTTAGAAATTGATCTTTAAATAGATTTTGATACAAAATTTTATCAAGTCATTCTAATATGATATCATATTTAATAACATTCTTGCAAACATATGATGAAATAATAAACATGTATCTCTCATAAATAACCACACTAATTAGTTACAATTAAAAAACTATATACAAAACGTCAACTTATTTTAAATCAAAGTAAGCTGTTTTCAGCGCAGACCAAATCTAATTGATATTACTTATGCAAATTATGAAATCAATTTATACACTAACAATTTCAGTTGTAGCGTGATCCCTACCTCCTTGATCAGTCGAGTTATGATTTGTAGAAACAATTTTCATTGATTGAGAAACCTGAAATATTATTGGAAAAAAGCAAAGTATATATAAAAAGCTTGTTAATCAGCTTAATTAAACATTGTTCGAAAAAGTACGTTTAGAACATGATAAAGATTAGTTTACGAAATGATTTGTAGCCTCTTAATACTATATAATTTGTGGAAGTAGGAAAAAAAATTAGTGAGAAGCAAACACATACCATGCTGTATGCCTGATTATGAGCCTCCTGAGGACTCGATCCATGGAAAACATGCAGGATCTGCAGGTCTCGTGCTATTGCTGCGATGGCTGCAACATCTAGCAACCGACCAAGAATTTGTTGGTAGGATCCAAGGAGTGCCCTCACAAGTATGCCAACTCCACAAAAGATCAACACAAAGTATCCAAAGGGAGGGGAAAGTATCGAGAGGAGTAAATCGCAAGTAAGAGCTCCAGAAACGAGAGAAATGTGCTTAAGGACTGTGACGAAGCAAAGGGTTTCCAACTGCTGGTGGGCTCGTAGTAGTAGAGCTATCAAAGCAAGCAAAGCCATCGAGTAGAGAAAGGAGGTCACAATGAAAAGCAATATAATAGTACCGTGTGCCTGAAAAGGAGACGTTCCTTTGTTTTGATATTTCAGTTGGAGGAGAGCTAGCAACACGAAAATTAGAAAGCACATGGCAGCATGCATCGCAGTGATGAAACTCTTCATCAGCCGCACTTGTTCCCTTGCATATATAACCAAAACATAAACATATATGGGATTACTTTAGATTATGAACAAAACAAAGATTGTTAGCATTAATTAATTTATAGTACTCCATCATTTCATAGACAGATTTTTAAGCAAGATATATGCTGGTATATATTCACCTCTCTCTTGTGACATCACTACTACTTGCATGCTCATTTGCCATGTTCTTCAAATTCTTCCTTCTCCTGCTATTAAGCTAAATTCTCCTATTGAAGAGTGACTTAAGGTCTGGTAAGTGCTGGGATATTTAACCTATTATAGGTAATGACAAAATGACTTGTAAAGGAATACTCCATTTTTCCAACCTGATCGAAGCGTCAGGATGAGGTGGTAATGCCTTTACCTCCACTTTTTTAAACTGAAATTCCAGTAAAATAAGAAGACTTTGATAGAAAGCGGTGATCTTTTATGTAATCTCTAATAGCTTTACCGAACAAACTTAAATTAATGACATGGGTGCAGTATGCTAGTGTCACATATCCTATCATTTGTTAATTTCAGGAGACAGACTGTACCCTGCCACTCAATACCGAGTCGAAAAACCCAACTCCATATGGGTCCAAAATAGTTTTAATCCACTGGACTGATGGTTAAAAAAAACCATTGTAGTTGCTATCACAAATCACGATATATTAAGATATATTTTAAAATCGTTATATAAATATAATTATATAATGTAACGATTGTTATTTAAAACTATGGGATCAATCACATAATATGTGATTTTTTGTGAGAGCTAAAAGTCACACCTTACACTTTCTCTACTTTTTTGCCTTTTTATTTTCCAAAATTATCGTGTGAAATGTTTAATTTGTTCAAACAAAACTAAATAGTAATATTTAATGTGTGTTTAGCAACACGGTGCAAATGTTTTTTTTTAATGCCTTTAAATTGAAAGAAGCATCAAATTGGATACCCTTTCAAGATTATTAGAGTCATTATTCATGGAAGCTCTAAGTGTTGGGCCTAAATAAGAAATTGTTCAGAATACACTAATTCATCACTCGAAGCCAAACTTTTCTTCTTTTTCTTTGCAATTATTTTTTCGAGCCACCTTCTATATGCTTAGTAAATTGTACAATTATCATATGAAATGTAGTGAATTACTATATGTTTATCTACGATACGCTACGGGTCGGATAAAACTAATAAAATTAATTTTAAAAATTATTGGAGTTTGATAGCATGTATACGTCGTGAATGTAATAAAATATATTGAATCGAAAGAAACAAAATTATCTAATTTTATATCTTTCTAATAAACTTTTTGTATTTTATTTATTCTTATTATTTTCTTTCATATTTTTATTGTTAAAAAACATAATTTATTCTTCGTTATTAATTAATTCTTAAATAAAAATCTATAATAATGTCAATTGAAAATTAAAAAAAAAATCTTAATGTATGTTGTCATATAAATGATCTGCATCGAATAAAAAAACAACAATCAATATAAAAACTTGTATAAAAATTAATAAATGAATTTTTTATATAATTTTAAAAATATATACATTTGATTTATATATATTTATTTATAAAATAATAAATAATATTAGTATAAAAAAGATGCATCTGAATTATTAGATGATTCTTCTAATATATTACTTTAATAAATTTATTTTAAAGAAATTAATTTTAGAATATTTGAAAAAAATTAAACGTAAATTATCGATGCTATGTGTGTAGATGCACAAATAACTTTCAATAAAACCAATGATCTCAATTTTTTATACATTATGATTATATTTAGTGGGTCAAATTGTGCAACATAAATTGCAAAGCATTTTAAAAAATAATTTGTAACGAATATATTTGTAATAATACGATTGTTTTCTCTTAACTCACTAACTACTAACTACTAATTATTAACACTAATTTTAACTTGTCTAACCACTAATTATGAGTTATATGGTTTTATTTATGAAAAAACTAATTAAAAAAAAAAACTGGTGTTTGCCTGCGCTTCATGCGAGTCTTTTTTTTTTTAATTAATATGCCCGGTTTTATGTTTATATCCTTTTTCTTTTTTTAGGATATAGCACGTTTTATTAGTTAATATATATTAGCCTTCCAAAGTCCAAAATATTTTATTTTTACCCTTGAGTCACTTGAATATGATAAATATTTTTTTAAGGTCCATATTTTCTATATATTTTATGGGTGAGTGGAAATTCTTTATCAATAAAAACATTAGTTTTTAAGTTAATATAGTAGCGGAATCATAGTGCATGCGAATGAAAATTTTATATTTTTCATTTTAAATAATTTTGAGTAAAAAGTTTATGAAATCACTAAGAGTGAAAAGAAGTTCAAAAAACAAACAAAAAGGCTATTGGTGGCAACAATTGAAAACCCCTCCTCTCAAATACCTCTAACCTCCAAATAGCAAAATTTTACACAATTTTTAACCAATAAATTATATAATAAAATCATAGATACCAATTTTAATTTATTTGTAAATTTAAAATACAAAAATCCAAACTACCTCCGTTAAACCCGAGAGCAACTGAATCAAAATTTTTGTCTTAAATAAATCGTTCAAGTTAAAAACACATAAACATAAGAAGACATACCATTCAAATGGATCTCCGATCTCCCGAGTTTAGTGAGCAATTTTATAGAATTTAGATTTGACATGAGCATCTAAATTCATTGCCAAATTCCCTAAGCTTTTACATAGTGTCTTGCTTTTTTTTTTTTTTGTCTCACCATGGCTTTCTAACCATATCGTTATAACATTATTGGAGCATTCTATTGTCGTTATTCGATATTATAGGTATCATGTTTACGTTTTACATAAATAATGACAAGATATATATATATATATATATATCAACCTTGTGCTTTGCAGCCTACTCATGTGATTTTGTCCTTATTTTTTAGTTTTGTTTTTGTATCTATTATTTAGTCTTTACATGCTTGAATTTGGTTGAAAAGAAAATTAAAAACATTTTTTTCTAATGCATTTATGACTTCGATTCATTGTAATTGTTATTTTACTTTTGCGATAAGTTGCGATTATGGCTATTTTTTTCAACCATGTCCACAATTTAAAACTAAGATCTCAAATCTAACTTAATTTATAATATGTGAGGAATATATAGATGCTTATCTAATATGTTCTCAAAGTGATAATTTAGAATATACTTGTACTTGCTGCTTTTGTTTATCAATAACAATTTTCATTTATCAAAAAAAAAAAAAAACCTGCTATTTTCTTAAATCTGAATTCCAATCACATATGATGTATCGATTCCGATTCCTATGCTATATCTTTCTTCAAAGCTCGCACTTGTTAATCACATTCCAAACAAGGCAGCAGTTCTATGTCAGATTTTGTGTCATTGAAGATGCACGTAACTTGTGAAGAACTAGCTAGATTCTTGCTTTTGGTAATTTTTTATGACATCGAGTTATTACGATTGTTATTTTACTCTCACGATAAGTTAGGATCTATGTTCATGATTATTTTTTCAACTATGTCCATAATTTAAAATTATGATCTCAAATTTAACTTAGTTTGTAATATGAAAGGAAAATATAAATGTTTATCTATATGTTCTCAAAGTGATAATTTAGTACATACTTGTATGTTTTGCAGTAGGATGAGCTCTTACTTGTTGCTTTTTTTATCAATAACAATTTTAATTTATTCAAAAAAAAAACCTACTTAAATCTGAAGTCCTATCACATATAAGAATCAAGAATCAAAGACTTAAAACCCCTACACATGTCAAAACCATTCTTTGCCCTTACCCTTTTTGTGCTTTTACTATTCCTTCAGAATCATTCCCCTCTCCCTCTCTCTCTCCACAAATTTCCCAATTTCTACAGTAATCTCTCAAAATACCAAGGCCCATCAGTCCTCCTATAAATTAAAGCAAAAAAGACCCTTTTACAAAACCATCTGAAAAGAAAACTAAGAGAAAAACAAACACCTCTTTCCCTCTCCCCTCTCAAGAAGCTAAACACCACCTTTATCCATCCCTTACGAAAAAGAACAGAAGAATGAAGGAATATTGCGGCTCTTTGGCCTCAATACTTGGTATGTTGGCTTTTTGTCAAAGTCTTCTTCAAGTATTATGTCCACCAGAACGCCGGTTTGCAACTCTGAAACTCTTCCACCGGATCTTTAACATGTTCACTTCTTATTGCTACTTTGATATCACAGAAATTGATGGAGTTAACACCAACGAGCTCTACAACGCAGTCCAGCTCTATCTAAGCTCCTCTGTCTCCATCTCTGGTAGCCGTTTGAGCCTCACTCGTGCTCTGAATTCAAGTGCCATAACTTTTGGCCTAACAAACAATGACACTCTCTTCGACACCTTCAATGGTGTTGCTGTCCTTTGGGAACATATTGTGACTGAAAGACAAGCATTGACATCTTCTTGGCGTCCATTGCCTGACGAGAAGAGGGGTTTCACTCTACGTATCAAGAAAAAGGACGAGTCTTTGATTCTTGATTCTTATCTTGATTACATTATGGAGAAAGCCAATGAAATAAGGAGGAAAAATGAGGAAGTTTGGATTTAATTTCTTTGTGGGTATGAAATTAAGCAACGATATATTTATGGCTACAATACAATACTAATTGTCATAATTTTTTATCCCTTTTTCCTAGGAAGACATACCATAAGAAGACCACAAATTACTTTTTTCTTAATATATATATATCTTCATTTTACTAATTTTTGTCATTTTATGAGTTTTTTCATGATTTTTAGTTGCATTTTGCTACTTTCCTGGTCCGCAGTGTTAATCGCTGCCAAAAAAAAAAATTGTTTATTTTTAGTTTCGATTTGAAAAACAATTTGAATATTTATAAATATTATTATTTTATTCTAATTCTCTTATATGATATATCTATTTGTCATTTCTTAAACTGTGTGTACTCTATATATATATATATATATATATATATATATATATATATATTTTTTTTTTTTTTTTTTTTTCATCCTCGTCCTTCTACAGTTCTACCCCTCTCCTTTTCTTTCCTTTGTTCCATACGGATGATAGATTCGAGCTGGATCCTTGCGGCCTCGTGTAATCCCATTGGGTGTTAGTGGGCCTTTAGACCTATTTTATCAATCAACCAGGTTTAGCCCATCTCTTCATCTCCATTTCGGATCCAATGGCTGTTTGCTCAAAAGTAAAGAATAGAGCCTTTCACTATTCCTAAAACGCTTGACTTTAGGATTTGTTAGATCAAAGCTTAATAATATGCGCAATCAATGGGTTTAGACAATTCCACGTAATAAAGAAAAAAATATATATGTTTTAGAATAGCATGCGACTAGTTTTTTTACCCGTCTTATACTACAGATCGAATAAAACATATAAAATTATTTTTTAAAAATTATTTTAATTTGATATGTTATATTATATTGTGCATCTATCAAAATATATCAAATCAAAATTGAATAAAAATTTATTTAATTTTTTAATTTTTTTAATCAAAATTTTATATTTGATTGATTGTTGTTTATATTTTTTATAAATTTCTGAAAAATTATTTATTTATCTTTGTCTACAAGATAAAAAATTTATGATAATATAAAAAAATATCAGAATCGATATTGTTGTTTATATTTTTTATAAATTTATGAAAAATTATTTATTTATCTCTATCTATAAGATAAAAAATTTATGATGGTATAAAAAAAATATTAGAATCAATGGATTTTTAGTTAAAAACTTATTTTGTAAATTATTTTTTAAAACATTTTTTTATTTAAAATTTTTAATTTAAAAAATAGAAAAAAAAATAGAAGAACCAAAGTGATCAAAATAAAATAAAAAAGAATATTTGCATATTTAAAAAAAATGCTTAAAAAAGAAAGACTAAAATATAATATTATAAAAACTTTTCATAATAAATGTCTTTAAAATATTTAAAAACTATAAAAATATCACTGCATAGTGAAAGGAATAGCGCATCAAAGTCTTAGTAAATAGTGCAAACGAGTCTAAGTGAACAGTATTTGAAATAATACAATAAATAATAACCAATTATTTTATTTTAGTTTTTTTGTTAATATAGGTTATCTTAGATCATACACCCAAAGAATATTGTTTTTTTTTTTTTTTTTTTTTGTAACCAATCTTTTATCCATGATCTTTTTATTGACTAACCTTAGATTTTCTAACTGTTTTAGGACTAGGTAGGGACTTTATTTTTCATATTTTCTCTCTAGTTCGGATTTTAACATCCCATGTTATAATCATTGTAGATAATAAACATGTTTTATAAATATTAAATATAAAAAATTCCATCAGCCTATATTTTTTTGCTTTTCTATTCTTCTCTTTTTATTTTTCTATTTATTGTTACTTATTATTATTATTATTATTATTTTGCGGTATGGTAGACGGAAGGAAGTGTATCTTTCTCTTCTCCGTAATGGAAGAAAAGAGGTTATTTTAAATATTAAAAAAATGATGTAATGTTGACACAATATTTTTCTTTGGAAAATGTTGAAAAAACTACGTATCTTCCCATTTTTTTTAAAAAAAGGCCGATGTGACATGTATATACTTTTCCAACAACACATCAATTCATTATGTTGACTCGCCGGAAAATGTTTGTCTTAAACATTGTCTTGACATTTAGGAAAGGTTAGAAGTGGCCACGGAGTCGTTTAGGCTTTTCAGATGCCTTGATAACACCGTCCCCTCCTCCATGGATTTGTGGACCCATCTTAGTATTATTATTAAGTTTTTTATCCATCCTATTATACTAATCGAATAGGACATATAAAATTATTTTTAAAATTTTATTTTATTTTAATATCTTGTGTTATATTTTATATTTATCAAATTATATCAAATCAAAACTTAATAAAAATTTATGTAATTTTATAATTTTTAATCAAAATTTTATATTTAAATGATTATTCTTTATATTTTTCATAAATTTTTGATTAAAAAATATTATTTATTTATCTTCATCTACATTTTTAAATAAAAAAAATTTATAATAATATAAGAAAAGAAATATCAAAATCAATAGATTTTTAACTAAAACTTATTTTGTAAAGTGTTTTTTTTCTAAATATTTTTTGTTCTTAAGATATTTAATTAAAAAAATCAAAGAAAAAAAAGGAACAAAGTGACCAAAATGAAAAAAAAAAAAAAGAGACCAAAACAAAACAAAAACGGATCAAAACGAAATAAAAAAATTATGGACAAAAATTTTTTTTAAAAAAAAGATCAAAACATAATGTCAGGAAAATTTCATAACAAATACCTTTAAAAAATGTAAAAACTATAAAAATATCATTGCATAATAAAAAAACAATATATATCTTGATAAATAACATAAATGAATCTGCATAAATAATGTTTTAAATAGTATTATTGAATAATAAATAATCTTTTTACTTTAGTTTTTTTAGTAAATAAGTAAATTGGATCGTTAAAAAATATTATTCGAGATAATATTAAATAAGTACGATGACCTACATTAAATCACCAAAGATGATTAATAGCTTTTATCCATGACCCATATCAGAAAATTTCTAGGTCACCAAGGACAAGAAGAGGTGAACCACAAGCAAGATGCCCGCTTACCACCAAAGACAGCTACTCCTCTCAAACCCTTGTTTTTTCTATCAAGCCGTTGCTACGAACAAGAAAGCGACACAAAAAATCTTCCACCGAGCCCTCCCATTTCTCCATTTCCTTAAACACCCGATCCATCTATCCTTTCTTGTTTTAATTTTTTTGAATTGCCATCAAACATGCCATACCCATTTTTTTTTTTTTCAATTACAAAAGATAGTTTTGAACTGGACTGGCTAATAGATTTTAAAATGCTTAAAAAATTAATTAATAATATTTATTTTATAAAATCACTTTGAAAAGAGAATCCGAATATATATATATATATATTCTACTCCACTAATATTTTCTAGCTAAATCAGTCAAACTTTCATTGAATTTTAGCTTATTTTTGAAATTGAATTTTTGAACTTCAAAGTTGACTTTTAGAATTTTTGAGTTTTTTAAATCTGATACATCCAATGATTTTTAGTTATTATCTCTCTTCTAAAAAAACTTAATTTTTAGTATTTTAATGCAATAGTATAACGTAAATGACAATATTTAATGCTATTTGCTAAAGCATCATCAACGTAGAGTAGTAATTCACAAATAGCATATTCCTAACATTAAGCCCATTAGTATTATTATAATCACCCACTATATTGTTTTAGAACGTTTTTTTATATTAATTTGAATATTGTATTCTTTAAAAAAAAATATTTAGACCCTCTATCTTTCGAATTTTTTTGTTGCAAACTTTATGTTATAACATCACAAATTACTAATCGATACGTGATATTGTAAAATAAAAAATCTCAAAAAATAAAACATTTCAATCAAACAATAAAAACAGAGGTTTTTGATCAAAATAATTCAAAGAATCTTGCATAGTAGCAGTGAGCTTTTTGCAATTGCAAGAAGTTAAACCCATTAGTATTATTATAATCATTCATTGTATTGTTTTAGAAGGTTTTTTCTATATTAATTCGAATATTTTATTCTTTTAAAAAAAATATTTAGACTCTTTATCTTTCTAAATTTTTTCTTTCAGGCTTTATGCTATAATATCACAAATCATTAATCGATATGTGATATTGTAAAGTAAGAAATCTCAAAAAAATAAAAAAATTTCAATCAAATAACAAAAATAGAGGATTTCGATAAATAATTCGAATAATCTTGTATAGCGATAGTGAGCTATTTTGCAATTGCAAAAATTTACAGATTCAAATATTTTCTTATTATAAAAAAATGATAAGATTAGCTCTCTTATTTATATAGAAATAGTCAATTTAATTCATCATGATAGTACGACCTGCCCTGCTAAGTGCTGACTACTCCCCCACTAACGTCAATCTTGTAATGTCTTACTACTAAGCCTGCTGGATGAGTGGATGGTCCCTATCCATGGCAAAAAAAAAATCCCATTTTTTGTCTTCCTTAAAAGAGTCATCAAGCATAGCAAATTTCAAACATTTGTTTCTAATAATACCAAATAAATTTACCAGCAGCCTCATAGTCGTTCTCAAGCAGTCCAAAGATGGAAGCCATCCTACTATACTCCCTCCTATCCATTTTCTTCCTTGTACTTCCCATCAAGTTGTTGCTACGAACCAGAAGGCAACACAAGAATCTCCCACCAAGCCCCCTTGCTCTGCCAATTATTGGCCATTTCCATCTCCTTAAGCAACCCATCCATCGATCACTACAAAATCTTTCACAAAAATACGGTCCCATCTTCTCTCTAAAGTTCGGTTCCCGCCTTGCCATCATCGTGTCATCCCCTTCAGGTGTAGAAGAATGTTTAATCAAGAACGACATTGTTTTCGCCAACCGTCCTCACGTTTTGACTGGAAGATACTTAAATTACAACGACACCACCATGGGAACAGCCGACTATGGTGATCATTGGCGCAACCTTCGCCGCATAAGCGCTATCGAGATATTCTCTTCAACTCGTCTCAATTCTCTTCTGGGCATGCGAAAAGATGAAGTCAAGATTTTGCTGAGGAGACTATACCGTGTTTCAAGTCAAGGTTTCGCTAAGGTAGAGATAAGGTCCCTGCTTTTAGATTTGACGACTAATATAATGATGAGAATGATTGCAGGGAAGAGATATTATGGCGAAGGTGTTGACGAAATTGACAAGGCGAGGGAATTTAGAGAGATCATGGAAGAGTATCTTCAGTATAGTGGAGCGGCAGATGCAGGGGATTTTCTTCCCTTTTTGCAGTGGCTTGATTTTAATGGATATGTGAAAAAGTTGGATATACTTAGCAAGAAGATTGATCTGTTCTTCCAAGGATTGATTGACGAGCATCGAGCCGACAGGGACAGAAACACCATGATTAACCATTTTCTTACTTTGCAGGAATCGCAACCTGATTATTACACAGACGAAATAATCAAAGGCCATGTTCTGGTAAACGAAATCTCTTTCTTTTTCTTAAAATTTGCATGTTTGCTTCGTTCTCTTCTCTCTCTCTATGTTCAAATACTATTAAACCTGAGCAGATTGAGATTCTTTCATGTGTCCTAGCAATCTGTGTTCTGTAGACTTAAAAAGGGCATTTTTATGGAAATTCTAAACCTCAGATTCCAAGTCCTTGAATTCAGTATATATTGATTGATTTCTTTTGCAGCTCTTGTTGGCTGCAGGAACAGAAACAAGTGCTACATCTTTAGAATGGGCGCTTGCCAATCTGGTCAACCATCCAGACGTGTTAAAGAAAGCTAAAGCAGAATTGGACACTGAGGTTGGCCAAGTTCAGTTGATAGATGAGGCAGATTTTCCAAAACTACAGTATCTTCAAAACATCATCTCCGAGAACTTGCGTTTATATCCAGTAGGTCCACTCTTAGCACCACATATGTCATCTGCTGACTGTGCTGTCGGAGGATACGATGTGCCGGCTAATACAATGTTATTTATAAATGCATGGGCTATTCAAAGAGATCCCACGTTGTGGGATGAGCCAACAAGTTTTAAGCCTGAGAGATTCGAAAACGGAAGAGTTGAAGCATACAAGCTGATGCCGTTTGGTTTGGGAAGGAGAGCTTGTCCTGGGGATGGCCTAGCAAACAGAATCATGGCCTTAACTTTGGGTTCCTTGATCCAGTGCTTCGACTGGGAGAGAGTTGGTGAAAAGGAAATTGACATGGCTGAGATCGCAACAATAATCATATCCAAAGCTGAACCTTTAGAGGTCATGTGCAAAGCTCGCTCAATTCTAAACAGTGTCCTCTCTTAATTAAGCTTAAGAGAGAACACTGTTTAGATGTTTGGTAACTGGTTCTAAATTGTCTGAAATTCCGGTAAGATAAGAAGACTCTAATAAAAAGCAGTGATCTTTTATGCAATCTCTAATAGCTTTACCGAACAAACTTAACTAATGATATGGATGGCAAGGTGTGGGTTATTGTCACATATCCTATCATTTGTTAATTTCAGGAGACAGATTGTACACTGCCACTCCATACTGAGTCTCTCTTGTGAGAGAGAGCCAAAGCCGCACCTTGCACTTTCTCCACCTTTTTTGCCTTTTTATTTTCCAAAATTATCGTGTGAAATATTTAATTTGTTCAAACAAAACTAAATAGTACTACTTAGTGTATGTATTTAGTAACACCGTGCAAATGGTTTTTTTTTTAAAAAAAATATCTTTAAATTGAAAGAAGCATCAGATCGGATACTCTTTCAAGGTTATGGGAAGAGTTATTATTCCTTGAAGCTCTAGGTATTGGGCCTAAATAAGAAATTGTTCAGAACTTTATCTTTGCAATTGTTTTTTCTAGCCACCTTCCATTTGCATCGTAAATTGTACCATTACCAAACGAAACGTAGCGAGCTACGAAAGGTTTCCCCCACGTTACGGATCAAACAAAAATTAATTTAAAAAATTATTATAGTTTGACAGCATGTGTTATGAGTTAAATGTATTCAAATGAATTGAACTGAAAGAAACTAAATCATCTAATTTTATATTTTTTAATTAAATTTTAATATTTTATTTATTTTTATTAATTCCTTTCATATTTTTGGTTGTTAAAAAACATGATTTTTTTCGTTATTCATTAACTCTTAGATAAAAACCTATAATAATATAAATTAAAAATTAAAAAAAATCTTAATATTTGTTTTCATAGGACTGCATCAAATAAAAATAATAATTAACATAAAAATTTGTATAAAAATTAACAAATGAATCCTTTTTATGTTTTTGAAAATATATGCATTTGATTTTTATACATTTATTTATAAAATAATAAATAATATTAGTATATATATAAAAAAGAGATGCATCTAAATTATTAGACATTTAGTCTAAAATATTAATTTAATTAATTTATTTTAAATAAATAAATTTTAGAATATTTGAAAAACATTAAACGTAAATTATTAGTATTATGCATGTAGATGCACAAATAATTTTCAATAAAACCAATGATATCAATTTTTTTTATACATTATGAGCATGTTCAGTGGATCAGAGTGTGTAACATAAATCACAAAATATTTAAAAAATAATTTGTAAGAAATATATTGAAGTTAATGAAGTGCAATAAAAATAACTATAAAATTTATTCCGATAAAATTTTATTATACAAAGAATAAAGAAATAAAACATGTCAAATATATTATTTAATTGATGATTTAATTAATTTATTTTAGAATATTTGAAAAAAAAACTCAAATTATTGATGTTATGTGTGCGGATGCATAGATAATTTTCAATAAGACCAATGATCTCAATTTTTATTTAATGCATCATGACCATACTTAGTGCGTCCAAGTGTGCAGCATAAATCACAAAGTATTTAAAAAAAAAACTATAAGGAATATATTGAAGTTAATGAAGTGCGATAAAAATAACTACAAAATTTATTCCGATAAAATTTTATTATACAAAGAATAAGAAAATAAAACATGTGAATTTTATTATTTAATTGATGATTTATTTAAGAAAACTAATTCAGAATTTCTTACATAGAGAAAAATAAATCATATTTATTAATAAAAAATTACATTAAAAATAATTTGATTAGAATTTTCATATTGCAAATTGAAGAGATTAGTTTTAAATAGTAAAAATATTATTATCTTATATATATATATATAAGATTTGAAAAAAAAATCGTATATATTTCAAAATTTTTAGTATGTGTACAAAAATAAAGATTAGTTTTTCATAATTTTCAAACACAATTCAATAATAATAATAAACTTAAATTGCTAAAAAAATTCCCTGCTCGTGGGCCTAAAGAAGCAGGTCTAAGGGCACAAGCCTGCACGCCTGGGTTGCAAGAGCAGGTCGGCTCAAGACGGCCCACCTAGGCCTGGAGAGGCAAGCCCGGCCCTAAAAGCAAAAACAAAACTGGCAACTTCTAGTGAATTGAAATTCACTGGAATCCTCACCAAAAAATCAAGGTTAGGTTTTAAGGGACCCAAAACTCATTTTTGGCATATTTTTTTCTCAAAAACACCTTAAAATAACTAAAGATCAACAAACTCGTTTAAAACTTTAAAACCCATTTCAACACATTAAAAATCAAAAAATAAAATTTGTTTTGAACTCTGTTCTATTTTATTTAACCATTTTATGACTTGAAAAAAATCATAAATGCACTCTCATTACCAATGCAAACAATGTAGATGCAAGATCAAATGAAGAAACTGCCTGAATCTAACAAAGCTGGTTATTTCTCTCTCTCCATTCTCTCCTTTTATTTTCCATCCAAGTACCACAAATATGTTTTGAAAATATAAGAAATCAGAAATGTTCTTTGAAAACACAAGGCACTAAAAGATGTTAAATAGTGCCCAAAAAATATTCAAAAATAACAAAAAAAATGCCACCAATGAATAGTTGGTGAATAGTGAATTTAGGTATTTGAACAGTGTAAGAATAATATTTTATTGTTTAAAAAAGCCATCTCCTTTAGATTTTTTTTTTGTTTTTTGTTTTTGTAATTGGATTACCTAAGTCTTTCTGAAAAAAATTACGAGTTCAAATCATTTTAAATATTTAAATTTAAAAATTTTTTTATTATAAAAATAGGTAGTAATTCAGTTCATTGCAATAATTCGATTGTTTTCTCTTAACTTGCTAACTACTAACTATTAATTATTAACAGCAATTTTTAACTATCTAACCACTGATTATGAGCTATATGGTTCTGTTTATGGAAAAAAAAAAAAAAACCGATGTTTGCCATGCAAGTTTTTTTTTTTTAATTAACATGTTCGGTTTCATGTTTATATCCCTTTTTGTTTTTTGTTTTTTAAAGATATAGCATGTATTAGTAGTTAATATATATGAACCTTCCAAAGTCCAAAATATTTTACTTTTACCCTTGAGTCACTTGAATATAACAAATATTTTTTGAAGGTTCGTATTTTCTATATATTTTATGGGTCAATGGAAATTCTTTATCAATGAAAACAACGGTTTTAAGTTAATATAGTAGTGGAATCATAGTTCATGCCGAATGAAAATTTTGTACTTTTCATTTAAATTATTATGAGTAAAAATTTTATGAAATCACTACAAGCTAGTGAAAAGAAGTTCAATAAACAAATAAAATGCTATCGGTGGCAACGATTGAAAACATCCCCCTCGAATACCTTTAACCTGCAAATAACTCCATTTTTAACCAATAAATTATATAATAAAATCATAGATACCAATTTTAATTTATTAGTAATTCCAATTAAGACCATACCAATTTGTAAATTTAAAATACAAAAATCCAAACCACTTCTATTAAATCCGAGACCAACTCAATTAAAATTTTTATCTTAAATAAATCTTTCAAGTTAAAAACACATAAACATAAGAGGACATACCATTCAAATGGATATCTAATCTCCTAAGTTTAGTGAGGAATTTTATAGGATTTACATTTTACATATTGATGAGCATCTAAATTCATAGCCAAATTCTCTAAGCTTTTACATAATGTCTTGCTTTTTTGGTCTCGCCATGGCTTTCTAACCATATTGTTGTATAACGATCGTATCGGAGCACTTTATTACTCGTTATTCGATGTTTCAAGGATAGAGATCATATCTTTGTTTTACATAAATAATGACGATATATTTAACTAATTATTCTTATATTTTTTATAAATTATTTATTTATTTCTATCCATATTTTCAGCTGAAACTTTATTTTGTAAATTATTTTTTTCTAAATATCTTTTTTCCTTAAAAATTTTAATTAAAAAAATCGAGAGAAAAAAGTAAGGAACCAAAAAAAAAAAAAAAGAGAGACCAAAATCAAATAAAAAATATTTATAGACTAAAAAAAATAATATTTAAAAAAGAGAGACTAAAGTGTGATTTCAAGGAAATTTTCATAATAAATTTATTTAAAATATTTAAAAATTACAAAAATATAATCGCATAGTGAAAGGAATAATGCATCTAAGTCCGGATTAATAGTGCGAATAAGTCTAGGCGAACAATACCAATGAGTCCGAGTGAATAATATTTTGAATAGTGTAATAAATAGTAACTAATAGTTTTAATTTAGTTTTTTTTTTGTAATATATGTTATCTTAGGTAGGATACTAAAAGATTATTATTATCCTTTTTTTCATTGTAACCAATCTTTTATCCGCGATCTTTATATTGACCAATCTTAGATTTTTTAATTGTTTTAGGACTAGGTGAGGACTTTATTTTTCATATTTTCTCTCTTGTTCGGATTCTAACATCCCATGGTATAATTATTATAGATAATAAACATGTTTTATAAATATTAAATATGAAAAATACCATCAGCTTTTTTTTTTTTTTGCCTTTTCTATTCTTCCCTTTTTATTTTTCTATTTATTGTTATTTTATTGCGGTATGGTAAATGGAAGGAAGTGTATTTCTCTCTTCTTGCATAACGCAAGAAAACAGGTTATTTTAAATGTTAAAAAAAAAAAAAAGGATGTAATGCTGACAAAATATTTTTCTTCTCCCCATTTCTTTGCCAAAAAAAAAAAAAAAAAATGCGGATGTGATATGGATATACTTTTCCAACAATACATTAATTCATTCTGTTGACTCGCCGGAAAATGTTGCCTTAAACCATGTCTTGATATTTAAGAAAGGTTAGAGGCGGCTATGGGGTCGTTTAGACTTTTAGATGCCTTGATTATACTGTCCCCTCTTCCATGGATTATGGATCCATATTGGTATTATTACTTACGTGTTTCACCTGCACAATGTTACAAATTGGATAAAACACTCAAAATTATTTTTAAAAAATCATTTCAGTTTGATATATCGTATTATATTATACATCTATCAAAATATATCAAATCAAAACTAAATAAAAATTTATTTAATTTTTTAATCAAAACTTTATATTTGATTGATTATTTTTTATATTTTTTATAAATTTTTAATTAAAAATATTATTTATTTATCTTTATCCACATTCTTAAATAAAAAATTTATAATGATGTAAGAAAAAAATATCAAAATCAATAGATTCTTAACTAAAAACTTATTTTATAAATTATTTTTTTAAAATATTTTTTTAACCTTAAAATTTTTAATTAAAAAAAAGAACCAAAGTGATCAAAATGAAACAAAAATAAAGATCAAAACGAAATAAAAAAATTTATGAACTAAAAAACAATATTTAAAAAAAAGAAGATAATATCATGAAAATTTTCATAACAAATATATTTTAAAAAATTGAAAACTTAAAAAATATTCATACATAGTAAAAGAAATAATACATGTCTTGATAAATAATATAAATAATAATACAAATAAATATGTAAGAATAGTATTTCAAATGGTATCGATGAATGGTAAACAATGGTTTTACTATAATATTTTTTTATGGATCATTAAAAAAATATTATTGGAGATAATATTAAATAAGTGTGATGACCAGTATTAAATCACCAAAGATGATTAAGAGCTTGGATCCGTATCAGAAAATTTCTAGGACACCAAGTACAAGAAGAGGTGAACCACAAGCAAGATGCCCACTTGCCACCACGGACAGCTACCCCTCTCAAAAGTCAAACCCTTGTTTTTTCTATCAAGCTGTTGCTACGAACAAGAAGAAAGCAACACAAAAATCTTCCTCCGAGCCCTCCCATTCCTCCATTCCTTAAACACCCGATCCATCTATCCTTTCTTCTTTTGATTTTTTTGAATTGCCATCAAACCCTCCATACCTTTTTTTAACTACAAAAGATAGTTTTTAACTTGACTGGCTAATAAATTTTAAAATACTTAAAAAAATAATAAATAATATTTATTCTATAAACTCATTTTAGAAAGATAATCAGACAAAAAAAATTATATTCTAATCCAATAACATTTTCTAGCTAAATGGGTCAAATTTTTATTGAATTTTAACTCATATGAAATTGAATTTTTGAATTTTCAATTTGATTTTTAGAATTTTTTAATTTTTTAGAAGATCTAATATATCCAATGATTTTCAATTATTATCTCTCATGACACTAAACCCATTAGTATTACTATAATCACTCACTATATTGTTTGAGAAGGTTTTTTTCTATATTAATTTGAATCTTGTATTCTTAAAATATATATATATATATATATATATATATTTAGACCCTCTATCTTTCAAAATTTGTTGTTTCGGACTTTACATTATAACGTTATAAATCACTAATTGATATGTGATAATTAAAATAAGAAATCTCAAAAAATAAAAATAATTAATCAAATAAAAATAATTCAAAGAATATAAAGTCAAACTGTAGAAAAAAAATTCATTTTTTAGACACCAAAGGGTTCAAATGTTTTTTTACTATAAAAAATGACAAGAGTAGCTCTTTTTTGTAGTGATAACCAATTTAGTTGGTCGGGATAATATGACTCCCTCTGGTACGCTCTTAACTGCTAACTACTGACGCTAATCATCTAATGTCTTACAACTAAGCCGACTGGATGGTCCCTATCTATAGCAAATAAAAAAATCCCTTTTTTTTTCTTCCTTAAAAGAGTTATCAAAGGATAGCAGAGTTCAATCAATACCAAATACATTTACCAGCAGCCTCATAGTCATTCTCCAGCAGTCCAAAGATGGAAGCCATCCTACTATACTCCCTCCTATCCATTTTCTTCCTTGCACTTCCCATCAAGTTGTTGCTACGAACCAGAAGGCAACACAAGAATCTCCCACCAAGCCCCCTTGCTCTGCCAATTATTGGCCATTTCCATCTCCTTAAGCAACCCATCCACCGATCACTACAAAATCTTTCACAAAAATACGGTCCCATCTTCTCTCTAAAATTCGGTTCCCGCCTTGCCATCATCGTGTCATCCCCTTCAGGTGTAGAAGAATGTTTAATCAAGAACGACATTGTTTTCGCCAACCGTCCTCACGTTTTGACTGGAAGATACTTAAATTACAACGACACCACCATGGGAACAGCCGACTATGGTGATCATTGGCGCAACCTTCGCCGCATAAGCGCTATCGAGATATTCTCTTCAACTCGTCTCAATTCTCTTCTGGGCATGCGAAAAGATGAAGTCAAGATTTTGCTGAGGAGACTATACCGTGTTTCAAGTCAAGGTTTCGCTAAGGTAGAGATAAGGTCCCTGCTTTTAGATTTGACGACTAATATAATGATGAGAATGATTGCAGGGAAGAGATATTATGGCGAAGGTGTTGATGAAATTGACAAGGCGAGGGAGTTTAGAGAGATCATGGAAGAGTATCTTCATTATAGTGGTGCGGCAGATGCAGGGGATTTTCTTCCCTTCTTGCAGTGGTTTGATTTTAATGGATATGTGAACAAGTTGGATATACTTAGCAAGAAGATTGATCTGTTCTTCCAAGGATTGATTGACGAGCATCGAGCTGACAGGGACAGAAACACCATGATTAACCATTTTCTTACTTTGCAGGAATCGCAACCTGATTATTACACAGACGAAATAATCAAAGGCCATGTTCTGGTAAACAAAATCTATTTCTTTTCTTTGAATTTGCATGTTTGCTTCATTCTTTTCACTTTCTCTGTGTTCAAATACTGTCAAACCTGAACAGATTGAGATTCTTTCATGTGTCCTAGCGATCTGTGAGCTGTGTTCTGTAGACTAAAAAAGGGCATTTTTATGGAAATTCTCAACCTCAGATTCCAAGTCCTTGAATTCAGTATATATTGATTGATTTCTTTTGCAGACCTTGTTGGTTGCAGGAACAGAAACAAGTGCTACATCTTTAGAATGGGCGCTTGCCAATCTGCTCAACCATCCAGACGTGTTAAAGAAAGCTATAGCAGAATTGGACACTGAGGTTGGCCAAGATCAGTTGATAGATGAGGCAGATTTTCCAAAACTACAGTATCTTCAAAATATCATCTCCGAGAACTTGCGTTTATATCCAGTAGCTCCACTCCTAGTACCACATATGTCATCTGCTTACTGTGCTGTCGGAGGATACGATGTGCCGGCTAAGACAATGTTGTTTATAAATGCATGGGCTATTCAAAGAGATCCCACGTTGTGGGATGAGCCAACAAGTTTTAAGCCTGAGAGATTCGAAAATGCAAGAGTTGAAGCATACAAGCTGATGCCGTTTGGTTTGGGAAGGAGAGCTTGTCCTGGGGATGGCCTAGCAAACAGAATCATGGCCTTAACTTTGGGTTCCTTGATTCAGTGCTTCGAGTGGGAGAGAATTGGTGAAAAGGAAATTGACATGACTGAGATCACAACAATAACCATATGCAAAGCTGAATCCTTGGAGGTCATGTGCAAAGCTCGCTCAATTCTAAACAATGTTCTATCTTAATTAAGCTTAGAGTTTATTTTTTTTACATTTGGATCCAGTACTCTTTGAATTTGTTCTATTAAGATCTTCTACTTTTTTTAATTTGATTAAGACCTTTTATTTTTTGAAATTTTTTCTCTATACCCTCTTTAATAATGTCATCAATCAATAATAGATATTTTTTCAAGATTTTTTGAAACAAAAAAAAAATTAAAGAATAAAAAGTCTTAATAAAAATAAAAAATTAAAAAATCTTAATAAAAATAATTCTGTCCAAAAAGCACTGATATTAGTTTGTCTAAAAATAATTGACAACCAATGCCATGAAAATTCAAAATAAATCCTAAGCCCATCAAAACAACTTTCTTCCTTTTTCTTATGATACCATGGTTTACACTTACGCTTAAAGCTCCAATCCTTTTAGCATTAAAGGCAACTTTGTATGTAGTCTTATCCGCTCCAAGGTTGTCCTCTTCTAGCTCTAAATGCACTTTTATATGCTCATAATTATGGGGAAGAGAGCATATGAAAGCTTGGACTTGCTGCTCATCTGTTAATTCATGACCCATTTTCTCGAGCTAACTCACCATATTGAACACCATGAAATCATATGGAACACATGGAGAAAGGAAACAAGAGCTGCACCAAAAAGCAACAAACATAAAAGCAAAAAGGCTTTGTCCCCTGGTATAATAGGGTCCCAAGTTTGCCAAGCAGCTGGACCACAGAGGATCTTGTATCAGAGTAGGAAATCCTGAATTTTGTATTTTTGAATCATTTAACTAAATAATGTAAATTTTCATTAATATCTTTTTCTGGAACGTCAAAATATAGTGGAATATAATAAATTTGTTAAAGTTGAGAGGATATTTTTTTCCCACTGGTTAAGTAATAATTTAAGTGTAAAAAAATATAAGTAAATTATAAATTACTCCTTCTAGTTTTTTTTTTAAAATTAATTAGTCTCCTCGTTTCAAAAATAATTATTTAATCTTTTAATCACTATTGATCATGCTTAATTTAATATTATTTTTAATTTATAAAATCTCTTATTTTCTCATCAATCTTTTCATATTTATTTATTAAAAAAATCAAAATAAAGTAGAAATTCATTAATATCTTTTTCTGGAACGTCAAAATATAGTGGAATATAATAAATTTGTTAAAGTTGAGAGGATATTTTTTTCCCACTGGTTAAGTAATAATTTAAGTGTAAAAAAATATAAGTAAATTATAAATTACTCCTTCTAGTTTTTTTTTTAAATTAATTAGTCTCCTCGTTTCAAAAATAATTATTGAATCTTTTAATCACTATTGATCATGCTTAATTTAATATTATTTTTAATTTATAAAATCTCTTATTTTCTCATCAATATTTTCATATTTATTTATTAAAAAAATCAAAATAAAGTAGAAAAATAACAAAAATGACTAAATTACAAGAAGATTTCAAAACTTATGGATTAAATAATTAATTTTTATAACAAGAGGTACTAATTAATTCATTTCTCAATATGAAAGAGACCAATATATAATTTACTCAAAACTATTGGAAATTATACTATTATTTTAGAGTAAATTATAAATTAGTCTCTCTAGTTTTGAGAAATAAATTAATTAGTTTATCTTGTTTCAAAAACTAATTATTTAGTCTATATATATATATATATATATATATATATATATAACTAAATCCCTTTCTCTCTTTTTTAATTTATTTTAATTTTTTGTTTTAAGAAATAGAATAATAAAAGATATAAAAGCATTGATGAAAAAAGATATCAATTTTTCAAATAAATTAATATTAAATTAAACATAATTAACAACGAGTCAAGGACTAAATAATTAGTTTTAAAATTAGTAAACTAATTGATTTGTTTCTCAAAAATAGTGGGACTAATTTATAATTACTCATTATTCAATACAAAATTTGTTAGCTATCACAAATCACAAATATTGAGTGTATTGTGGTCCAAATAATCAAATCATAAATAAAAAATAAAAATTTCACATTTCCGATTAGGGCAATGAGTAATCACATTACACCCCAACCGACCCCAACACCAACACCACCACCCCCAAAACATAAGGAAAATTACATAGGGAAACCTCAAGTTAACCCCTAATATATTATCTCATTATAAATTGAGTCCTAAACCTTCTAAGGAGGTGTTTGATAACCTAATTAAGTAACTTAAAAAATTAAGTTGTACTACTTAATATAAAAATTTTGTTTGATAACTTAAATGATCTCATATTAAAACTTTAAGTTCGATTAAAATCTATTTAATCGGATAAGTTAAAATTTTTAACTTATATGATTAAGTCAAACTCTCTCTCTCTCTCTCTCTCTCTCTCTCTCTCTCTCTCTCATATATATATATATATATATATATATATATCGAATTTATAAATTATAATAATATATTTTGAAAAATAAAATACTCATTTGAAAAGCATAAAAATAATTCATTATATAAATTATAATAATATATTTTTAAAACATCGACGTTATAAAATTTTATTCCAAAATTCATATATTAAAAAATCAAATTTATTAACAAATAAAATGATATCAAAAATTAATTTGATGAGAATTTTAGTAAGAAAAAATAATTGAAAAAAATAAATTTTAAACAATAAGAGTAATATAATCGGATACATATGTTCAAATTAAAATCTTAAAAAATATCATACATATTCTATCATCTTCAAACATGCTTATTATATTCAATACTTAATTTTCAGTAAATACCAAACGACTTATCGAACATATTCGACTTACGATTCATCACTTAAAATTCAGTACTTAATAAATTCAACACTTAATTTTCAATTTTATCAAACACCACCTAAGTGTATCAATTTTGTCCAAGTATAATGAACCTTAGACAATGTCACCACTCAATCCATCCATTATTAGTGACAATTATATATATCAAGGAAAACCTCGATTTAATAGAAAATCTAATGACTCATTCTCAATTAAGTCCCAACCTATCAATTTTGTCCTAACACATTTCATAGAAATTCCCTAACCAGTCTTTTTGTTAATGTTTATTGATATTTTTCATTTGTTTTTTTTAATTGATTTGAGTGCATAAAATATGCCTATTAGATTGAAAATATTAATGTTCATTAAAATTTTTGACACGTTTTCTTCAAATCGACATCAAATTAGTGAAATTTAGAAATTTGCACATTAGACTTAAACTATTAGAATAAACTAATAAAAAGATGCAATTTAGAAACATAATAAATTTTTGGGACCTAATCGATAAAATTTATAGGTTTTGGATGCTATTGAGAAAAGGCATATACGTTTGAGACTAAGTTGAGGCTTCTTCTAGTTATAATGTTCAATGATCGTTAAATATTTTCATTATTAAAAAAAATCTCTATACCATGAAAAATTATCTTAGTACAAATTATAAGAAATTTTCATTTTACACAATCTAGCGAAATTGAGGGAAAAAAGTTAGTGCGTTTTTTATGCTAAATATTTTTTAAGACATTTTCATGCTTATTTGATGTCTTGGATGGATGGAAGTACTTAGTAAGCATGTACAAATTGGACTGATTATTTATCTATCTTTTTTTTTCCAACATTAAAGATATTTTTATATGTAAATCGAGATTAAATCTCTAAGTATTGATCTCACGATTTGAGTTTATAAAGTTAAAGAATGGAATGAACCTAGTTAACTACCAGACCGAGATTAATTATCACTGACAATAGATAGATGGAGAAGTCACATTGTCTGATGTCCATCATGTTCAAAGCAAAATCAATAAAATTAAAAAGTTTCGGACTCAATTAATAATAAAATAAACCGTTAGAAACCAGATTAAAGTTTCCCAAATTTATTTACATCATGGGCTTGAGGGAAAATGTGGGATGCTATCTAGAAACTTGAGGTTCTTCTACGAATCAAACTTGGGATGTTATCTAGAAACTAACGTATCAAATTTCCACGTACGTTTTAGAGTCTTGAGGCACCCCAAGTTTAGCCGTGAAATCTGCCGAGTTTTTTTTTGTACTTTTCTTAATTGTAGTAGTCAAAAATGTGTTTATTATTATTATTATTATTATTATTATGTTCATTCAAACTATGCAAAGTCAGGAGTATGATTGTTTTAATTACTTTTTATTATGAAGTACTACCTAAATTATTATTACCATCACTTTTTTTAGATAATTATAAATACACACTTCATCAATTTTCAATAACTATTATATAATAAATATTAATAATTTTTTAAAAAATTAATGAGAATAACAATTTAATTGATAAGTTTAATAATACCTTTTATTATATTGCCGAGTTGTTCTAACGTATTTGGACTTGGGATACGATGTCTGTTACATAATCTTAAAAGATATTATTCCATGAATATCCTCTAACAGAAGGTTAATACAACTTACTGGAACAAGAATAAAATACAAAATACCTAAAAAAGAAAATAAGCATGAGCGGCAAGCTAGTCAGCCACACTGCTTATGATGCTTAATTATTTCCAAGAATAATGACCTGTAAAAAGAATTTTTTTTTATAACAAAAACATCACCAATACTCACATACAATAATATATGCATAAAAAATAGAGTTTTTTACATTATAGGTAGTTCGGTATTTTTAGATTAATTTTTACATCAATCAAGATTAATTTTTTTTTTTTAAATTAAGTCATCATCGAATCACCTTTAATTTTTTATTATAAGAAGTAACCTCTACGGGCTTACTAATAATTAATATTAAGTGATGAATGAGAAACACTTTTTTTATCCCTCTGTGTACAATTTTTGGTAATGACATGACATCTTTATTTGTAACATTGTCGTTAAAAAAGAAAAATCAACCTTTAAGACTCATTAATTCTGCTTAAGTAGAAAATGTTGGGGGTATGAAATAAGTTTGCCCTTTATTGAGCAAAATGGAAAACAACAAGTCTATTGACAAATAGGATCCTCATTTGTTATGATTCGATTCGAGTCCGATCCATTGACAATCTTAAGGATTGGTCTAATGTTCATATATGGCAATCTGATGGTCAAGAAAATCTATTTTGTTTCTTTTTTTGACATTTTGAGTTTAGATAGTAGAATCATCATCCACATAACTTATTTATAAAATAGACTTTAATCGAGGATATTTTTAAAAAATACATCATCTAAAGTTTTGACTGGATAAGTATTTCGAGACAAATATAAATAAAAAAATAGACATTCTCTTTGAAATGTAGGAAGCACAATTTAATCCTATAAGATAAGTCTGATGGTTAAAGAAAGTTGTTTTGTATCCTTTTTTGATTTTCTAAGTTCAGATCTTGAAATCAACATTCAAAGAATTTATTTTGTTATATGAATCATATTGATTTAAGAAGATCTATTTTGTTTCTCTTTTTTACTTATGAGTTCAGATTTTAGAATTAGAATCCATAGAATTTATTTTCTTAGTTGCACTATGTTGATGTGAAGAGTATCCAATAAAACCGTTATAAAAAAAAAAAAAAAAAGTCTTATCTAGCACACAAACTAACATAAAATACTTTTTATTATCAACAAAACAAAAGAGAAAAAAAAAGTTGTAAATTATCCTAAAGGTTTAAAATTCAAATTCTCCTTACAATTTCAAATCCACATTACTATTTCCTAGTCTTGAAAAATGTTAATTTAACCACTAATAATCCATAAACATGGAAATTTTACAATGACATTACGTAATTTTACATTATTACGTGATTATGAGTAAAGATTGTAAGAAATGAAGTAAAAGGTTTATCATAACTAATTTTCTGTAAATTACTCATTGAATATTCTCAAACAATATCCGAATTCTAAAATCTACTAGCTAGCACTACCTTTTGTCATTGCCTCTTCCACGACAAATGCCCTCCATCTTTACAAGTAATCTAAACTAATCCACACCATGTATTTTTGAAGGCATTCTAACCGGTTATGTCCCATCCTCAGATCTAATCACCATGCCCCACTTTCAAACCTTCTCATTCCCTCTGGATACATCAGCAACGCTAGCAACACTCTTGCTTTGCATGAATAAATTATAAATTAGTCCTTTTAATTTTAAGAAATGAATTAATTAGGCCGTTTTATTTTAAAAAACTATCATTTAATTTGTTAATTTGTATTGACCATGCTTAATTTAATAGTATTTTTATTTCATAAGATATCTTCTTTTCTTATCAATCTTTATATTTTTTTCTATCTCTTAAAACAAAAAAAATCAAATAAATTAAAAAAGAGCAAATTACAAGTAAATTAAAAAACACGAGTACTGAATTATTAGTTTTTGAAAAGAAAAGAGTAATTAATTTATTTTTCAAAACAAAAGAGACTGATTTATAATTTACTTAATTCTAATTTAGTCAGAGAAATAAATTAATTAATCTCTATTTTTTAAAAAAATATTTATTCTTTATGTTTTAATTATGTCAATAACATAATTTTTTATTAGATTAATGATTTTTTTCCTCAAATTGTCATTTATTTGGTTTTTTTATTAAAGAGAGAAATAAAGTAGGTGAAGAAAAAATAAGATATAAAAAAACGATAATCTGAGAAAATAATTACTAATCTAATAGAAAGCTGAAGAAAAATTAAATTTTGATGAAATTAAAACGTTATAGATTAAATATTTAGTTTTTAAAACAAGTAAGACTAATTAACTCTTTTTTCAAAACGAGAGGGACTAATTTATAATTTACTTCCCATTGCATATGTATGAAGACACGCTGCTCTGCAGCTGTCCAAGAGACTGCTGCAAGCATTCCTCTTGCCTCTGTCCTCTATCTTGAAACCCTCAACATTGGCAAAGTCTGCATCGTCAACAGCCCCACCTCCCTTTTGCAATAATCAAAATGAATGGTTATTCCAAGATCAAAATCATGGGCACAGCCAAATCAAGATCCATGGACTTTTCAGATTTTTCGTTAGCATTTCCTGAGCCCACAGAATCTGACAAGAACACCTCCTTCAAACCCCAAGAAAGCGAAACCAGCAAGGTCATAAACCACCGCCATGCCAAGAACATAACCAGCACCGACCCCACCAGTAAAACCCAGTATTCACTTTCAGTGCGCGAAGAAGATCAAGAAAACAACGTTGAAGAGAGGTTTAGCATGAAGCTGGGGAGGAACTCATCGGTTTCTTCATCAGCTTCTGCTCTCCAGTCTGCAGTGAAGAAAGCATTCTCCATGACAAGATCCTCTTCTGTTTCAGAAAGGTATTGTAGGATCCATGACCAGTCTGTGACGTTAGCATCACCCATCCATGATGAAGATGGCACTTTGGACACTATGGAACCAACAAGATCTGTGAAGAAAACACATCGCAGAGGCAGGATCCTCAAAGCCTGTAAGAAACTTTTTGGACTTTAGTGCATTTCTGCCCTTTGTTTAATCCCAATGATTGGGCTCATCATTCACTTTGCTCCTTTTCTATTCTCGTATTGTCAAAGTTATGGAGTAATTGGTAAAAGTAAAATTTTGAATGCTGTAACAATTGGAGATGCTGAAGTACCATATCTTATCTATTCAATTAAGCTACTTTTCCTTGTCTTGTACATATTTTTGTCCTCTACAATCCATTTGAAGGAGCAACAATGGCTTCTTCTTCTTCTTCTTCTTTTATAAAAGAGAAGTTCCAATCCTTATTGTCAAAGCTGTGGAGTTATTGATGGAATTCATCATGTTTATATTTGAATTCAATGGTTTAAATTTAATAAATATGAAAATCATGTTTCATTAATGTTTTTTAATGGAACATGAGAGGAAGTCATTCCTAAATTATGTTCTCATAATTTTTGGAATTAACAATACTGCTTATCATTGGCATGTCATAAGAAATTTGTTTATCCGAAAAGTATCAACAAGGCCAGGAGGAGGAGGAGGAGGAGGAGATTGGGCGATGATTAAAAGAGTTGTTCTTTCTTCTTTAGTCAATTGGGTTTAGATTTTATCATCAAAGTAGCATCTCATCAATTTCCTAATCTTAGGATTGATTGTCCATTTTGACCAAATAAAAAAAATGGATTTAGTTTCCAAACACAAAAATTAATTTATTTTTTCAATAATCTTTGTGGATTCGTCTATTGGTTTTAGGAAATTTGTTTTCTTTTTGACTTGTTAGATTCAAACCATAAAATCAGCATTCAAAAAAATTTATTAAATTTATCCAAATGCATGTGTAAAAAAATTGTTTATAAAATTACTTGAAAAAAAATTAATTTTGATTGACGGACAAATTAATTTGGGAATGCTGTGTTACTTTTTAATTAATTTTTTTAAGAAAAAATTTAAAATTAAATAAATATTATGAAAAAATTGATGAGAAAAGAAGATATTTTTTGAAATAAATTAATATTAAATTAATCATGATCAATGCTAGTTAAGAGACCAATTAATTAATTTTAAAATAAACTTTTTTTAAAAATCATGTACTTAATTTAAATGTTTTTTCCCCTTAAGTTTTGGAGTGCTTGTGCAAGGGATGATGGGAAACATAATAAACATATTTTATTAACCATCGCGCCAATTCTTTGAACTTATTTTCCAAATACAATAGATTGGTTGTGAAAGATGCAAGGGATATGATTCTGCTTGAACTATTCTGTTGAAGCTTGTCGTCATTATATGGGAATTATTTACAAGCCATACTTACGGCCTAAATACCAATAATTGAGTCAATTTTCAATTAATCTTTTTATTTTGCAAAATAATTTAAATATTTTCTTTTGTTTCAAAGACTAATAAATTAATTTTTTGGCCAATGTTGACAATAGTTAATTTAATATTATTTTGTTTCAAACAATATCTTTTTTTCTCATTAATTAATTATTAATTAATTTTTTCCTTTTTTTCATTTATTAAAATCAACAAAAAAAAATAAATTGAAAAAAATAAAAAAGAATTAAGTACAAATAAATTTAAAAATATTGGCCCAATTAATTAGTTAGAAAAACTAGAGGGACTAATTTATAATTTACACTCAATGATTCAATCCACGAGGGAAAAGTCTTGGACATTTCCTAGTGACATTTGACATATATCATATCTTAACTGTGAATAGTCCAAAATCTATTGACAGTACATTGCATCCATACTTGTTTTTAAATTTATCAGAATGCATTAGACTCATGTAAAAAAATTATTTTTAAAATTGCTTGAAATTTTTTTAATTTCGATTGTCATGCAAATTGACTCGAGAATACTCTTAACTATTGACCAGAAAAAAAATCTTATATGGGAATTATTTACAAGCCATACTTACTGCAAAAATACTAATAATTGAGTCAATTTTCATTTAGTCTTTTAATTTTTTAAAATAAATTAAATATTTTCTCTTGTTTCAAAAACTAATAAATTAATTTCTTGACCAATGTTGACAATAGTTAAGTTAATATTATTTTGTTTCAAACAATATCTTTTTTTCTTATCAATTATTTATTTATTAATTTTTTTCCTTTTTTTTGTTTATTAAAACCAAAAAACAAAATAAATTGAAAAAAATAAAAAGAATTAAGTTATAAATAAATTTAAAAATATAAGGCCCAATTAATTAGTTAGAATAACTAGAGGGACTAATTTATAATTTACACTCAATGATTCAATCCACAAGGGAAAAGGCAAGGACATTTCCTAGTGGCATTTGACATGTATCCATATCTTAACAGTGAATAGTCCAAAATCTATTGGCAGTAGATTGCATCATCTGTGGTATATATATATATATTTTTTGGTTGCATTAATTCCCTTGCATAGGGTGCTTTTCTTAGCACTCAAATTTTTGGTAGAGAGCTAAACAAGCAAAAATCCAAGATGATTTTGTCTATTCCCAATTTTGCTTCCTCTGCTTTCTAATTACCAGTTTGTCTGCATGCAACATGTCTCAATTTTATTCTTTTGTTTGGTATGGAGATATCTTAGATTTTTTATGCTAAATAATCTTAGATGCCAATGTATTTGTGATGTTATGTCGAGAAATGTTAAATGGCAAGACATTTAAGATGTTTTAGGACATTACATTCTCGGATTTAACATTATATTTTCTACGAAGTTCGGAATGCGATGCCCTTTTAAAATGAAGGGAATCACATTTCTTGGTGCGAGAGAATGTAAAATTATTCTTATTTTTTAGATCTTAATGTCCTTATTTTTTGTTTTAAATTGACTAAGATACTCTTATTTTTATCAATAATAACCCAAACTACCATAACACTTTAACATGTTGTTTTAAATGTAATTAATACTCTTTCGTTTTAAAAAAGATTGCCATATTTGACTTTTCATAAAGATTAAGAAAGTTATTAATTATTATGTTATATTTAACATTTTTTGTTTATACCTTTCTAAAATGTCATATTGTATTTGGATAATCTTTTACACAGTGAACTTTAATTAGGAAAATTTTATAAAAATACATCAATTAAAGTTTTAACTAGAGAAGCACTTCAAGACGGATATGAATGGAAATTTAGATATTTTTTTCACCATGAAGATATAAATAGAAATCTAGACAATCTATTTGCGACACTTCGAAAAAGGTATAAATAGAAATCTAGACATATTTTTAGTGATAGAGGTATAAATAGAAATCCAGACAATCTATTTGTGGCGCACGAATAGATTGTTTAGATTTCTATTTAATTATATCTATCTCAAAATGCTTGTGTGGTTAAAACTTTAAATGATATACTTTTTCTAAAATATTTCAAATTAATATTAATAGCTAACAATTTTTTAAAAAAGGATATTTTAGAAAACGTATGAATAAAAACTACTAATATGATAAAATAATTAATAACTTTCTGAATATGTGTGAAAAATAAAAAAGGACAATCTTTTTGGGACATATCAAGTATATTTTTATTTGTATAATTATTCAAAAAAACAATATCGGGTTTAAAAACTAGTTGAAAATGTAATTAATATATTATATATGTGTTTATGTGCATAATTATTCAGAAAAAAAATTAATGTTGACAAATTAGTTTTAAATATAATTAATATATTTAATGAATTATAAATTAGTCCCTCTTGTTTCAAAAAATGAATTAATGAATTCCTTTGTTTCAGAATTTAATTATTTAATCCTTATATTTTTTTCTTGTAACTTAATCGTTTTCTTTTTTTTTAATTCATTTGGATTTAAAAAAATAGAAAAAATAAGTAAAAAATATGAAAGGATTGATGAAAAAAGATGACTTTTTTAAAAAATAAAGTAATATTAAATTAAGTGTAGTCAAGACTCGGTCAATGAACTAAATAATTATTTTTAAAACAAGACGAACTAATTAATTCATTTCTTAAATATAAAAGACCTAATTTATAATTTACTCTTAAGAAATTTTATATGTGCATATTTATTTAGGAAAAAAATCACGTTGACAAATTAGAAATTTTAAATCTCAAAAATAAAATAGAAATCTTATCAAAATTCCTTATGAATTTCCATAAATGAACCCAAATACAATAAAAAAACATTACAAAAATTTTCAATTTCAAAAATATTCCAAATTGTTACATCAGCAATTACATTTGAAGAGAGTATTTAAAAATTTAGAAACCAAACACCCCTCTTAAACTTGGGACAAAAATTGCTACCATAATTTCAATTCACAACCGACAAAACATGTAATATTCCACCCATGAATGTTATGGAATTAGATCCTTAGACAAACATAACGTTTTTGGCACTCATCCCAAATCTAAGATTTCATATTGTAATTGTCTTTCTAAAAACAAAAAAACTAGAATTACATTATTCATCTCGATCATGTATAAGACTATCAATGACTCGGATTCAAATCGGATCATAATAGACTTAGGATTTTTCTAATAAATAGATTGAATCGAATTTTATGAATTCAAATTCAGATTTTGTAATTGTCTATCTAGATTTGGATCCTAATGAGTTCGGATCGGATTTAGATATTCATCAAATTTAGCATTTATTTTTTCCAAAGAAAAAATATTGACTATATTCAAAATTTTACTTTGATGTAAATGAGTTTTAACCTTTGCTTGTATAAAAAAATATTTTATGATAATATTTCATATATCAATTAAAAAAATAAAAATATCTCGCAATTAAAGAGAACAAAATCAAATAACCTAATAAAAATTTATATCGAAGTTTAAAATTAATTTAAATTTGACTGGAAGTGGGATAAAATTCAAGAAAATTAATAAAAATGCATATTTAAGGTACAATTTGATTGGTATGAAAGAAAATCTTAATATTTTACAAATAACAAGCTCGAAAATGAGTAGATTGGATCAAGTCTATATAAATGAGATATTCAAGTGTAATACTACCGACAATTCATTAATAATTTTTTCTAACAAGTTTATAGACTTTTTAACAAAATTAACTTGAAAATTGAAAAAGGATAAAAAAAAAGATCATATAATTGTTTGAAAGAATGGTAATCAATATAGAGATAAAAAGGAATCGAAGTATAGTACATTATTTAGCATTTAGAGTATATAAATCTTATATCTAAACCTAATTCCATATTTTTCTTATTTTTCTTATTTTTATGTTTTTAAAATTTCATAGTATTAAAAATATATTAATATTAATTTTGGATTGAATTATTATCGGACTAGATCAAGGTAGATTGATATTTGATTTAATTAATATGCATATTGATGGATTCGAATCATAATTGGACTCAAATCATAAAAATTGCCTACTAAATCCATTTAATTATATCAAAATCTGATCAAATTTGGGTTAAAATCTAATCTATTGATTGCCCTAATTATGAATATTAAAAAATTTAATAACAACTTGGATACGGGTCGATGGGAACAATAAAAATAGGCACATGACAAAAAATTTTATTATACTCAAAGAGTAATTAATAATATTTATTCTATAAAAGAGAGATAGACACAAATAAATAAATAAATATGAGAGATGATTAAAAAAAATAAACTTATGTGGAAATATTTTTATCACTTTTGATGAGTCAATTTTTTTTCTCTTGTTTGAGTCCATCTCTTTTTTCAAAATAAATCCATACAATATATATTATTAGTTACTTCATGAGTATTTTAAAATGGGTGTACAAAAATTTACAAGATACTCAAATCTAAATAATCTACCTCTTATGACTTAATTAGGAAGTAAAAATCAAAATCATCAATGGGGTACCACAATCCGATGGTATGGCCACAAAGTTTTCTTAAACGGGAGCAATTTCCATTACCGAGTGAGGAAGGTAGGAAACTCGACGCCGTAATCGAAGACCGAGCATGCATGCATCATCTCTCTCAATAATCTTATCCCTCTAATTATGGGAATTTTTCTTTTTCCTATTTGGTAATCCTTATGGCTACTATATAAATAGATATCAACTTGGTCTCATCTTCCAAATCCCCACCACGACCTCCATCTCTCATATTTTTAGTTTGCATATTTCAAAGTATGTCCTCATTGGAAGTCGCCAATAAGGTTGTCATGAAGTGGTTAGAGCCTAATAACAATGGACAAGATCAAAGAAAGAAGAAGATTATCGATGACTTGTACAAACAAATCGATGACATGAAGAAACAATTCGAAAAACAAGTCAATGACATGAAGAAACAATTCGACCATGATAACCACCTTCTTTATCAAAGGTATACTAATGCGGCCAAAGAGCTTGTTATCTTCGGGCGAGCATACTATGATTTAATGGAGAAAGTTCAACAGCAGAGCAATCCAAGTCCGAGCTCTCGGTGCTCCCCTAATATTGAATCTCGTCGGAAGAACATTGATGTCCATGATGGCTCTATGCCACAAGTATCATTGCCATTGTCATCGTCATCTGCCGTCACCAATACCAAAACACCCTCGGGTTATTGTTATTGATGACGACGATGAAGATGATGCTCCTAAGGTTCTCGGATAAGTTGAGGAGCTTTTTTTTTTTCTTGGTTCATGGGTCAAGGTTTAGTTGTTACAATCTTCGTCTTGGTGGGAAATCCATTTAATTATAAGAAAGAGTGATCGTTTTAGTTTAAGTTTTTTTTTAATTTAATTTAAGTGATTGTTTTAGTTTAAGTTTTTTTTTAATTTAATTTAGTCTATTCTCTTAATTAGTATTTTATATCCATCAAATGCTTGTGATCAAAATTAAAATTTTCGAGAAAAAAGTTTTTATTTTAGTGTGTTAACCAAAATGAATGAGAAATAAAGGGGAGGAAAAACAACGCTACTTAATTTTGAGTGATTCAATTAATTAAATTAATTATTTCATGGATAAAGATGTTTCACTACATCAAACAAAGTGGATGTAAAGTGACATAAGAGAATTGTCTTAAGCGAAATTAGCTATAGTCGTTTAAGTAAATAGTTTCGATTTAGAATTTTTATATATATAAAAAATTCTTTAGATAGTTTTGTCCATTTTATGCCCTCAATCAAATAGCGAGAGATTAATCTAAAGTGACTTGAGAGAATCATTTTAAGCGAAATGAGCTCTAGTCACTTAAGTAAATAGTTTCAATTTTGAGTTTTTATGCATACGGAAAATTTTTTAAATAGTTGTGTTTATTTTATGCGCTCGATCGAATACCAAAAATTAATCTGGACCTTTGGACTTGAGATGCCCTAAAAAAAAATGGATGCAAAGTACATAAAAGGGTCAAAATTCAAATCCTGCATGCATAAAAAAATGTGGATAAGTCTCTTACAAACCTTAACACAAAATAAAGAGCAAAATACATAAATCTCGATGGGCTATAACTCAAACACAAAAGGATCTCTCGTTCTTTCTCAAAGCTTACGATGTTAAGAGGTAACTTTTCTCTTAAAGTTTCTCTCTTATACCGACATTGGAACTCTTTGCCCAAATCATACTAACAAATCAAAACCCTCTAGAAACCTCTAGCCAATACAAACAATCAATTCGGCACAAATTCAACACTAAGTCGAAACTTCAGCCCTTAATGAATCAACAATCCAAATGCAATTCAACACTAAATCAATCAAAAAAAATTTGACAACAATCTCAAATTTCAACAATTCTTAAATTAGCACACACAAGCCAAAAATCACAACAATACGCAAAAACCGAAGCCCTATGAATTAGGATTGAGCCGAAATTCGATCTAGAATTATCAAAACTTCACCAAATTTCAACAAACTATATTTAGTCATAACAAATGTGATTGGTAAAGTTATAAATAATTCTAAAAATTATAACCTTGCATTTCAATGTCGCCACACTTCTATAAAAGCCTAAATAAAAAGAGCAAAATTCCAGCCTTATGCAAAACTAGAATTAAGCTGGAACTAGCAAAATTCAAATCAACACAATTCTTATTTCAATTAAAAACAAACAAATCACACAACCTACTTGTAAAAATTCATTAAGATTTGTAGGATACGTTAGGACTCAAGAATACAAATATCACCACTTTGAATGCAATAATCAAATTGCCGAGTTTAGGTGATTAATGCCAAAGATAAAAATAAGATGTTCTTTATTATGGAAAAACACAAATGAGAGAATTAATTCTCTCGGCTTAATTTTTATCAAAATAACAAAATTGTCCAATTAAACACAACCTATAGTCCAACAAGATACATTAATATCCAAAACATAAATAAACTATGATAGATAGGCTAAACATTTGGCTCACGAGCCGTAACTCTAACTCTCGGTCAAGTTAGGCCCCTCATGTGCCATGCTCTCTAGGTTGAAGACATCCTAAAGGTTAAAAATAGAAGGACTAATTTCATACATGTTATCACATGACTGGTTAGATATTAAACAATTGATAGAGTTTGGTCAATTTAATGAAAATAGTTAATTAAAAAACTTATTTGTTCCAATTTTCACTAGTATAAAATTTGTAATGCATTGTACATACATAGAAAGATTAATATGAATATTATTGAATACTCCAAAAGCATTTTGTGTATGTACTCCTTTTATTTCTTTGTTATGTATATGGTTTAAAACATATGTAAAAGCTTGTTATAGGAATGAGATAAAATATAATTTTATTGATGAGAAATGTTATAACCCATTTTTTATCCCATAAATTTTTATTTTTATATAAAATTCAAAAATTTTAAAAAAAATTGCATGTCACATAGTTTCTTGATCAGCCATGATTTTTTGATTTTTTTCAATAAATTTTTAGGATTTTAATTTTTTAGGATTATCTCCTAATTTTAAATAAACAAAAGAAAATAAAGAAAGAGAAGAAAAGAATAATTTTAAAAGATGATTTGGGGATCAATGGAAAAAAAAATGCGAGAGATAAGAACCAAATAACATCCAATTAGGGGTATAATTGAAAGAAAATAAAAATTATGAGCCTTAATTGAGAATGGAAAAAATAAAAATAAAAGAAAAGGGATTAAACAATTTTAAGGCCTTTTTATGTCGGATATTGATGGGTAGTCTCCTTTCTTCTATATTTTTAGAGAAAGAGAGTTAATATTAGGAGTGTGATTGATGACAAAATAATAAGACAAGGACCAAAATTGAAAAAAATATGAAAGAATGGAGGACCAAGTCGAATTTGACCCCTTACCCCAAAAAACCTACTATAAAAACTCCGTTTTCTCTCATTTTCAAAGATCAGCCACTATTCACTCTAAAAAAAAATAACCTAGAGGGATCAGTGACCATTATCTTTTATAAAGAAATAAATCTATAGAGAAGAAAAACTCTCTCCACTCATCTCTCTCACAAAACCACACCTAAAAAACTTTCCACTCATAATCTATGGCCACCACAATCTAAGCTAAACAAAACACCAAATTCATCCTTTAACTCCTAAGCTAAAATTTTGTGTGAGTTGTTTCAAAATTTAATTGGTCTAGTTTTCGATCTTATTTTAATCTGAAATTTTTAGTATTTGTTCATGTATTTTTCCTTAGCCTATTTTTTAATTTTAGTAATTTTTAGAGTGCATTTACTTGTTATTTTACAATATATTTATTTATTCTACTAATATTTTAATGATTACTATGGGGTTGTTTCAAAATTTAATTATTAAGTTCAATTTTTAATTTTATTTTAATCTAAAATTTTTACTGTTTGTTCATATGTTTATCTTTAGCATGTGTTTTAAATTTTGTAATTTTAAGAGTCTATTACTATTATTTCAAAATTTATTTATTATTCTATGATTATTTTAATTATTATTGTGACTGTGTTTAAAAGTTTAATATTAAGTCTAGTGTTTAATTTTATGAGTTTCTTTACTATTTATTATTTTTATGCCGTTTATCTTAATTATTCACTTAATTATTAATGTGTTTTATTTTGGTAATTGATTTTTACTTCTAGTACCTTTTATTATTTTAATATGAAACTCTTAAGGTTTGTACATATATTTGTTCATATCTTGTGTGTTAAGTTTGATAATTTTATGAGTTTCAATGCAATGCTTAGACTCTTCCCGAAGTTTCAATGCAATGCTTGATAAACTTCAATTTTATTACGAAAATAACATATATTAATATTATATTATATGGGTATTAATAAATTTGTCTTAGCACAGCCTTTTTGTTCCCTAACTATTTTTAACTAAAAAATCTCAAAATCATCTTTACAATATTCATAGACATATTTTTCAAGTTTAAAATTTATCTTGAATCATGTTTAGATAAGCAAAAAATTAAACAAATTTTAGTGTTGAAAAAAGAAGAAGAAAGAAATTAAATGTCAAATGAGAGAGGATATACCAAATGGATAGCCCATTCAAGCCTTCTGACGGGCTGTCACAGTTATGTTGGGATTAATTATTTTAACTTCTTAAATAGGATCCCAGGACATGATCACCTTTTTTCCCCTCCCTTTTACTACGCTAATTTAATTGCTAATTTAAAGATACCACAAAGATTTGTGTCATGAACTCAAAATATATACTTTGACGTGAAACTTAGAGTTAGAAATTTCATGCATGGACAGATATTCAAGTCTTTGCTGTCATAAACAAATTTCAAATTTGATCCAGAAAATAACAACAGTAGAATTTAAAGATAACAGAAATGAACCAAATTTAGGTTTCTATAGCCAGCCATATTAAATTATAGGCCGATAATATGACACTCATGCTTTTATACAGCAAAACTAACACAGAATATCGCTCCCAATTTAGCAAGAAATAGTTTATTAGTTCTACCATTTTGATTCACACTGTCAACTACCAATGGATAACAGGTTCTCAGGCTGTAAAAATTAATACAGTTTGATGAAGTCGCAGAAACAAAAAATAGTTTCAATTAGTTAGCTAGCTAGCTGGTTAGGGTTTGTTTGACGCGCAGCTTGTGTTTTCTTAGGTGTTTTCTCTTAGGGTTTTAATTAATAGCCTTATTCTGCTAGGTTGTAGCTGTTTTTTTCATGTTCTAGTTAGGTTGTTTCTTATTTCTAATTTTAACCTTTTAGTCTCCATTATATATATGTTCCTCCATCGATCTACGAGAAAAATAAGAAAAAAACATCAAGAACTATCAATTTCTTGAAGATGGCAAACAAAAATTTAGTTTCTTTTCAAGTTCTTCTTATATGTTCTAGTTTTCTTCTCATGATTTTTCCTCAGTATTCATGCAATGCACAAAATGTACGTGAACTTAAGCATTGTGGTTTCGATGCAATATATAATCTTGGGTCTTCAGTATCAGATACAGGCAATTTAATGGGTTCTCCTGCTTATCAAACCAAATTTCCTTATGGAAAAACTATTAATAAAGCGACTGGTAGATCCTCAGATGGATGGTTAATAATTGATTACATTGGTAAGCAAAAAATCTGCATGCTTCTTTCTTTCTTTCTCTCTTTTTTCCATCAAAATCATTATTCGTAAGAGTAAGGTGGCTTAATATGGTGATTTTTCTTGGAAACTTTGCAGCAAAATCAGCTGATCTCCCCTTAGTCGATCCCTTCAAGAATTTGGGTGAAACACATCGCGGAGTAAATTTTGCAGTCGCTGGAGCTACCACCTTATCAAATGAAGCTCTTGCAGAAAAGAATATCTTCGCGAAATTTGCCCCTGTTTATCTTGGTGCACAACTTGCATGGTTGGATAAATATTTGGAAGGATACTGCCATAATCCCGAAGGTTATTACTATAACTAAGATCCTTCATTTCTTGATAATCTGGTTTCCATATAGCTAAATAAAACGTATATTGACACTTTTTTTACGTTTGATAGCTTGTCAAAATGCACTCAAATCCTCACTTTTCACGATCAATTTCGGATACAATGACTACTATGCTGCATTGAGCTCAAACCAAACCATTACAGAGATGAAGAAGAATGGCTTGGTGACTGAAGTTGTGAAATCTATTAAAGATGCTGTTTCGGTAAGTTAATTTTATTATATGTTATTAGGCTAAACGGATCAAATTTTCTCTGAACTTTAACTAATAACTCATTTGAAATTGAGTTTTTGAATTTTAAATTTTGTTTTTGGAATCTCAAAACTTTAATTTTTTGAAATTTATTTTAATTATGTTATTTTATTTTGTGGTAAATAAATTATGTTGTTTTAAATGTCTACAGAAAGTCATCGACCAAGGTGCTAAGAATGTCCTTGTCTTCGGAGTAGCTAAAGATGGATGTAGACCAATCACTGTAAATGCACAATCTGCAAATAAATCTGCCACTTACGATGGATTTGGCTGTGCAAAAGACATTAATGACTTTTGCTTGTATCACAATCAACTTCTTCAAGAAGCCCTTGAGGAATTAAGGAAGGAACATCCTAATGCACAAATAGTAGATGGTGATTTCTACAATGCCATGCAATCCCTTTTGGATAACTTTGAATCTCTGGGTGAGTGTCTTCTTAATTAATTGATTTTTAAACAAGATATTAATTATGGATAATAGAGTTCTCATAATAAGTTTTACTTGTTCACCATGTTTAGGGTTCAAATCATTATTAACACCTTGTTGTGACGTCAAGAATAAAGATCAAGTTACTGAATTTAAGGATAAACTCTGTGGGGCTATTAATACCATAGTTTGTTCAAAGATTGAAGAGTATGTCTACTGGGATTTTGCGCACTGGACTCAAAAAGCAAATCAGTACTTGGCCAACTGGATCATTCAAGACATCTTCCCCAAGTTTCGATGCAAAGCTTGACATTTGAAGTACCATTCAAGATAAATTACAAATACATCTTCCCCAATTAGTTGCTATTTGTATCTTGTTTGTATCTCTTATGAATTGTTTATTTTTAAGGATGACTAAAAATTAAATATGTTTTCATACCGATTTAACTTAAGAAATAGTAAATTTGATTTTGATTGATTTGTAACTGTCTATAATTTTTTTTGAAGTAAAGATTGTTTATTCTCGTCATTTTTATATCTTATGTTTCTAATCATATATTATTTTAAATGAACTACTATTTAAGATCATGAATACTGTATATATGATGTTTTGTTAGATTTTTCTCGCATTTAAATCGTGTATTTTTTATTTTTTTTAATTAAAATCTTCTATTTTCTTTTGCTTTAATTGAGACCCTCTTCTCTTTGAGATTTCTTATTTCAAACTCTCTCTTATAATGTCATCAATCAATGATTAACACGTACTATTATAAAGTAAAAAATCTATGTTATAAATGAAGGTACGAAACAAAAAATCTTAAAAAATATATAAAATTTCAATCAAATCAAAAACAAAAATAAAAATAGAAGACCTCCATCAAATTTAACTATAAAAGTTCTACTCTAAATCGAATTACGAAAATCTTATAATATGTTAGAGAGGAACAAATTTAAGAGGAAATATAGAGGGAGGGATGAAAATATTTTTTTTAGTTGCTCCTTGGTTTGAGAGAAAAATGCAAACTAACAATTTGGTAAGAAAATTAATGAGGAGAAAATTTTATTCAAACAATTAAATTTTCAATTTTATCCTTGATTTTAAATTTAAAATCTTACCTAATGAAAGAAGTAAAGCACATAAATGACTTTTTTTACTATTACTTTTTTTTCCCCACAATTCCAAACAAATAAAAGTTTCTTCCATTTTCCTCTTTTCAAAATATAATGACTTCTGGTGTATTTAAAAAGTCTGATTTCTATAATCGATTCAAGAACTGATAGGATTAGGCTCAACTGATCAACATAGAAATAGTTAATATATACAAACGCAAGTACTTGGTACAAGGCCCGTTTGGATTGAGCCATATGGATAAAATTATTTGTTAATTTGAAATTGATATGATTTTTTTCTTTTTTCTTTTTTAATATTATAATTTTATTTTTTTAATAAACAATGATTTTATTTTTCAACATAATGGATGAATTATTATTTTATAATTTACGTAGGCTTTTATGGTTTTATGCATAACTTGGAAGTTTAGACTCTATTTTATGGTATTACAATTTATAGATGGAGATATAATTTTTTTTTTTTTGGTTTAGATTTTATTTTTATATAAAAAAATTGATTAAAAAAAGGAATCCAAATACCCAATCCAACTATATCAAAATTAAAGAGGAATGATTTGAATATTTCAAATCAAATAAAGGTCGAGTTTCATTATTATCCCTACACATATATGTCTAATTATTACTCTTATATGGCAAACTAACAATTTGACAATTTATTTTTTACACTATATGAAAAGTCAGATCATTAATAAATTATTTAATAAAAATTTTAAATGCTGTTAATTATGAAACCAAGATCCCCACAGCCATAAATATAAGTAGATTTTTTATTGAAAGAATTTAAATTTTTTTGAAGAAGGAAATAATCATTTATGTCAATTGTGACACAAAAAAAAAAAAAAAAAAAGGATATGGTCATGGAAAAATCCCTATCTTCATGCATCGGTGGCTGGGCCAGCTGAGCGAAACAGCTAGTGGGTCCCAATAGTTGGTCCCCATTTTTTCCAGCTATACACATTTTTCCAGACTTTTTTCCACATCATCAGGAAATCTGGGGGACCCACTCACATGAGGCTCATTTCAGGCAGGGCAGGTTTGTGGACCCCATCTGAAACGGTTGAGTCTGTATCTGCTCGACACGTGCCCTGCAGTTTGGGGTTTCACAAATTCCGACAAAGTAAATGATGGGAGGACGAGCCCATCCTCAGCAATTGACGTAACAGCTCTTGTTAATTTATGTTTGGTGGATCATAGGAAGTTACGTTATTACCCTTCTAAACCAATTCTCTTGTATTCTCGCCGTAGTGTTTTTTTTTCGTTGTCGATGTCATAAGAAAAAATATTCTAATTTAATATCTCTCATGATAGAAGATTAATTTTATGGTCGCACCAAAAATGGTGGACTAGTTTTGATTATATCTTGCATAAAATATAAATAATTTAATTGATAGTATATGCTACAAATTAAACTTGTAATTTTTTTGGATTTTATTAAAATTCTTCTTCATTTGATACATATTTCCTGACAAAAAAAAATTAAAAACAAAATCGTAAGAGTAAGTGGGCTAAATGATGATTCAACTAATTCACTTTAATAATTAATATTTAATTTTTTAAGCAGAAATATTAAACTCTAAATAATAATAAAAAGATAATTTTTATAAAAAAACTTCAATGTAATAATACCCATGAGAATAAAAATTAAAATAATTTTTTTTGAATTTTTTATTGATTAAGATTTTTGCGTAGGTATACGTTATGGAATAAAATTAATTTTTTTAATTATTTTCTCTAAAACTTCAATAGAAAATAATGCAATATCTTGTCGTAGCTAAGCTATTGAATTATCATAGCATTGATGATTTCGAAAAAAAATCATTTTATGATTGTGCTTAAATAGAAATTCTATGCATAATCTTAAATCTCATACATTATCATTCAAAGGTAAAATCTCTCTCTCTCTCTCACTCTAAACAATTGCTTATCAACGTATTTTGTCCCAAAAAAATAAAATAAATAAAAATCCCACAACAAAGAAAAAGATAGAAAATAGTGGTATTGGAGGGCATATTGGTAATCTGGAAAAGAATATCCAAAAAGCCCTAGAAAAACTGCAAATAAAAAGGGGAAAATATTCTCCTCATCCTTTGAAATAAAAGAAAAGAAAAGAAAAATAAGAGAAAGAAGCAGAAAATCAGAAAAAAAAAAAAAAAAGGCGAGCTATGGTTAGTGAAGAAACAGAAATCACAAACAGAACTGTCGCTTTCTCCCTCTCTTTTTTTCTTTTCTTCTATTTTTGCATTTTATCTATTTTAAACAATCCCTCCTTTTTTTCTTTCTTTTTTTATCTCATCGTCACTTCTTCGGATTATCATCCCTATAATTGCGTATTTTTGTTTTCAGAAATTATTGAATTTAGTCGATTTTTGGATTTTTCAGAATTAATTCTCATTTTTCTATCAAATAAGCAAAACAGAAGAAAAAAAGAGAATCTTAAGAGATTTGTTTATGATTTTTTAATTTGTAGATGGTGTAGATTCAAAGGAATTGAGTTAAATCGAATCGAAACGATATGGCTAATGAGTTGAAATAGCGAGCTGCGAACTCGGTGGAAATAATAGAAGATATGGCCGACGAAGCTGCTGCTGGATCATCGTCGCCGAAGAACAGAATGAAGTTCTTGTGTAGCTATGGCGGGAAAATCATGCCGAGAGCCGTTGATGGCCACCTCAAGTACATCGGCGGTGAGACACGCGTCATTGCCATTCCTCGTGACATCAACCTCTCAGGTATTCTTCCTCTTTTTTTTTTTTATGCCCGTGTTCATATTTTAAAACGGACGGCATTTTTTTCCCCTTATAGGAGATGATAAAGGTATTGGTGTGCTTATCAAAAGAGAAGTATAAATAATTAATGTAAAGCTTTAATTCTTCCATCAAAGAATACAGGATTTGTGTTTCTGTGGTCCTATTAATGTCGAGGACTAGTAAACTTGGTAGCCAACAGACATGCGAGCCCCTTTTCTAATCTTACCACCACAGGACGGTGGTACTCGTGGGCAGCGCTTGAATTTCAGGAACGGAAAAGTTCCATCCACAACCCTACACACTGGCATAGGACACCGGCACGACGGACAAAAGCGACTGTTGTTTAGCCACTTAAGAATACAATCTCCATGGTAGACATGGAAGCATGGCATTCTTGTAACATCCTCGCCAACAATGAATTCCTTAAAACAAATCGCGCATTGCTCCTGGTCGAAACACCAATCCTTGTCGAAAGACAACTTTTCCAGTTCTCTAATAGAATTCTCTGTGGCATGCCAATTGAAAGAAAATGTTTCCCCTTGAGGCAGCAGTCTTTCCCATGCAAGTGCAGCCTCTAGATTGAATTCTTGTACCCAAATAACCCTAAGTGACATTACAATATGTATCACTTCACTGCTAGCATTGCGTGGATCATTCTTTATTGACTTTGCTTTGGAGGAAACAGCTTTCACTATTGAATCTAAATCTAGTTCAGGTAGGGACTTGTTGAGGAGGATCTTATGCATGGTGTCATGAGCTTTGGTTTCTTCTAGTAGAAGACTAGGGTCGAGAGGAAAAGAAGGTGATTTGATGGATTTTAGGTGCATAGAGTTATGATAGGGAAGATATTCAACTTCATAGTTGAGACTAACCTTCATTGAGAAGATGCAGCCTTGCCTTTCTTTTTGATCTTCTGCCTTTTGGGTCTGACCGTCTTGAAACCTTTGCTTTTGTTGTGCCATGTAAAACAAACACTTGATTTGGGGTTCGTTTGTCATTGTCCTCTCTGTTGATCGTCAGTAAAGATGGTATTATATATAGGGGTCTTAAATCTAACCAATGAACTCTATCCTTTTTTCGTTAGGATTACAAGACAATCCTTATTTAATTAGGATTACAATACCCAATGAGCTCTATCCTTTTTTGATTAGGATTACAAGACAGGACTTTGTGCTCCTCAATTAATATTTTATAAACCTTTATAAAAGTTTTTTGAACAGTAATTTATTAAAAAGTTAAAAAAAAAAAAGAACCTTAATTAATATAATATAGGAGTCTTGTTATCTTATTTATTTATTCATTTAAGTATGATTTTTTCGGTTTTACTGTTTCTGTTCATTTCTTTCAATGTTTGCTCTTATGATGTTTGCTTTGGTTACTTATTTTCCATATTCTTCTGCTTATCTTATAGACCATATGGAACTCTTTTAAAGTGTCCTGTTTGTAATGGGCAGAGCTTAAGAAGAAGCTTAGCGCAGAGTTTGAAGGAGACATGATCTTGAAGTACCAGGTTATACCTGAAGAACTTGACATTTTGGTGTCTGTAAAAACCGATGAGGATCTGAAGCATATGCTTGATGAATATGATCGTCATGAGATTGAAGGAACTCCAAAGCTCCGGGCCTTCTTGTTCCCTGCAAATCCTGCTGCAACAGAAAAATGTACTCCTATTGATCCCCATCCACCAGAACAACGTTATGTGGATGCCATCAATGGTATGGTTCGTACAACTGCCAATTTTAGACTCCCTCCTATCAATGCAAATCGTTCCTCCTTCAGCCATTCTACTAGCTCCTCTCCGAAAAGTGCTTCTCCAGAAAGCAATGCTGTTGATTCTGTGCCCCATGATCCCAGCTTCGTGAATAACTATCTTGTTAGTAGAAACCCACTGAGTAGAGTCCATAGCTCTCCGAGTCTCTGCAATCTGAACGCCACCCACCCCCAAAGCAATAACCATCTCTATCAGCATCATCACCATTACTATCCACACCACCAGCAACATCATCAACATGGTCACCAACCTTCTAGACCACCTTATGATCCTTACCGGCTGTCACTACCTTTGTCAGTTGGACGGCCTGACTTCGGGAGGGCTCCTACCCCCAACCAATACTACGCTAGTAGACACCATTTTGGGAGTGGAAACTCCACCAAATATGCGTACTATGATGAATACTCTTCCTATGGGTTTAGGGCAGCTGATAGAGCAGGTAGTCTTCCCCAGAGCCCCAGGACTAGAATTGTGGAGTAGAGCATCCGACGGAAAAAGGCCAGGTTTGTTAAACGACTTAACGTGTTGAGCTCAAAGATGATGCAGAAGACATTTTTCTTTTTCCATTTTATACATTTTTTCTTTTTGCTCTCAAATATTCTATGTAAATTCGCTTTATAGATTGAAATTACAAGGTACGTGGCTTTAATACATGTACAAAGCATGGCGATTTTGAAAATTTTGGTGGTTATTAACTTATTATTATCATAATTAGTTAATAAACTTTACATAGAAGAAACAAAAATCAACAAAGGTTCAGAGGATTAATAAGGGTTTCGAACATGTTTTCAAGCAATCAGATTGTCAAACAAGAATTCCTCTATGGAGTGTGTATTTCCATGAAGTAGCAAAAATCAAGTTACAGTTCGAAACCCATATAACAAGAGACTTGAACAACAGCATGCACATAGAAACTTATAAAGCAACCAACAATGTGTTAACGCTAAACCTAAGCAAGCATTAAACAAACTGCAGGGCTTATAAACCCCATTTTTTTAGCGATTAAAAGGTTGCTGTTGGTGTTTAATCCTCTATACTCCTAGAAACAATCTGTTCTCACTTCAAAGAGCAAAAATGTCTGGAAACTTGACCACCTTAATACCAGACCCAATCCCTCACGAAATCAATTTCTTATACACATTTCCATGACAGAGAAGGGAAAAACCAGCCAGCAGTTTTGTCGCCTCATTTGCTGTCTGTGAAATCTGCATCGATTACATCTCCTCCATCGGGTCCCTTGGTGGATGCATCTGAGGGTCCAGCTTCACTGCCGCCAGGGGCAGGGCCAGCACCAGGTGCTGCACCTGGTTGATTGTACAGGGACTGGCCAAGTTGCATGACTTCTTGATTGAGGGCAGCAATGGCATCTTTCATACCTTGAGTTGATCCACCGGCAATTGCATCCTTGAGCTCTTGGAGTTTTGCCTCAACCTTCTCCTTGACAGGGGCTGGAACCTTCTCCCCTAACTCCTTAAGCTGCTTCTCAGTCTGGTAGACGACAGAATCTGCCTGGTTCTTTGTGTCAATAGCATCTCTCTTCTCCTTGTCCTCCTTCGCAAACTTCTCAGCTTCGCTGACCATCCTCTCAACCTGCATAAAATTCACAAGTCAATAAACATTGTCCTACCATGCGAGCAATTGATTAATTGATCAGGCTCTAAATACTACAAAAGTATTGGCTAAAAAGCCAGCTAATTAGTTCCTAGTTAGTGAAACCATCCTCTATAAACAGGAGTATCATAGCATTCAGATCGTGCAAGGCCATTAAACGTGAAATTCCTATTTTAAAGAGCAGGAGTAGGTAGAATGCTCAAAGTTTGGAGTTTTGACCAAAGTAGCAGGTATCACAGCTCAAAACATGAAATTCCTATTTTAACCAGAAGTTTAAATGCATCTTGTTAATGCAGTATCCAATGTAATCCGAATTGAATTGTTTAGGAACAAATGTACCTCATCATTGGGTAAGGTGCTAGCACCAGTAATGGTGATGTCTTGCTTCTTTCCTGTGCCTTTGTCAACGGCAGCAACAGAGAGAATACCATTGGCATCAATGTCAAATTTCACCTCAATTTGAGGAACCCCTCGTGGAGCTGGAGGGATACCATCCAGGCGGAAGCTGCCAAGAGATTTGTTGTCCCTCACAAACTCTCTTTCACCCTGGAGAACATTAATCTCTACACTTGTCTGTCCATCAGCAGCAGTTGAGAACACCTCTGATTTGGAGGTTGGAAGTGTAGTGTTTCTGGGGATAATTTTTGTCATAACCCCTCCTAGGGTCTCCAGACCAAGAGATAATGGAGTCACATCCAGCAGCACAATGTCACTGACATCTCCAGCCAAAACACCAGCCTAGAGTCAAACAAGAACAACGATTAGCTCACAAGAAATTATACCGTAACTACAGCAACATTGCCATATGGGAATATATACTGTCTTATTAACTAAGTTATTGACAGTAATCTTAAATTAATAGCATGTCTTTGTTAAGATTAGGGAAGTAGCCTCACCTGCACTGCAGCACCTAGGGCAACAACTTCATCTGGATTAACTGTGACATTAGGATCCTTCCCAGTCAGCTTCCTCACAAGCTCCTGTACAGCTGGAATACGTGTTGATCCACCAACAAGAATCACTTCATCTAAATCCTTATAGGACACTTTGGCGTCCCTCAAGGAATTCTCAACTGGGGTTTTAAGCCTGATGAAAAGTACCAAATCAGTTGCTTAGGATGCTACATTGGTTATGCAATAAGCTCACATGACCAAAGTTTGAAAGCAAAGATGAAAATGCAGATGATGGTCAGATGCACATAAAGTAACAAGCTGTTTTCAACAACTGAATAAAATACCTGTCAAGCAGATCAGAACATAATTCCTCAAACTTGACCCTTGTTAGAGTGGTCTCAATGTGCTTGGGGCCATCAGCAGTAGCAGTGATGAACGGCAAACTGCAGAAGCAGAGAAACTTTTATCAGTTGAAATTGCAAGAATTTAAGAGAAAGAAAGAGAGGTCAAAAAGCAAAATAGAAGCACCTGATATTTGTCTGAGTCAAAGAAGACAGCTCCATCTTAGCTTTCTCAGCTGTCTCGGTTAGCCGCTGAAGTGCTTGTTTATCCTTCAAAAGATCAATACCCTCGTCTCTCCTAAAGTTACCAGCAAGCCAATCAACAACTCTCTGCATGAGGAAGATCACATTGAATTCTCTTAGAACTAAATCAATAAAAGTGCAATGAACTTGCAATAAAGACGAGCAGGTCCAACCTTGTCGAAATCATCACCACCCAGATGTGTATCTCCAGAAGTAGAAAGCACTTCGAAGACTCCATCACCAACCTCAAGCACTGCATAAACAAAATAGTTTGTCAATGTGTTCCTACTTTCCTTTCCTTTTTTTTTTTTTTTTCCTGAGATAGCTAAAAAGACATGCTTTCATAGCATTCTATATAGCAATTTCAATATGAACAGAATCACTTATGTTTTAGCAAAAAAGTGCAAAGTAAAAATAATGACAGTTAACGACCAGCAGGCACAATAAGATACCTGAAACATCAAAAGTACCACCACCAAGGTCAAATACTAGGATGGTCTCATTGTTCTTCTTTTCAAATCCATATGCTAACGATGCAGCAGTAGGTTCATTGATGATTCGAAGAACTTCCAACCCAGCAATGCGACCAGCATCCTTTGTTGCTGTTCTTTGGGAATCATTGAAGTAAGCAGGCACAGTAACAACTGCCTTGGTCACTTTGTCATTCAAGAACTTTGAAGCATCATCCACAAGTTTTCTCAAAACCTAAATTTACAGAAGTAAAAAGACCGACATAAGAAAATTGAAATAACCAACAAGGGCAATGCGGAAAGACAATACTTGAAGTATGAGCTCATTATCCAAAAACTATAGCATTAAACATCAAGATAGAACTTTTATTTTTCCATACTTCCCCAAAAACAATAAGCACCAACATTTTAACTCAACTAAACCATAACACAAACATCGCATACAGAATGATTACAAGGTAAACAACCAACATGTACTAAGATGGCTTCCCCCCACACAAAAACTTCCTATCATCCAAAACCCCAAATCAACTAACAAATGAAAAGTAATTCCAGTCACAAATACACCAAAATCCAGTCAAACTAAACTCATCAAACAAACTTTCCTAATCACCAAAAAATTCAACAGAACTCACCACTCAGGTAATTAGGAAAAACAACAAACCCATAGTTCCAAATTCCAATAACAACTAGACAGCAACCAAATCACTGAAAAAAAGTCTCAATATACCTGAGCTGAAATCTCTTCAGCAGCAAACTGTTTCCCAATAGCAGGACACTCCAATTTCACATTTCCATTCTCATCCCTCACAACCCTATAAGAAACCTGTTTAGATTCCTCATCTACTTCACTCATCTTCCTCCCAATAAACCTCTTGACCGAAAAGAAGGTATTTTCCGGGTTCACCACCGCCTGCCTTTTCGCAATCTGCCCCACAAGCCTATCCCCATTTTTGGTATACGCCACAACAGATGGCGTAGTCCTCTGCCCCTCGGCGTTCGTAACTATCGTGGGTTTCCCACCTTCCATTGCCGCCACCGCCGAATTGGTGGTCCCCAGATCAATCCCAACAACTTTCTCATTCACTACCCTAACTGGTCCGGTACTATACCTTCTTCTTGAAGCATTGTTTGTATGTTTTAAGAACGAAGCTTTGGTTTTTCCTAGGTTTTGACCAAAGAAAACTGATCTTGGCGCAAAAGAAAATTTGTGTTTTCTTGAAGATGTACTGCCAATCCCACCAACACCCCCAAGAACATTAATCTGGGCTGTTGAGGAAGCCATTATTTTCTGTTTATTTTTCCGAAATGAACCCAAAAAATGAATAGAACAATAGAGCTGGAGAGAGACAAAACCCTAAGGAACTGTGGCTTTGTGTGGTGAGATGCTTTTTTTTGTTCTGCAGAAGATAAGAGAAGGGAAGGGTTTTGGGCTTATAGAGAAAGAGGGATGAGGGTTAGGTGCTGACACGTGGCACGTTCTAGAATGATCTAATTCTTGCTGCCCGTTTGTGGATTGAAGGGCAAGGATATGGTCGTTGGATTGGGGTTTAGCAATGAGGTTCGGCTGCCCTGCTCCTGCCCGGATGGAATCATCGAGGAAGTTCATACTTCATGGTTCTTTTTCGTGATAGAAAGCCCAGTAGCTGATGATATTTTTGTCATTTTAATCATAGGTCGAAAATAAATGCTTTTTGTTTTTTTATTTTTTCAAATTCACGAACTAGTTGGGTTTTTTTTTTTAATTTACAAGTAATAAGAAATTTTTAAACCAATTTATCACTATTTATACCAAAACAATTTCAAATCTCGAATCGCATCTAATCTTTGATTGGTTTGGACCAATCTATCGCTATTTATATTAAATCAGAGTCAAATCTCATTTAATCTTTGATTGATTTTAATTACTGGACTCTTTTGAGCTCACTAGCAGCTATATCTAATATCACCAAAAAAAAAAAAAAAAGAGTAAAAAGTATTCAAAAAATAATAATCAAATCAAGGGATGATAATTAGCTATATAAACAGATATTCATTTAATTTAATTTAATTTAATAAATATCTATTAAAAATGCTTTATAGGTACTTAAGCAAATAAGAATGAAAAAAATACATATTTTTTAAAATATAGTTTCAGGATAAGACTACTCATGTTATATCTTCTAAATACTCACGGGTATATTTTGGAAAAAAAATAAAACATATAAAGACTTGGTTGCATAAAATTTATAAAATAGGAACCAAATTAATTTTATTGAAAGCTTTGAGGACACAAAACATGTAAATATAGGACTAAGTTATAAAAATATAAATTTAAAGACCAAAATAAATTTTTTGAAAAATACAAGGACCAGCATTAATTATTTTTAATGAATATTAAAATGAATGGTAACCAGGTATAAATCGGGTACGAGTTTATAACGTAATTTTTAGTGGATATGGATAGGTCGCATGGCCATCTCTAATTGAATTCTTGATTGGACGATTCAGAAACGTTTTTTTTTATCACTCCATCTAATGGTGATAAACTAGTTGTTCCAAAATTAATATCACATGTTTATATTTAATTAGTTTATTATTTGAATAGAATGAAATAATAAATTTTAGTTAAATTATGACAAATGCTAAGTATTAAAAAATGGTTACGTGAAAGATGTACTTCTATTCTTAAATAAGAAAGGTTAGGCAAGGGTAGGTCGTTTTCCATTAGACTAAATCTATACCTAATGGAAATTGTTGTTATAAATCCATTATTTGTATTTTTATTAATTTGTCAAAAAAAAAATCCTTCTAAGCACTTATATTTTAGATTTCAATCAGCTGAATATAATTTATCTAAAATAAATGAAGGACTACTTAATAAAAAAAAGATGATGATATTAATAGAAATGACATGAAAGTTGATAAAAACGAATCATGTACCAAAAAAAAAAAAAAAAAAACTCAATTTATTTAGATAAATTAAAAATTATATTGAATTGACCGACTGAAATTGATTGATTTAATTGATCGTGACTTGGTTCCTACTATATCAAGTTGAAACTCTTTTTAATAGAGAAGAAACAACAAGAATATGATATTTGAATCAAGAAAAACTGATTAAATTTGATAAGAACTTACTAAAGTTTGTCTTGCCGTTAAGGTGGTTAGGAAGATGGGAGAAAGAATACTCTATTTTCTAGAGGGAGAGAATGGTTTGTCCAAAGAAAATTAAAAGATTAATGGCTTCGACTCATATATAATTTGCCGTGGATTTAGATTTAGAAGTTGAGGAAATAAACTCATCTAATAATAATAATAATAATAAAAAAACCTCTCTCCTAACTAAAAACATAGAAGAAACTAAAATATAGATGAGATTTTTTTTTTTTTTTGTCACGAAAATATAATAGCATTTTCTTACTATTTTTTCTTTTTAATTGATTGATAGAGCATCTTCCATTGAAAGTTTTATTTCCAGCCAATGGTAAAATGAATGTACTTTTTTTTTTTTCCTTCAAAGATGAGCCATTCTCATGTTATAAAAAGTATGTTAGGATTTTGGATACGATCTGAATCCAATTGATAAGTATATCATAAATGAGTAATTTTACAATTACCTTTAATACTAACATCTTACTTAAAGATATTGCTAACGAGATTGGATAACCTATAAAAATGACAAGGCTCTTGACGAGGTTGGATTGAGGTGGTAACCATTGAAGAACGGTTGTTGGTTTCACTAGAACACTTGCAAAACTAACCCTCTTGGTGGGATTAGATGTCCGAGTTAACAAATGTATGGAGATGCAAACTTGGAAGGTTAAATGGCTATTTAGGTGTGAGAGAAGAAGAAAATTGGTGAGGAACCCATGGCGATCTCAAATACGATCACAATATACTTGTGCTAACGCCGAAAGGGAATGGTACTCAAAGCAACAACCCAAATGGCAAATAGGAAAGTATTTCTCTTTTGAAACTTGAAAGAACAATGTATTTTACGTAGAAATCAGTCTCCATCCTTGATTGGCAAGCTAATTTCAATGCTTCCAAATCTCTAAATCATAGTTTTTCAAGCATCTTCCGATTTTATGCAATTTGTGTTATTGGTTAAGGGATTTGTTTACCCATCTTCCTCTTGACCCCACAAAATTTAGCCTCCTACCGGTTAATATCTTGACATAGAAACTCGAAAGTTTGAAATAAGCCATGGTATAGATAGGAATAGGAATAGTTGTTGTAACGTATTTACCGAGGCTTATTGATGCAAAAAAAAAAAAAAAAAAAAAACCCATAGTTTGTACCCCTTTTAATTACATTAACACGTTTTTTTTAATATTAGACAAAAAAAAAAACACAAATTAAGCTTATGTTAACAATATTAACACGAGTGAATTTTTCAACCAAAATTCCAATAAACTATTAATAACATAGTTTCAAAGACAATGAAAACCAAACTGAATTATGAAGGGTCCTCGATCAACCATAGTTAATTGTGAACTACTCCATTCAATGACTTTTTTAGCTAGAAAAAATTCACCATATCAACGAGATAATGAAATTTTAATTAAAAAAAAATCCACGTGTATTAACATGGTTAACAAAAATTTAATTTATAAATTTCTTGTCTAATATTAAAAGAAGGTGTTTATATAATTAAAAAATATAAAATTTGTAATAAGTCATTTATTGATAACTTTCTTTCTTCCTTGAGATAAATTTCTGACCTTGAGTCCGAGACGCAATCTTATCCTTGAAATTCAAAAACGTTTTGCACTTTGATCTCTGAATATGTGAAGAATAACCTAAAGTAAGTTCCAACATGTTGAATATGAACGAGCTGCATCGAAGAATTACAAAGAAATTGAGGAGAGTTCTTATCGAAAAACATCAAAGACTTTTCAAAGTTAAAATATTGACTAATAATAAACTCATAATTACGAAGGATAAAATTCTATTAGCGGCAACAAGAATTTTTTATTCATATAATCATTCTAATTTTTCAAAAATATTCTCAAAATTGCATACTTTTTATGCTCACTAAACCTTAATCTAAAACATCTTTATAATTGCTTCGTTTTATAATCACTGTAATTTTATGGTTTAAACTTTTTTTTTGTAAAAAAAAAAAAAAAACTTAAAACACCAGCCAACACTACTGTCAAACGAAATATTTTTCATAAGAAATTTATAGACACAAAAATTATAAAATTTCACAAAGCAATCATAAACATATATAGTTTTATATTTAAGAATTTTAAAAATAAATTTTTGCGTTAATTGGTTGTTTAAAAATGTGTTTTAGAGTTAGCTTAAAATTTTTTCCGGAATATAGATGATCAGAACATTAAAGAAAATAATTTTTTTAATTTTTTATTTAAACATGGAGGACCTAATATTATTTGCTTAACAATTCACTCCTCATTGATATTTGATTAAGTCAAGTGGATCCTTTGATGTTGAAAAGCAGGATTATCACTGTAGTTAAATTCTCTGTGATTCACATCATCACATGTCAACAGAATCTCTTTTCTCTCTGAGTCCAGAGCCATCGTTCTGGTCAAACACCAAAAAATTAATAAAATAAATATCTTCTACTCCCAACCCATCAACCTTTTGCTAACCATAATTTAGGGTTTCTCTCTCTCTCTAAAAACTTTCCTTTCTCTGTCTCTCTCTCTCTCTAAAAGGATTCTCTTGTACTGTACAGTTCTCCTTGCACAAATCGAAGCCAAGTCTCGCATTTTGTGCAGCTCAATTCCTCAACCTTCGAGCTTAGAAACTCACAAAAAAGCTAATTTTTTAGCTTCAGTTTGCTTTAATTTTTACTGTTGTTTGAGCTCGATTGTTACCAGTAGCTGATCAGGATTCAAAGAAGTTCGATTGCAGCAAGTTTTCGATGAGGAAATTGTACGGAATTTGCGCTTGATATTAGCATGCATTTCATCGGCAAACCAATTTAGATCTGCTTTCTGCTTGAAAAAGAAATGTGTGAATTTGGACTATACTTTTTTTTTTTAATTCTGAAAGCATTTCAGGGCTTGATTGATAATTAAATTATGTATGGTTAATTTGAGCAAGCATGTGTTCTTTGAATTATTATATTAATTTACAAGAAAATGTATCAAATTACCCTCACAAAAAAAAAAAAAGAACAAAAATGTATGAGAAACGAGTAAAAAAAGAACGCTCCTTTGTCGATTGGAGCTGCTTATGCATAAGTTGAATTTCAGCTAATTCGGTGTATGCATTTGTTTTGTATTTTTTTTTTTTTAAATTTGAGCAATGCATAATGAATGTGAATTTTTCAGGACAGAGTTGAGTATGTCTTGATTTGTTGAGAGCTAATTTGTGTGTTCTGGAATGGTTGTTTCTGCTTTTGGTGAAGGGTAGTGGTGTGCTGAGTAATGGCGCTTAGAGTTCCAGCTCCAAAGGCAGCTAAGGTTGCAATTGAGTCAATAGGGCGTGGATATGATGTATCAATTGATCTAAGGTTGAGATACTGTAAGGGGGATCTGAAGGATACACGGTTAATTGAGATTGATGAAGACGGGGGTCGAGAAATCATTTTGCCAGGTGGGATTTCAATACCAAATGTGTCCAAATCGATAAAGTGCGATAAAGGGGAGCGAACTCGGTTTAGGTCTGATGCTCTGTCATTCCAGCAGGTAATTGCTAAATTGTTTAATTTGATTGCTTCATAATTCGATTGTTTTATGTCAAATAGATTCTGAATTGGTTGCTTTATTGCATGCTTTGGCTACTAATTAATTCGTCAAAACATGTTTGCCTTTTCATACATTCTCCTATAACATGTTTTTTTCTCCTTTGCTAGCTTGCTTTTCAATGCACTCCTTTCTTTCTTCTGCATTGTTATCATCCATATCTCAATTGAACTCTCTCTCTTAATATGTTGTTTCATTGCCTCTTTTATGTCAATTTTCTTCTCGTGACTGAGTTTTTCTCACTTTTGGATACGTATGGTTTGTCCATGCTGTTGCTACATCTTTTTTGACATGTATTTTTTTTTTTTTAATTTGTGGTTAACCATCCATGGTAGATGGGTTGCCTTTAAACAGAGAGAGCTACGAGGGATGCTAAGGAAGAATTCCCTCATAGTTAGACAAAAACTTAGCCGCTACATCTGAACTAGTCACACCCAATTCCTGGCCAACTAAATTAATGTCTCCTTCAGTTACTGGTTTAAACCCTTTTGACTTGTTGAACTGTAATAGACGTTTCTCGAAGAGATCAAGTTTTTCTAAATTTTTACAAAGGTGATGGGATGGGTTGTGATTTGGGTTTTCAGTCTTGCTGTTAGTCAAATATTCAAACGCATACTGCTCAAGATACTGGATTAGGTTGTTTGTAGAGCAGCCTGCTTGTTCCTTTAAATTTACATGCATTATGTGACAATAGTATTGTCAGAGAAGGATATCATGTTTGTGGGTTTCTTTTTCTTTCGCTGTGTCTCATCTTTTCCGTTTTTTCTTGTTTTCTTTCAGATGTCTGAGCAGTTCAACCAGGAATTGTCTTTGACTGGAAAAATTCCCTCAGGTTTTTTCAATGCCACGTTTGAATTCTCAAGTTGTTGGCAGAAAGATGCTGCCAACACTAAAACCCTTGCTTTTGATGGAGTGTTTATTACACTCTATACAGTTGCTTTAGAGAAGTCTCAGATGGTGCTCCGTGATCATGTTAAGAAGGCTGTCCCATCATCATGGGAACCTGCTGCATTAGCAAAGTAAGTTTTCATAGTTTTATTTTCAACCAAATCGTGAGTTTGCAGTCCATATTCATGCCTCATCTGAGTGAAAGCTTTTCTTTGATTCTGATAGTGACTTCAATTTTAAACTCTTGCTATCCAATAGAACTTTTTTCGTTTTCAATATATATCCATGATGTTGCTATTTTTGTGTTTTATAACAATCTCTGGAATTTAAAATGCCATGCACCTGCTGTGTCTTGTACAATTTCCTATGATGGCGCTATAATTAGTTGGAGAAGCATAATGTGTGATCCTATAGCATATGTTTTCATGGAGAAGATTAACCCCTTAAAAGTAGGGTTAATAGGAAGAAAAAGGAAGAGGAAGAACAAGGAATAGGGAGATAAAAATGAGCAGAGCAGCTCTTCTAAATCAAATCCAAAATCTATATGCCAGATAACCTGTTCCATTACGTTTGTAGCATCCCTACTTATAAAACAGAAAGATGGGGAATAGGAGATGTGAAATTAAAGCTGATCAAACTTAAAGATTCTAAACATCTTGGAAGATCTGGAGAACCTAAAACTAATATGAAGAGAGAGAGAGTTGGGGGGGTTGTGAGGGAACTCTTTTGTAAAAATCCCTATTACATCCTGATTTTCTACTTTGCTTTTCGTTGTGATTTTTTTTTTTTTAATTATGAGTTTTTGGATTTTATTTTAGCTAACACTGGATGAAATAATTTAAAAACGGGACAGAAGATTAATTAAAATTGTAAGTTAGCATGTGAAAAACAATGGACTTGCTGATATCATTCTTTACTCTCCTAAAGGTCTGCAATTCTTGTTGAGAGCCATGTATAGCAAGTAATGCGTTCTGCATTTTGAACAACTTGTACTGTGTTAAATGCTATGAATTTGGCACCACTCTCTTGAATGGGTACATTTACTGGCATACTTCTATGGCACTGCCTTGTTGCACAACACTTTGTACGACTGGACCTTCAAATTCTTGTCTCCAGGGCAACACATCCACAGCTTGACTGTGCATTCCATAAAAAGTTGCAAGCTTCTTATCTCACATAATGCGATCGTATTTCATTTTCCAGTATGGAGTTCTTCTTGAATAATCCTTCTTTTATGAATACACATTGAAGTACTCATATTTGATAAGATCCCGAGTAATAATAATGTGGTGAATGATGGACCTGAGCATGGATGGCATGGTTGATATGGTTTAATACAATTCAAGTTCTACAGTTTTATTCCAAGTTCACCCTTTTCATTTAGATTCGTCACTAAGTTTTGTGTTTGTTTGTGCTCCCAAGAAACTGATGTTGCCTTGGCCCTTGTGCTTTGTGAGAGTTTGCGATTGCTGTCTGTATTGATCTTAATGTATTTTTATTTGGATTCCTTTCTTAAAATACTGTGATACATATCAATGTAAATCTGTTTAATCCCAATCCATTTTCGGTTAAGGCATGTAGAAAAATTTGCTTACCATTTGAAACAAAGTGTGCTGTCCTAAGTTCTTAAAATTAAACTGGAATATGGCAATATGCTTGTTGTTTCAGGTTTATTGAGACATTTGGCACTCATATTATTGTTGGTGTGAAGATGGGTGGGAAGGATGTAATATATATGAAACAACTACATTCATCAACTCTTCAACCTGCTGATATACAGAAGAGATTAAAGGAGATGGCAGATAAGAGGTTTTTAGATACAAACGGACAGTATAGTATGGCTTCTGAACAAGTTTACCAGAACAACAAGGTTTGTGATTAATTTGTTCACGCTACTTTTTTAAGATTTGGAATTCGAAGTATTTAACATATGATCTGATTTTTGAAATCCTATTAGTTGCTTCAGTCCCTACAATCTGATTCTTATTGGTAGATCTAATTTTCTGACCATTGCAAAACTAAAATAAATATGATTTTACTTGAAATTCTTAAGTCAATTTTAGATGATAAACTTAATTCCATAATCAAAATCCATGCTGTAGTTTCATGGGTACTTGAAATTCCTTGAATGCTTGGGATGCCATGATATTTTAGGATCTCCATCATGACCATAGTTGAGCAATTGACTAATTATGGATTAGGCTGGCAGTTTCTATCACTAATCCCAACATGTAAATGAGATTATGAATGTCTTTAAAAACATTTGGATTTGGGAGATGAAGTGCACAATTGAAGTGCTGTTTAATGTTAACATATGAGATGTTGAGCACAATTAGATTGAAAAGGGGGAAAAAAAAACCTTGTAGAATGAGGCATGCAGTAGCTTGATTTCAGCCATTACACATAAGAAAGGTACTGATTATAGAACCATTATGGCCATAGTGGCTGCAAAACAGCAAAACCCGTTGTAAAACAGGAATTTAATGGTAACTTTCCATTGCATTACAGTTGTTATAAAACAGCCATCTTTTGATTCCATGGCACCAAGGCCAATGTTAATGGAGCAAACCACATGACACTGAAATGCCAAATTGAGACTGTCACCGGAGTGCTAATGATCTTTAAATTACTTGTATATCAACAAAAATGATTTGACTGTTTGGTTTCTATGTAAATTCCATGTAATCCACATGTGTGTGGGCACACACAATTGGCATATTTGGTTCTTATATTTTCGAGGCATCTTTTCTAAACACTTTTGCTTCAGCTTGAAATTAGGGAGCAGAGGCTGAGATTTGCTGATACCAGCCCATCAAGCTCGTATTCTCACAAGGAGGTAGTGTCCCTGATATTCTTATTTTCATTTGGATATGATGAATTCTTGATATGCTAGTCAAACTTATCTGCTGAAATATTTTGAAGATCTCTGGAGTTTTCTTTGGTGAAAATTGTAATTTTGATTGTTATCCTGTAATTACTGTGATTGCAGGATATTAGAAGACTTTACAAGAGAAGAGGTGGAAGTGATAATGTGATTTTATCCCATACTGAGTGGTTAAACACCGTTCAATCTGAGCCTGATGTTATCTCAATGTCGTTTATCCCGATTACCTCTCTGTTGAATGGCATCCCAGGGTGTGGATTTTTGAGCCATGCCATAAATCTCTATTTACGATGTGAGTGAAAAATGTTCTCAAGTTTATAACTTCATTGGATTTTGTTTTGCCTTTGTGTTATTAATGATCAAACCATAGGCTCTCAAAAAATAAAATAAATAATAATAATAATAATAAGAATGATAATAAATAAATAAATAAAGAAAAGAAAAGATCAAAGCATGTATGGTTAATCGTAATTAGTTCAACCTTAATAAAAAATTTGCTTGCTTATCATTAGAAATTTTTTTCAGGGCTTTTAATTTTTTTGTCACAAGTTCATTTTGATGTTTACATGTTATTGATCCTCAGATGTCTTTTAGAGAGTGTGATGTCCTTTGTATCACTGTTCTTCTTTTGCTGCAAGACATTTTTGCTCATTAGAAATGACTTCCGTGCTTCTGCTAATCATACCAGATAAGCCCCCAATTGAAGAGCTACACCAGTTTTTGGAATTTCAGCTGCCTAGGCAGTGGGCGCCAGTGTTCAGCGAACTTCCTCTAGGGCCTCAGCGGAAGCAACAAAATACAGCTTCATTACAGTTCAGTCTCATGGGGCCAAAGCTTTTTGTGAACACTAGTCCGGTAAAGCTTCCTGTCTTGTCAAATTGTTGTTTGCAATTGGATTTGCTGGATTTTCTTAACCATGAAGCTCTCATGTGCATATACCATGTATTACTTGGTGTCTTCAACTAGTAAAGATCTAATATGATGATGTCTTATGGTGAGTTTCATACATGGAAATAGAATGTCCTAGTGCTTTATCCATATGATCACTAGGGTTGGTGTGGATCTCAGATGTCAACCATTTGCTGTGTGCATTGTCTCTGCTATAAATCTGGATATGACTTTATAAATCTTTTAGATATATCCTTTTCCAATATTTTTAGCTTTCTCGGATTGTCAGTACTGCCATAGCACCAACTGTATTAATCAATCAAGAATTTTAATAGCTTATCAATGTTTCTTTGAATTCTTCCTGAAGAAATTTCTCAGATAAACTAAGGTAAACCCATCCCTGTTGTTCTCTTGTCACAAGCAGCTGTTTGTTTAACAGAAAATTTCAGACAAACTAAGCTAACCCAAAATATCTATATTCCTTCTTCCAATGATGGTGTGCAATGCCAAAAAATGGTGATATGTCTGCTGTGATTTTGCTTTCTGCTAGATTCTGGTTTATATTTTATTTATTTATTTCATAAATTGTCTGACAGGTTGATGTGGGTAAGAGACCAGTGACTGGCCTTCGGCTTTATCTAGAAGGTAAAAGGAGCAATCGCTTAGCCATACACTTGCAGCACCTTTCTTCTCTTCCAAAAATCTTCCAACTTAAAGATGATACAAATGGTAATTTCAGTCAAGATTCCCATGATCGTAACTACTATGAGAGAGTTCAATGGAAACATTTCTCTCATGTCTGCACAGCTCCTGTGGAGTCTTATGAAGATCTTTCTATTGTAACTGGAGCTCAGTTACACGTTGTGAGTTCTGGGTTTAAGAGTATTCTCTTTTTGCGACTTCGATTTTCAACTGTGTTGGGAGCTGCAGCTGTAAAGCATCCAGAGTGGGATGGATCGCCAGGGTTGGCACCTAAGTCCGGCCTCATATCAACATTAATCAGCCATCACTTCACATCAGTGCAGAAGCCATCTCCACGGCCAGCTGATGTTAACATAAATTCAGCCGTATACCCTGGTGGTCCTCCCGTGCCAGTTCAAGCCCCTAAGCTTCTTAAGCTCGTTGACACAACAGAGATGACAAGAGGACCACAAGAAACTCCTGGCTATTGGGTTGTTTCTGGGGCAAGACTAGTGGTTGAGAAGGGCCGGATTTCTCTCCGGGTTAAGTATTCCTTGTTGACTCAAATATTACCTGACGATGACGATGTTGAAATAGAGCAGTAATGGATTTTATACTCTCACTCACCCTTGAAAGAAAGAAACTCAAAATACAATAGGAAATTGAGAGAGTGAAAGAGATAGTCATTGGGATGGGAAGTGATTGGTAAATTGTTGTTGTAAACGTGTGTTCGTCACCCACCAATTATTTTTCCTTCCTGTAATGTAATTATGCTTCTGTTGTAGATTCTTCAATTGGTGAGTTCAATCTGGTTACCACTTCTTTTATCAGTGTTCTTGCACTCATCTATTCTGTGGGATTGATAGCATATTTCGTTCGTGTACTCTGTTTTTTATTTATTTATTTGGCTCTTCTATTTTAGATATTTTCTCAATGTAATTCTTTTAATAGGATTTTGATCAATTTTTTGATAACAAGTGATAGTAGATTGCCAAGTCACAATAGAGGCACTTGTTTTTTTTTATAAAAAATTAAAATAAAATGAAACTGAAAAATAGAATAGAAATTTTTTTTGTTTGAAATTAATTTTTTGACGTGTTATTATTATTTGATGTGATAATCTTATTAAGAAAATATCTAATTAAATAAAAAAATTGAGTCTCGTTAAAAAAAAAAAAGTCTAAAGTAGAGAGACTAAATAAATAAGTAAAAATAGTAGGAGGACCATATTAAAAATACAGGGATCAAGCATGCCATTAATCCATTCTAGGTGTGATTATATACGCTTGGAAAGTATAGTGAAGAGGATTAAATAATACTAGATTAGTTTGAAATTTGAATGCCATTTATGATAAAAAGACAAACTATTTAAAAATAATTTTTTGGATACGAAAATTTATTGTATCAAATTGTCATTATAAAAGAACAATTATCATATGTTTGTATAAGGTTTTTGTTAAATTTATTTGTCCATAACATTTGGACCAAAATTAATAAAATAAATAGGTTTGGTATTTAATTGATAATGTGATAATACTTTAGGTTCTATCATATTTCATATATACAATAAAAAAATAGCGTAAATCCATCTAGTTTCGAAAAATTAGTTGATTAATTTTTCATTTTAAAAATTAATTATTTAATTTTTAAATTTCTTGTAAATCAATCTTTTGTTTTATAATTTATTTTGATTCTTCTTTTAAGAAATAAAATAAGATATGAAAAAATTGACGAGAAAATATAATAATTTATAAAATAAAATAATATTAAATTAAATACGTATTAAATATTAAATAATTAGTATTTAAAATAAAGAGGACTAATAGAATAATTTATAATTTACTCTATAAAAACAAAACCTCTGAGGCTTTGAAATAAGAAGAGAGTAGAATACCAAAATTACCCTAGTCTTCCTCTGCTGCCTGCAACCCTAACTACACTGCACTATCTCCATTTCCTAAGGGAAAAAAAAAAAAGAAAAAGAAAGATGAAAAACCCTTCTCTCTAAACCCATCAATTCTTCCATAAAGGAAATAGAGGATGAGTTCCATAACAACAAAACTTGCCTCTAAAACACTGAAAAGAATCCTCACCTTCACCCCAAAACCCACCACCACTTTCTCTCGCTCTTTCTCGGCCGAGACCCAAACCCAAAAGCTCGAACGCATTGCTGACGAGCTTCTTGACCTAACAAAGATCGAGAGGCACGACTATGCCATTCTCTTCAGACATAAAATGGGTCTTCAACGCTATGGCCCTGCGGTATCTGGAGCCATTTTATCAGGCCCGGGTGCACCTGGATCCGCCTCTGGGGATGCGAAGCCGGCTGAAGCGGCTGAGAAGACTGCCTTTGATATTAAATTGGAGAAGTTCGATGCAGCGGCTAAGATCAAGATTATAAAGGAAGTTCGGACTTTTACTGATTTGGGTTTGAAGGAAGCTAAGGATTTGGTGGAGAAAGTGCCTGTGGTTTTGAAGAAGGGTGTTACTAAAGAGGAGGCTAATCCAATTATTGACAAGCTTAAAGAATTGGGAGCTACCGTGGTACTTGAATGAATGAATTCCTTTTTCTTTCTTTCTTTTGGTGAATTTTGATGTAGAATAATTTATTGCTTACCTCAAATGATAATGGAGAAATTTGGAGGACCTTAGGTTGCCACATTGGTATTTATGGATTTCTCTAAATTAAGTTTTGTGTTACTATTAAATCTAGTTTTAGGGATATTTGTGATTACTTGGTGATTAGAGAGGAGATTCCAGAGTATGGAAATTCTTGTTGATTAGTTCATGTATAAGGATTTGAGTTAGTTTTGCCATTGTCTTTCTAAAACTTAAGTTGTCTTCTATGTTAATGATCTGGTTAGTTTAATCTTCGCCTCATGCATTGAAAACATCAACTCAGAATGTTATGTCAAGAATTTTAGTTTACAAACTTGTATTGAAGATTGCTGTGTTGCTAATTTTTCCATGAGATTGACATCTTTTTGGCCTGAGGGGCAGCTCTTGTCCTCTCCTCTGCACTCATATTTGTTTTCTGTTTTCTAAATTTTTTTGAGAGGCCGTGTTACGTAATGTTAAGAATAATGTCCTACTTGATAGAAGTCTCTAGTATGGTATGCAATGGATAATATCTTCTAGTTATATTCTTTAAGGTTGGTGTTGTTGCTAGGATATCTCTTGAAAGAAGAGCACATATTGTGTTTCTTCTCATAAATTGCGAATCCCGTATCAAAATACTTTTGAGGTTTACTTGGGACTGTGTGAGGTTGAGTGCCAAAGACAATTTGGGATTTGAAAAAACAGATTTGAGGTTTTTGGTTCTTTGTTGAAATGCCGATAACACTTGGAAATGGAAACACCATGGAATTCAAAGCTTAACCATACTTATGGAGGATCATATTGCTAGCGGCTAACTTCATGGTTAGTTCACTTGATTGTTATGGACATCATCTACTTTATGGTCATTGTTACAGAATCATTTTGTCATGGAATTTAATCCTCACTTTCCTTATTTTGTATGATGTTCTAGGCTATTTATTTTTATGCATGAACTTATTTTATTTAAATTGCTGCGCTGCTGTAACTGTTCTTCTATGACTTGTATAAAATATGCAAAACCAACGGTTCCACAAGACCTCCTAGTAAGCAAATATGATATTAAGAGAAGAAGGCTCGCAATGGTTTTGTTTGGAGATGTAATGGTGAAAGTTATATTTGAGCCGAGGATATTGTAGTGATCTCGAAGGAGTGGCAAAACCATAGCATTTTCTTTAGTCCAATTGGCTAATAAGAGGATCACAATGTGTTAAAAAGAATTTTGGCCAAATGTTCTGAACCTCTCCTTACCTTTAACTCGTTTGAGAATCAGTTCTTCAATTTCTTCTAATTTTAGATGGAGCAACAAAATCATTTTGTTAAGTTTTCATCGGTTCTAACGTATAAATACATTTATAAATACCTTGTATTTTTCCTTGTAAATGCTAAGAAGTAAACGATTAAAGAATATTTTAGAAGAGAAAAAACAAGTTTTGAAGAAAAAACAAAACATTTGTAAGTTTTAGTATATTTTTTGCCATTGAAAAAAATTTAAAAGTCCACCATGAATTGACGAAAATATAATAAAAGGATTCAATTTCAAATTTTTTTAAAAAAAGAAAAAGAAAAAGAAAAAAAGTTAAGAGGAATGTTCAATCTGAAATTAAAAGTTCAAGAATTTATTCTCAAATGACTTAAAGGTCAAGGAACGTTTTTACTATTTAGCCAAGAATTTTATTATTCAATTGAATCTACCACCAGGCGTGTCTTGAGCTCTACTCACTAGCTTGTCCAACTATTTACACAGAACATGTATTAACTTAAAGATTAATGACTAGCTTGTCCAACTATTTTCTGCAATTCTCACATATATTAAACCTTGACGTCCTTGTGATTCCATCAGCTTCATCATTATTGTCACTTGCAGTTGCAGCAGCTACTCTCACAGCAACACTGTGGATTGGTAGGGCAACCTAGTCTTCACAACTATAAACACATGAATAAATTTGCATCTCCGACCCTAAAGCCTGAAACTGCAAAATTTCTCTACAAGAGACAGAATTAGGAAAATAAACGATCAGTGCTAATGTATAATTAATTATCATATGACATCAACCTCGTTAGACAAAATAAAACAGAAAACGGGCTTGTACGCCTGTTTGGTTCATGTGATATAGAAATGGAAATGGTGTCACTTTGTCTGCAACCATGAACAGCAATTGCATTGGAGCAGAGCAGTGGAGATTCATAACAAGACAGCGGTGCCTCTCTGGTAGCCACTTTACATGAGCATCAGTAGCTTCTCAGCCTCTACAAGATCACAAAGGGAATCAGAACAGGCATTTCTCAATTAGAGATTTTCTTCAGAGCGGGTAATGTGACATTTTATTCCACACAGATAGGAAAAAGTGTAGTAGCATTAATGTGAAAGACCATATAGACACGAACCCGGACAGGCCATATCGCAAAGATCGTGATGAGTTGCATGAGAGAGTCAACCAGACAGCTCAGATTCTATCTTGGTCGTCCATGGTGTCAACCGATGTTATCTTCCCGGATGACAAAATGAACAGGAACACATATCATGTTGGAAGCAACTGTTCCTCTGAATCTCAGCAGACGGTTTCTTCTGCACACGGTTTTTCGTTTGCCAAATCTGCATCAGGTCAAACCATAGCATCGGGTTTAGATATTGATTCAGGTCAATTTCATCTGAACGCTCAATCAAGCTATACTGATGAAAAATGTGGAGATAAATTGTGAACCTAGAAAGACTGCAAGTTCTACAAACAAAGATACAAAAACCCTAGTTCCAGAAAGTGCGTCACAGAGATTTAAGCATCTTGATTCAGAGTTCCCTACATTGTGCGTGGGGTATTAATGTATTGTTGATGTGACAATGATACAAACCTTGCTTAATTCATCAACTAAAAAAAAAAGATTTTGATTCAACACAAACCGTTGCAAATTAAAGACAAAAAAGTTCAAAATTCATAAAGGAGGAGAATACCGGCATGCTAAAAACACAAAGAACAGAACAACATTTAATTTTATCCTTCTAAAAACCTGACAGTGCCTCGTCTCATTCTCAGCCGTACTCCTAACGCACTTGGTGAAAGCTTTATTCCTCAACCTGTACCTTTTTTTATGATTCTTGCTGGGCTTGGACATTGTTGAATTCATAAAATTAGTAGAAATTGTTGACAATAAAAAATCTTGAACAAAACTAAACGCACATAATTGAAAGATAGCTACATTTTCTCTTGTATTTAAAGCTTTAAGGTGTTTTTGCTTGAAAAAAAAAAGAAAAAAAAGCTTGCAACGAGGTGATTGATTAGTGGAGATAGGTATGGAAAGACGTAATAGAAGTTTTGTGCCAGAAGCTTATTCCAGTCATACTATCCTATTTCTTTCTTGTACTAAAAGCAGCAGGTTTTCAATTCTTCATTTACAACTCTCTCCCTGCTCAGTGGAATGAATGATATATATATATGGTGGCAACTAAAATGCCAGCAAAATTTGCAAAAGGCATGAAATAGAAGCAAAAGTTATCCTTCCCTACAGCTGAAACAATCTAAAAATATACTAAAGAAATAGAGGGTTTTTTTTTTTTTGAAGATGAAAATATAGGAAAATCAGGGAAAAAAAAACATAGAAGAAGGTACAGGAATGTAACTGTGCCATGAAGTACTCCCAACATTATGATGCCTTCAGTGATTTAACATGACTGTTTTTTCCTAAATATATTGAAAATCCAGATGAACTTCAGTCAGGGATCATGCAGCTAGATTAATACTTGCACCAAATCTTTTTCAAAGTTCATTTGTTGTTTCTCCATGTAATTTTTGTTTGAGAGATATCAGCAATCCTGTTACCAGCAGATAGGAGACAGAAGAGCAGAACCCAAGGGACAAAAGTCATTCGCTAGTAATCTGTTGTAGTTCATGCGCTAAGAAAGAAAAGGGAGGTTTTGAGGATCGAAAAGGATATCCTAGCCAAAATGAGCCATTTATTATGAAAGCTTTGGTGTTTGATAGGAATACTGAATCATCATTTCCTTCTGTAGCGTTTAACCAGTAGACACAATGTGCTATCAACAACACATGATACTTGGAAAATGGCTAAGTTTATGTGTAGATTTATTCAGTGCCAAACTTGATAAGGTAATGACTTGGAAGGCATCATATGTGTGGCACATAATTTGCTGGTTGACATTTTAACGAAATTTTCCAACACTGGAAATTCTTTTTTATGATTCAAACAGTATAGAGAAAAGTTTTTCTAACTGACAGAGGCACTAAGCATCTTATCCTATTCTAAAGAAGAATGTAACCCTTCGAAAATCCAAGTATAGGTCAATGGTTCTTGAACAATCAAAAGGCCTTGTTGGTCTAGGAATAGGTGTCCAGTTTATGTATCTTGGTTTAGGGTTTCTAGTTTGGAGTTACCAGTGATTTTTAATAAATCAATGTCAGACTTGCAACCTCATCATATTCCTGCAAAACAGGACCATCTAGCCAATATTCAGATTTTTTATAAGGTCTAGCTTTTATTTTGAAATGTGGTTCATTTAATATTAGATTCTGTAGTCTTTACTCTTTAATAAGTTCTTCCTGTTTAGTTGCTTTCTCCTTATAACAGTCTATTTAGAAGTCCTAGTCTAAGAGTTTCTAGAAGTCCTAATCCATATAATGCCAGATAATTTTATATACATGAGTAATGGTATAAAACTGAGATTTGATATTTTGGTTTCTGTGGTTTCTTCTTCTATTTCCTTCTACTTCGCCTCCTCTTTTCCTGTAGCTATACTGTCTCAGGTTACCGCTCACAACCCAATTCAAACTTCAAACCAGCCCTTAGATCCTCATATAAACCCTCTAGTATCAACATGAATCGCTTCTAAAACAAACCCCTAATGAATACATCAAACTCCAAACCTAATTCTCAACTATAACATGAAAAAAATAAAAAATTGATGTTGTCGAAGTTGTCGGCATTAGTAATCTAGTAAGTTATCTAATAAGTCAAGGGAAGCTGGAAACGATGTGCTGATCTACAAGTAAATGTTTACCTGCTGCAGAACTGTTATCACAGAGCCAGCAAGGGAAGAGCAGGTTGTGCAGGCTTTTAACTGTAGACGTGCTATTGGAAACTGAAACTTCCATCCTTATCCTTACCAGAAATCTCCACAATTGCAAATTCCATCCTTGAAATGATGAAATCGACTTGCATCTCTTACTGTTATGTCTCTCTTTGTTACAAGAGAAATAAATTTAATAGCAGTGTGGCAATCACCACAAACTCGCAAATTCTTAGTTACTAAGATGGGCTTGTTGGGACTCAAACTAAGAATTCCTAATGCAATAGCTAGTTTCTCACTATGATAAAGGAGGACGTGTTCCTTCTCCTCTTCCTCGATGTCTTGGAAAACATAGCTAGATTCTGCGTGGTAACCCAACCTTTTCATATCCACTAGCAGTTCATCAAGTTTGTTGCTTATCTGTGTCAGCAGCGGGTGGCACCTATCTCCACCACCAACAAACGTATGGACGACCCCACTTATTTCAATCCAGCTGCATCCAGGACTTTTCTTAAAACCCTGTTCCTTTTGTGTGATTCTAACCTCTGCTGCATCATCCCATCTCCCAACAGCACTATACATATTGGATAGGAGAACAAAGTTCCCAGTACTTTCAGGTCCTAGCCTTTGAATTTTCTTTGATACTTCTTCCCCTAGTTTGACATTCTTATAGACTCGACAAGCAGCAAGCAGGGCACCCCATACACGAACATCAGGATCAAGTGGCATCTTTTCAATGAAATTGTGTACCTCTTTGAAAAGCCCAGCCCTGCTTAAAAGATCAACCATGCATGCATAATGCTCCATTCTGGGGATGATTCCAAAATCTTGGGTCATGGCATTAAACCAGTATTTGCCTTCGGCAACATGTCCTGAATGGCTGCAAGCAGATATAAGGCAAACAAAAGTCACATCATCTGGCTTTAAACCTTCTGCCCGCATGTGGTCAAACAACAATAGCGCTTCCGTTCCAATCCCATGAATTCCATAAGCAGTTATCATGGTATTCCATGACACAATATCCCGCTTATAAATCCTATCAAAAACTTTCCTAGCAGTGGCAATCCTCCCACATTTTGCGTACATATCAATAAGAGCATTACAAATCATGGTATCAGCAGTAAATCCACGAATGATTGCATAACAATGGCTGCAAGACCCATGCTGTAAAGCAGCCAAATGAGCACAAGCTGGCAGGATACTTGCCATGGTTGCTTTTTCTGGATTCATCCCAGAGGACTGCATCTTGAGGAACATACGCAAACCCTCTTCAGAATTACCATTTTGAACATAGCCTGAAATGATAGCACTGAATGAAACTGCATCTCTTGAATCCATTTCATTAAAAAACCTCATTGCATCATCGGTAATCCCACACTTGGCATACATTGAAAGCAAAGTATTTCCAACCATCAAATCCGAAACAAATCCTGACTTTATGGCATAACAATGCAAGCATCTTCCCCTGCTTAAATCAGTTAATTTTGCACAAACTCGAAGAACAGTAGCAAGAGTTGCTGCTGAAAGAATAATTCCATCATCCTTGAGCACCAACAAGTGACAAAATAGTTCCAATGCGTCCCTCATAAAATCACACACAACATATGCACCAATCATAGCACTCCAAGTCACCTCATTCTTGACAACACCCATCATGTCAAAAATTCTCCTGGCATAATCTATGCACTGACATTTCCCGTACACATCCAAAATCCCAGTTCCAACCACTACATCGCCAAAAAATCCTCTCCTAACACAAAATCCATGAATTTCCTTGCCATGTCTCAATGAATTCGCTTGAGCAACAGCAGGAAGTACACCAACAATTGTTGATGAATTGGGACTCACGTCCTTTTGCATTTGAACAAGAAATCGTATCGCCTCATAATAGGAACCATTATGTAAAGAAAACCCCGAAATCATCGAATTCCATGCAACAACATCCCTTTTATGCATTTCATCAAACACTTCGTTTGCATCATCCAAACGCCCACATTTAGCATAAAAATCAACCAAAGCAGTGGAAACATAGACATTAGATTCAAGCCGGAGTCTTTTGATGTCAAAATGAATCTCTCTTCCTTCATCTACTGCTTTAAGAGCAGAACACGCTTTGAGAACAAAAGGGAAGGTGAACCTGTTGGGTGTGATACCATAACCCACCATTTCATAATACAAATCAATGGCTTCTTCAAAGGGTCCATTCCAAGCATAAGCTCTTATCAATGAATTCCATAAAACAACATTTTTGGGCCTGTGGGGAATTTTATGAAACACATGGCGTGCAATTTTGAGTTCATTACAAGCTACATATAAATCAGTGAGCTTTTCGAAGAGCACATCAAAATTTTTGAGATTGGCAAAGTGGGTTTTGAGCAGACATTGATGGATCAGCTTGCCTTGAGACAGAGATTTTGATTGAATGCAAGATTCCAGGAGGATTGTGCAATGTTCAAGACTCGATGTTCTTAGGCGCGTTCCCGCTGACATGCCCTATCTTTCTTTTGCGCCAACACAAAATTCAAAGATTTAAGATTTGAGTTAATTGTACGATTTTATCCCTCAATCATGGATCAATTTTGAATTGGTCCCTCGACTATGAAATCATTTTAAACTGATCCTTCAATTTAATTATTGATTTTAGGGTAAGTAGCTCAATATATTCCTATATGATAGTCCGAGTTTTCGATCTGTAACTATATTTTTAATTATATCTATGATGCCTTTGTATAATTTTTAAGTCTTCAATTTGTTTTTTCGATTAATTTTTTTGACTATAATCAATTTTTTTAATCAAAATGCTCTTTACTAAAATACAAAAAAAATAAAAATAAATAAAACTTGAAAATAGAATATATAAGTCATGTGATTTTAAGCATTTTTTTTTTTTTGGGATTTCAATCAGAAATATTTCAGTAAAAAATTTTACACATGATTGGAAAAATCGATAAAAAGAAAGAAAGAAAGAAAGTAGAGATTAAAAGAATATTAAAAAACTTCATAGATATAATTAAAAATATAAAAATAAATTAAAAACTGATGCAATTATATAATAACACATCAACCTATTTGCCATTGATTTTAAATTGGTACTTCCTTCCGAACATCTATTAGATTCTGAATTTGATGGCACGACCATTAAATGTAACAGCAATTATTTATGGAAAACATCTTACCATAAGAGGAATAAATTTTTTATGAATTTTTTTGGTTTTAGAATGGATAGTTTGTTTATAATCTGTTTTTAACATAATTATAAGAAAAAACAAAATTTAATCTCAATACACAAAAGATAACTTGAAAATATCTTTATTTTTAATACAATAATAAAAATAAAAATTCATGGAAAGATTTAGTCCCAAATTGAAAAAAAATCTTCAATATCACCATTGACCATTATATCAGAAATTTTTTATTCACTTTTTGTTGGTCATAAATGAAAGGAGCTCTTGACTTGCCATTGAAACAAAAAATGCATGTTGCAAGGGAAATCAATTAAAAAAAAAAATGGTAATGCTAAAAAAAGAGGTATAAAAAAGGTATGGTTCCATGAAATTACCAATGATTTAAACCTCCAACAACAATTTACTATAATTGTTTATTTCTACTATAGAAGGGCGAAACCCATAAATTGCCCCCTCAAGTTGGCTGGGTTAGTCGACTAAGGGCTCTTTCTTTTTCGTTTTGTCAAGAATGGCACCAAGTTTTCATCCATTAGTCCCACTTGGTAACAAAAGCCAACGAAATGAGTAGTGCTATGAACCATTTTCATACTGGATTTACATAGATACTGTAAAATAACATCCATGCAAGTATTACACTAAGTTTTCAAGGAAATACAAGATTTTGCTCGTGGTTAGGCCAATAGATCCTTTCCCTTGGACAAGGTAAGGGTGCTGGTTGGGCAATGTAAGTAGGATGGTGCTGTCCAGGCATCACTACTGAAAAATCTGATGCGTAAGCTTCTGGCACCTGTCACCAAGCCAAGAACTTATTGTCATCAATCCATAGAAGCCTACAACTAGCTCTTCTTAAGAGTCTTTTTGGTCACAAAGTAAAATGCATAACTTAAATGCTTCATGAAGACTTACTGTTTGAGGATTTCCAAGTTTGCGTAGTGGTCTTGATTCTGAAGAACCATTGGTGACCTCTTGAGGTGAGGAAAAAGAAGGATTAGGCCTGAACAGATGTTCAAAGATGGCCATTATCAGAAACATTGATATCAAGATTGCTGTTGCAACAAAACCAAAAGAAATTGCATTCATTGATGTTCCAAAACTTTTCCATGGAGCTTCCCTATCAATATCTCCTGTTTGAGATGGCGCAGGGTCTGAACTTGTGTATATGTTCCATGGCTTTGATCTTTCAGAACGTAGCTCGTTCATAGTCTTCTTATCTTTTTTTCCTGAAGGATGATTGTGGGTAGTAACAACTCTGATTTATCAAATTTACACTTACAGCTTATCCAGACAAAGATTCAACGGTTGTGGTCTTGTGGTCAGTCATTATCCCTGGAACAGAACAAAATTAACACCGATGAATAAAGAAACTGCTTAGTTAACAAAGAGAACAAAAGTTCGACAAACACTAACAATTACAATGCGAAGAATGCCATCCTCCATCCATTTCAAGACAAAAATTGAATACAATGCTGAAGAAATGGTCATCTGATTGCAGATAGGAAAATTTGACCGAATTCGATAAGCTAGATGAACTGGCAATAAGTGAATAACTAGTTGTCTAATTCTAAAAAATCCAAGGAAACCTGAGGAAATTGTGTGTGAAACTTGACATGAATGCCATTTTCTGGACCTTTGCAACTTTCTTTGGAATTTCAACTACTCCTCAATTTCCAACAAGGGTATTTATCTGTTGAATACTACTAGGCTAAGTGCTGTTTTAATTTCAAACTACATGTAAAGAAACACTAATTACAACTTCTCAACTATTAGCCATGCTCCAAAGCTATAAATTCTGTGTTGAGATCGATTGAGAATTCCTCAGAAACTTCAAGTGCATGGACTAAATGTAGTAATAAGTTACTGCAATCAACAAAATAGTAGATGCTATATTATATCAATGTGGGCTTTAATTTATACACCAAAGTGCCTTTTATAAACTTTACCTTTCAGACTACACACTGGAATACTCAAAATGAAAGAATGAGGTGGATATAAAGATTGGTAAGGATCGCTGCAAAGTAAGAGCAAGCCTACTAATTACATTGTGCAGACCAGCATGCCCGTGGAAATTCATCAGCACACAGAAATTGCATATTGCCAGAGGATTATCTAATTCCACTAAGTAATTGCTATCTATAAACACAAGACTGCACAGATAAAGATTAAACTCAGAAGAAGACATGGTGAAAAGGATGCCACTTTTGATATACTAGATGTAAGGTCAGGAGCTGCAAAATTTATGGTAAATTATAACAATCTAGCCAAATGTAACAGAATAAAAAAAAAATAACACCAGAATTTGAGGGAATGTAATAGACAAGGAGACAGAACTAGAACTAACATAAATGTTTCGTACTCGAAGATATTGGTGAGAATGAGATGATGGGGATGCAAATTCTGCAAATCTTCAACTGATGTTCTTCTTGTGGTGTAGTGAAACAGGTGAATTGCTAAGTAATTTGCTACGCTATTATGATCATAGCTATATAAAGTGTGACCTGACCTTATCATGAGGAAGAGTTGGAAGGCATTTGGTTTTGGTCCTGAGAAGTAGGAGCATGGATTATCTAATTCTTGAGATCCTATAGGGTATTAGCTGCCCTGGAAAAACAAGACACACACACTTCTCAATGAATAATTTGAGCCCAGCTAGCTTTATACTCCAATACAAAATGTAAAGACAAAGTTATATGATAATCCCAGGCCAGCAGTACAATTTTTGATGTCCACGATCTTGATGCCTAACTTATTGAATACTATACTTTGTCTCAAGAAGCATACTTTAAGAAATCACAAGCATGGGCCTTCATGTCTGGAGAGCCGAAAACAAGAGTGGCCTGTTGGTGCTTTTAAAAAGTTGTCACCTTTCGAGTGCTGAATTACATTACATTAAACTTAACCGCACAATTAACCTGCATTTAACCTGTATCTCTAATTATGGAGGAGACTGGCTGGAGTTTGTGATGTATCAACTACTACTATAATTATGAACTAAAACATAATTATAACCACTTAAGTGATTGGTCAATTTTTCACATGATGGATGATTATGATCATAATCAAGAATAAAGCATAGTATTATAGAAAGGAAAACACTGCTGGTTAGTGCTAATAGAAATTTACTTACTGCCCTTTTCGATTAGTATTAATTACCTTCTTCTGGATAAAGTTTAAAGCTCATTTTGGTGGAATTAAACCCTAAGTACCTAACTCAAATCCAACATGACTATTGAGATGTAATCATGGGAAAGGTATAGCAATATCTCACATAATCTCCCATTAAATAAAAAGAATGAAAAAGCTGCTAGGGCATAAATAGGTTAAAATAAGCACTAAAGGCTGCTGCAAGTTGTATGTGTAATTTAATTTGAAATGGCTATTAGCGCATGTGAACTAAGACCAAGCATGAGAAGGGGGAAATGAAGAAGAAAAGAAGGAAAGACAGAGAGAGAATCAATGTTTTTGATAACTTACAGCTATGCAGTACCAAACCGCCATGATTTAAGAGAAGAAAGAAATGTCTGTGGCCAAAAGAAAAAATCTTGGAAAGGTTGATGATCTAGACCACATTTACTCCTTGCATTTCTTTCAAGAATTAAAAAATAAAATAAAGTAAAATTCAACAACTTGTTGAGAGCAACCCCATAACTTTTGTCAGAAACACTAAAGCCAAGAAGCATACTATTGACAAAACCCTAATCTTTAACTTTAAAAACATGTTACCCCCACAGACAGAATGAGATTACTATTAAGCTAAGAATCCTTCCTCAGCTACTTTACAAAACTTAAATTATTTTCCCAAAAAATAAAAATAAAAAATAGAGTAATAATTGCAACATAAATTATTAAAAGAACCCAGAAAAAGATAGAAGCTCTTTTACCTACAAAACATTGATTGAGACTCTTTTGTCAACTAGACAATCACCATGTCTGAGAATGAAATGAAAACCTTATCTTCACCAGTCACATTAAAATCTTCTATATATATATATATATAATATGCAATTTTCTTTTTCTTTTCTCTCTCTCTCTCTCTTTTTTTTTTTTTTTTTTGCAATTTTCACAACTTTTTCATGAAATTTATTAAAAAAAAAAAAGAAAAGAAAAGGGAAATTGCATTATATGTGTGTGTGAATGTAAATAGAGAGAATCCAGTAGAAAAGAATTGAGGTGATGTATTTTCTGATTCTTGATCGGATCTCTTGTCATCTTTTTCGTTTTTCTTTTTCCAAAACAA